>CAKMXH010000005.1:0-600000 GCA_928722295.1 Ustilago curta | reverse complement strand
CTCGCGAACCGAATCAACTGAAGGATCCGCCTTCCGCAGGCGTCCACCTTCCGATGCCAAATCGAGCTCGAGTCGCTACTCTCAGGCGCTCAGCAGGGACCACGCTGCATCGTCGTTTGTGGAATCCGACGGATTCCGCAAGCGGTTTAGTACGGACAACACGACGGTAGGTCGGGCCAGCTCTGGCGGCGGACACACTTCGCCATCCGCGACAGCCAAGACGCTTGGCACCCCTCGTTCGTTTGCCACCTCGGTCTCGCAGCATTCGCTTGCCAACATGGTGCGTCGTCATGAGCTTGAGAAGGAGAGCTTGCTCGACACGCTTGAAAGAGTAAAGGCCGAGAACGCCGACCTGCACGCTCGACACGACAGCCTCACTTCGGATCTGCACGCAGAGGTGACGCGGGTGTTGGAGCTGGAGCGTGAATTGGAGCGGCGTGATTCTCGTGAAGTGACATTGATCGGTCAGATTCAGCAATTGGAAAGCGAGCTGGTGGAACTTCGATATCTCGACTTCCAGCTCAACTCGAGCGCTGACCAGACGCTGGGCTCGGAGGACGGAGAAGGCTCAATCATGGATGTCGAGTTGCCACCTACTCTTCAATCTCGGGGAGGAATTGGTGCTCTTTCCTTCTCGCCGCGTGGCCCGGCGCATGGTATCGCTCAGCCTTCGCCATCGTTCTCCTCTGCGTCTGTTTCGGCTCAGGCCAAGCCGACTCATCGAAGCACGCGCTCCGAAGCATTCGCAGCCGGTCTGCCTGGCTCTGGAAGGTCAACGCTGCCGACAAGCAGAAGCGAGCTGCCACGCGCTCGTCCCGTCTCGCTTTTGAACGGACCTGGAGGTCTTTTCCGGGAAGACCGAATCTCGCAGCGTTCGAGCCAGGCGTCGCCACTACCTGCTCCACGTTCCAGCAGCCTTCTTCGACATCCGAACCGAGCTTCAGGCTCGACATCGAAAGTGCAGCCGTTATCGCCCACCTTGCTCGGTCTTGGACTTCCCAAGGAAGACGACGACGAGATGTGGAGCATTGCGGACGAGCAGTTGCCCGAGATTGAGGATGAGATCCTGCCAGTTCCGACCTCGAGATGGCATCAGCAGGCGTCTAGCGTGACGGCACCAGCCGAAACTTTTGATTCGGGACTAGGCGAGATTGGCCATGCCGATGACAGCTACGAGCGCGACAATGCGCAGGAGGACGAAGAGAATGGACCGAGCCCAGTACCCTCTACGATCCAGAATCACAACGCGGCGTCCGCCACCAGCAGCGGCAGCACGCCTCTCCGCGACGCCTCGTCCTCCCTTCCGCGCTCTACATCTCAATCCACAGTCACCAAAACCTCACACCTTCCGCGTCCCACTTCGAACGCCAGCAAACTGCCCATCAGCCGCTCCACCGGCGGGATTGCCGACTCACCCTCGCACCGCAGTGTCTCATCCCGCCTGCCCCGCCTCGGTCTCAAGCCATCCGCCCATTACTCCAACACCGGCATCCGCAACGTCTCCAACGCTACGGACAAATCGACCGCTTCCACCCTCTCTTCGGTCTACAGCAACATGTCTGCTGGCCAGCCTCCTTCGTTGGGCTCTCTGCCGAGCGGCAACAACACGATGGAAGACGAGATCCAGGCCGAACTAGCCAGGCTAGGCAATCCACAACCCTACATGAGGTATTATTCGCCGCCGAGGAGCAAGATGGTATGATTTGTTAGACGTGAATATGTAAGACGACGATTCGAATGATGTTGTATTTAATGTATGTGATGTCGAACTTGGCGCTGTGTTGTGAGCTGTGGTGTGCGTGTCAGCATTGTGTGGCGGTGCTGAAGTACGGACAGTCCGCGCGCTCCGTCCGCAGGGTTCAACTGCGTGATGATTGCGCTCGTGTCAGGTGGAAACCTTGAGAGCAATTCCTAGAAACCTTTGGAGACCATTGCTGATGCGGAAGGGGTCCAATCTGGCAGCTGCAGTTTGTGACTGCTTGTAGCCGCGATATTTTGACCCCGGGCTATTCCGCATGGCGAGCCGCCTTGCTAGTAGCGCCTGATCCGTCGAGACTGATCAGCATCTCTGCTGTTTTCCCTCCTTCCCTCTGGTTCGCTGGACTGTTTCGAGAGCTCGAGTTACGCGTGCTGCGCGTGGTGCATGTCAGTACTTCAACCACGAACGCGTTTGCGAGCGCCATGAACATGTCTTCTCATCATGGCTCTTGAGCCCTTGAGCCCGTTGGACAGGTCGATCTGCTGCGCGACTCTCGACTCGTTTGCGAGCCTCTGCAGGTAGATGAGGAAGGCAAGCATGACGTAGAGGTCGGCTGTTTTGGAGAGCCTCGTGTTGGGTGGAAGGTGGGCTCGGATGAGTTTTTTAATGAGCGATCGTGCGGGGAGCTTCATGGTGGAAGTATGGTCGCTATGTGATGTTATGAGTGTATGGGAGGATGTGGAGGCTGGTGAGGATCGTGATTGAGGTGGTGGACGTGAGTCGAGAGGTATGAAAGTCACACTTTGATTAGAAAAGGAAATGCTGAGACGCGCTTGGCTGTGAAGAGGCTCACATCACGTGCACTTGCTCCACACAAACGCCAAAAAAGTGGAGTCGAAATGCGCAGCTGCACACAGAAAAGCGTGCTCGAGCCATCTTTGTCGTCGCTTCACCATCACTTTGTTGGCGAAAGCACTCGAGGCTCAGCAACGATCACAAGCTCAAGTATCGAAGATGACTTCGCAAGCTGGACCATCGGTGTCAACGCCATTTCTCAAGATGTCGAAGCTCTCGCCCGTCGTCCTTGACAGCCACTCTTCTTGCGGTATCGGCAGCAACATCAGCCTTCATCCACTTCCGATCCTCAACATTTCTGAGCATCTCGTTCGGACCAGATTGCAGAGCGAGGATGCGCAGCTCACAGTCTATGGTGTTCTGCTCGGAACTCAACAGGGACGAGATATTGACATCCAAAACTCGTTCGAGATCAGGCTGGACCCTCCTACGTCGACAACGCCAGCCGCCACGATCAACCATGCCTTGCTCAAGTCGCGTCAGGCTCTGTACAAACAGGTCTTTCCGACGCTCGAACTTCTCGGCTGGTACACTATCGGAGATATCCCCACACCACAAGATCTCGAGATTCACAAGCAGCTGCTGGTGTACAACGAAACGCCGCTCCTTGTGCAGCTCCATCAGACCGTGTCCTCGTTCGAGAGCGCAGAGGTGAATGGAGAGTTGCCGATACGCGTGTACGAGTCGGTGGTGGAGCTGATGCACGGCGAGACGGCCAACTTTTTCGTTCCTGTGGGATACAAGATCGAAACGGGCGAGGCCGAGCGAATTGCAGTCGACCATGCGAGCAAGGCTGGTGCCGAGTCGGGAGGTGATCACGAGACCACGAGTAAGTACCTCCTCGCAGAACATCTAGGTTGATGTCTATTTGCTAACCCAGTTCCCAATCTTGTTCTTCGCTTTGGGCACAGTGTTGGCGAGCATGCAGGCGCAGCACAGTGCGATCAGCAAACTCCACGACCGCGTTCAACAGGTCCTTGCTTACCTTGCAGCCGTCAAAGGAGGCCAGGCAACGTGGGATCACGAAGCGTTGCGGCAGATTCAGACAGTGACTGCCAACTTGCCTCAGGCTGCGTTGCCAGAGCTGCAGGAGGAGCTTCTACGAGTAAGTATTCGGTCATGAACCGTGTCATCGATCTGTATTCGATCGGGGCCTGGCGTGAATGATATCCCATATCCACTTGTCGAGTCGGCGAACGAATGCTGATCCATGCCAACATTGTTACCCCGTGCGTCACCACAGGAACACAACGACGTGCTCTTGACCAACTACCTTTCCGTGTTAACCGAAAGTCTTCATGCCATGAACGAGGTAAGTGCGCGACCTGAAACGGTGGGATGGCTCTGGACCCACTGGAACGATGCATTGCGGGTCAACCTTTGAGCATGCCAAGATAGCCAGTTTGTGGAAACTTTGAAGCTGACTTCGTTTTGCCAATTGTCTCACTCTGTTCTGACCGGGTCCGGCGTTGGGTTGTCGGATGCAAATCCTCCAGCTCACGGACAAGTTCGAATTGGTCCAGGCCGGAGCAAAGGACGATGCGGGCGAAGGAGCGATCGTCACACCTTCCATCGCGGGAGGACAGGGACGAAGAGGCGGCGGTGGGGGTCGAAGTTCGGCGTTGCAAGCTGTGTACAGTTAGTGTTATCGTTAGTTGGCTGACACGCAATCGAAACTGTATGCACATGCATCATGCGCAAGGCTTGCCCGATGCAAGCGGTGAGAGCGCGAGACCCCGTCCGGCGTTCGACACGTATCTCACATGTACGACACGTGGTTGGGGCAGCGAGGTTGAGAACCCGTGCGGCGGGGAGCTCGGTTTGAACGTTTGACCTTGTCATTGGCAAGGACGTTGGACCGTCGCTCTTGCAAGCTTTTACATGCATGCAAGGTGTATACAAGCGTGTTGTGGAAACGACACGTGCTATGGAAACAGAATGGTTCGGTGAGAGTTGAGGGAAACCGACAGATCAAGAATCCTTTGAGGGTTCAACAAGGTCGTGTTCGGCCCGAATCAAGTCACTATGACCGCGACCTTGTTTCGCCACGAAGACCGAGATCGATCTGCGCATACATTGCGCTCAGAACGTGTGAGCAAATCACAGAAACATGCGAGCCACTCGAGCGAGTTGATTGGGGCCAATCCAGCGAAGTTGTGCACTCATGACTCTGACAACCAGGCGTGGGGAAAAGCTTCCTTTTGCCGGCGAGTCGAGCAACATTTCCGACGGATTTCGCAGAGGGTCTGGAACATGGGGAAAAAAGGAAGCCGCCACAACCAACGTTAGTCCTTGGTCGAGACTTGTTGAGAGCAATTTCTTGATGGGCTTGAACAGGGTCCATAGAGCATCACGGTAAGATGCGTAAGCAGCACAGACACGGGTCGGTCGAGGATCAGGAAGTCAAGTGAAGATACCCAGAGTGCGGGTGGGGGAGGCCATCTCGTTATGCCTACTGTATAGCCTGACATGCTCGTAAACATGCTCTCACACCCCCCGCTGATCCCCGAAAAACGCACGTCTGATCGTCGGAGGATGAATACCCTTTTCGACCAAAGCGCAAATCGAAGCGACCAGCCAGGAGTTGGGCAACCTGGAACAAACTCAACCCACACCGCCATGAAGCGTGTGTAGGTTGCCAAGGCAGCCCGAAACCGTAAATACGAGTCTCGGTGAACCGTTTTTCGACTCCGGTTTGCCGTCTTTTTTTTTTTTTTTTTTTTTTTTTTTTTTTTGCTGCTGCATGGGCCAGTGAAAAGCGGCAGCGTTGCAGTAAGTCTGTACTGTCCAGACAGCAGGCAGGGTGGGGACAAAGCAATGCAACGGTTGGTATGTGGCGCACGCGTTGGAGCGCCGACCAAAACGACAAAGGGCACTCGTTTGTACGCGCAATGCACAGAGGAGGATGCGGTGTGTTCCTGAAGTGATCATGCAACGAAAAGGCCACTGCAGCTCGGGATCGTAAAGTGGCTATCCTGTGGTTACAATGTGCGCTTTATCACAGTGACACCCGCTTTCAGAACTTGACTCTTTGGGAAGAACGAGGTTCTGCTCAAGATTTTTCTTTGGCATCAAAGTTTCACTTTGCAAGAGTGTGTGTAAGACAAACGACGCCCGAGAGTGGTTGAATGACACGAGATGAGATTTGTGTGCATGCATATACATGCGATGACTCGGTGTGCTTCGGCCCGATGCTCCGAAGGTTGGGCAAGGATGACATCTAGTACAAATACGAGTTGAGGGGGCAAGATGAGCCGTTGAATACCCTTTGTGTGTTGCGCTGGCTCGGCACAGTGGTGGGGCCAGCAAATTTTTTTTCTTTCTTGGACATTGTTCTCAAGGATCTTGCAAGCGAGGACGCGATCTCTGGCATAACGTCCAAAGACCGTCGAAACCGCTTTCGGGCTTTGGTGGGGTTGGATGACGACCTTGGCTCGTCCTGTTTTTGGCTGGTACGATTGAATGCATATCCGGCCACGAGAGGTGATTCAGTGAAACCGCCAACGTGCAACCGATCGTGCATGGAAACTCGGTTTCTCTCGCTGCAGTATTCTGATTGGAGGCATGAATTCGATGGGGGGGAAAAAAAGCAGAATTGAACAAGGTTCGATGAGCAGAGCAGTCAGCGCAGCATCTTTCGGTAAACCAGGCGGCGATACGCAGTCGAACGACCAGAACTGCCGCGTGGCTCTATGAAGAAAGCGAGACCTGCAGTTGGCGTAAGTCCAAGACCAGTCTCAAGGTTTTTGCTCTCAAACTTTGACGGTGATGTGAAGTGTACAAGCGCAGTCGAGACTGTTGCCAGAAGGTGCTTGCTTAGGCTTTAGCAGTCATCAAGGCGCTAGCAGGAGTCAGGCGCTCGAATGGCACCTTGAGCCTAGAAATTCAAAGTTTCAGGCACTGGAATGCATGATCTCGACGTTCGAAAAAGTCTACACTGTACAATACAAGAGAGAACAGGGAAAAGGGCTGGCTGTTCGAGACCTCAACAGTGTCAATGTTAGCGAGCGACGCGTGGATCTCTTGGCCAATTTCACAGCACTGCTCTGGTGCCAGTAGCACTTGTTGAGAAAGCGTGTGTGTCTCTCTCTCTCTCTCTGCCTGGACCCGCTGCCGACCCAGGCGCGGCTTTGTATAGGTTTTCTGTGCGTATCGCCCACCCTGGTGGTCTGTGTGTGGGTGTGGGTGTTTTTAATCTACGCAGATCTATCTCACTCTATGCGTGCTGCCGTCTCGGGTCGGGTTGCTTGTTTCGTCTCACAGCCTGGCCAGACTTGGTAGCAAGAAAAGGGCACTTTATTTATCGTCGTCGCTTGTTACTCGCAACTTTTGATTCTCTTTCACTCTCACTTTGGATGCCATGTGCGCAACTCGAATACAATGGCTCGCTCGAACTTTCGATCAGACACTGAATCAGAGTCAGGTCGAGGTCCAGGTTCCAGCTTTTTCTTCTTTTCTTTTTCTTCGTAATCTGGTGGTAATTGAGTGAGTTAGGGAGCGAGTGAGTGAGTGAGTGAGTGAGTGAATCACTGACTCACTGAATGCCGCAACAACTGGTGTGCAAAATACCCCGCCCGCGCTTTGCACTCGTCGGACTAAGTTAACTTAGTTACTCAACGCAAGTACGGATGCCGCGCCCGACTGCCATTCGGGTTTGTCGCTCGTCCTTTTTTGGCGTTCCGTTTGGCTCTCCCGCAGAGCCTTGTGACCTTTTTTTTTTTCTTTCTTTTCCTTTGTCTTTTTGCAACTCTGCCGCGAGCGCCCTTCGCACAGGAACCTCTGAGTCCACCCTTCACCCAGCTGCATCCACTCTCCTCCCCCCCTTCTCTCTCTCTCCGAGTGTTGCCTCGTGTCCCTCGCCCCTCGCCCCTCGCCCCTCGCTCGCTCTGTTCTCTGCACTCCCGCAAGGAAATTCTCTCGGAGATCCGTCCTTTCTCTCCTCTCTCTCCTCTCTGTCTGTGTAGTGTCCCGCTCTCGACTTGCCGCCTCGCACCTGGCTTGCTTCCGACACCATCGTCCCTAACGCCACTTCCCCTTCGATCCAAACAGCCTCATTCACCTCTTCATCTCTCGACCTCACATCAATCCCTCTCTTCTGCCTACAGTCAATTACCCGCGACCATCTTCGCTCTCACAATCCCTTCCGACCATCACAACCATCTCCCGTCTCTTCTGCTTATTATCCGACTCTCCAGTTCGGCATTGATTCGCTCACACTCAATTGCTCGTCAGCTGATACGACGCTGTTTGTGCCTCGGCATCCACCATCTTTCAATCCTCCGGCCCACTTGCTCTGCACTCGATCCTTCCATCTCGATGTTGTGAACCACTCGGTGCGCAGACTTTGGCACGCCCACTCATAGACTTCATCCTTCCACCTCCGACAAAGGCGACCGCATATCTGTGACGGCTCTCAACTCGTCCGGATACGCGCTTCTTCTTTCTTGCTCCGGCATCTGAATAACCGACCGACCCACACGATCTTGGCCCCTACTTTCCTTCATCTCTTGTTCTATACCACCCGTGCCGATTGATAACCGCTGTGGCTTGCAGCGCACCCGCGCAGCTTCATCTACTCGCAGTAGCAGCAGCAACGCATCGCAAGCCAGCATTCACCTCGGTTGTCGTGAACAACGTCATGTCCGTCGCCACACGCAGAGCTTCTCTGACGCCATCTTCGCCCGCTCTTTCACGCCGAGGATCTTGGGTCGACATTGCTGCCGGAAGCGCTCCTTCGTCACGTCGAGGCTCGCGAGTCGACCTCTCTGCTTCCGCTTCTTCCTCGTCCGACTCGTACGCCCCCAGCTCCCACACAACCAAGCTCTCCATCAACCAACTCCTCTCCAACCTCTCTCACGTCTCGGAGTCACAAGCACAAATGTCATCACCCAACAGCTCCCGTTCGCCCGCCGCCCTCAGCGCCGAGGCCCAAGGCGCAAAGCGCAAGTTCGAGTCTGAGCCAGACTCCTCCACCCCATACAGGATCTCTTCTGCCTCCGAAATTAACCTCCCCACCGATCCAGTGCGTCGAGCCAGCATTATCAACCTCGCCACCGCTGCCGCTGCCGCCGTCTTGCAAAGCCAGGCCGGCCAGCGCCGCATGTCTATTCACCCTGAGCAAGAGCACAAGCGTCAGCGTGTCGAGCACCTTGGCATGCTCATCGAACAGGCACGCAAAGCTAGTGTCACCAGCATGAGCCACGACATGTCTCGCCACGTAGAGACCGCTTCGCAAAACGTTGCCATCGCCACAGTCTTGGCCAACCACCTCGGCCTCACTCCTCAATCTTCAGGTGCTTCCACACCGTCTGCTGCAACTCCGCCGCCTTCTTCACCCACAAAAGCACACGCTCCCACCACCTTGGCGGTACCTCAGACTCCCACAACGCCAAAGAGCCCACTTTCGGCGGCGCCATTTACAGCCGCTCACGTTTCTGACGATCGCCCTCTTCTGGCGCACGACGCCGCCACCGCCGCTGCTTCCTCTTCATCGCAACAAAAATCATCTCATCTTATGCGCGCGCCACCATCGCCCACCAGCACACCCGCCATCACTCTAACCAACAGCGCCGAGTCGGCGGAAAGAGTTACTTCAGGCAATGTCTTCTCTGCAGAGCCTCTGCGCGAGTCGCCATCTCCACCCTCGAGTCAGGCTCTTCTTGACCGTGCCAAAGAGGCTGCTTCCACCTACAGTCGCTTTTACCGTTTCGAGAAGGAGTGGGCGCAAAAGGCTCTCGAGCTCGAGCGTCGTCGAAGCTCGGTTCGCATCGATCCATTGTTCAACCCCAATCCGAGCTTGAGCCCTCTTCCCGTGGATCCACATGATGACAAGATGCGCTTGCCAACTTCGCCGCAGCAGCATTCAGCGCCCGAGTCGCGCATCATGTCCAGAGGCACTTCGCCCTTCGCAGAGTCGTCAGCGCCCTTGGCGGCAAGGACCTCGCACAGTGTGCCTAGCGGCTCGTTCTCGTCTTCACATCGAGGTTCGTCGAGCGGTCTCGCCAATGTGCTTTCCAACTTTGCCGAGCTGATTGAGCATCGACAGCGCTCATGCTCTGGCTTGGAGGCACTTGCCAAGCAAGCAAAGGAATTGCCCGTCAAGCGATTGAGTCAACCCAACCCTCAGTTCCGCACCACCTTTGGTGAATTCTCTTGGGCAAGGCACCCGCGCAGTGCCACGGACCCCAGTGCGACGTCAGCAGCAGCAGCAGCAACCCATCCAGCACCGCCGCCATTATCGGCAGCATCCTCGTCGCGCTCAATTCCTACCGTACGCACATCCGCAGTCAACGAACCAAACGTCGACCCTGCAGACAACATCTCGAATATAGACAGAGACGAGGGTCTGTCCCGCACAAGCGATGCAGCGGCAGCAAGCAAATCCAGACGTCCATCTGCCCACTTGAAGATCAAGGCAATCAAACAAGAGTGCACAGCACCAGCCGACTCGGACAACGATGGGCCCGCTACCCCGCGTTCGTCGATGAGCATCGCAAGCATGCTTTGAGCCCCGTTTTCCTTTCTAATCATACCCATTCCGTCCCTGCACCAGCTCTAAACTGGTTTCTTCTCTTCCAGTCGCACGGGTTTGGACCTGGGTGGCGGAGCTGGATTCCACACTTGTTCTGTTCTCACCTTCGAGCTTTTCGTTGAAGATGTAATTGTACCTAGTATCTCGATATACGTACCTACGTGCATCGTTTGCCGTTGTGTCATGTGTGCTTGTGACAAGGGTGAACATGGCGTTCAAGGGGTGGGGACTGTTCAGAGATGCTCCAAGTGAGGCGAGTGCGCATGGTCCGATTCTGGTCATCTGACACGCTCAACGCCGCTTTGACTCGTTCACATTTCATAAAGTCGCAAACCCAAACTGAGCCTTGGATCATCAACCTTTCGACGTTGGCATTTTTTAGCTTACAACCTTGTCCTCGTCGCAACAGGACTACTCTTCAAGAAGCCGTCAAAGTACTTTTCGATCGCCTCAAACCCGGTCTGACCCTGGTCGATCGGCGCAATCGCACCCACATAGCCATCCGGCCTCACGATCACAATGCCACCATTGGCAAGACCCCACTTGTCGTGCAATCCACCCACAAACTGATCGTCCAAGGTAACCTTGTACGCTCCGTGTCCAGCTTCGATGTCGTCGCAGTACAACATGCTCTTGAGCGCGCCCAGGTGCTGGATCTGCTCAATCTCGATATCAAATCGTTGCGAACGTACGATCAGCAAAAGGTGGAAGAACGGATTGGCTTCCGAAGAATATCCATCGCTCATCCCAGTGTTGAGAGAGTCCGGAAGCTGGTGGTATGCCTTGTGCTGCAACAGCATTGCCCGTTGGTTGGCGCGGAAGCGGTTGATAAACGAGTGCGGCGAAGCGAGGTGGTTGGCAAACGCCTCGAGGTGACGCATGTTCTTGTTGAGGTCACCAGCGCAGACGTACAGACGGAATCCACCGGGAGCCGTAAACTGGATCTCGTGGATCATGCGCACCGGCTGCGAGTTGGACCATCTCGTAGCCCAAGCAGGTTGCAACCTACGACCCGGCTCGAGCTTATCCGTCAGCTTGGCTACACCCAAGTGCTTGGAGGGGTCGCGGTGGTTCAGCACATTGTCGGCGTACAGCACACCGGCACCCGTCGTGAAAGCAGCGTTTCGGCGCTGGATGTTGATGAAATGTTCGCGCTTCTCGGCATCCGACATGGTAGCCACTTCGGGAGTGTTTTTGGGCACTTCACCCGAGAAGAGCGCCGAGTACTCGGAATCAAAGTCGATCAGCTGCTTGCCCGTAGCGTGTCGTTCGTCGTGGTACGTGGACAAGAGGATGTCGGGATCAGCCAGTCCCTTTTCGACCAAGTTGATCCTCCACGCCAACGCCTGCGAGTCGATGATGGCAGTGTTCATACCCTGACCAGCCTTGGGTGAGTGGGTGTGGCACGCATCACCAGCAAGCAGCACGCGATGACCAGGGTACGACACGCCATTGGCAGTCTTGCCTGCGGGGAGCGAGTATCTCGAGATCAAGCGCTGACCGATCGGGTAGCAGGTAAACCATTCGACCACCTTAAAGTCAAACTTGTATGGATAGGCAATCTCCTGAATCGCCTTCATCACCATCTCGGCCGTCACCTTGTCGCGTGCATCGAGCGCAGACTCCTTGCTCTTCTCGCCCTCGAGACGGTTCACCTGAGTGTAGCAACGGATGATGGGTTGCCCCTTTTCGTTGTTCTCTCGCGGAAAGATGTAGAGCGCACCGTGGTTCTTGGAGTGGATAGCGGCGATCTTGCGAACATCAGGGAAATTGGTCTCGACAACGCAGTCCAAAGCGGCCCAGAGCGTATCGACCCAGTCACCGTTGAAGGTAAACTCGTGACGATCTTCGAGCGTCTTTCGCAATCGGGACCTACCACCATCACAGCCGACAAGGTACTTTGTGCGAATCGTCTTGGTCTCGCCTGTGGGCTTGATGATACTGATGGGGGCGCCGCCTTCATTGGTGGCTTCGAGGACGGGTTTCATCTTTTCCAGAGTCACGGTGACGGGATACGTGGGGTCGTCCGTCATCTCAAAGTTCTGGTACGCCCAAGGACGAGTGACACGCTGTCCGTGACGCTCCATGTCCCTCAAGAAACCTCCCTCGATCAGGCCTTGCTGCAGACCGAGTGTGCAGTTGTCCTGGATCTCCATATCGGTAGGGAAAGACTGCACACGGCGAGTGCGCTCGATACCGCGCTGGCCATCCGATCGAGGATCCCAGAAAGTGCGCTCGTACGACGGTGCGCTGCGCTCAAAGAATTCGGATCCAAGCGGCTCCATGTTCTTGAGCACTTCGATCGTACGAGGCTGGATACCGTCCGCACGTCCCGCAGTGGTGGGCTCGGAACGCTCATCGATGACGAGCACGTCAAACCCGCCAAAGCGCGCCAGCGAGGTGGCCAGCATGAGACCGGCAGGACCCGCACCGACAATGGTCACGTCCCACGAGGTACGGTCAATGTGTGTCAGAGGATCAGGGTAGTTGTGCGTGCCGTGAGCATGGTGGCCACCAGCCTTGGCCTCTTCGACCACCTGTCCCGGTGCCGAGAACTGTTGTGTCGGCATGATGAATGTAGGTACTGTGTATGCCGGGGGGCGGTGACGACAGCGGGAGAGCGAGGGGACGATTGTTCCGTACTTGCTGCGTGAGAGTGCTCCTCGATGTAGCGCGGTGCGTTCCTAGAAACGAGCTATTGCGTTGAGCGTAAGGGTATAAGAAGGAGAGAGAGAGGAGAGAGGATTATGGTTACACGAGGATGGCAAAGGACACGACGAGGCAGGTCAAACTTATACTTTTTTTTTGGGTTCTCAAAGCTGGCTGTAGCTAGCACGGACCGAGCTTCGACTCTGGGTCTTTTTCTTTTCTCAAAGGGTCAGGTGTTGCACGAGTGGGGGGGAGGAGGGGCGACCAAGATTGCCATGTCCGACTGGAAAGTCTGGAGTTCACGGCAACGACTGCAGCTCGCCCACCGTTGCGACCCGTTGAGTGAGTGTCTTGTGCGAGCCCTGAACAGCCGGGGCAGGCACGAAAATTGCTCCACACAGCGACTGTGTCGCTTTGCTGATTTTTTAGACCGGTGAACGGATTTGACGGAGAGCGATACTTTTTTTCCGAGAGGCTCTTTCCTGGTAGCAGAGCAGCGTGGTAGGTAGGGAGCGGCAAAGGAAAGCAGGAGCTTGGGCTTAGCGATTCCAAAAAGAACGCGCCTTCCAAAGGCGCATCATTCTCTGAGGACAAAAGTCGGGGAAGGGGGTTTGCAAGGCTCTTTCCGTGTTTTCCGACTCGCCCTGTCTTTTCTTTCCTTCGACGGGGGCTGATTATTCCCCCACATTTAAAGAAATCTCACACATCCAGGTAGGTGACAAAATTCCGTTCGAGCGGAGTGCGTCCTACGGCCGTTTGCGGGTAGTCAGTCAATAGCTTGCGTGCGGGAAAAACGATACTCTCCCAAACCTAGCTTCTCCCACTACCTTCGTCGAAGCATCCACTGATCAATCTCAACCACTAACTTGAATAACTGCGTACTGTATGAAAAGAACTGCTGTTTTATTGCTTTTCGACACTTGAACCTCAAGGGGCTCTGGGTGTCAGAACGCACGCAACCCCGTCCCCGCCCCCGCTCTCGCCGACCCGTCTGCACCCTGCTGCTCTCGCCTCTTTTCCTGTCGCCAGGCATCGGTCTCGGCCTGCCTTTTGAGCGTCTTGGACCTCGAAGCCAATGCATCGATATACTTTCTCCTGGCTCCCTCGAGCTCTACCTTGACTTTAGCCGCTTCGCCCGCTTTCGACGCTACCACCGTCGCCTGCTTGCCATCCAGATTGACGAGCAGCGTGTCCAAAATGTGGTTCGAGACGTACATCTCGTTGGCTCTGTTCAACGTGCCCACCTGACCCGTGAGCCGGTTGAGCCATTTCACCGCAAACTGAGCCGCTTCGATAACCAGCTGGTGCTGGATCCAAATGCGCAGCAACACGTCAGTGTTGTGGGTACGCGTGAACCACTCCTTCAACCACTCGGGCGTCACTGCATGGTCGAGCGAAGCGACGCGCGCCAGAACAACCCGATAGTACCTGCCGTCCTCCTCCGAATCATACATCTCCAGATGATGGCGTACGTATCTCCAGGCACGCTCCGCCGCCGACCCGCTCCAGCTCGCCGATTTCTCCGACAACGTCAAGAACAACGCCTCGGGCTCCAGCAGGTCTTGGTCGGCTTCTTCGAGCTCTGCGATCTCGGGATGGACGTCTTGCGCCTCGCGCGGTCTCAACGCCTCGCGGTCGACTTTGGCCCGAGACAGGGCCATGGCTTTCACCGTCAGCGCAGCAAAGATCGGCGTCATGTCGACACCCAAATTCCAAGCCGTGTGGAATGCGGAATCAAAGGCATCGCTGTTAACAAACAGCAAGACCGCGTCCGAGGGTCGAAGGACCGTCGTAGAGTATGCGAGATCCGGATACCTCTTGACCAGCTCCAACCTGGCCAGCGCCAAGGTGTACTCGCGGCGCACGTCGTCGACTGACACGACTCGAATTTCGCGCACACTCTGGCTGTACGCCGAATTGGGAATGTACCTCGTCAGGCTGCTCGTCTGCTTTCCACCTACCTGGTTCGGTTCCGATTTGCCCGAATCGCTATCCGCAGCATGCGCAAACCACGCATCCTCGTGCTTCAGCATGGTCAACGCGTTGATCGACGCCAGGTAACTCTGCGCCTGTTCCACAGCTACAATCATGAACCTCTCGAGTGCATCGTCGCTTCCCGATCGCTGTTCGCCCAACCGCTCAGCGTGCTGGTACATGACCGCACCTGCCGACTTGAGATCGCCGCGGAAGACGTGATACGAGTACAGAACCGCGTAGTAGTTCGGCACCGACAAGGGATCCGAGTTGCGAGCTTTGAAGGACAACGTCTTCTCCACTTCGCTTTGCAATCCTGGGAATGTGAAATGAAGCAAAGGTTGGATGTGTCCCTCTTCGCACATTACGCCGACGAGGTTGCGCAGGCAGTCTTTGCGTACGCCTTCGTACGGCGTCGACATGACGGTGGCGTAGGCAGATTCAAAGTCGTCGAGCGCAAGTTGGCAACGAAAGATCTTGAACCAGACTTCTTTGGGTCCCGAAGCTGGAGCGGTCTCGGCACCGGAAGGCAGACCGTCGGCGTACGTGCCAACAGCATCGATGCTCGCCTGGCAAAACCGTATCACATGCTCGATCGCTTCGAAGGGCTCGAAAAACAGCGCTACGTGTCGGTAGTATGCTGCCACGCGTTCTTCTCCCTCGGCGGTGACGATGGAGGGAGGAAGCAGTTCGAATAGTCCACTTGCTGCATGGCTCTTGTTGGTGGGAGGCAATTCGAGGGCGCTAACCACCTTCTCGAAAGAGGCACTGGCATCATCCAACCTCTGCATCTGGACAAGTGCGCGGGCACGAACGTATTCTCCGGTGGGCGTTTCGGGAAAGCTAGCGAGCAACGCCTCCGCCGCGAGCGGATAGCCTTGTACCAAGATCGCAAAGGCCAAAGACGTATGGCGCTCTGTAAGATAGGGCAACAGTGTCTTTCCTCCACCAGCCAAACTCTCGCGCAAATCCGACATCCCCAGCGACCGCAGACCCCTGAGCACCGCCCGTTTCACCGTCAAGCTCAACGCACCTTTGCCCTCCTCTGCCTTGGCCGTACTCAGCAGCTCGTCCCTGACGCACTGATGCAGCAGCGTCGGCGCCGAAAAGTGATGCGGCTCGCGACTCTTCCTTCCCGCGACCGACATCTGATTCAGCTTAGCCACGATTGAATCGGTCTCCCCGACATCGTTGACGTTGCCAGCCACCTGCAAAGCGGCATCCGTGCGTGCCAGCTGCAGCGCGGCACTGATAGACTGAAAGATGCTCAGCGCAGTACCGATCTGCTTGCTCTCGTTTTCAACAAGATCGGCCATCTTGTCTTCCGCGGCGAGAGCTGTGAGAAGAAGCATGAAGGATATCGAGAGGCGGTGGCGGGAAGCGAGGGTTTGGATGATTGCGTCTGCTGTGAGAGCTGAGCCGAGGTCGGTTGATGCGAGCGAGGGTGCTGAGGTGAGTTCATCGAGGCGCTTGGCGGTTTCGCTGAGTAGTACAGACATGTCGGTGAGGGTGCTGTCCAGGCTAGCGCCGAGATCCGAGGCGATGCGGTTGATGATCTCGACCGCTTCTTGGCCGCCGAGGGAGGCGAAGTTGTTGCTCCATACATCGGCGATGGCTTCTTTCACCGAAACGGTAAGAGGTTCCGAGAGCAAGTTCTGCAGGCCAGCGGCGAAAGCTTCAAGTTCGGGCGCGGTGAAGCAGCCGGCGAGGTCCGAAGCGGATTCGACCAAAGTCAGAACCTCGGCAACTGTAGCAGAAGTTCGACCCAACGTTGGTAGGATATTGGTGGGCTGCGAGTCCGCGGCGTGAATGATCAACGCACGCTCTTCGTTAGCCGATTCCGTAGAAAGAGTAGTGTCAGATCGCGGCTGGCCAGACGTCGCAAACAGGTTCCGCTGCAATCGCTCGATAATGCTCGCTTCGTCCTCGTTGACCGGCAGAGCTACCGTATCTCGGCTGATGATCAGCGGGACAACCGCTTCACCATCAAAGCTCGATGTCGGAAGGGACAGTCCAATCGGCCATCGCGCCGCCGTCTCGATCTGCTCTGCAAGCCCAACAAACCGCATCCATTCGCGAACACGCGAAGCATAGAGCTTCTCGTACATCGGCCCGCCTGTTCGTGGGTCGTTTTCGAGATGACAGCCGCTTGCGACAATAGAAGCTACTTCGTCACGAAGGCTTGCGAACAGGGTCGATGGTGGATGAGCGGAAGACGATGCGACTTCCTTGTAAGTTGAGAGCGCGAGTCTCAAGGTGGCCTCAGAGAAGCGGCCAGGCTCGAGAACTCGATCGAGGAAAATGTCCGCAGCATCGATCACCTCCTTTGTCGCTTCGAGCGTCGCTTCAAAGTCTTCTCCGTGCAGAGACCTGTAAACGCGCTCGGAAGAGACGGTCCTCCAATCGTCTTTCGAAAGATCCTCAGCCACCGATCGAACGCTGATCGAGCTCTCGTCAGGGTTGGCTGCCTCTACACCGACTTTTGCATATTTGAGCACTGGACCAGCCCCAGCATCCCATAGAGCCCACATGACCCAGCCATCTCCGCGCTCGCCCTGAGGTGTGAAGACTACATCACGCAGCTCCACATTACGACCGCGTGTCTCGGCATCGCATCGCTTCTGCCACAACAGCGTCACTTCACCCAGTCCGCCAGAAGAGCCCTTGGCGTCCTCGAGCTCGACGCCGTACAATGCGAAAAAGTTGCCAGACGGAGGCGAAGCTGGAATGTAGGCCAGGACGTAAAGCGCATAGCCAGCGTTGTCGCCGGAACCGGGTGCAAAGACCTTGAGAAAGGGTCTCGAAACTGTGCTGAAGTATGCTTTTGTTTCGGACGATTCGAGAGTGGTTGAAGCCTCATCCTCAGCAACGACCAACTGCCTCTCGTTCGATGCAACTGAGTCCATCTGCAGAGGGAGGTCGATGGTACGGATGCACGAGTCGGTGAGCAAGTTCCACACCCGCAACTTGCGGTCACGACTCGCTGCAAACGCCAACGCGTTTCCACTTTCGCCCGGGAAGACGTCGAGAGACAGCGCATAGGTGGGAGACGACTCGGAATCAGATATCGCATTGGACCGGCCAAAGAACCGAGAAACACCTGAAAGGAACGAAGTCGGCCTGAGCACCGTCTCCTTCCACGCGCCGTCGTTGGCGTCTCTCGAGCCAGAGACGGAGCGGCTGAGTTTGACAATCGTACCATCGGCGCAGGTGACGAGAGCAAGTGCAGAATCGACAACGTACAGCTGGGCTGCGTTGGCAGCGCCACGGATCGAAGCGGTCAAGACCGAGTCCGACGAAGCGATATGCTGAATACGGTACTCAGACGACCAGTCGGACGTCAGTCGTGGATCATGGAAGAGATGAGGAGCGGAAAAGACGAGTCGATACAGGAAGCCTGTGGTGGTGACGGCGATCACATAGAGCCGGTTGGAAGTCGGATCGGCGAACAGCCCGAGACCTGGAAGCAGCGGAGCAGGAAAAAGGAAGGTCCTTGCTGGTTCCGATGCCAGTTTTGGATCGATGGAGGCTGAAAAAGTATGTTTCTTTGATACAAGTGTCTTTGAAGAGGGTCCCGCCGCTGCAGTCTGATCTTCCAGCGTCGACCATAGCAGTTGCAGCTCCCGACCTCCTGCAACGACACGCGCCAGGACGTAGCCGCCGTCAAATGCATCGACCGAAGAGGGCGGAAAGTAGAGCCGAGCATCGACAGCATGATGGTGAGCTACGTTGATAGGCTCCGGATCGTTTTCGACGCCTGGGTGCTGAGGAGTCGGGACGGCAATGGCATCTTCGTCTCGAGTGTGCTTAATCCCTGGAGAGGGTGTCGCCGCGAGCGATGCTGATGCCAGCTTGTAGGGTGTATATGGAAGCGGCATTTTTGAGGGGTCGTCAGCGACTGGTGCGGAAAGTCTGTCACAGAACCGTCGTGACTTGCCAGCGTCGAAGCCTGATGGGCGCCGTTTCAAGGTGAGGCAGCCAAGTCGATCAGATCAACTGCATCCGTTGAAAAAGAGCGCAGGGAGCAAGGAACAAAGCAGATGCTGCTTTTTGCGGAGCCTGGGCTGTGATAGGGCGAAGCTACGGAGCAAAACAGTCGATGATGGTGAGGATGGAGAGTGATAGGTGACAGAGGGTAGAAAGAGACGCACGGGAAAAGAAAGCTTTCAGAAGCACACTTTTCCAAAGGTCACAGAAATGCGGATCACGTGCAGATCGGGATTTCTTCGGTAGCAAGGCGCGGAGCGCGTTGTTTTCCACGTCCCTGTCCTACAATTTCAAGTGTGACCTCACATCAGTCTAACAAATTTTGCTTTTTTTGGTGTCGTCAAAGATGATGCCTGCTGCACGCTATACGCACTTCTCGACGTCACGCTCATCGTACACAGGCAAGCAGACGCTCAGAGATCGTGCGTGGCAAGTAAGAGGGTTGTGTAATATCTATAGCGAGGAAAGGAAGTGTCCATTGAAGGCGCCGCGAAGTTCTCAGCGGCAGGGTATAATGTAATCTAAACGAGAACAATGAAGTGCTAAGAGAGTGTGTGTATGTTTCAAAGAACGGTTGCGGCGATGACAGCAGCAGCGGCGAGACCAGCGGCGCCAAAGGAGACGGGCGCGAAACCCAAGGCTCCACCCGTCGCTACGCCCTGCTTGGTTGAGCCGGTGGTCGAAGAGGCGTTGTGGCTTGTGGACGCGCTGTGGGCGGTGGGGGCCGTAGACGAGGCTGCAGAGGCTGTTGCGCTCGCGGTACCGGTGGAATTTCCTGAGCTGGAGGTGCTATCGGCGCCGCGGCTTTCATCGCCATCGCTGTCGTCGTCGCTGGGCTTGGTACCCAACTCGAAAGTCTGCAAAACAGTGCCATTCTGGGGAGGCTCCGAGTCATCCCAAGCGTTCTTGTACCATGGCATGTTGAAGACGTCAGCTACGTTGTTCTTGATCCATCCCAGGCCATCCAGACTTGGATAGTAGGATTTGAACACGCCGATGGAAGCGTGGGTCAGCTCGTGCTCGAGCATGATCAATCCGTTGTTCTTTGGACCATGAATACCAGCATGAGCAGCTCTTGTAACAGAAGCGAGATCCTTTCCAGGGTCTTCGTTCGGGCAATCGGATCCACCTTGGTCGTCCAAGCACCAGTCGTTGGTATCGTGGTTCCAGAGCACATTCGTCAGCCCAAAGATCTCTTCGGCGATGGCACGGACGCGGTTGTCGATATCACCCTGAGGAGGGCGCCAGAATTTCGGGATGTAACCACCGCTCTTATCTGCGATGATCTGCATCGTCCAGCCGAGCTCAGCCACGAGCTGCTGGTTGGTCAGCGTAGTGCAAAGCTGATGCGACCAGGTGTGAACCGCAAAGTGCTGGTTCCCCTCTCTCACTGCGTGAGCGAACTGGTCCGGGTACGAAAGCACATTGGATCCGATCATGAAGTGTGTTGCCGATTGGTTATTCTGGCTGAGAAAGTTGTAGAGGTCGTCGCTGTTTCCAGTCGGACCATCGTCAAATCCGATAGCGATGTTGTTAGGTGGAGCATTGACGATGTCGGTACCGGCGGTGCACTTGGTGACGGTCCATGAGCAAGTTTTGGGGTCGAAGCCCTCGTTGTTGGCATAGACGGGATTGCCGTCCTGATTGATTGCGGGAGCGATGCTGGGGATCTTGCCAGCTGCCATGGCATCATCGAGAGCTTTGAGCCATTCGGCGGGTGTTTGTGATGCTTTGGGGACTGCAAAGCCTGGTGGATATGAGCCTGCTTGTCTGGGTCGGATCTTGACGGTAAAATCGCCAGCAAGGGCACTTCCTGCCAGACTGGCAAGGAGAAACAAACGAAGCATGTTGTGAAAGAGCGATATGGGCCGCCGTGAGTAAATGAAGGAACGATACGAGTCACAGAGTCGATGGAAAGGAAGGTGAAGATTGTTCAATGAGGACGAGAAGGGGTCCACAAACAAGGGCAAGTCCAGGATACTATATACCAAGCAGCTAACAAACGTGAACTGACACCGGCTCACAGCTCAGATTGGTCGAACGCACGAATGTCCTCTGACGTTGGACTGACATTGAGACCAGAAAGCAGCGTGGGTAGCACCGGACCACAGTGGGCGGATATGAAAGAACAATAAAAACAGGCAGCGCATCTTCGTTTGCGGACGATCTAATCCGGGTTTCGAAGGTCGGATGCAGTCGTCTCGATTCCGCTGTGCGTTTCAGACAGTACTGTCAGTAGGACACAGAAGGCGCTGATGCAGGCCCATAGCAGAGGCGCTGTAAGACACGCGTGCTTGACAGGGGGGAAAGATCCAATGGTGGGTATCAGGCGACGATATGCAACGGAAAATCTTTCCACTTATGCAACCAGAAGCGATCCGGGAGCCCAAACTCGCCTTGTTCGCGAAAAACACGGAGCACCGATCGCAGACTGGATGGAGTTCAGGTAGAAAGTCTCCTTGTCCAGACTCTTCCAATAACGCCAAGGGGGGAGGAGAGACCAGGGAGCTGGAAAGATGGACACGCACTTCCGACGGTTTGCAAAGCTTCTGCAGTGTTTGGCAGCGAACTCCCGTGGACATGTGCCCAACACGAGTGTAGCTAGACTGCCCATGTTGATCCCGCACTCAAAATGTTTCCAAGCGGAATTGTCTGATCGACCTACTTGGCGGCCAGCATGAAAAACCGCACCCAAACATCCATCTGGTGCCCGAAAAAACAACCCGCGTAGAACCCCTTCCTGCTGCAGTGCTTGCTTGGGTCGCAAGATCGAATTCCATTCATTGCTCCGGACATCGCTTAGCTTTTCGTTTTTTCAGCCTCTACATGACGCCAAACGAATAGGAGAGCTGCAACTTAGTGAGCAGCTTGCGAATTGGTCGACCTTGAACTCCAAACGAGCAACGAGGTAGGTGCGTCATTGCTTGTCTCACTAGCACACTTTGCAGAACTTCGGAATTCAGCCAACCTCAGTTTGGAGCTCTGCCGATCCTGTCTTGTCGAAACAAGAAAACTCGAGCTCTCTCCATCGGGACGCGCAGAAACCGTTGCTCTCTCTCTACAACACCTTCCTCACGGCAGACAGATCCTTGGCATATGTTGATTCATATGTCATCTCACATACTTTACCTTTAAGCCCGTTGGTCAAAGGAATCCCTCATTGTTGCGAAGCAGAACACTGGGAACGAAGTGTAGAGATATCAAGTCTCGGAGTCGCAGAGGACCCGTTTGTGCGGGAAAATACAGCAGCTGCAAAGCTACCCGCGCTACCCTCGTCGAATGTTCTCAGGAGAAAGATGGCCAACTTGGGCAGGCATGTAAATTACCGTGTCACCGCGCGCGGTTTGACCTCCTTTCACACAGGGGCCAAGAGTCTCAAGACGAAGAGTTTGCCGATGCGACGCTGTTTACCGCCGGGACCGCGCAACACTTCGCTATTCAAGCGAAGCACGGCCCGCGAGCAAGAGGCTACAGTAAGAGCTGCCGAAGCGGATCTTGCAAGCTCGAGATGGTCGCAAAGAGCGTAGCTTGTCGGAAGGTGCAGTGCTGGATCCGCCTCAACCCGTTGGGAAATCGGCGATGCAGCTCTTCTAACCACACACTGCTCTAGGGCACACTGTACGATCTGTATGATCACGTCGAGCAGACTGGTCCATTGTAGGTTGTGCGATTCCTGTCCAATAACACTCTTGGGCTCCGCCTCTTTTGACGGCACCAGCGAGGTCAATTGAAATGGCGAGTTTAACCCCGCGGTCTTCCCTGCCTCTGAGCGCAACCTGTCTCGGCAGAGAAGAAAGTGTCCGGCCCGAGAAGCAGTTTCAAGTCCACCGCCCCTCGCGCGTCGTTCATACCTTCCACACATCGAGGCGTACATTTAGCCTGAAGCTCTCCGCCTCCGACTTCGACGCCCACAGCAGGCCCCCACATCTGCACGAACCCGCCGCCTTCATTCGAACGCCGTACAACAATGCCCCACAGCATCCTTTCACCGTGGTACTGGTTCCTCAAGCTATCAGCTACACTGTTCCGTTCGGTTGTGTATCTGAAACGAGGAACGCAGCGTTATCTACGAAACAGACCTTTACCGGAGGGAATCGTCAAAGAGACGCTCCGAGTTCCCTCGCGGGACAAGGGAAGATTTATCGGCGTCGATCTGTACCGGCCTGCCGATGCAGCAGCGTCGGCCACACTGCCGGTCATAGTCAACTGGCATGGTAGCGGCTACGTCATCCCAAGTTGGGGTGAGGATCGCGAATACATCGTCCAAGCTGTCAAGGCTTTGGGCTGTAACGTTGTCGATTGCGATTATCGAAAGGGTCCCGAGTATCCGTATCCATCGGGTCACGATGATGCCGAGGACGTCGTAGGATGGGCGCTGTCTCAATCGCAGCGTTTCGATGTCAACAAAGTAGCGCTGTCGGGTTTCAGCGCAGGGGCGGCTCTTGCATTGACCGCCGGAAACTTTTACGGTCCCACCAAGGTCTCTGCTGTCTCTTGCCTCTACCCACCTGTCGATGTCGCACCTACTCCTCCGGAACGTCCCGTGCCGTACGAACCCCGATCGGGCGTTTACCTGACACCGAGGGCAGTGAACCTGTTCAACAACGCTTACATGCCGGATCTCGCTAGACGGGCAGATGCGAAGTTCCGTATTCGTGGGTTGGACACTTCGCGCTTCCCTAACCACATTTTTGTCGCTTGTGGCGATGTTGACATCCTTCATTTGACCGCTAAGAAGTACTTTGAGGAGCTCAAGCAGACCGAAAAGGAGAAGAAGATCACCTTCGTCAGTGTGGAAAGAGAGGAACATGCCTGGGACAAGGCTCCGCTTGTGCCCGAGTCGGTCCAGGCGCGCGACGAGGTGTACAGGGGGATGTTTGACAACATCAAGGCGTCGTTTAACAAGTAGGTGGTTTGTCTCACGCACCTGCTGTCTCTGTGTGTAGTCGCTAGATCACATGCAACACAGGTAGGAGTCGTTATGGAATAGATGGAATTGACGTTGCTAATATTGTGAGTTCAGTTGAGAGTCTGACAGAGATGCACAATGTCGGCTTCAGATGTCTTCGACGCTAACAGCGCGGAAGAGAGCAGTGTAAAAGTTGGTCGCGTCAGCCAGTCCCTGGATGGGGTAATGCTCGTTGACGGTGTGAACGCCGGTAAGAGATCCCAACCCGGTCTTGTCAGGCTTGATACTCGAAGGACCGAAGCGGATGATGTTGTGAGTAAGGTTGTGGTAGTAGCGCGTATCAGTGTTGCCCTGCATGATCGAGGGTGCCACTATCACGGGTTTACCATTCTCGCCGACCCACACGGAACGCACGAGCTGCGAAAAGAGCTTCCACGGCTTTGCCTTTTCGCCCTCCAACGGCGTCCAGGGAGCCGGTTCGAGCGGAGAGCGCGCTTCCTTGATGGTCAGCTTGGAAGCCCCTACAGACGAGCTCGCGTTCAACACGTTCTCGCCCCACGCTTCCATCTTCATGTTGTACTGTTTGGCCACGGAAGAGAGCACGTCAATGTAGTGCTGCTTGAGTTTGTCAAAGCTGCTCGTAATGGCGATGCGGTGATCGATGTAGGCGGTGGCGCTTTCGGGAAGAGCGTTGAACTTGACACCCCCTTCGATGATGTCGACGGCGGTGGTGGTGATGAACTGGATCTGGAGTGCTTCAGGCATAGCGTGAACGACACGTTGCTTGGCTTGCTTGATGCGTCGTTGACGACCGCGATGAGACCAGGCATTGGCCGGCTGCAAGACGAGTGAGGTGAACAAGTTTGGCATGGCACTCTGCAAGGCTGAGTAGGCACCAAGATGTTCGAACGAGGACTTGGAGGCCCATTCGAGATCCTTGAGAGCAGAACGAAGCGCTCCTGGGATGCGAGGACCATCGCGAACACACTGCAGGAACTCGAGCTGAGGTCCTGAGATCTTGGACTCTTCCAGACGATCACGCTTATCTTCGAGCTGTGCGACGACCCGAGCGAGAAGACCGATCGAAGTGTGGGCACCGGCCGTCGACGAATGACCGCCGGCGGATTCAACAGTGACAGCAATGTCGACAGATCCCTTCTCGGCAATACCTGGCATGGCGACGTCGATCCCGGGACCCATGCTGTCGGAAGCGGCAAGTACAGGGTTGCCTTCGTCGATGATCATGGCAATGCTGTCACGGCCCCAGATCTCTTCGACGCGCTTAGCGAGCCAGCCAGCACCCTGCTTTCCACCAGACTCCTCGTCAAAGCCAAAGCTAAGCAGAATGGTGCGCTTGGGTTCCCAGTCGCTGGCGAGCAGTTGCTCGATCGACGAGAGCAAGCTCACGAGCCATGCCTTGCAGTCGGTGGAGCCACGTCCCCAGACGGTCCCGGTCTCTTGTTCGATGAACCCGCTGAACGGAGGGAAACGCCACTGGTCGAGAGTTCCCCAGTTAACAGGTACAACGTCCTGATGAGCCATCATAAGCAAAGGCTTGAGCGATTCGTCGCTACCCTTCCAGGTGTAGAGAAGACCGTGCTGGTGGACCATTTCCAAGTCGAGCTTGTCGTGCACACGAGGAAATTCGGTCTTGAGCCACTCGGCAAACTTGGGGAAGGCTGCCCAGACGTCTGGCTGTTCGTTCGGGTCAGGCCATTCGTCGCCGACAGTGGTATCGATCTGAACCGCTTTGCTGAGCCTGGCGGCGAGCAGGTTACGGTCGAGATCAGCGAGTCCATCCTTGAGGTCGTACGGGTCCTGCTGAGGACAGGTTGCAGCGAGAGAAGCCGACGAGTCCGGTTGGAACGAGTGGGTGAGCCTCCAAAGGCTGTCGTTGGCAGCATTCGACGCCGCGTTGTCGAGTGATAAACAAGCCAGAGCGACGGCACCGAGCACGATGGCAGAAACTGCCGTCCACTTTGATCCCTTGCTGGACTTGTTGGACGAGAGCTGTGCTGTAGGCTTCTCATCCGTGCTGAGCGCAGCCTGCTTGGTGGTGGTTGGCAGCATCGTGCTGATAGAGCGCTTGGCGGTGTTTCTCCTCGTACAAGCTCGACAGGAGCGATGAGAAGGAGCAAAAGATTGAGTTGGAAGCTGTCGTTCCTGTGTCGAAGCTTGCAAAGACACTCGAGTGGATAGCCGGTCACAGTGTGTACCGAGGACTCCGCATTCGGAGCTCGTAATTCCGAAAGAGAGCGGTGTGATGAAGAGGAAGAAGACGCCGCGCAGAAAGCCGGGGGTGTTGGTGAACCAATCTAACATCCTTTTCGTCTGAGGCTGATCAGGCGAACGTCTCTTTGGGTGTGGCTACGACCTCGCGGACCAGCGCTGGTCAGTAAAGTGACTTGTGCCGAGCATCACGGCTAGACCAGAATGATCCGAATGGATCGGTTCATGTGGTTCAGATGGTCCGAATGATGGTGATTGGGTGTCGAATGCGATTCTTGATGGTTTTAAGGGTTGCATTTTCGAGCCATCTTTTCTTGTCTGCTTTTTTAATCTTGCACGTCTGTCTTTTCACTGAATGAGCGCACATATGCTGATACAAAGCAAGAGGACAAGAGACAATAAACATGACATATCCGTGTACCACCGTCTGCAGAGCCGACGGGATCTCTTACGCTTGCAATGTGCTTGATGCCGTTTTCATATCGGGTTCGATCTCGAGGCCATTCTGCCAGATGTATCTGCTCCACAGTACGAACAGCGGCGGTGCATTGTCTCCGCCGTTGTCGGGATTGAAATGACCGACGGTTGCGCCTTGTTACCATCTGCGACCTGGTGTAGCTTGAGCGGCGCCTCGTGCGACCTCAGTCGGAGTCTCTGGCTGCTCGACCGACCGATGATCGCTGTTTAAACTTATCGAGCGTTCCCAAAAAGCCTTGCCGAGGTCTTGCCTGGCAAGAGACACAAGCATGAGGTATCGGTCCGAGCCGATGGCTCGCCTCGATTTGACCAGCACTAAGAAGGAGAGGGTTGTCGCTGGTCGTCAGAAAAGGATCGAAAGGACAAGCTCCGCTGCACCCGACTCGAGCGGGGAAGATGCTTCGCTCCCACCCATGACACGAGATAACGAACGCCTCTCCTTTGTTAGCGCACATTGCATCGCTCGCTTTTCGAATGAGTCTGAGGCTCAGGTTCAAAGGTGCCCCTCCGCCACCGTCCTAGGCGTACTTCATGCAAGAGCATTGTTCTCTACAGCACAGCTTCTTCTGACCGATACGTTCTCTCTCTCTCCTTTCTCGCAGGCGCACGGATAAGACACATATTACGTTCTCTTCCTGAAACAGGAGCAGCAGAGCCCCAAGAGCTCTGTGCGCCAGCGTGAGACCTGCAGGAGAACAGCTTCAGAGGATGGTGTCATGAATGGGAGTGCTGGCGGGGGGGGAAAGAAGAATCTGCACTGTTCCTGATTTTCGATTTTTTTTTTCAGTGTGTGAAGCTGCAGCCAGCTGCAGAAACGCTGCTCGGTAGACAGGGCACTTGTTGAGGTTGATTGCCTTTGCCACGATCACTTGACTCGAGTTGAGCTGCTCTCTCGGTTGTGCTATAAGCCAGCAGCGCTTCTAACATCCATCTCCTCGAACCTCTGTCAAAACACGAGCCAGAACCCGTCAGTCACCTCGATATTCGTCAGCTCTGGGAAGCAATTATGGGTGAGCAAATCTTTTGAATAGCAAAGAAACTAGTTTCAATGTACTGAACTGTACCGGCACCAGGATAGAACGTGAACATGGTTCTGCAGCAATGTCTGAGATGGCGCCGTCTTGAAATTCGATTGTTGAGAAGAGAGGGAGAGACAGAGAGAGGAGAGACCTTTGTCGGGGCTTGAAAACGCACTTCCCTTGGGATACGCCTCTCACAAAGGATCAGCAGAAATGCACAACTGCCGAGCACAAAGAGGTCATCCGACAGCAGCCCAAGTTCGGCACTCCGACACGCTCTTTTCGCTCTTTTCGCTCTTCTCATGTTTGGCACGCCCAGTCGTGGGTCAGTCTTTTCAAATTTTCGGCTCGTGCCACGGCCTTTCTCTCAAAGCAATTTCGTTGCTGCGGCAGAGGTTGTCGAAAGGTGCTCGCATGGGATCACGGCTACGCTTCGCCGATACAGCACGGTACAACGAGGGCTTTTCGCTGTTCGCAGATGATGAATTGTCCTTGAAGGGAAAGCTGCAAGTACTGTCATCAGGCCAGCCACCAAAATTGCGCGCGCTCCAGCGCAACCTGGCCAAGCCACTGACAGATCTGAATAGTCAACACAGAATGCCGTCTGTAGCTCCGCCCGCTTCTCCGCCACGCCCTTGGACCGAGGTTTCTCCTTTCCTTTTCGAATTCTGTTACTGTATTTGTGTAGACGATTCAATTGAGTTGAATCAATGACGAAATCCTTCAGCAGCCTCGTGCTGCTTGCTTTTCTTGCGCGCTCTCCTGGCATGATGAGCAACGGACCTTACCCGAGACTGTCAGAGTGTGATTCTGCCCTCTCCTATCCACCTCGCTTACTTGCCCTTTTGCAGCTTTTTCGGCCATGTGAGCCAGTAACCTCGTAGCCTATTCGTGATTTGTTTTTTTTTCATCCTCCTTGAGTTGGGCCGCTCTGCCGTGCTGCCGTTCTGCCGCTCTGTCCGCGTTTTGCTTTACAGTAGCTCTGCTGCACCGTCGCTTTGGCTCACTCACCCATTTGGCAGGGTCCGACTTGGGCTTTACCGCTGAGCAAGCTCACCTTTCACTTGACCATCTTGGGCGTAGCATCTCGTTCACACACACTTTATGCCCCGACTCGAATTCATGCCCCCTCACCCTCTAGCCAGCCATCTTGTCCTCCTACCATAACGTTGTCTTCCCCCCCAACCCATCGCCACCTTCTCTCACAACCGGACGCTTCTATCCTCAGGGAGCAAAACTACATCTACAGCCTTCGAGCCAGTCGCGACGGACCAGATCCGAAGCGTCAGCACCTCGAACCTTCAGCCGCAAAGCACCACATCGTCCCAGCAACTTGAATCGAATCCTCGACCATGGTTTGCTGATATTGCAGTCTTCGACGTCATAGGGAGCTTTCGACAGAGCTTTCGCTTCATTTCCTTTCACTGCATTTCATCGCTCAAAACTTGCTTCACTTTCCATCACTGCCGCTCGAACGCAATATAGCCGCTGCAGACTCCAACACTTCTCTCTGACCATTACCTCCACTCCTACCTTTACAAATCATCAACCATGGTCACGAGAATACCTTCAAAGGCAGGCCTGAGCCACGCCTCCACCAGCTACTTTGATCCCTCACCCCGACGCACGCTCAACTCAGCGTCTCGCGACGTGCAGGCCGCGCTCTCTTCTTTCCGCTTCTCCGCCACAACGGTCGAGAGCCCTTGCGCCGATGCACTGCAACCAAACACGGCATGCTCATCGGAAGAGGACGAGTACATCGAGCCCAGTGCGATGAGCATCAGCCGCAGACCCAGTGTGCAAAGAACTTCGAGCGCGCCAGAGCCCTCCTCCTCATCCACGTCAACCCTCTTCGTCGAGCCAAACGGTCCCGCCGCGCTGCGTCCATCGCTCGCTCGTTCTTGCTCTGAAAGCCGCGCCTCTGGCGTGCTCGAGCGTCGGCGTCACAAGCTCACCTCCAAGAGCAGCACGCTCCCATCGACGCTTATCCTCGATCTCGCCAACCTGCCCATGGCCATGGGAGCCGGCAACCTTGCGCTGTTGCGCGCCGCTCGCAAGGCCATCTCGGAGCCATCTGGTTTCGATTGGGGGCGTGCAGCTTCCTCAGCACCGACAAGCGCGTCCACTTCACGTTTCTTTGCACAGCAGGAGCACCAAAAGTCGCGCACAGCTTCGCCACTCCGATCCGCAAAGATGTTGGCCACTGAGCCTCTGCCTGTTTCGACGGCGGCATCCACGTCAACATTGTTGCAGTCTCCTCGAGTCACTTCTGATCTTCCATCTTCGCGCTCAAATACGGACTCATACTGGAGCAATCGTACTTCTACCTTGGAAGAGTCCGAATGGGACTGGGCCTTGGCAGGTAATGCGCGCGCAACCCACGACGCTCTCCGCTTCAGCGCTTACAAGGAAACCAGAGAACCGGTGCACGACATCTGGTACCAATTGCCAGACTGGATGAGCCGTCGCTCGTCGCTGGGTGGACGTGATGCCGACCTGTCGCTGCGCGGGCCAGGCTTGTTCAACTCGTTTTGTCTGAGCAAAGCGGCGAAAGATCCGGCGGGAGCCACCGCCGCTGTCACCGCCGCCGCTGCGGCAACTCCGGCCGCCATGCCGCTCTCGCTGTCTCAAGCATCGCTCTCGAATCAGAGTCCACGCAACAGCATCTCGGGACGCGGTCGCATTCAACAGACCAAGGTCTCCGTCCACGTCCCTTACCGCGTGATTGAAGAGATGCCGCCACGAGAGAGCTCCATCTCGCCCCGCGCTTCGTTTGCGGCCGTTTCTGACCTCGCTACGAATCAGAGCCGACCTCAAAGTGTAGAGGGGGTCGAGGCCGCCATGGCCTAGTTCGCAATTGCGCCTCGTTGATAAAGCTCGCATCTTGGCTCTACGGCCAGCCTCTGCCGCTCGATATCTGGCGACAGCATCTTTCTTGAAAAGCTCCCCGCATAATCAACGTCTTTCCTTGCAAGTTGGCTCGCCAATATACCCGTAACCGGCCGTCCATCTGCACAGCGTGTCGGTTGACTATGTCCCGACCACGCTCACCACCTTGTATCTTTCTTTGCTCCTGAAATCCCTTCGCATCTTGTACTACTATTTTTACGCAGCTTAACGCATAATCGAACCATGTCTTTGCCTCTGATAAGCGAAAGCTCTGCAAGAAGCCGCTGAAACTCGCTTTAGTGTGAGTTGGTCTGATGCGCACAAGTGATCTCTTTGCATAAGCCACGTCTGATCAGTTGAGAGAGAGAGCCCCTTTTGATCATGCTCGTCCAAGACGGCTGCAGACCGGAGGCAAGAGTGAACTGAGCTGCCCACCTGATAGCGAAGTACTATATGCTAGCCTCTGCAAATGGGCCACCTCGGATCCGGGTCTGTCTTTGGCAGGGAATTATTCGCGGTTCCTTCCGGCAGACGATTTGACCGTCGTGATCGCTGCCTTGACTTCCTTGATTCCAAAGAAATTCCAATTTTCAGAGCGTCTCGCCAACCGCCAACTCGAATTGATCGATGCGCCCGATCTGGTCAAGCACCGAGAGCGGAATGCGCCATTAAATTCGCAAGTTCTTCTTGATTCGTGGATCGAGGCAACAGCAGAGCCAGTCTTTCTCGCTCAGAGACGTACAGCAGCTCGCCTGTCTCGGCCGTTCCAATCTTCCTCCACAACTCAAGTCTTCCAGCAACGACGAGTTGGTCGTTCATCCCATCACCATCCATACACCTCTTCGCCGCTCACCTACATTGACCTCTTGCCTCTTGTTTCCGCCGATCGCACTCTCGATTCCTTCCTTCACCAGTGTAGAGACACGGCGTACACATCGTAACGGTCACCATAATGAACCGCGCCGCTGCTCTGCGTCGGGCCACTGCACTCGGCCCTTCGTCTGCCGCTCGCTCTCGCAGCATTGCGGGCGCCCGATCATACGCTACTGGCGCAGATGGAAGCTCGAAATCCGTCACCGGTCGCTTCTTGGTATACAGCACGGTCGGAGCCACTCTCTTCTACAGTATCTCGACCGTAGCCGCACTCAACAATGACCGCTACAACCACTTCTTCGTAGAAAGCATCCCAGGAGGTGAACGCATCATCGACTACCTCGACACCCACGACGTCGGCCAGGAGATCAAAAACATCAACCTTGGAGGCTACGGTGACAAGGCTATCGACGTCACCAAGACTGCCTACGACAGCGTCAGCGGGGCCGTGGGTCGCGTGCTCAGCGGCGATGCCGGCGCAAGCGAGAGCGCTGGCGACGAGCGCGATGCTCGACTCAGGGTCGCAGAGGCTCGTGAAAAGGCCAGGGCAGAATTGGAGAAGCTCTCAAAACAGGCCAAGGCAGGTGCCAAGAAGGCCGAGGAGGAGGCAGAGTCTGGTCTTAAAGCTGTTCAGGACAAGACCTCGGAGCTCGTCAGCCGCGCCAAGGCAGCTGCTTCTCGTGCAGAGGCAAAGGTTCGCGGTGAAGCTGCCGAGACCAAGCAGGACGGCCGCAATGTCATCCAGCGTGCTGTCGACAGCGTGCAGATCATGACCGATATTGGCGCCAACACCAAAGCCGCTCCTTCCAAGAGCGCGGCTCCCGGCAAGGGCCCCAAGGAGCAAGTCAAGGAGACCTACACTGGCGAGCTTCCCGTCAACCACGAGCCTCCGGCAGGCTACGCTGCTCCTCGTCGTGACCGAGGTCTCCAAGCACCCGAACAGGGCGCTGCCCGTTTGCGACCCGACCCCGAGGCACCCAAGTTGCCTCTGCTTGCGCCTTCCATCAAGAGCCTTTCCGGATCAGAGCCCATGATTGCCCAACTGGCTGGCACCATCGATGAGCTCACCACTTTCCTCAAGGAGACTCCCTCTTCCGGCGCCAAGGCCAAAGGTGTGCTCGAGAATGCGCAGATCGACCTCGAGCAGTTGAGCCAGCGTCTCGAGACGATCAAGCGCGAGGAGGCCAAGCGTGTCGAGAACAGCTTGGCAGCGCAGGCCAAGCGATACGAAGCTCAAATCTCCAAGCAATCGGAAGAAGCTGCCAACAAGCTCTCCAGCCGAGAGTCGGACTGGCAAAAGTCGTTCGAGGAGGAGCGCGCCAAGCAGATGCAGCAGTTCAAGGAGAAGCTCGAGAAGGAGCTCGCCACGCAGAGTAAGATCATCAACGAGAGGCTCAAGGAGGAGGTCATCGCTCAAGGCATTGAGCTGCAACGACGATGGATGAAGGACATCAAGGCCAAGGTGGAGGAGGAGCGTGGAGGACGTCTTGCTAAGCTCGACGAGTTGGCTACCGAACTCAAGAGCCTCGAAAAGGTTAGTTTGGACAACAGCAGCGTTTTGGACGAGAACGTGTCGGTGCATACGCTGTGGACTGCGGTTCGAGCTGTGCAGCACGCACTCGACGACACGTCGGCTAGCAAGCGACCCTTTGCTGAGCAGTTGCGTGTTCTCAAGGGCACCACCAAGGCGCGTGACGACCCTGTGCTCTCCGCTGCTATCGAGGCACTCGATGCCAGCGGCGCCGCCGACACGGGCGTGGAGTCGTTCACAACGCTCAAGCAGTGGTTCGACAACAAGGTCGGACCTCGCGTTCGCCAAGTGTCGCTCGTGCCTTCTCCGGAAACCGCCGGTGTTCTGTCGCACCTTGCCAGCGCTGCTCTTTCGCCCATCCTGTTCCACAAGAAGGGTCTGGTGCCCGGCGACGACGTGCCATCCGTCATCGCGAGGGCTGAATACTACCTTGACCGCAAAGACCTGGACTCGGCCACGCGAGAGCTCAACCAGCTTAAAGGCTGGCCCAAGCTGTTGGCTTCGGATTGGCTCGCTGCCTCGCGAAAGCGTCTCGAGGTTCAGCAGGCGCTCGAGGTGGTTCAGACCGAAGCCAGTTTGGCGTCGCTGATGGTTTCCGCCTGATATGTCTAGAATGCCAAAATGGTTCTGTTGAAAACTTTCATTCGTTGTCAAAATGGCGGTCTGGTGGTCTGTGTGGCTGTGTCGTTTGTTTGCTGACGCAATGCCGCAGATGCGTGGGGTGTGCTTCTCATCTCTAGACACGGTCAACAGCCGTTTCAGCTTCATCTTCTATCACACACAGGCGCATCGCAATCAAAGCTGGAACAAAGGAGGTATTCAAGATCATCTAGCGAGACATCAAAAGTGGCACCACAAGTACCCTAAGCGAACTCAGGAACACAGTATTTACCCGGACCGTACGGTTCTGAAGTCAGGGCAGTACGACCGGCAGCCGGCTCGGACGAATGACGGCCCGACTGTGGACCAGGCTTGACCTTCTCGCCGTTGGACAGTTTGTCGATGATGTTATTCATGCTTTCCGGAGTGAGATCCTCGTAGTAGTCGTCGTTGATCTGAATCATGGGAGCGTTTGCACAGGCACCCAGACATTCCACCTCGACCAACGTAAACTTCTTATCCTTGGTAGTCTGACCGGCCTTGATACCCAACTTGGACTCGAGCGCTTCGAGGATCTTGGTCGAACCGCATCCACCCAACATGCACGGGGTGGTGGTGCAGAGCTGCAAAAAGTACTTGCCGACCGGTTCACGGTTAAACATGGTGTAGAAGGTGGCCACTTCGTACACGCGCATGGGTGGCATCTCGAGCAACTTGGCCACATAGTTCATGACCGAGATCGAAACCCAACCGGAATTCTGTCGTTGGCCGAGGTCGAGCAATGGGATGACGGCTGCCTTTTTGTATTGCGGAGGATAGTGCGAGATGATCTCCTGTGCCATCTTGGCGTTTTCTTCGTTGAATTCAAAGGGGATGTCGGGATTGTTATAGTCGGTGTTGCGATGGACGAAGAGGGCGTCGGAGGATCGTGCTGCCGAGGTGGACAGAGATCGGCTGGCGACGATGCGAGAAGAACTGGAGGCTACAGCAACGACGTTGGAGCGAGAAGCGGCACCGGCGATGGTGGCTGCGGATCGCATGAGCGAGCGCGAACATGTGCGGAGAGCGGCCATACTGAATGTAACAACAGAGGCAGCTGTAGGGCTAGAGGATGGAAGAGGATGATGATGAATCGAAACGAGTTGAGGTGGAGAAGACGATGATGACCTTTGAACTTTTGTCGCAAGAGTGGCAGTCGGGTGTGCACTATGAGCCATTTACCAAAGCCACAAATGATTCAACAGAGCCTGAGCGAGACTACTTAGGGAAATTCCCAAAGAGCCGTGCGTCGCTGCTAATCCACACATACTGGCGCTGCAGCCTGTGTTTTTTTCTTCCTTTCGGCGCGAGTCTGACCAATTCAGATGGCTGTCATTGGTCGCGCTTTTCAAGTCCAACTCAATTCGAGCCTGAGAATTTGGTTTGGTTTGAATTCAACTCGTCTCGCGGATTTGTATTCTATTTTGATTTTCGAGCCAAGGTCGTGGGTCTCTTGAAGGCTTGGTTGCGGAAGTGAGAGTTGATTTCAAATCAAAAAGCTCGTAAAGCGTGCTGCTGCCTCGCTCTTTTCTCGGCCCATCTCAGCCATGCTGCGCGCGATCATTCGAACGTGTGAGAAGAGAGTTGAGTCGAGCGAGTTGAGCGATGGACTTTAGTGCCACTCAACATGCTTGCAACTCTCTGAACCCTTTCTTCCTATCCTTTCCTCACCTCACTTTCTGGTCATCACCTTTCCAATCCTCTCTCACACTCACTACGACAGCAGTTGCGCAAAAAAGCATCTCTTCGCTGCAGTGCAAATTAGACTTTTCTTTCATCACTCACTGCTTTTTGGATCCGCCCTCATTGCAGGTCAGATCCCATCCTCGATATTCACCATGGCTTCTTCCTTGAACCGATCTCTGCTTCGCTCGGCAGTGCTTGCCAGCCGATCGTACGCTTCCACCTCTACCACAGCGGCGCCACTCCGATTTGCCACCGCTGCGCCCTCCACCACTCTTTACAACGCTCGCCTCTTCTCTTCTTCGATCGCACGCTCGCTCGCCACCCCTCAGACCGGCCCTACACAGATCGTCGACAGAGCTCCACCATCACCAGAAGCCAGCAAGACCGCCACCTACGACGCTTCGTCGGCACAGCATCAGATCCGCGATGCTCCCGTCTACCCAGACTACTCCAAAGGTCCTTCGGCGCTAGACAAGGCTGGTCAGCTGTTTTTCTTCACCGAGATCCTGCGTGGTATGTGGATCGTGCTGGAGAACTTTTTCCGTCCGCCTTACACCATCATGTACCCGTTCGAGAAGGGTCCGTTGAGCCCGCGTTTCCGTGGCGAGCATGCACTCCGACGATACCCTACGGGCGAAGAGCGCTGCATTGCTTGCAAGCTCTGCGAAGCTATCTGCCCAGCCCAGGCTATTACGATCGAATCGGAGCCGCGTGAGGATGGTGCACGAAGGACCACCAGGTACGATATCGATATGACCAAGTGCATCTACTGTGGCTTTTGCCAGGAGGCCTGTCCTGTGGATGCCATCGTCGAGACGCAGAACACCGAGTACTCGACCGAGACCCGTGAAGAGCTGCTGTACAACAAGGAGAAGCTGCTGGCCAACGGCGACCGTGCCGAGGCCGAGATTGCTGCCAACATCTATGCTGATCACTTGCAGCGTTGATAGGGGGCAATATCGTCTCTGTTCTAGCATTTCATTCACTTTGTTTTGATCGTCGGGTTGACAGCAAAACGTCAGATGAGTCTCGTTTGCTCGTTGGTCTTGTCCCTTTCTTCTTGCCGTGCAATCACACTTTTTCCATAATAGCTGTGTGTGCGGATTGACCTTGCTTGCCTGATGAAAGATGCACAGACATTCTCCAACAACCCACACGTTCCGACACAATGACCAACATCCCCGTCTGTATCACTCGATCTTGAATTACACTGTAATCTGCAAATGCTCCAACCAACCCCGCGCCAGCTTTGGCGGCAAGTAACTTGCCACGACCTCACTGGCGATCTTGTTCCTCAACTGTTGCGCCTCTGAACTCTCCAGTGCCTCTGTTGTCGAAGGGTCTGAGTCGTGTGGCCACGAGCGTTCAAAGTTGCGGCCGAGGGTGTTGGGGGTTGCTGCCAGGGTGGATTGCTGGGCTAATGCTGCGTGTTTGCGGTCGAGGATGGTGTATGTTTTGTTGAGGCTGAGACGGTAGGCTGTTTCTCCGTTTGGGAGGTCTGTCGAGTCAGAACAAGGAAGAAAGGTGTAAGGTAGTGTGGTCGGAACGTAGGTCGAGGGAACGACGTACCTTGAACATCAGCTACATCTTCAAGCGCCTTTTTGGCCAGCGGCGAGTTACCGAACGAAACAATGTCCAACCAATCTTGCTGTTCTACGTCCTTCACTGCAGGTACAGCTTGCTTCAACGCTTCTCTTCTTCTTGCCTGTAGGACCAGCGCCACCTGTTCAAATGTATCGTCGACCGATCGAAACTTGCCATCTTCCAAAACGTCGAGAAGCGAGACGACGAGAAACCTTGCGTCTACGCGCGCGAGAATGTCAAGTTGACCCGAAGAAATGACCATGTTGAGGTGGGAAATCATCCACGATCGGTCGTACTTGGTGTCGGTTAGTGTTGAGAGCTCGAAGAGTTGGTCAGAAGAGGCAAGGTAGTATGTGGGCACAAGAGTTCGCGGATGCGGGAGGATGAGGAAGCGGCCAGAGGCGGCGGTGGACGGGTGGATGAGTACGCCGCTTCGCATTGAGCGTGTTGCTACGTCCGAAGCTGTAGAGAGAGCAGTTGCTGTCGTCATTGCTGCGGGGTCATCGAGACGTGTGACGAACGAAGGGTTGATGAGTAGAAGATTTCAAGAAGATCAGAATCCTCTGTTCTGAGATTTACTTGACGGTGTTGGTCTCCTGCAGCGCTAATTCTACTAGGTACAGAACGCGCTTCATTTACGCGACACGGCTCGCAAGCCAGAATCTTTCTTTCTCGCACTCGCCACACACACATCACTCGACCACAAGAAATCAAAGATCCATTTCAGCCAGACATGCTACAAAGCATCAAAGTTAATCGCATGTACCGCCCTCTTCCTCTCCTTCTCATCCTCCCTCCTCTCATTCACATGCAGAACAATCACCACCACCGCCAACCCTACAATCGTCGTGATCAGCACCACCGTCACCCAAGGTATCCAGTCTCCCGGATGCAAATACAGCTGCTTGGTCCACGTTGCTGGACTGCCGTTACCGTTTTCCTCTCCACGTCCTCCCTGCCATGGATTGATGACGACTTGACTGTTGGGAATCACACCTTCGAGAGCCAAGTAGTGCTCTTCTTGCCTGCGCGTGGAGCCGATGAAGAGCGATTCGACGTAGTTGTTGGTGCGTCCGAGACCGAAGTAGCTGTAAGGCGTGAGGAGAGAGCGGTACGCAGTTTGGGGCAGTTGTCCGACCTGCTGTGCGCGTCGAACGCCGTTCGGATCAAGGACGGTGAATTTGTACGATGCTCCGCCGTAGTTAGTCCCCCATGGCTGGAACTTGGGCGCGCCTTTGGGCTCGCAGAGGCCCTGACAGGCGCCGTTGAGTGTGAGAGCCTTGAGAAAGAATGAGTCGTGGAAGTAATTGTTCTGAATAAAAGTGATGCGTCGAGCTGAATCCATGCCGTCGGATGTCGATGGCGTTCTCTGTAACAGCAAGTCAAGGGTACCGTCCTCGTCAATGTCGAGCCAGCTGGCGCTGCGCACGTCTCGAAGCACCTCGATCGCATTGGCTCCAGCAGTGGCCTTGATGAACGTCCTCCCTTGTGGACGATGAGTCGAGCATCCGAGAGCGGCTTTCTGGCTGGCGGGAACTTTGCTACACTCCAGGTTCCGCAAAATGTGAACGCGAGTCTCACCATCTCCACGCGCACTGTTGTGTCCGCCAGATGCAAGCCTGTCAGGCACGGTGACCAGTACGAGATCTGGGTAGCCATCCTTGTTGAAGTCTCCGAGATGAAGCGAGTTAGGAAGGTTTAGGTATGACGGTGCTAGAACGTCGTTGAGCAGGATACGACTGTCGCCTGTCAGCTTGTCCAAGGGCACACGCAGCAGATCGGCGTTGTCTTTGCTGATGCTGAAGTTGATGCGAAAGTTGTCATCCGCCACACAGAGATCTTCTGCTTCTCTGCATGATAGGCTAGGCTTCCTTTTTGTGGCGACTCGATCCGAAACGCCCAGCGATGAGCTGGACGCGCTGGCATTCTTCTTGCCGGCTGAAAGAGAACCGAAACCAGGTCCGCCACCGAAAAGCCCGTCGATTCGAGGTGAGCAGAGCGGAATTTGGCGGTTGAAGGCGACGTTGATGAAGCAGCTATCGCCACTGCGGTCGCACGTTGGAAAGACAACATCGATGGTTCCGTCACGGTCAATGTCACCAAAGCTCAACGCGCCAGTGCCGGGAGGAAGCTCACCCATGGAAGCAAGCTTGAAGCCCGACCCTTCTCCCTTTGAGTTGGGCTTAACGGCCGTCCAGATTTGATAGGTGAGCTTGGAGCTGAGAAACCCTTCCTCGGAGCATACCAGGAAAAGGTCTGCGAGGCAGTCGCCGTTGAGATCGACGAATGCAGAGCTGTGTGGATTGGCAAGTTTACAGGCGGGTGCCTTGGTGGCATCTAGAAGCGGAGCATCTGCGATATCGAAAGCAGCGGTGTTGTTGGAGGATTCGACAAGCAGGTTGCGCCAGATTTTGAGGTCGGAGGCACCCTTTGCTGGAGTCGTAGAGTTGCTGGACGGGATCCCTAGCAGGTCCATTTGCATATCCCCGGAAGCATCTATCGTAATGGGTTGCGACAATGTGGATGATGGTACAGTCAGCGGTGTTGAATCGAATCCGCTTCCATCTGCCTTGCCGAGGAAGACATCCATCGTAAGCTCTTTTGACGCAGTGGACGTGTTTTGGGACATGACAAGCAGGTCCAGCCTACCATCATAGTTGACGTCTGCTGCGACGACATTTGTGATCTTGTTACCGTTTGCGAGCTGAACTGTAGCTGCTGGCTCGTGTCCAAAGGCAAAATTGGTGCGATCCCACAGATGAACGCTCGCCGTTCGACGATCCGAGTCGACGACAATGGCATCAAGGAACTGGTCTCCATTCCAGTCGCCCCATGCTGCTACCTGTCCCTGTATGCTGTCGAGGCCCAGTCCTCCTGCATTGATAAGACCCTCGTACTTGAAGCGCTTCTCCCCGATACCAAACAGGGCGCCGACGGTAGTGAGCTGTGCAGTAGAAACAAGCAAAGCCGAAGCCCATGCAGTTTTGAGCTTGCGAGCTTTGGAAGGGGGTCGGTGCCCCTTTGATCGTGTTTTGGCAGCAGCATGGGAGCACTCGGCCTCGCAGCTGGGAGCCATCGTGAAGGTTTGGCCGTTGATATGATGATACAGTAAGGTTCAAAGGCAGATGCCAAGCTCGACAGGGTCCTTGCAAGTCTGTGAGTGTCTCTCTCTCTCTCCCCGCTGCAAGCGCGGAAAGCGTGTCGAGGTGGAGGAAAAGTCGGCCAAGTGTTAGATCCAAAAGGATGTGAGTTGGTTCGTGCTTCGCCTCGCCAACTGAGCTCATTTTTGATTTTGTGAGTCGGATCCGTGGCAAGAGACAGCTGAAATGCCCCTCTCGTCAAACCCCTGCATCGACGCTGTGCCACACGCCGACAGAGAAAGTGAAATTGCAGACCGAAAGCACGGACGGAACCTCGATTCGTCTCAATCAATAATATATACTCAATCAGCCGTCGATCGCCTCTCGTCACTCTTTCATCCAACCCCATCATTCTACATCTTTGGACTGGTGTTCATTCTTGAAAACTTTCAAGAGCACTTCTCTTTGTCTCACAGGCTACAGTAGCATCACCGATTGCTGCAGCTACTCAGCCACCATGCCGGAGCAGGAGAGCCTGTTCAGGTCGGCGACCATGTCGCTGATCCAGCTCTACATCCCTTCCGAGACTGCTCATGCCACCGTCCAGGAGCTCGGAGAGCTCGGAAACGTCATGTTCAAGGACCTCAACCCAGATGTATCGCCTTTCCAGCGCTCCTTCGTCACCGACATCAGGAGACTCGACGAGATGGAGAGACGTATTCGCTTCCTCTACGCCCAGATGGAGAAGGAAGGCGTGCCTGTTCGTCCTCTTGAAAGCGCCCTCCCCTTCATTAGCCTTGGTTCTGGCGCCGACGGTCGTCGCGGGCCGCAGCTCATGGACGAGCTCTCGGTTAAGCTGCGCGAGCACGAGGAGCGTCTCGGTCAGATGAACGGATCTTACGAGACGCTTCAGAAGCGCTTGCAGGAGCTCGAGGAGGCCAAGCATGTCCTTCGCGAGACCGCCGTCTTTTTCGACCAGGCAGAAGGCCGTCAGGATGCTGCTCGAGCTTCCCTCGATGACGCCAACGCTCCTCTTTTGGATGACGTCGAGTCGCACGCTTTCAACACCTCGCGCGGCGAAGACAGTGGCTACGGTACTTTCGACCTCGAGTTTGTCGCCGGAACTATCGAACGCAGCAAGATGGCCATTTTCGAGCGTATCCTCTGGCGTGTCCTTCGCGGCAACCTCTACATGAACTATGCCGAGATTGACGAGGCTTTCGATGATCCCACCAAGGATGAGCCTGTCCGCAAGAATGTCTTCATCATCTTTGCTCACGGCGGTGAGCTCCTCGCCAAGATCCGCAAGATCAGCGAGAGCATGGGTGGTACGCTCTACCCCATTGACAGCAATGCTGATCGTCGCGAGGAGAGCCTCCGCGAGGTGCTCAGCCGTATCGAGGATCTCAACAACGTCCTCTACTCCACCAGCGCCACTCGACGCACCGAGCTCGTCAAGATTGCCGAGGTGCTCAGCGCCTGGGAGGACATTGTGCGCAAGGAAAAGCTCATCTACTCGACGCTCAACATGTTCCTCTTTGACAACCGCCGCAAGACCCTCGTTGCCGAAGGTTGGTGCCCCTCGAGTGATCTGGGTCAGATCCAGCTCGCTCTTCGTCGCGCCACCGAAAATGCCGGCACCAGTGCACCCGCTGTGCTGCAAGAACTCAAGACCAACAAGTCGCCACCCACCTTCCAGCGATCCAACAAGTACACCGAGGCTATTCAGTCGGTCGGTGACAGTTACGGTATCGCCAAGTACAAGGAGGTCAACCCGGGTCTGTTCAACTTGATCCTTCTGCCTTTCCTCTTCGCCGTCATGTTTGGCGATGTCTTCCACGCCTTCCTCATGACGCTTGCTGCAACCACCATGTGCGTGTTTGAGCGCAAGCTCGCCAAGGTCGACAACGAGATCTTCACCATGTTCTTCTACGGTCGATACATGATGCTTCTCATGGGTGTCTTTTCCATGTTTACCGGTTTCCTCTACAACGATATCGGAAGCAAGAGCATGCACCTCTTCCACACCGGCTGGGACTGGCCTCACCAGAAGGGCACCATCGAGGCTGTCCCTAATGGCAACGTCTACGCTATCGGTATCGACCCCACTTGGCACGGCGCCGACAACGCACTCGTCTTCACCAACTCGCTCAAAATGAAGATGTCCGTGATCCTTGGTGTCTTCCATATGACGCTCGCCATCCTGCTCAACGTCCCCAACTTTATTCGATTCGGTCAAAAGTGGAAGATCTGGTCCGAGATTGTGCCTCAGATGCTCTTCATGCAGTCACTCTTTGGCTACCTCGTCTTCGCTATTGTCTACAAATGGTCCATCGACTGGTACGAGACCGACGCCAACGGCACCGTCTTCCGCAACAACCCACCCGGCTTGCTCAACATGCTCATCTACATGTTCCTCAAGCCCGGTCAGGTTGATCCCAAGACAGAGCTCTATTCCGGTCAGGCCTTCGTTCAGACGGTGTTGCTGCTCATCGCTTTCATCTGTGTCCCCTGGATGTTGGTCGTCACGCCGTACATCGAGTGGAAGGAGCACCAAAAGACTAAAGGTCAGGGCTACCGCGCCATCGGCCACAACGACGGCTCGCGAGGTCTCGGACTTGACGGTGATGGAGATGACGATGACGATGCTGACGAAAACGATCGCCTCACCCAGAGCCAGAGCAACGGCAATGGTCACGGCGGCGGTCACGGCGATGGTGAGATGGAGGAGGAGCACGAGTTCAACATCGGCGAGGTTGTCATCCACCAAGTTATTCACACCATTGAGTTCTGCCTTGGATGCATTTCCAACACTGCCTCGTATCTGCGTCTCTGGGCGCTGTCGCTCGCCCATGCCCAGCTTTCCGAGGTGCTGTGGACCATGACCATCCAGAACGTCTTTGGCATGACCGGTGTCACTGGCGCCATCGCCACCGTCCTTGCCTTTGGTCTCTGGTTCTGTCTTTCCATCGCCATCTTGTGCTGCATGGAGGGTCTCAGTTCCCTTTTGCACGCTATTCGTCTCGCCTGGGTCGAGTTCGGAAGCAAGTTCTACCAGGCAGGAGGCTACCAGTTCGAGCCGCTCAAATTTTGAGTCGAATGCTCGTTGAATCGCTAGACCAAGATCAACTAAGCACGATGTCTATTTGCTTGCAGAATAAATCTCAAAAGTAGTGGAATTCGATCGATCGATCAAAGACCGCATCGTGCAAAAGTTTTTTTGTGAATGAGGTGAGAAGCTGAGCGGAGTGGGTCAACCGAAGGAGCGATTGTCACTATGTATGATGAATCAATGACGTCTTTGCTGTTGTCACGACAATGACAGTACGTGCCTACCGAACCCACTCTCTGTTTGTTGATGATTTGCCACGGTCAAGCCGTCCGACTGGTTCGCAGATTGTCTCTGGCAGTCTAACTGAGAATGTGAAGATGAAGTCTCCATCGAAGTCACAGTGACGATGGGCGGATTGTTCTGAAACCACCGAAAACGGCCCGTCATTGCTGTAGCCCCTGACTGCCTTCATTTCGATCGGCCCACTTGCTATCGCTCCGAATTTGATGTGACACAACCCGCCCCAAACACGCTGCCGTCGTAGCACATCGAAGTTGATTGCCGGTGTACCTGAGCCGGTTGTTCTCATGTGCCTTGAACGGACCTGACTCATAATTGGTTGATGGTGGTAAGTTCCTAAAGTGGGTTGTGAAATCTTTTTGTGCATATGCAAATTCTTGTTGACAACCTGCAACTTGCACCAGAAGCCTGAATGGTGGCTCGGTGTGGCAAGTTGGTGGATCTCAAAGCACAGGTGGGAGGTTTCAAAAGCTCCGACTGTACTTAAAGTCACCTTCCAACCCCCTCTTCTCGAGGCCTCCCCTTTCCCTCTTTACGACATCGCCACAGGTAGCGCAAAACTTTTGTTGTTTCTCGAAATCACACAGTACGTCCCTCTACAATCTTGTTTTTTTTTTCTTTGCCGCCACAACTACTCATGCTCCTTTTCACGGCATCATTTTTGTCTTCATCACAATCAGCCACACTGCGCAAAAGTTAGCCATGCATTTGACTGGCCGCCATGGCCGACAGCGGCCGTTCTGGCTGTTCGTCGGCGTATTCGTCGGCCTCCTGCTCTTCACCCTGACGTCTGCTGCTCCTGTAAACCCAGGCACAGGCACCAGTGAAATCACGGCCGCTTCTGAAGACGAGATCGAAGGTGAAACTGGCCTTCGCCATCGTCCTAGCAGAACCTTTACTCCCGAAAACCCCAGTGCGTTCGGCAGCCTCGAGTTCAAGGCCCCTACTCCTCCTCGTCAGTTTTCGCCTTATCAACCCCCAGTCTTCGTGGATGATCGAGGCGGAGTGCGAGCGGCAGTCCCACTTTTCACTTGGGATGATGCTAGATCGCTCACTGCCCGAACTCGCGAAAGGTTCGTCAAAAGCTACGGAAAGTTGTCATCGGTCTCAGCCACTACTATCAATGCGGTCAAGAAACTGGTCCGTCAGCGACCTGGGACGGCTGAAGCTCGAAGACTCAGCAGGCTCGGACCGCAGCCTGGAGATGTCGAGATCAGGCCTGTGTACAGACTGTCGGATGAAGAACGGAACGCGCTGCGCCCACAGGCGAGGTCAGCCACCCAGGGGTCGCGTCAAGAGGTGGAACTGTCCGATGTTCGCCAGGCAGGCGCTCAAGACTCGAAAGCAGCCGGGCGAACGGCTCTAAGTCCGGAAAGCCTCAGGGCAGCTGTATTGGCAAGCAACCCCCCAACTCGACCATCTACATCTGGCACGCGTCACCAGGCTGTATCAAGCTCAGCAGAGGTCCGAGTGAGCCGACCACTTACTAGAAACCCGAGCGGTCCTATCGACGAAGCTTTTCTGGTAAGCAAGGCGAGAGACGCTGAACGTGAAGGTCTAGCAGCCATTCAAGACGCTCTACACAGCACGCCCCTTCGTCGCGTCCACCTGGTCAAGAGGGCCGGTGGCTCTTCGTCCAGATCAAAAACAAACACAGGCAACATCGTCGAAACCCTAAACTATAAAGGCGAAGGGTGGTCGTTGTATCATACAGATTCCGTCACAAGGTTCACTCGATACCCGCCGCCCAAAAAAGATCAACCGTTTGTGGCGGCAAAATTTAGCGAATGGGAACCTCAAGTTCAACAAGAAATACTTCAAGCGCACCCAAATCTGAGGAGGTTGCAGGAAACTGGTGTTAATCTAGACAACCTCGAACGGTTCAAGCGAATGGGGTTGAAGATTGGCGGCCATGCGCGTGACGAGTACGGAGCCTCGACCTACGAGGATCATTTTGACCAAGACATCCATATTCGCAGTCGCAAATCTGGTTTCTTCAATACGAAGATCTTCGAGTTCGAACATGCTACCCATAGGAAAGGACCTCGTCAGTGGGCCACTTTCAGTGACCTCCCCTCTCATTTGCAAGCCTTCATCAAACAGGAAGCAGTCGGAAGTGAATCTGAGTGGGCCAAAAGCATCAAGTTGAGAAAGAGGTCTCTTACGTCTTCTGATCTCGATCTACACGACCATCAAGCACAAACTCGCGAGCGTCATCGTTTGCAGAGACGGAACGATGGCCCTGTAGAAGTTCACTACGGTGGAACGAGGGTTTTCATTACCGAAAATCGGGGAACAAGGTACGTTTATTCCCACGCCCCTCATCATGGCATGCTCCTGCTTACGCCCTGGACGGATCTCATTCCACAAGAACAAGAGGCACTGGAGGCCGCGTGGAATAAGAACGGGCGGAAGCTCAGCGAGCCTCAGGGGGAGCAACATTTTTTCCTTCACCCATGGTACAAGCCAGAGACGATCACCATCCTGCGCGACGAGGGCGGACAAGTCAGGTTCAAGGCTCGAGGTTATAGGTTCGAGTTTTCAAGTCTACCAGATCACTTGCAGGAGGCCTTGAACCTGCGCCCGGATGTTGCGCATCTCGTTCAAGAGGCCAAACGAGCCTAACGCAAACGAGCCATCTCGGAACGACGTGATGGCAAGTACATTGGTCACGACCAGGTAACAAACGCCTGCATCGGTGCCGACTTCAAACTCGTTCTCTACGTACATCCACGCTTCCGAAGACGCACTTGTCCTTTCTCCCTTCTCGCATCTCATTCTTCAATCCAGAGATTGGCTGTGCCAGTCCTTTGCTCCCTTCTCTTCTCTTTACGTTCCATTTCATCATCTCCCATTCACCTCGCTTTTCACTTCATTTTCACATCGCCCAACACGCTCTTCTGTCAAGAGTGCCTACTTGTTCTCCCTCACGTTTCCGGTGCCGCCTGTGTGGTATCTTGACGCATTTAACCTTTCATCAATCTCATCTTTTACCCCTCCCCCTTTTGGCGTTCGTGTGTGACCACCTCGACCTTATCCCTTTTTTGGGGCGAGACATTGTAGGTGCGCAGATATTGCCTGGTCGAGTCAGAGTGGCAAAAACAAAGCCACCAACAGGGTAGACTCTTTTTTAAAAGCTAACCTTCTCGACACATTCGGAGCCTCCCGTACACAACAGACATGAGACTGATGTGTCGAAGCAGGTCCGTGAGTAGTAAGCTTCTACACATTGAGCCAAAGCGATGTCTGACGATGGGGGTTGTGGCGGGTCCATTGGGAGAAAATGCCAGGCGAGTATGGCCAGCGCGGTTTGTATTTTTTTGCGAGGACTTTAGGGAGGAAAAAAGGGGGTCAAAAAATGAGGTCGTACTGGGATTCGAACCCAGGGCAAGAGAAGTCGAATCGTATCACAACCTTCGCTGAGAAGGCTAGATCAGAATCTCCTAAGTTAACCAACTACTCCATACAACCAGATTGCTTGTCACTTTCTCGAACACTAGCCCACATATACCGCATTTTGAGCGGATGCAGGATCCAGAAACGAAATTTGGGAGTGCTTTGGAGTTGGGACATTGCAAAGTCCCACAGGCTGGTCTGGATCGGCGTGTTGAGTAGGGTGCTCTATCAGGAGCAACAGGATCATCATAGGGTTTCACAAGCTTTGTGGCGTAACAGGCTCAAGAAGGTGCTGCCTTAGGCGGTTCCGTCTTGATTTCCCCGCAAAAGCAGTAGCTTCGAGTGTGGGCAAGAGCGATCGTACGACCAAGATTCATTTTACCCCTGTCCAAGTAAGCGCCTGACCGTCGTTCCTCCGCTTCTCCTGTCCCGCGTCCTTTCGCAAAGGATGTGCATCGCTCACTTTGCGCTCGTCACTCTTGATCTCGATCTTCACGCACAGACATAACTCCTAACGTGCGAAGACGAAAATGCAAATTTGTATTTTGGATACCTATGCTGCTTGCGTAGCGAACTGAATGCAAAAGAGAACCAAAAAAAATGTAGTCCTGATGTGTGCTGATAACAGGATATTAGTGTGTGTGTAATTGTCATGTCCACGGTAGCAACATGGAGAGAAACCCCTTTACGTTCAATACGGTCTTTCGTAACAATGAAGGGGCACGAGGTGGGGAATAAGGGACGATGGATAGTGTACAGTGTGTGTGGCTGTCTGGTCGAGGAGCACCCAAGGTGCTTCGCTCAAGACTGCGTGCTGAAATGTCATAGAAGTCGTGCTGCGTGCGTGGCCTTTCAATAGGCACCACCGGCACGTGCGATGGGCGTCGAACGACCAGAGGCAGAGTTGGGAGTGTGCGTGGCAGCGATGGTCGCGGCGTCAGGACTGGTTTGTGGAACCGCATTGTCACTGTTCCAGCAGAAGCGCGCCACAAGTTCGTTGAAGCTGGTCAAGTTGGAAGGTCGCATAAACTCTTCGTCTGGCGTGGCCAGCTCGGAGGAAGGTGAGAGAGTGGTAGACGAGAGTGCTGAAGACGAATAGCCATGCTGTTCCGCTTCGTCTCCAGCTGCAAACGAAGACGGCCTCGTCCTTCCATCAAGATGATCGGCTCGAAGAAAGTGGTAAGAAGATGGGCCACCCAGACGTCTGAGATCGTCCAAGCTGCTCGTCATCGCAGGCTTGCCAGTGGAGTCGAGCATGGCCGTCGAGTCAGAATCAACCGAGCTTGCCGAAGGTGCAGGCGAAAAGGGGTTGGGCGAGTTGGTCAGCGAGTTGGGAGATGCCTGGCTGCCATCGGGAGTGTAGTCTTCGAGAACGGTGCCGTCGCTCTTGATGGCAACCCTTGAGGTGTGAAAGCCAATTGGCGAAGGGGGAGTGCCAGACCTGGACCCCGACGCAGATCCAGAAGCGGATCCGGATCCCGTTCCGTTCTGCGCATCCTCGTCCCACATGCTAAACATGCTGTGGGTCTGCACATTGCGGTTGGGTGGGAACGAGTTAAAACGTTTCGACGACGAGGTCGTGGGAGAAACAGATGCGTCCGGGCTCCGAGTCGCACCCATGCCCATCTGCGGCACTTGAAGCAGCGAACCGCTTGGCGAGCTTGTGTTGGAACTCGACACAGCAGGATGCTCGACAACGACCTCGCCCAAGCCAGGGCTCAGCATGCCAAGGCGACCCAGCTTGGGAACAAGCTCAGAGGCGCTCCTTGGCGTCGATGCATCGGGCGAAGGGGTAGCGGCGCTGACGACAAACGACGAACGCATCGGACTGGTAGCGATGGCCGACGGACGCGCGGAAAAGTAGTCGAGCGCAGCGGCGCGCCCAGCTTCGGTCTTTCGACTGCCACTGGAAGGGTCTCGAAGCGAAGCGCCAAAGTCGTACCTTGCCGACCACGGCGAAGGAGAGCCTGGTTTACCAGCTCCCCCTGGAGAAACGGGCGGCGAGCGGCGTTTGGACATTTCGGTGATGAAGCTGCCAGAGGCAGGAGCCTTGTCAGCCTCTTCCTCGTCGGAGCGCAGACGCTCGAGCTCTTGCTTGAGCCTCTCCATGGTGTGATCGCGTGTAGCCTTCTGGCCGTACACACCGGTCCTTCGACCCATCTCGATAATGTTCGAGGTTGCCGATGAACCCATCGAGCTGAGCGTGTACCTACGCGGAACGCTGCCACCGAACGACGACGGTGACGACGAGCTGCGCGGATCGGCAGAGGCAGGCGGCGCGCGAGGAGCCTCTGCAGGCGGTGCCGGTCGCTTGCGGAAGTCGAGCTGATAGTTGCCGCCGTTGTTGTTGTCCCAGATCTCACGACCGCCGGTGGTGTAGCGCAAGCACAGGAAGATGGTCTTGGTCTCATTGAGACCGGCGCCGCGAGGCCAGTTGAGCACCTCATTGAGCTTGATGGAAAAGACAAAGCGATCGGCGGTGCCCTCCTTGATGCTCTCGGAGAATTCTGCCGACACTTCATTGACGGTGGCCCAGTGGTCGAGGGTGAAGCGGACAGCGACCCACTTTTCGAAGCTGAGGTTCTTGACCTGGACAGTGCCGCGAACGGATCGCAGGTCATCGGAGAGGGAGATGCGCTCGAGAAAGATGTCCTTGTCGAGGGAAAGCTTGGCGGATGAAGGGAAGTTGGGCAGGCGCAGTACGAGCTGCTCGTCTGCTTCGGGAGCTGGAGGAGTGGTGGGGTTGGTGGGGCTCCTGTGGCCGGCTGTGCGACCTGGACCTCCACCGCGGCGAGAACCGAACCAAGGGTAGTCGCGCTCTTCCTCGGTCTCGGTCTCGGTGTGCTCTGGACTGCCTTCGCGCGACACGGCCTGAGGACGTCCCTTGACCTTGAATATCTTGATGTGTTCGAGCTGAGTGTCGAAGTGAACCGACTTCATGGCGCTCGGCGTGTTAGGCACCGACTTGGCTCCGTAGCTCGAGGCAGAGAAGGTGGCTGCGCTGGCGGATCGCGGCACAATGTAGCTGCTCGAGTATTGCTTGAGCGACGACTTGACTGGCTCGCCGGACTTCTTGCGGATGAGGTCGGAGCTAGCGGAGGCGGTGGATGAGATGGACGTTCGGTCGCCTGCTGGTGATGGCAAGCAATGGAGATCGAGGCTGAGACCGCCGAGCACCTCGGGACCGGGGCTATTGGCCTTGAGTGCCAATGCTTTCCTGGATCCGGGGTGGAGTGTGGTGACGGCGTTCTGAGCTGCGACCGTGCTGATGCGCGTCTTTGTGCTGGGGAAGGGGACCCGGTTGTCGGGCGGTGTAGAGATGTCAGTCTCGCTGACAGTGCGTGCGGACGAAGCCTCGCTAGAGGGTGGGCTGGGGGTGTGGACGTTATCTCTGGTGGTGGTGGTAGTGAAGGCGGGGGTGAGTCTCATCATCTTGGCTCGACGCTTTGCTGCCTGTGCATTCTGAATCTGAAGGATGGCATCGCGCTCAGCCTCGAGCTCCTTTTGCTCTTGAGCTGTGACATAGGTCTGTTGCTCGCGGTAGCGACCTTCAAAGAAGGTTCGACCGGTGGTCCAGAGGCGAGAGTCAGAGGCGACACCACGAACGTGGTTCTTGGGCCGCGTAGGCACAGGCTGCACCAGGCTCTGTGATGGTGACGAGGTGCTGGCGACAGGCGAAGACTTTTCGTGGTCGCGGGTGGTAGTGTTGGCGCTCCCACGGGCGTCGAGGAGCAAAGCTGTGTCTGTTTGTGAGGCGGAGAGCGCCATGGTGTCGAAACGATTCTTTGCGGTGAGAAGCGGAGCAAGCGACGAATATTGAGCTTTGGCGTGTATAGGTCGATGGTCGGAGACACAGTCAAAGGGTGGGTAAGGTGCGCTCACGAGCATAACGTGATCGAAAGAAGAGGAACGTTGAGCGTGACGGTGGGAAAGGCTCGAGCTTGAACAGAGTCGCGGTCACGAAGCTTGCTGCATAAAAGGGGTCGTTGCTGTAGACGATGCTGAAAGAGGTAGAACGGGATGGGGAGGAGAGTGCGACGTCGATTCAACCTGCAAAGCTGGTAATTGTATGACGGTCAAGGATCGAGGCAAAGAGGTCGAGAGAACCGCATCGAGATGACGAGTAGGATTTGGTTGGTGGATGAAGTGATGGAAAGGTGGAAGAGGGTTCAGCAAAGGCGAGTGAAGCCAAGCTAAAGCCAAGACAAGCCCAGGTGAAGATTGGAGCCGGAAGGAGGAATGTGAGTTCAGAGCCCTTAACCAACGAACGGATCGTCGGATTGGGAGGGGGCTGAACAGACACAACCTCAGAGGTTGATCAGAGATTTGCAGTCAGGGTGAAGGATGGAGAGATGGGTGGAAAGAAAGGAAGAAGGAGGCTTGCGGCAAAGGAAAAGAGAACAAACAAATGAGGATGGTCGGACGAGGCAGAGAGGCAGACTTGCCAAGGCTGAGCTGGAGAGGGTGGACGATGGCAAGCGTAAAGGAGGCAGTGGCCAAGCCAGACCAAAAAAAAAAAAGTTTTGGGACGCAGCCAGAGGGGCGGCTGCTGCGCTTTGCTGTACTGAAGTGCAAGATAGACAGCAGCGCCGGCTGTCAGCACCCAGGAAGTGAGAAGGCGGGCGAAAGGTCGGTTGCTCAGTCGCTGCCGGGGTGCGATGAGAAGCGGTGTAGGCGCGAGGAGGGAGGAGTGTGACCGATTTGCTGTAGCAGGAGGCAAGTCTTGCCCAAAGGGTTGCTCGCCACAATCGATATCTGGGTGATAGAAACGAGAAAAGAGCTGCGCGGTGGGGAGGGACACAGGCAAGGGCGATCTAGGCGAGGAAAAGCGAGGCGAGGCGACACGAGAGAAAAAAATGGCGAGTCGAGTCGTGGATCGTAGAACGCCGTAACTAACCAGAACGGCAGCTGTGTAACGTAACGACTGAATTGACGGCTAGGACTGCTGGTAGGGAGCATAAAAACGCCTAGACAAGCGATGACAAGCGTTTTATTTTTCTTTCTTTCTTTGTGTGTGTTCAGATCGACGAGAGGTGCGGGGTGCGCAGTCACAGCGACGCCTACTGTGCAAAGGGGTACAGTACCAGCTGAGCAGAATAGCTGCAAGAGAAGATCGATACGCCCAGAAAGAAGAGAGGGGGAGATGGGGCGAGAAAGAAAAATGGTTGGGGTGGAGCGTAACTAGCAACAGAGCACAAAGCACTCACCTCCAGCACGCGGAAAGTAGCCTGTGCCAATGAATGGGACACTCTCCACAGTCGTGGGTTCGAGTAATGGGACTGTCGAGATCGATTTTCGCTCTTCAGGTCCGACATGGGAAACACAAAAATAAAATATTATGGCAGTTTGCGCAGTGCGTTTTCGAACCACTTTTGCAGCAGCAGGCAGCACCAGCAGCAGAGTGGGCTACAGTACTCGGAATTTGTTTTTGTGGAGCTGAGCCAGCCCAAATTGCAGAATTCCGATGCGTGTTTGCGAACGGCGCTGTATGCAAGCCACAAGCCCGCCGTCGAAAAAAAAAAAAACGATGAGGTGCGAGGAGCGCCTGCTGCTTCAGCCAGCACGGTACGGCTCGCTGTCTCAATTTCGCCCATGTCTTCTTGCCTGGGAATCGCACAAGCAAGAGTTTCCGGCCTTGTCCTATCCAATGGGTCGAAACTGACACAGTACTCCTCGCCGTTGCACATGGCATTGACACCTGTCTTACGTTCGAATCTTTTGAGACATGCAAGAAATGGGCCAGCTCATACGAGATCGAGATCAGTATCAGTATCAGTATCGCTCTGGTTATCGTCGTCGAGACACAAAGGAAAAAGGGCGCTTTTTTTTCTTTTCTCTTTAGCGTGTCTGCTGCATCGATTGCGTAGTTGCGCGTCGGCCTGAGGGAACAAGCCCACGCCTTATCTCCAGGTTCATCTTGCTCAAATTCGAACTTTTCTTAGTTTCTTTTTTTCCCTCGGTATTTGCCCACGCGGAGCCCGTTGCTGATTTCGAGATTTTGACGGCGTCTGCCAGAAGAGCATCGATATCGAGCCTTTGAGGCTGCTGATCTCAGTTGATCTCTATATAGCCGATGGGGTGTGTGTGTGTGTGTGTGTGTGTGTGTGTGTGTGTGACTGTGCTTCAGAGTGAGACTGAGACGTTTGCACTAGTAGATGTCTGAGGAGGGAAACGCTTGCGAGTGAGGAAGGAGGTTATGCGCGCAACAAGCGGCAAAAGCACGCACCGTCGCGATCCCACCACGCCTTGTCGATTCTCCCGTGTTTCTCATTTAGCGTCCGTGTCGCGAATTTTGGTTGCAGGCTCAAACTTTGACAGTCACCGATAGCATGAACCCTGTATGTACTTATCCAGATCCATCACATCTCCGTGATGGATCACAGATGAATCGGTCCGAACAGCAACAAGGACGGCTCCAATTCGATCTGAAAGAAAAAGAAAAACAGTAAGGCGGGAGATGCAGCTGGCGATGAGGGCGACTCGAATAACCGCTTGGCACGACGCTGCCAGATCTCAAAGTCCTGCCTTGCTGCTATTCTGTACACTAGCGTCCGACTCATGTCTTGGACTCATTAATGCCACGCTCGTTTGACTCTCGATCCGGGAGCCACCATGGGTGGTTTCCTTACACCTAGCTTTTAGCTGGCGTGTGATCTGGGATACGGTCTCAGCTTATGCCGTGATCCTCACTGAAACGCACAGCAAGCCTTGTCAGCGTAAGCAAGCATCGGCCCGCAAGGTCTATGAAACCGAGAAAGGGGTCATGTGAGCCATGCTCATCCCCCACAGAAGGCGTGAAAATCCGGGGTATCGTTTGCTCAGAGTTCATGCTAAACTTTTGGGACCGTGAACGGTAGATCTTTTTGGCTTGCTGTCACGCAATCGAACGTACCACTTCAGACATACTGTGCGCAAGGCAAGATGGTGAACAAGCGAGCTCCACGACATCCAAGGGTCCTGCTCCTCTTGTGACCAACGCCGTTTGCGAGCTCAATAAGACAGTGTATAGTCAAGTCAGCAAGCCATCGATGCGCTTGAATCTTGAGCCCTGTGGATCTGCGATCGAACCTTCTATCCCCCTTGTCACGACTCCCAATGCGATTGTTTGTTGTTGTTGTTACAGTCAACCGGATACGTCACGTCAATCGTCATGTCCGCCTTCCCCCTCTGTCGGCTGACCGAATCTACCATCTTGGAGGGTAGCGGACCGAATTCCGGTTTGAGAGAGGCTCGGTGATGTAGCCGTCGCATCGTTTCTAAGCATGATGACGACGATAGGAGTCCGGTCCGTACTGTACATGAGTGTGTGCATCCTGTGCTGGAGAGGCTCGTAACAACAAAAGATCGCTTCCCGTTTTGACTCCGATCGGAAGTGCAGGCCGACTTTACATCGTGACCCACACGCTTATAGGGTTGGCCGTTGGTTAGGCGCACAGACCTTCCGTTATCTCGAGACTAGTTGGCGAGGAAGAAAGACCGTGAATCTTACTCGGCCAAGGTGCCACGCAGACCGGACACCAAGGCCCTTGCGGTATTACGGAACCCACTATAGGAGAAGCTACCGACACCGGTTCCGGACGCTCGATGAATGACACATCAGAGGGAGACGAGAGGAAAAGGCATAGGGGATAAAAAAAAAGTACTTTAAAAAAATTGATCCGGATGACAGTCAGACTACATGTCATCTGCACGGGTCGAGTGAATGTGCGGAGGTCGATAGCGCAGGCGAAGTGTCTTCGCGATCGCAACTTGCTTTCCGATGCCAGAATCTGAGACCAATAGAAAGAAGGACTTACAACGACACCCAAGTTCCGGCCTTGCTTCCTCTTTCTCTCTCTCTCTCTCTCTCTCTCTCTCTCTCTCTCTCTCTTTTTCTTTCTCTCCCTTTTCTCTGCAAAGCTTACGGCTGACGGCTACCGACAAGAATCATGCGAAAACGGCAGCCAGCCAAGCGATTTGCTTTGGCTCTGCGCGGCATGAAAGAGGCACGGTGTGTGTGTTTGCGAATTGCAACTCAGCGTCTATTAGGCTGGTGTTGTTTCGGAGCCCGCTGTCAGCAAGACAATAGGGGGGAAGGACAATACTCGTTTGCTTTTGTTTTCGGCCGTCTCAGATACGGTCAAGAACCTCTTTGTTTGGCATCCGTCGGGAGGCGGAGACGAATCCGAACCCATGTCAAAGGGAAGGGCGTGGGAAGAGGAGCATAGAAATGATGGCATCGCTCGCACGACCCTCCCATGGTGCAGCTTTCCATACCGTCAGCTGCACAAAACCTTGATCCTCGTTGTCCCACGGAGCCCCTCAATGATGTTTATGTCTCCATCCTTTTGCTGCTGACGCTATGCGAAAGGGAAAAAAATTGTTGCGAGCTGCAAGGAAAAGTTCGCCCGTGATGATGGCAAGAGCCAGGCGATGGAGTGGCCGCCTATCTGGAAGAGAGATAGAGAGGGAGAGCGCGCGCGTCTCAAGCGGCCAATTCAATCTCAGGTCCACGTTTTGGTGGTTGTTAGAGCCCGAAGCTGCACGATTTTGGCCGTCGGCGAAATTCTGTCCAGTCGCAAGAGCTACGGTAAACTGGACTCGTCGTCTTTGCATCGTGCAGCGGTTCGGAAACATGCTGCAGATGAGACACGACAAGCGTGTTGCTTTGCATGTGGTCTTGGCATGCCAGCATCCCCAACGCAAGCCGTTCGCTTCGCCAAACAGCACAGCAGGAACAGTACAGGGCCTGTACATAAGCGCTCTTCTTCCGAAGCCGAGCATCACAATCCAAGCCAAGAGGCGGGCCATCAATATCAGCGGCGAGCGCAATCCACGCGATACGTCTCATTTTCAAGCATAGCGCTTCCAAGACAGAGAGAGCCGCCAGGTCTTACAGAAATGCAAGGAGCTTTTCTTGTCTCAGCGCAAATTTGGCAACTGCGAACAAACCCCTCAACAGCGAACAGTACGCAGTACATGGCAAGGTGAAGCGCGCCTTGGTCCTTTCTCAAGCTCGGGACTCGCTTGCCTAGCCGACTAGCTCTTCGAATTCCCCGCAATCAGAAAACTTTGCGCCTCCTTGGGTCACAATCCTTGCCGCCAGTCAAGACATGCTCTACTCCGACCGTCTTTGGTGGCGGTGGCAGACGGCTCGAACCAAAATGTTGGGGTTCGACGCGTTTCTCAAACGGAGAAAAGCAAGGAGGCCATTGCTCGACCTTGTACTGCCGCGGTCAAAGCCACCGAGCGAGCATGTTCGCTCGTGTTGCCACCGCACCCATGGGAAAATCTTACGAGCATGCCGCACGCTTTGCTTTCCATCCGAGTAATCGGCACGAGATTCGAAACGACGGCAAAGCACCTTGGAACGCTGTGTGGCGACGCAGAGCAACATGGATCCACAAGCGCTTCTCGCTCCAGCTTAGCGCTCGTCGCTGTCACACGAGAAGTGACGGGTGATCCCAAATCACGCTCGCCACTTTGATCGATACCGCATCCGCAGGTCACAGCTCAGCGCGTGTCGTCTTATTGGACAGTGTATCTCGTCGAGTCGCTCGGGCCCTCTTGTTTCACCGGTGCAGCTATAATTGACCGGCAAAGCATATGCGCTACTGTGGTCTCGTCGAGCCTCGCCCCATCATCTTGGTCGTCGTGGGGGTACAACGCTGTACCTTTTTGATGGTCAAAGCTTGAATAAAGCGGCACACAGTATCGATATCTGGCCGTAGTTCGTCCGTCGACGAATTTCATGCTCGCAAAATTTCGTTTTTCCGCTGCTTCCTCTTTTTCTTCCTTCGTTTTTTTTAAAAAAAAATTTAATCGACCAGCCAACATCGAACGATCTTCCTTCCTTTCGTCAAGCTTGATAGAAGCTGATCAAAGGGCCCCGCACTCCGTGGTTCACGATGCTTTGTCATGCAAACTGCGACCGGCAAGCTTTAAGCCAATGTCGATTCTGGGTCTAGCATCAGCATCTCGGCGTTCTCCAGGGTAAAAAATCGTCGGGTCTTTCGGAGCCTTATTTTTTAGAGGGATTTTTTGGTGGTCCTACCAAATCATTTTACATGCGCTGATCCTAATTCATAGTCTTGTCGCCCACGTCCAATGCTATGATTCGCACCAACACAGAGTCGCCTCTGGCAGAAGGCCTGGCTGTGAGACCTATCCAAGCGGGCGTTTCGATAGGTGCGCTTGCGGATAGATATTTCACTCAATCTCACAATGTTTGATCGCCAAAGACATCCCATAGTGTCGCAAAAAACTCTGTCCGAGTTCCGAGTATCGGCTGACCGTGTCGAAGCAACACTTGAACGAACTGGACCCTTGTGGCTCAACACGGACCCACCACCATCGTCTGCCCATCACTGATCTACAATTGTAGCGGGTCTACCCTTCGAACCACCGCCGGCTTCATTGCCGGTGTCCGTCGCACATAGTTTGGTACCTACGAGGCTATCCAAACAACAACAAACCGGACGCAAGGATGGACCTGGACACGGCGACGGGATCGTCGACCGCGTCGCCCATCGTCGCATCGGACGACTTTACCGAGTCTGCAGCATGGACAGCAGAGACCGAGATCTCAGCCAACGAGGTAGTTGAAAAGGAGAAGCTAGTACGGTGAGTAGAAGAACGACGAACGGGCCGAGGTTCCATCAGAAAGGATCGAGCACTCATCCACTCGTTTCTCCGGGTTGTGACATCTGCAGCGAGATCATGGCGATGCAAGATGGACTGCGTGCGCTCATCAGCCGAGTCAACACGGTCAAGGAAGACTGCAAAAAGGCAGAAGCAGACAACGAGATGTTGCAGACCTACATCGACTCGGTCACCAAGAGTCTTGCGGCAAAAGAGAGGGGCTGACTTAGTCAACGCTCGAAGCAATAACGACACAACTAGTAAGGCTCTTCGCATTTGCATCATGACCACAGCGGACAACATTCCGCATGAGCTTGTTGTATTATACCTCTGGTAGGAGACTGCACCTCACCACAAAAAAGACTGCTAGATGGACTACTTGCTCTGCTTAGCACATTTATCGAACTCCAAAGGCATGGGCGTTGTGTTGCTTATCCCTGAGCCTATTCTGAGCACGCCAAGGCCGATAAATGCTGTAATCCGAGGGAAAGAGAATGCCGGATGCATGGGCTGTCACATCGAGAGCCAGAAGGTTTTGTCCAAGGGTAAAATTGTGAAAGTGTTAGAGTAGCCCAACTGGATCCGGGCCTAGACCCACGACCGCCAAAGCTCTTTTTTTGGCACACGAAGCAACATGACGAGTCTCCGATTCGCACACTCCATCGAGACGAGACTCACACCGTGCCTGGTGCCAATGGCTCAGAACTCCCTGACGCATCCGCAGATTTCAAGAGCAAAGTCCGAATCAACACCGCAACAGCACAGGATCACGCCCGGATAAACGACTTTTGACATCCCGCAGCATCACGTCAATTCGGATCGGCTCATTTCTCAGCAGCAGCACAGCGCAGCGCAGCGCACAAGCGAGCGAGCTACACAACACTGGCGCACGGCTGCCAACCTTGCCTCGTGGAAATTGCAACGGACCCTTTTCGCTCTGACCGCCTGACCGCCTGACCGCCTGACCGCCTGACCACCAAACACCACTACCGTCCACCACCATCTCAAGGTCATCCGTCATCCGACAAGGACACAGCAACATTCCGGATTTCAGCACGATCGATTGCTTTGACAGCTACACAGCCGAATCAAAAGCGTGTCACAAAACAGTTCCTTGCATCGGCTGCGACCAACTTTGAAACTCAGACCAGATCCAAACTCTCCAACACGATCCTGTTTTTTGGCATTCCGACCCTCACTTTGTCGCAATTCCATCTTCATCGCTGCTGATCGACTCTATTGTCCAAGAAAAACACTGCTAGCTGCCGGCAGTGCACAGCAGAGACCAGGCGAGTGCAACCGCATCCAGGGGCTTACTGTTGCACGATTCCTTGCGACAACCATCACATCTCCGAGCTTCGAGGCTGAAGCTCTGTCACACAAGACCATCAGGCCGCGGCCGTAGCGTCTTTGCAAGCGCATAGCGCCAGCTCTGACGGCCAACCCCGCTACGGTCACTGAATTCTCATCAAGATGGTGCTGCAAAACAAGTACAAAGCCAAAGCTTCGAGGCGATACAATTCCACAAAGGCGTCTGCAGACGACGCGGCCGAGGCTGGTACATCTAAACCCGGCTATCGTCATCGATTTACCAACAAGAATCGGGCGCAGACCGGTCGAGCAAATGGCGTCAACGGCGAACAGGAAGCGGACAGCGAAGACGATGACCAAGAGGAACAAGGCTCGATCGATAGCGACCAAGAGCAGGAAGAGAATGCCGAGTTCCCCAGCCTTGCAAAGGCAGCTGCTATCTCTGATCCGTCCCAAACCACCGAAGCGGAAGACCAGGACCCCACGAATCCTTCCAGGGGAAAATACGCACGACGCAAGCTAGGAGAGAGCAAACTTGCAAGATTAGAACGGCTCGAAGCAGCCAAAGACCCCAGGTTGCCGGACGACGAAGAATCCGAACCCGAAGTTGACATCTCCCACCTCGTGGCTCGCGTAGCCGCGTTAGGAGACTCTGCATCTACCCAAGCCGGTGTTGCCGAGGAGATCGCGCGCAGTCGTGGTCAGCACGAAACAGCGTCCGATGTCGAGAATGATATCGATCACAGCTTGGCGTATCTTCACGAGAGGGAGCGACAGCGACAAAAGGCCAAAGGCCGAGGTGGAGCGGAGCACACACCGCAGGATGCAGTCAGCAAGGCAGCGATAGAAGCGCTCAACGTCGATGCAGACGGTAGGGCCATCGACTACGAGGCGTTGCAGAAGGAAAAAGAGAAGGCGGAAGCGGTGCGGGCGCTCAAAGCGCGTTTTCAAGGTCACGGTGTAGGCGAGCGTCGGCAGGATGGCAAACCACGTGTGGCACCTTCGATCAAGATTGGACCGGCAACTGCTTCACCTTGCAAAGATACGCAGCCAACCAACACGTCGCTCTCAGACAGCTTGACTGCCGAAATCGAATCCTCGCTCGCCAAGACACGCGCCAACGGCCTCAACGGCGGCGAGACCGCCTCGGTCAATTCTGGCCGTTCCAGCTTCAGCACCACCTTTGGACGACGCAAGTCCCCCTATGCAGGTTTTGCGGCCAAACCGCAGATGGAACGGTACAACTCCGGCTCGTCGCCAGAGAGCAGAACCGAACGCATCGACAGCTTTCTGTTTAGCCTCAACGATCGCAGTGTCAACGGTAGAGACGCTTCGGTGTTTACGCTCAGTTCGACAGGTTCGAATGGGGGCGGTGGGGGCATGAATAGGTTGAGTGCTCAACGTGGGGGTTCGAATCGGGTGGATTCGATAGCGACAGGGCACCAGCTTCGGCAGAGGAGTGCGATCCATTCGACGCCGGGGGAGCTGGGCAGGTTGGAGAGCTTCTTGGATGATATGCTTGGATAGTCCTCTCACGTAGTGTTGTTGATGCGAACTTGGTCGCTTTCAAATGGTATCGTCCGTACTTGTCACCCCCCTCTTTTGTCATTTGTCATATGTTCGACATGGGCGTTCTCTTTGCGCAATTCGACGCATTGAAACTTTGATCGAAGCAAAAGCTATACAGGCACGAGATCCCACATGACCTTTGTAATGTGCTCCTGTCTGCGCCGTGTGCCGCGAATCATGCCCATCCGGGCCAGCTCGTTGAGCGCCAGTGCAAAGCGACTTTGCAGTTCGCTTTCCGAAGTTTCTTCCTCTTCTCCATCGTCCTCCTCTTCATGATTTCTCTTTCTACCTCTCGTCGGCGTCCCTTCCGCCTCAGCCTCGTTCCTTCTTAAATCCCTCTCTGCAACCTCTGCGATCCTATCCACCTCCAACGTCTGCTTGAATGCCTCGAACCAGTCCGCCAGATTGACAAACTTGCCACACTCGAGATACAGCTGAAACAATCGACACACGTCCGGTTCGGGTAGCTTCTTCAGTGACTCCAGGTTGACCCCTTGCAGCTCTTCTTCGGGTACCACGCTGAGCGCGGCATCGTAGAGGCTTTCGATGAATTCGACAGGCGCCGAAAGAGGCAGCGTCAACCCGGCGCGTGTGGCAGGGTCGAGCAGCGTCGAGAGGGGCGAGTAACAGTCGACCCAGTAGATATCTCGAAGTAGGTGTAGCGGGGAGGTGTCGAGGCAGGAGAAGGATCGGGAGAGAGACTTCCAGTCAACCAGGTCGTGGATCGAGTGGACGATCCAGTCGGTGATTTCGCGTTTGAGGCCAAGCAGTTTCTCTTCCATGAGCAATCTGCGCTGGACTCGTTGTAGACGTGCTTCGCGTCGCTGTTGCGCTGCGACGCCGGTTTCGGATCCAAGCATGGGCGTAGGCATGTCGTCTTCGTCATCGTTCATCCCCGCCGTCCCGGCGACGATGGTCTGCGATAGTCGCTGTTGGAATGTTCGCAAACCTGCCAGGAATTGCCCGCATTGCTCCAGAATCAACGCGGTCGCCGATCGCAGTTGGCCAGCGGTACTCGCCTCAACCTCGTCCATCTGATCCGCCAGCGCCTCTTCGATCTTGGCCACCTCCTCTTCACCTGCAGCAACCATATCATCCAACAGAGTCTCAAACTCGTCCGACAACAACCTCCTCGCCGCATTGCACAACCTAGCCAAGCCGTTCCTCAACGTCAACGCTGCAGGGACCCTCCTGCCTGCCTCCAGCGATCCCACCGACGAGTTCAAACACTGCATCACCACCTGCGTCAGAATCTCGCTTGCTCGCTCCAATTGTCTCTGCTCGTCCATCTCGCCAATCTGCTGTGCAGCTGCCACGTTGCGAGCGTGCAAAGCCTGCGCAGCCGAAGACGCACGGCTCTGAATGCGCATCAACGCCTCAAACGAACGAAAAAGGAAGCGGATGCCAAACTCGAGCCGAAAACAGAGCAAGTCGCGTGGATGTCGCAATCGATCAAGCTCGCCCAGGATGAACTGATCCGATCTCGAAGCTTCATGCAAGAAGTTCTTGACGTCAAAGTCTGCTGACCGACCCGAATCGGCCAGAAGCGGCAATACCAGATCGCCCTTTTCGTCAGTCGTCAAGAATCCGATCTTCATCCTCTCCACCATCTTCGGCGTCCAACTAAAGAACTTCACCCTCTTTGCCTGCCCAGGAACGGTGAAAACGGACTCAGGTTTGCCCGAAAAATGTACAAAGTACGCCAGCCTGACCGCGTCCAAGACCGAGTCCAGATCGGCATCTCTCTCCCAGTACGTTTCTCGGATATATTCGAACGTCGAAGGTCCCAGGGACAGCGGAAGAGCTCTGGACGTAAGAAAAGACTGTACGAGCCGTGACCAGACGATTTCCTTGCTTGGCAGTGAAAAACGAGAGATGTCGAGCACCCGTAGGACCTGACGTGGGATGTAGTCGATCCAGGGGGCTGGTGCAGCTGCGGCTGAGCTCGAGGATGCGCCGATGCCGTCGGCTGATACTGAGGCGAGGCCTCCAGAGGGTGAGGTGATGCCGAGGACGAGTAGTAGCTGTGGTCTCGGTGCGGGTGTGGATGACGAAGACATGGTTGCAGGCGGTTCAGCGATAAACGTCTGCAAAGCCGATAGGAGATCCGAAAGCACCGTCGGCTCTACGGATTCGATAGTAGGCAAGTTGAGCACCAGCCTAGGTTTGCGGTCGGAATGAACGAATTTGTTAGACCACCACGACGACAAGACGTGAAGATCCGGTTCGACTTTGCCGGCGAATGCTGCTGCTTCGACATCGGACAGGTCGACCTGAGCTGCCGAGTCGAGGTTGGACCCCTGAGCAATGAAACGTGCGACCAAGAGTCGAAGTGCAGTGTACAGGTTGGAGCACTCGCTAGCTGAAAGAGTGACTACGATGCTCGACGGTCCATCGAGGCTTGCGTTGGAGATGTGGGAGACGAGACGGTTCGAAAACGAAGAAAGGTATGGCGCCGAAGTGGATATGAGAAGAGCGGTCTGGATGCATGTCGCCGAAGCTTCTGTGCCGTTGGAACTCGACTGAGCCTTTTCAGCGCTCTCGAAGCCGGGCAGGAAAAAGTCCTCCTGCGCAATCCCAGCTTGGCGCAGCGCGGATCCTTCTGGATGGGTCTGCGCCTGATGTGCGTTGAAGAAGCCAAGCAAATCGCCAAAGAGCGAGCTGTAGACATGTTCCATGCACTTGTCGAAGAGCGCTTCCGTTCGTTGGACTGCAATCTGGTACGAGGCGTATCGAACGCGCGCTGGGTCGCCGTCGGCTTCAAACTCGGTGAGGACAGGGAAGGGAGGCAGGGAAGATTCGGTGCTGGAAGCTGTCTTTTTGAGCTTCTTCTTTGGTCGCCAAGGGATGGTATAGCATACGGAGGAGAGCGTGTCGAGGCTGCTCGTGGATGGCTGGGTGTGGGACCTTGCGGCGGACATGGCGCTGGTCGCAGACAGGAGTCTCGCAATCCACAACTTGCTCCCTTGACGTTCGTGCTGGCTGGGGTAATCGTCGTCTGCTGCCCTACTGTGGGGACTTGTACGTATGTGACAAAGGTTGCGAGGAGTTGTTGGTCAAGAAGGTCAAAGCAGAGCATTGCATGTGACAGCTCGGCTCTCGGACCAACACACAACACAATATTGCTCAGTGTTGCTTCTGGCGACATAACAAACTGAAAACTGCGGCCGAATTTCACGCTCAAGCCGCCGCCGCCCCCGCCGCCCAAATTGGCGTCTCTCTCAGCCGCATCGGAGCCACTCTCCGAAGATCAAAATTGCTAAATCTGTGCCTTGGAAACGCGGACTGTAAGCAAACGACGACGACTCGACTTGTCAGCCAGTCACAAGTGTCCCTGTCTCCACCTAACTTAGAGAAAAGAGCGACAGAAGCGCGTTGATTTCCGCTTCGGAAAGAGCCTTGAGAATGCGTCACACGGCGGAAATGGGCCCGACCACCTCGTAGTTATCGGGAATCCACATTTCCATCCGCCAAGAATCCAATCCTCTTTCAACCGCACCACCATCGTCTAACCCTCCGTCTCTACGGCAAAACGATCGCGCCTCGTTTGGGAACATCGTTGTTCGACCATATTCTCCTCGCGGCGATAAGCAGACTTTGCTCGATTTTTGGTTTTCCCCACGTGCATCGACACTCGCAGGGCCCCGATCCCAGGCAGGTCTTCTCTCGGTACAATTCTCAGTCGACCATGCCACGAAGCACACGCAACTCAAAAGCGACAGCGGCGGACGTAGCAGCTGCCAACGGCACCGCAGGCGGCAAGTCGGAAGCGCTGCTCCAGCGAGCCAACGAGGCGGATGAGAACGTTTTCCTCTTCGTACCCAACTTGATAGGATACGCCCGTGTCATCCTCGCCGCTCTATCGCTGTACTTTATGAAGGGCAACCCGAAAGCCTGCACGCTGCTCTACGGTGTTTCGTGTCTGCTCGATGCGTTTGACGGAATGGCGGCGAGAGCGTTGGGTCAATCGACCAAGTTCGGAGCCGTGCTCGACATGGTCACCGATCGATGTACCACGGCCTGTCTGCTTTGCTTCTTGACGGCAGCCTACCCACGATGCGCCGTCATCTTTCAGGGACTGATTACGCTCGATTTCAGCTCGCACTACATCCACATGTACAGCTCGCTCGTCACGGGATCCGAGTCGCACAAAAAGGTCACTTCGGAAACCTCCAAGATCCTGTGGTACTACTACAACGATAGCAGAACGCTCTTCATGTTTTGCGCCGGTAACGAGCTCTTTTTCGTCTGTCTGTACCTGATGGACTTTTACAAGCGACCCTTCGGGCTGGACATCGAGCCGTTGATGTTCCTCTTGCCTTCGGCGGTCAAGGCGTCGCCGTTGATCGCGTACGTGATCAAGCAGACGCCGCAGCTTAGTTGGCCACAGATTGTGGGCGCGATCACCTTCCCGATTTGCGCTGCCAAGCAGATTATCAACTGTGTGCAGTTCTGGAAGGCGGCCAAGACGTTGGTGGGTAAGGATCTGGAGGAGCGTCACCAGAAGCGTATCAAGTCGCTCTAATTTTGAACGAAACTGGATCGCAATTCTACGAACCACAAGTTTAAGCGTGGAAAGGGCTGCCGAAAGTATACTCACAGTGACCATACTTGCCATTCGAGGTGTCAAGGTCGTAGCGTCCGACCCTGATGATTCTCACAGAGCCTGCTCTCCTCCCATCGAGCTTGTAAGAAACATTCTTCGAGACCGACCCTCAGACAGGGTCCATTGGTCAACCTACACTGGCCATTTCTTCTTCTTTCTCCCACTCTTTTCAGCTTTTGAGGCTTGTATCTGATGACTCAACTTCGTAACAATACACTCTCGGAACCAAAATCTAGAGATCAAGCGACTGCATCTTCAAGATAGTGAGCGTGTCGACGGTGAAGACGCGGACTGAGCCTCGTGTGAGCCGTGTTCCGGCGTCTTACCGGGATATTTTTTTTTCGGCAGCTGCTCAGCACGTGTGGAGGTTCCCCTCCCCACCAAAAACGCTTGGTTTCCTTCCTGACCGAACACCATAGTCTGACTATCTCTTGTCGTCGTCGACGAGTGGATCTATCGAAAAGATGCAGTCCGCTAGCTCGTCAAACTCAAGACCGCGATTCGATCCTTCGCGACTCCTTACAGAGATCCAAACCTCGCAGCCCCACCCGCCTCCTCGCGATGACACCTCCACCCCTGCCAACGACGACGATGAAGATGACGACGACGATGACGATTTCATGTCCGACAAATACCTCCTCACCACGGAACCCAAACAGCCTTTAACCTACACCGACAAAAGACGCAAACTCGAAGCGCACTACTCCGCCAAAACCAAGCCGCTCAAGCAGCGCGAACAAGACGCAAGAGAAGAAGGGTTAGATAGAGACCTGCTAGCCGAAGCAGAGATTGTGGCGGGCGGTGGAAAGCTGCCGATGGAAGAGGGGGGTAAGCGGAGGTGGGATCTGTTGCAGAAGGAAGAAGTGAAGGATGATGGGAGATCGAAGGCGATCAAGATGATGCTGGCTATGGGGTATAAGAGGGGAGAGGCGTTGGGGAGGCATATGGCTGTGACCATGGAAAGTGCGGAGGAGGAAGAAGAGGATGAAGACGAACGCAGTCCACCATCGACACCATCGACGCTGAGCAGTGGGGAACAGCGTTCTCTGCAAGCAGATCTTCGAGCCTCGGAAGATCGAGAACAAGACGAATACTTGACCGGCGGAGGAGGTTGCGCTTCCACTTCTGTCAAAGCTTCCACTGAACCGCTGCGACCAGACCAGCGATGGCTGGGAGTCAACAGACGTGCTGGCATCGGGAGTATCCCAAAGCCTCCGGTCGAACTATCCAAAGCGATTCTCACCGCTTCATCCAAAACCTCCTCCTTCACCTCCATCGAAACCGACTTTCGCAGCCGCATCGCGCAGCACCACGCTCAGCGACACATCTCGGCCCTGCTCTCGCGCGCTCGCACAACCCTCATCACCCTCGACCAAGCCGTCGGTCTCGAGTATAGTCCGCTCTGGCTCAATCCAGATTTCTACCACCTGCTTTCCCACCCCACGTCCGAAATCGACGCAACGCATGCAGATCCATCCATCAGCTACGCCGTTGACCTGCTTCAACTCGCGTTCGGATCACAAGAGTCGGAACAAGACGCCAAACGCTTCATCGAGTTAAACACCCAGACCCAACTCGAACTGACACTGCATCAGTTGAGAACGGCGCATAGGTATTGCTTGTTTTGCGGCTACCAGTACGGCGATGTCAACGAGTTGGAACGGCTTTGCCCTGGAACGACGGAGCAAGATCACGATTAGCATCTCATGCATTTCATATACCCCCATCGAGACTTCGGCTCACAATCACACAGACACCCTATGAACAAACATCCTGTGTGCGATAACGCTTGCTTCGAAAAATAAAGAGATACAATTCAATTGTACTGAGCATACAAAGCGGTCGACGAAAACTTGCTTCCCTGTCGAATCACCTTGTCCACCGCATCGAGGAAGTCCCTTTCGGTGGCCATCTTTCTTCGCGCACGAATAGCAAACATGCCCGCCTCGGTTGCTACGCTGCGAAGCTCGGCACCGGTGGCATTGGGACACAGACGCGCGATGAGATGGTAGCGAATGTCCTTTTCGACCGACATGGAGCGCGCGTGGATGCGCAAGATGTGAGCGCGACCGTCGTTGTCGGGCAGACCGAATTCGACTCGTCGGTCCAGGCGGCCGGGACGGAGTAGCGCGGGGTCCAAGGTATCGGGTCGATTGGTAGCCATGAGGACCTTGATGTTGCCTCTTGCGTCGAAACCATCGAGCTGGTTGATGAGCTCCAACATGGTGCGCTGCACCTCGTTGTCACCTCCTGCACCGTCATCGAATCGAGCACCGCCGATGGCGTCGACTTCATCGAAAAAGATGATACATGCCTTCTTGGTCCTCGCCATCTCGAACAATTCACGCACCATCCTCGCTCCCTCTCCGACGTACTTCTGGACAAGTTCGGAACCAATGACTCGGATAAAAGTGGCGTCGGTTCGATTGGCGACGGCTCGAGCACAGAGCGTCTTTCCGGTGCCTGGTGGACCGTACAGCAAGACACCCTTAGGCGGGTCGATACCGAGGTTGACGAATCGTTCCGGTGAGAGCAGCGGAAGCTCTACGACTTCTCGCAGCTTTTCGATCTGCTCCTTGCATCCGCCGACGTCGCCATAGGTGACGTCTGGCTTCTCCTCGACCTGCATCATAGTGACGGAAGGGTCGATCTTGGGTGGTAGTGGGATCTGGATCTGATACTTGTTTCGATCGACACCGACACGCATGCCCTCTTCGATATCGGTAGGTGCCACCCGTTCCCCAAGCGAGACGACAAACTTGGCGATCTGCTTGACGTTGATGACGTACTTGTCCTCCTCGTCGGCTGTTGGATGCGACGAGCCTCCGAAGCCTCCCAGTCCACCCAAGCCGCCAAGGCCTCCTAGACCTCCTGGTCGACCACCTGCACCGCCCGCAGCGCCTCCTTCTGACGACTCACCCTCCTTGTTGGTGTTGGCCCGAATGATCTTTGTGCAGCGTGCCACTTGGAGAGGCTCTTCCTCGCCCATGCGTTGTCGGTCGGCTGGCAAATCCCAGAGGTTTGGTGGTGCGAGACCTGTGTCGCTCTCCTTGACGCCCATCTTCTCGTTGACGCGCTTCTGCAACTCCTTGATCTCGGTTTCGATGCTCTTGAGCGAGGCAGCATACGGACCTTGACCATAGGTCTTGAGCAGCTGAATGTCGCCCTCGTCTAGCGCAACGATTTTTTCTTCGTCCTTGGAATCGACATCGGGCTTCTTGTATTTCTCCCAGTCGGCTTTGGGAGGCATGTTGTGTATGTATAGATGCGTTTAGGGTGTTGGGCTGGGGCTTCAGCGAGCCGGATGAATTAGCAGTGGCTGGGCTGTGATATGGACTTTGCGAGAGCTGGATTCGACTGTGTTGGAACGGACGAGCTGGAAGGTTGCGCAGCTTGTGGTGCGAAGGGCTGAGGAGGCGGCAAAGTGGATGAAGAAATGATGGTTGAGAAAGTGATGGTTAGAACAGTGTCTGTCTCTCTCAATCTGGTTCGTGGAGGTGAGGCGTCGTCAACTTGGCTCGCCCGCATGAGCAACTCACGAACGCGCCTCTGAGCTGAGCCAAAGTCGATCACCAGACACGCCAGAGTGGAGCCAAAAATCGAAAATTGCAATTTGTTACGTCTGCGTGAGAAAACAGCTCTGACCTTTTTCTTCATCAGCAGTAATGCGCGACGAGGCGTGAGAGCATAGGGGCCGAGTGCTTTCCCTTTGCGAACGAGCCACTGTCGCAAAGTGAGTGAGTGTGTCAGTGATAGAGCGGTTTAGCTGTGCTGCATCGCATTTCCCAGGGATTTTCTGGCTTGCTTGCTTGCGCTGGCTCCCTCGCTCCCTCGCTCCCTCGCTCGCACAAGCACAGCTGAACAGAGCTACGAATTTGCAACCGCTTTGCCAGTCCACAGCTCCACTTTCGACTCTTTCGTATCATCGTACCAACCTCTCTTGCTCGCACCGTATACCCTCCAACTTCACCCTTTTGGGTATAGCTCCCAGTTCGACACAAGGGAATCAGCTCCGAGATCGAAAGCTCGTCTTTGCTACTCCTCTTCAACAGCACTTGGCCTCGTGAAGCCGCATACTCCACCGCAACCCGATCGCATCGTTCACCATGACCGACCAAAAGAAGGATCTCCCCAAGATCCGCGATGAGGAGCGAGAGCGCCGTTTCGGTACCGTCTTTGGCGTCTCCGGTCCCGTCGTCGTCGCCGAGAACATGATCGGTTCGAGCATGTACGAGCTCGTCCGTGTCGGCCACGACGAGCTCGTCGGAGAGATTATTCGAATCGACGCCGATAAGGTCACCATCCAGGTCTACGAAGAGACGTCCGGTGTCTCTGTTGGTGACCCTGTCCTCAGCACCGGCAAGCCCCTCTCCGTCGAGCTCGGCCCTGGTCTCATGGAGAACATCTACGACGGTATCCAGCGTCCCCTCGAAGGCATCATGAAGAAGAGCGGCGGTATCTACATTCCCAGAGGTATCAACACCCAGGCGCTCGACCGTCAGCTCTCGTGGGACTTTACTCCCGGCCAGCTCAAGGTGGGCGACCACATCAGCGGAGGTGACATCTTTGGTTCCGTCTACGAGAATTCGCTGCTCAAGGACCACAAGCTCATGCTCGGCCCTCGTGCCATGGGTACCATCACTCACATCGCCGAAAAGGGCTCCTACTCGGTCGACGATGTCGTGCTCGAGACCGAGTTCCAAGGCAAGAAGCAGAAGCACACCATGCTTCAGATCTGGCCCGTCCGAGCTCCTCGTCCCGTTGCCGAGAAGCTCACCGCCAACAACCCGCTGCTCACGGGTCAGCGTATCCTCGACTCGCTCTTCCCCTGTATCCAGGGTGGTACCACCGCCATCCCTGGTGCTTTCGGTTGTGGTAAGACGGTCATCTCGCAGGCGCTGTCCAAGTACTCCAACTCGGACATCATCACATACGTCGGATGCGGGTAAGTACCATCTTTCGAGGTTGCAACGGCTCTCGATGTAAAATCGTATCGAGACGCCTTTTACTGACTCTGTTGTCCTGTCTTTTCTCCCTACAGTGAGCGTGGCAACGAGATGGCGGAAGTGCTTGCCGAGTTCCCCGAGTTGACATTGACCAGGGACGGTGAAGAATTCCCCATCATGAAGCGAACCACCCTGGTCGCCAACACCTCCAATATGCCAGTGGCTGCCCGAGAAGCTTCCATCTACACCGGTATCACGCTTTCCGAATACTTCCGTGACCAGGGCTACAATGTTGCCATGATGGCTGACTCGACCTCGCGATGGGCCGAGGCTCTGCGTGAGATTTCGGGTCGTCTCGCCGAGATGCCTGCCGATTCCGGTTACCCAGCCTACTTGGGTGCCAAGCTGGCCAGCTTCTACGAGCGTGCCGGTCGTGTCGCCTGTCTTGGTTCGCCAGAGCGCGAAGGTTCCGTCTCGATCGTCGGTGCCGTGTCGCCTCCCGGTGGTGACTTTTCGGACCCGGTGACCTCGGCCACCTTGGGTATTGTAGGTGCCTTCTGGGGTCTCGACAAGAAGCTGGCACAACGTAAGCATTTCCCATCAGTCAACTGGGACGTCTCGTACTCGAACTACATCAACGCACTCGAGCCGTACTACGAGAAGAACCGTCCCGGCTTTATCTCACTGCGAACCACTGCCAAGAGCATGCTGCAGAAGGACTCGGATCTGGCCGAGATCGTGCAGCTTGTGGGTAAGTCGGCGCTCGGTGAGGGCGACAAGGTGACGCTCGACGTTGCCAAGATCATGAAGGACGACTATCTGCAGCAAAACGGTATCTCCGAGTACGACGCCTACTGTCCGTTTTACAAGACGTCGGGCATGCTCAAGAACATTGTCGACTTCCACGACCGCGCACAGGCCGCTATTGCCAACAACCCGGACATGACCTGGGCCAAGGTCAAGGAGCACTGTTCGGATGTCATCTACCAGCTTACGCAGCAGAAGTTCGAAAGTCCCAAGGATGGTGAGGAGGCCATCACAAAGAAGTTTGACAAGCTCAACCAGGACATTGCTGAGGCGTTCCGTACTCTCACCGATTAAGGATGTGCGCTATTCTTCCCGGATCTACTGCTTGTCCATGCACGGTTTTTGTTTGTCTATTCATCGTTTTGTTCAATTTCATACAAGTTTCGGAGAGAGAGAAGGTGGTGTCTGAAGAGCGAGGTTCCAGAACAGCTAAATGCAGTTGAGTACTGTTGTAGGACAGCCAGATGGAGCTCAATCTGCCTCTTGAAATGGCGGAGACGCGTAAAATGTGGGCGCGCGTAGAGCTCCACAGACACTGCTGTGCCGCCTCTTGGAAATTTGAACCGCGGCCACAGAACAACACCTCTGGCGCGCAACCAAAAACAACATCTTGATCTTTCTCACCACCACATCATCACAACAGCCTCTCATCTCCCTTTTTTCAGGCTAACGAGACAGGCAAATCTCACACGATCAACGGCTGTGTCCAACAAACACACACCAACAGACGATGGCACAACGACCTTCAACAATGATGGGCGGCAACGGAGGCGCAGCAGCACGCCAGTCGATGTATCCGCAAGCGGCAAACAACATGATGTTTGGCGGGCCTTCGTCGTCAGCCAACCACGCGAGGTTGGTTTCCAAGCAGGCAGAGCTCGAAGGACTGCGAGCGTTGAAGGAGCAATCTGCGCGAATGGTCAAGGAGCTGGAGAGGTTGGCGGAGAAGGTCGATATCATGGCGGATGGTGGTGATTGTAAGTACGCAGTGGCGAGAGATTGAGCGATTTGGGACAAATAACTGACCATTTTATCCTTTTGGCTGTGCAGCAATCGCTTCCGTCATGGGCTCCTGGCAGGGTGTCTTCCGAGCTATTCAGATTGCTAGAGGTAGGTTTTCTGTTCTCTTCTGCTCTCCCATAGCTGAGCACCAATTGACAATACCAATTGACAATCGTTTCCAAACTTGACCGCAACAGCATCGGCAGTATTCACCAACCCCGCAGCATCCGACGCCAACTCGAGCACCGACAACTCTAATGAGCACGACGAAGACGACGATCTGTACACCTACGGTCCCGCTTCCACCAGCAAACCAGCGCTGATCGATACCATGGTCAGACTACCGCTCGATCTGGACGGTGCCATCTCGAGGTCGAAGGAGGATAGTGCCGATTCGTCTATTTCTGTTTCGTAGAGGCCCAGTAGATGGGCGGTTTTGGTTGGGACGTGGTGATTCTATGTACTTGTATCTGTATCGATTCGAAATTGCGACTGTAACGATTATGGCTTCTGACTCGGTGATATAGGCGCAGAGCTGCACAGACTGGTTTGAGGGGTTTGGGAAGATCGATAGATACAAGTACAAACAAGATGCATGCCCGGGGGGGGGCGAACAAGACCAAAAGTTCCACACAGGCGCACGGTCACGCACCACCAACGAGACCCTTCTTCGCCGTGCCGTTCGCCCCATACGTAGGTCTCCAGCTGGCATAGCCGTTGATACCGTACGCCCCACCGCCTGGAGCCAGACCCTCGCGCAGCAACTCTCGCAGATCTCGCATGCGTTTCGCCCTGCTCGTATATGCGCCTGCGAACGACCGTGTCGCTAGCGGCAACACGGTGGTCCGATCTTTGCTGGCAGCGTTAGCAATCGATCCCAGGACCGATACCAGCTCTTGGTCCATCTGATCCTCGTCCGCATGCGCATCGTACATGTCCATGTCATCGTCCTCGATAAACACGGCGCTCGCCGTTGCGCCTCCTGCCCCACCACTGGAGCTCTTGGTCTTGCTGTCTTTGGGAGTCTTTTTCTTCTTCTCCTTGGGTGGCGCCGCCGCAGCAGCAGCTTTGGCGGCTGCAATCGCTTTCTCCTTCTCCTCGAGTTTCGCAACGAAACTCGGGTTGGTGGCCTTTTGCCATTCGAACAGCAACGTATCGTAAGGTGCCGAACGTCCTTCGACGGCACGCTTGGCACCCATGGAGTGCGATTTACACGTGAGAGACCGCGAACACGGTAGCCCTTTGTCGTTGATGACTCCACACTGTTTGTCGACGTCGATGGGTCCCTTGTTTTTGCGTCCGCCTTTCTTTTGGTCGGCGGCGAGACGCGCAGCCTTCTTTTGCTTTTTAGTGAGGGGCGTATTGGAGGAGGAGAGGAGGTCGTCGCCGCCGAGGAGGGATTCTTCGTCTTCTGTGCACGTTATGAGGAGAAAAAGGTTTTAGTCATGATATGAGGTGTTTGTCAATGCGTGGTGAGGAGAGCTTACCATCTAGCATACGTCGTTTTCGCAAATCGCCTTCCAGCACAGAAGGTGAGACTCGACCCGACGCAATATCCCTGATCAGCTTGCAATTCTGCTGATGAAACGACAGCGCTTCTTGCAGTACGGGCTTGTTGCAATCCGAGCATTCGACGATGCGCACTTGATCGTCGAGAGCGGCAGGACCAAAGTCGGTGACGATTGTATCGTCGTAGTGCCATGCTGGTGAGTCGACCCGTGTTGGTGTTGGTGAGCCAGAGTCTGTCGAAGCGGAATAGAATAAGAAAGCCGCAGCAAGATCCAAGGAAGGAGGACGTTGCAGGGCCAAGTTAGCAAGAAACAAAGATGCGGTGATTGGGCGGTGAGACAGCTGCGATGCTTACCAGATCGCGTCGCTTCTTCGATGTCGGCCCAGGTTGGGGCGGATGATGTGTTCGGGTTCATGTTGGCGTCCAGGTATTCAAGTGGATCAGAGTGACGCAACGACGGGTGGTGCGCTCGACGCTAGGCCGTGGGTCGGTGTAGTCGTACAGATGACCGCGAATCCGCTTACAGAGCCGTCATTTGACAAGCGTCCAAGGGGCGAGAGGAGCTTGTACGCGGATCTTGTCCGGGAGCTGACGGGTATTTGGTCTATCTTTACCGAAACTGTTGCGAGAAGAACACTTTAGTTTGCCGGATGGTTCAGTGGTGGGGGCAAAGATGTAAAGCAATGGAAGCAGGTCGAGCCGGCGTTCAACGGATGCTTCGTGGTGGAGAAGCGTCCCGATTCGTTGATATTGAACCCGATCCATGCCATATTTATGCGGGGGTGTTTTCCAGGGCTTCATGCCTCCATCTTGTGCTCAGCTCTCCTTGCTCGCCGCCACCTCCATCTTGTCGTTTGACGCACGCTATCAAGCTTCGAACAAGGACGTCGGCCTTATCAACCGTTCTAGCAACGATAGATTTCGACATGGCTTTCTCATGACGCGTTGCAGGTGCACCTAGCACCCACCAACCCACACCCTCACCTTGCTCACAACATCACACCCTCATCCCATCTGTAGCCATGCGGATCACAGTCTGGAATATCAACGGGCTGCGAACAATCAAAGGCTACCAGCCATGGTACAAGCTACCGGACTGGGAAGCGTGTCTCGAACACCTCGGTGCCGACATTGCTTGTTTCCAAGAAACCAAGATGACCCGCAAACAGCTCACGGAACCCATGTGTATCCTCCCATCTTACAACGCCTTTTTCAACTTTCATCCCACCAAAGGCTACTCCGGTACCGTCACATATGTCCGCAAAAACGTATCGATCCCGCTCAAAGCCGAACAGGGTATCACCGGTCGGGTACCTGTCACAAACGTCTCGTCCAACCCTTCAATACCCAACGACCCGATTGGGTGTATCCCAGCAGATACGAGAGACGATGTGGAACCCGCGATTTGGAACGCACTGGACGAAGAAGGCAGATGCGTCGTGCTCGACCTCGACCTGTTCGTGCTTTTCAACGTCTACTGTCCCAACGAAACAGGACCCGAAAGACTCGATTACAAAATGACCTACTATCAAGGTCTCGCAGAACGCGCCCATCGGCTCATCCAATCGGGACGCCAAGTCATGATCGTCGGTGACATGAACATCATTCGAGACCCCATCGACCACTGCGACCCAGAACAGTCGATGAAGGAACACGGATGGGACCATTTCCATCAGCATCCTGCACGATCGTGGTTTCAAATCTTTCTCGCTCCGCAGGGCAAGTTTCACGATGTCGGAAGGATGTATCACCCGGAGAGGAAGAAAATGTTCACCTGCTGGAATACACTCATCGACGCAAGACCGGCAAACTATGGTGTCAGGCTGGACTATACACTGGTGACAGAAGGGCTATTGCCCTGGATCAAAGGCGCGGATATCCAGGCAGATGTGTATGGCAGTGATCATTGTCCGATCTATGTTGATTTGCATGATGAGAGGCAGATCGACGGCAAGGTGGTCAAGTTGGCCGATCTGATGCACGGCGGGGAGGACCGACTGCCGCCAGCGTTGGCAGCTTGTCATTATGATGAGTTTTCGGGGAAGCAGAGGAAGTTGGCTTCTTTCTTTGGCGCAGGTACGAAACGAGTATCGGCGAAGAGCAGTAGTCCTGTGGCAATCACCTCGATAGGAAAGGAGCGAAGCCAGACGAAGAATCCCTGTGTGGCAATACCTGGCGCAAGCGCGACTCCAGGGGCAAACGGCGCCGGGACACTTCGAGATGTAAGCGCAGCAATAGAAGCGGAGGCTGAAGGAACCTCGCTCGCCGATGCGCTGTTCTCTTTACATTCGCAGCAGGAAGGTTTCAACATCGAAAGCAACTCGCAGTCGAGCAGTGCTGCTCCAGCGACTGCCTCAGTCGCGACGACCTCGACCTCGGCTCGTCCAGCAGAGGGTGCCGTGCCTTCAGCTTCTGCACCTGTTGCGAAATCTTTATCCTCCATCCCGTCGCCGACCAAGCCTGCAGCGAGTCAGCCGTCCCCAAGTAGCAGACGGGAAGTCGCCTCCCCCAAGCGCGCACTCTCTTCGACAAAGGCCAAGGATATCGGCAAGGCAAAGAACGGCGCCAGCCTGAAAGGGCAGACGAGCCTACAGGCGTTTTTCGCAAAACCCAAAAGCACTGCTTCGACAGCAACGAGCCAGGCGGCACCCGTGATCGATCTATCAGAAGAGACTGACACATGTATAGCCGCCCAGGTCGACGGAACGAGCAAGTCTGTAGATCACTCGACACAAAACGACGACCGTGCCTTCAGCCACGCCGACGACGAAGACCAAATCTCCGAATTCAACGAGCCCACCACCTCGCCCACCTCGCAACGCACTTTGCCACCAGAGCAGTCAGCAGCAGCCAGAGTCGGCACCTCGCTCGCCTGGGGAGCCATTTTCTCTCCGCAACCGCCTCCGCTCTGCCGCAACCACTCGGAGCCGTGTCGAGCATGGACCGTGAACAAGCCGGGTCCCAATCACGGTCGCAAGTTCTGGCTGTGCAATCGACCCGTTGGACCCGGGTACGAAAAGTCGGGCCGGGCAAAGGGCGATGTGAATCCGGAGTATCGGTGTAATTTTTTCCTCTGGGATTCGGATCAGAGGTCCAAGAAGAGGGAGGCGGGGGACACGCAAGAGGGCAAATTCTTCAGCGAGGTAGGCCGGCAGAGGGGAAGGAAGAGCGAAGATGAGATGGGTGGGCCCTGGGGGCCGCATAAGCGTGTCAAGACGGGGGATGAGTAGAAATGCAGACGGGTGTGTGTTGTACAAAGTGATCCAAGGCGTGTGTGAGAGTGCGAAGTTCAGATCACCGTGGGATATCTTCCATGCTCCATTTGGGTCTTGCATGGCGAGAATAGTCTTGCGTGCGTTGGTGGTAGATGAGATGACCGACCCATGCGATCATTGCAGCGTTGTCTGTACACAGCGACAGCGGCGGGAATTGCAAGTCGACGTTTTTTCGTTCGAGACTGTCGAGATGGCTTCTCAAACGAGAGCGAAGGAAAGCATTGCTTGCTACGCCACCACTGCAGACGACGGTTTTGATGCTGTCGGCCGAAACGCCGTCGGGCAGGGCGATGCGGGGATAAGGGCGATGTCTCGAATCCTCCCTAATGTGAGAAGGCCGGAGGATCATGCTGAGCTTGTCTTCGAGTTGAGCGCATGCTGCAGTCTGGAAAGCAGCTGCGATCGAAGCTCTTCGAGTCTCTGGCATATCGACACCACCGCACGACTCGACGTGACGTTGGACCGCAGCCTTGAGGCCCGAGTAGGAAAATAGCGATTGACCTTTGCAAGGGATCGGAAACACCACGCCGTGTGTTTTTCCCTCTGTGCATCTCTCAGCGAGCTGCTCCAGCGCTGCTCCCGGTGCCGATGTCCACGGGATCCCCAAATCCCTCGCCACCTTGTCAAAAGCATCGCCGATCGAATCGTCGTTTGTCGTCGCCAGGATGCTAAACTCGGTCACACTGGTTGCCAGCACGAGCATCGTATGACCGCCCGAAACGAGCAGCACCAAGAACGGAAACGCGGGCGGATTCGGCTCGGTCAACAGCGGCGTCAACGCATGCGCCTGCATATGATGAACGTAGATCAGCGGTTTTCGCAACACCGCTGACATGGTCTTGGCTGCGGAAAGACCGACTGCAAGGCTGCTAGCCATGCCGGGACCTTGCGTGACGGCGATCGCGTCTATGTCGGATGGTGTGATGTTGGCTTTCTCGATCGCATCTGCGATGGTGGAAGGCAGGTTGGCATGATGTGCCAACGCAGCAGAGAGAGGGTGGATGCCGCCGGTGGAGGAATGGTCCTGTTTGGTCACGATGGACGACAAGATGGTGCGATCGGACGAGACGATGCTTGCGCACGAGTCGTCACATGACGTTTCGATGCCGAGGATCAGTCGTCGAGATGGATCCGTGGTGGCGTGGGAAAAGGTGCGGTATCCTCGTATTGGCCATCGGGGCCATGCCGAAACGGAGCCAAAGCAAGTCGTAAGGAGACGGTAATGTGCGCCCGACCTTGCGATGCTTTGACACCACATCCTTGCAAGTGGGGGAGCTAGTCACCGCTCAGATTGCTGCTCGAGGCGCCCCAGCATGCTGTGGTGATGAGAACCATCTTCTTGGACCCTGGGACAAGTGAAAGAGAAAAAGAACAACCCACAAGCCCCGCGGAGTTGCGATTGTATTTATGCCGCTCCAGCGCTTCCACACAACACAAGCAAGGTTGCAAGACAAGTCCGAGTCTTGGCAGTATCCCTCTCCAGCAGCTTCTGCGCGATACCGCTATTTCGCAATCAGCACTACCGTAGAGGCGAGGCAGCCCTTCCAGTATCACGGTGACAAAACGCTGAGAGCCAAGTATCGTGTGCCCGTGACTGGCCGAGTTAGAGTGTGACGCCGCCCCAAGCTCGCTTCGATTTTCAACGGAGGTCGAGCCGGAACGCAATGTTCAGAGACCTCTGCGACTGCTGCAGGCACAAGAGCCGTTTCGGAGCTGCGGTCCCGATCTTGCCTTGTACCAGAAAGGTTTTTCCCGCTCCAAAGAGTGACAGCGAAAAGGCCTCTTTCTTCTTGTTGCCAAGAAGTACAGTATCGACGATCCTAGCGCGTGCATGGCATGCACATGAGACCATTCGATTCACTTTTGCCCCGCTCTTGGATCGACCTCGGACCACCTCTGGACTCAACCACCACCACACACGCGGTGATGCGCTCGACTACATCAGACCCAGACCACCACCAGATCCGCACGCAACTCATATAGCTTTTGCGTTGTAGACATCGCAGCCATGGGCCGCTCCTCGACGAGCTCCTCCTCCAGCTCGGGCATGCTGGGCTGGATCTCACCCCGAACAGCCACACTGGCCATCGCCGTGCTCGGCATCGTTGTCCACCTCAATATCTACTCTTGGCTGGGCGCTCTTCGAACGATGCTCCCAGATGTGCCAGAGCGAGGTCTGGGACCGGCACCTCCCGCTTCGGCCGCATTCGTACCTACCCCAGACCATTTCACCCACTCTGCAGCAAAATTGGACGAGCTGATCGACCTCGCTGCCACCGACGCCGATGGTGCAGCGTCCAAAAACGTCTACCTTCCAGAGTGGATCGCGGAAGCCAAAGCCTACTTGAATGCGCAAGGGCTCACGTTTGGTTCCGCACCGGGTGGCATTGGCGCTCCAGCGTCAGCGACCGACAACAAGAAGCCAGCCGCAGCAAACGCAAAGCCAAACGATCTTGTCACGTTTGGCCGATACAGTGGTACAGCCGATGTCCTACCTTCCGCCTTCCAGGTGCTCGATGACGGTGCAGAAGATGTTGAGCGCATGCAGCTGGACGCTCTGCGGCTCGTCATCGGTACACTGCGCTGGTACATTCTCTTGAGCGTAGTATGCTGCTGTGCGGGCGTCATCGGCGTTGTTCGCTCGCAGCTGTTGCTTTCACGGCTGTTTGTCATCCATTCCTTCCTCGATTTCCTCCTCTCGACCTTGTCGCTCTTTGCACTCGCCATCGCTTGCACCTACCCAAGCGTCCGAGCGCATCTGTGCGATGAGTTTGGTTCGCGCGATTTTCAATCCTGGTTTTCTAGTGCCAAAGCACAAACCGTACCAGAATCGGCCGGCAGCAACAGCGCGCATCCCAACGTCAAGATTGCTCAGTTGGGGAGTGCAGCATCGTCAGGCACTGCGTCCGAGGTGACTGCAGCAGCTTCAGGATGGGAGACGCTCCTGGACGGAGTCTTTGCCTCGGAAAACTGCGAAGAGAGCTTCCGAACGACGCTGGTACCGCTGCTGATGGTGGTTGGCCTCTTCTTTACCGCTCTGCGTCTGCAGTGCTTCTTCTTGGTCCAGCGCTTCTACACAGGCTTGCTCAGGAGCAAAGTGCACCAGTATGGATATGCGACACCGTCATCGGTGGAGTCGGGTGCGTCGACGCCCATGTCGCAGCTTCATGGTGACGTCTCGAGGGATAGACGGCGCAAAGAGTCCAAGCTTCTCGATTGAGTTTCGAAGTCGACGGCTGGTTTCGTCGACTGTGTTCTTTCCTTGAGTATTTTACAATCGTTTCTGTACTATATCGCATCTCTACTGTCAGTTGTCGCAATTGCAAGACATGGTTTTGTCGTCGTCAAGAGATAGAGCGGCAGAAGGGTGTTTGTGGTTGGAGGCTCCGCACACGCAAATTAGTCACGCGTGTTAGACTCGTACTGAGCGGGGGGCGCGGTGAAATTTTCAAGTGGAGCGTTGGCGGTTGAAATTTCCTCTGGCTGAACCCTGAGAGCCGTTTGGCAACTTTTTTTTTCTGCATTCGCTCAACATTTGTTTCTTGACTCTTCCATTCCATCACTCGACTACTCGCCACTTGCAACCTCCCAACGTCTTTACCACACTACACACTATCGCTATCGCATCCACTACACAGCAGGCTTTCATCGCACACACACCCGCATTTTAGCAACACACATTCGATCTAGTCGGAACAAGGGAAACGATGGGCAAGAAGAAACAAGTGCGCAAGTTTGGCGAAGTCAAACGCCTGCTCAATCCGAAAGATGATCGGTTGAAGGCGAATTCCGCGGTCAGTGCTGCCAAGAAGAAGGCGACGGCATCGGGTTCGACGGTGACACCGGATGGGACGGTGGTACGACACATTGATACACCGGCATCGTCGATGTTTTTCGAACACAACACCTCGCTCGGTCCACCGTACAGAGTTCTGGTCGATACCAACTTTATCAACTTTGCGCTGCAGAACAAGATCGAACTCGTACAGGGCATGATGGACTGTTTGTATGCAAAGAGTATCCCGTGCATCACCACCTGTGTCATTTCGGAATTGGAAAAGTTAGGCCCAAAGTATCGAATCGCCCTACGAGTCGCCAGAGACCCCCGATTCGAACGCCTCGAGTGTAGCCATAAAGGTACCTACGCCGACGACTGCATCATCGAACGCATACAGAGTCACAAGTGTTACATTGTAGCAACCTGCGACCGAGAACTCAGACGGCGAGTCCGAAAAGTCCCCGGCATCCCCCTCATGTACATCGCCAGTCGGCAGTTCAGAATCGAACGTCTGCCGGATCAGGGTTTGGCCCAGTAACGTCGGCTTGTTTTGTCACAGATTGTACTTGTAGTTTTCTTCACAGCATTGCATTCGTTTCTCAGTCCGTCCAAGGCCGTATGCCACACATGCTTCAACCTCAAAAAGTTGAGCGAAAGCAGATTAGGTGATGTATAAGATTGCGTACGCGAAAAAAAGCTTACATGATGGTAGGGGGATCGCAGCAAAGGCAGATATAAGGCAGGAACGAATCCCATCCGGTTCTCCTCGCCTTTTAGCACCCCAATGTTTTTTTTTGGAGGTTTCGACAGTCCGCTCTGGAAGGTCGAAACTCGTCATAGAATGAGAGGTGGTACATACGACGTCCGGAGCCACCTTACATGGGCACCGAAGGCGGGGTCGGCGGCGGAGCGTTGGGATCCATCTCGTTGCCACTCTCGATCGAAACGCCAAATCCAAACTTGGCCGCGCCTTGCAAATGATCAATCTCACCGGCAAAAGTCAAGCCAAACGCCGGAGACAATCGGGTCTCGTACACTGAACTCAACTTACCTGCCGAATCGATCTGCGCCCGCAACGTTGCCATCCTAAAGTTATAACGCGCACCCAACGTAGCCGCAGCTTCGCGCTTCTGCGCCATTGTGATCATCTGCAGATCGGCGGCCACATCCACCTGCTCCGAAAGCTTCTGGTAGTAGGTACACTGTGCAACACCCTGTGGTTGAACCTGGGCGGTGGCGATCCAGTCCTTCTTGTCACCGGTCAGCTTGGCAATGTAGCCGGTGCTCGCCTCCTCCATATCAACCGACGGTCGCTGGTAGACCGTCTCGACCCCGAGCGCAAAGTTGCGCGTCAAGCTCTGGAGGTAGTTGACAATGTAGATACCCGTCAAGTCGGTAGGTGACGGGTTGAGCGCTTTCAAGTTGGCCGAGTGATCGGTACCCTGGTAGTCGTGCTCCATCTGCACAAACGACTGACCGGGTGTCGCTGTCAACTGAGCCTGAATCTTGGTGGTGTGTCCCGGAACCCAGCCGCGGTTGGCACGCATGGTAACGTTGAGGCCGTCGTCCAAACCGGCTTGGAAGAAGTTCTTGTTGTCGCCGTACACAGCACCAAAGTTGTACGAGGAAGGAGCGGCTTGCGAGCCCATCGAGAAGGCATGGGTGACCTGGAAGATGGGGTTGATGCTGATCGCCTTTGTCAAGTCAGCACGCGCGCCGTCAAACATGAAGTTGGTGGTGTGGACGCCCTTAACCTCTCGCTGCAGATGCTCGACAGTGCCAGGGTTGGAAAGTTCGAGACGAGTACGAATGTCCTGAATGCTGGCGAGCGCATTGTTGAGGGGAGCAACGATGGGCTGGAAGAAGCCAAACATGGAGGTGGAAGGAGACGACGAGACAGGTGGGGTGAGACCGGAAGGGTAAGCGGCGCGCTTCTCGTCGAGGAAGGGTGAGGGCGCACCGGGACCGACGCGCTCAGCTCCCGAAGGAGGAGGCGTCTGAACACCTGGTGGATAGGCGGTGGCCTGTGGAGGAGCGACGGGGGCCGACATGATGAGGAGCTGAATACCAAGGACTCTCTACTAACGTTGGGCCGGTTTCGAAGTCGAGACTGTAGTCGGAAGTTGACCTGACAGGCGTGACAGTTCGAACAAGGTCGAACGGGAGGAAAGATGCAGAGAGATAAGAGAGGAGATGGGCACGGATGGAGCGGGCAAGATCCAATGCCAGATGCTGATGGTGATCAAGAACCACAAGTGGAGAGTTGAATCTCTGAGCGCAAAACAAAAAGCTCTGCTCTCTTTCTCTCTCTGTCTGTCTCTCTGTCTCTCTCATTTCCCGACTTCCTTCTCAGTCTTTCAGGATCGGCACCGGCTGGCTTGAATTTTCTCAGGCGGACAATAATTTTCTTCTTTTCGTCATGGCTTTGTTTGCTCAGCCTGGACGCGCCACGAGATCACTGTGATCCTTCCGACTTGCTCGCTTCCTGCTGCTGCGCCGTTTTTCTGATCGTTTTTGAGATTTGTTGATTTTTTTTTGATCGAGACCCTGGCCATCGTGCGCTGAGCCGGGACGAGGCTCATTCATTCTGCCTAGTCGGATCGTCGCGGTTGATCTCGCACGACTCTGGCTTCCTTTCTTATAGTGATTAGTCGACAGCATCACCATCCGTGCTCATCAGCTGGAGTTGGTCGCTTCTGCAAAACATTGTGTGATTACTCTTTGATGAGAGGAATTGCAACATAAGCACTTTACAAGCGCGTGAAAGAAGACAAATCCAAAAGACGGTCACCAACCTCTGTCACGAGCCCAGCCTCCTCTGCCCCGTCCTTGCGCATGACCGCGTCCTCGTCCATATCCTCCTCCACCACCACGTGTAGCTTGAGCCAAAAACTCTGGATTGTACTGTCCAGGATACTCTTCTTCTGGCAACTCCTGCGGCTGTGTTGGAGTTGCATTGTGCGGCCGTGGCGGCAAGCTTTCGCGGTGTTGCCAGCTCTCTTCTGGAGCCCGACCGCCGCCGTACCTGTAGGGCGCTGGTTCAGGTGCGCCTGCGTAGCCATGACGGTAGTCTGAATGCGTTGCCTGTTGCGGATGATGCTGCCAATGTTGTGGTTCAGCAGTGCCAGCTCCGTGAGCGGGGTTTGGCGACCACGACCCGGCTATTGGGGAGGCACTGGCAGGGGCAGACACACGTGGGAACACAGGAGGTGGTCCTGGAGGTGGCCCCGGAGGCGGTCCTGGAGGCGGAGGTCCCAGTGGTCCTGCGCCGAATGGGCTCAAACCGCCAGCATACGGAGCAGGGACGGTGCTTGGTGCTGCCGGTGCCGTTGTCTTGCCGAGTGTGCGAAGAAGGGATTGCAGAGCGTCAGAACCAAACGCTGCTGAAGCTGCTGAAGCTGCTGGCGCAGGCCCGGCTGCTAGAGCAGGCAAGCTTGTACTGGACTGGCCCAAAGGAACACTGAGGCCAGCCGATGGATCGTATGTCTCTTCGGATACCGACGCTGGTACAACTGGTGCAGCTGGTGGCCGGGCCGATCTGCGTCTGTCCTCCTCGTTGGTCATGCTTCGCTGACGACCCGGAGAGCTCTCTGCCTTGGACAGCTCCGACTGCAGTGCATCCCGAATCACAACTGCCACAAGCACGAGCAGGTCGCGATCGCGCTTGGTATGCCATTCTGCACCGAGACAATCCGACTCGGCCATGTCGAGCCAGAGCGGCACCTCTTCGTCCTTGAGCAGTGGGACGACGTAGAAATCCTTGATGAGGCTGCTTTTCACGCCGGACGAGATGTACAGCGCTCCCCATCGATCGGCGTTCTTGAAGTGCTTGAGCATTCCCGCAAAGCTCGCCAGATCCGACTCTTGAGGCGATGGCACCGCACCATGTTTGCTTGCGCCCGGCTCCATCGTGAATGTAAGAATTTCGGTTCTCGGCGCATTGACGACTTGGAGCAGGTAGTCGATGGCAGCCTTTGTGGGCAGACGCCCAGCGACCAAAAGCGGTCTCTCCGGGAAGAACTTGGACCAGACTCTGGTTGCAGAGCTCAAGCTGCGCCCTGCGATTTGCTTGACGTGTCCTTGGAAGGCAAAGACGTCGGGCAGGTCGATGAGGCCGTTCCAGATGATTTTGCGGTAGCGGTGCACGGCACTGCTGGGAGGCTCTGTGGCTGGTGTTGTAGACCTGGCTTGATGAGGTGTGGTTGGCTGGCCAGAGCCACTCGTATCTTGGACTGCATCCTCGTTCGGACCGTCAAGGAACGAATCGATCAAGTCGTCGGCACCGTCGGTGGCCTCGTTGTCAGCGTCCGCTGTGACACCATGATTAAAGTGCTCGTCATGAGGTGATCCACCTCCAAAGCCGTAGGATTCTTGAGGCTCCTCGTCTTGATCATCGGTCTTGACCTCGTCGCTTCGCGTCCAGACGTCGCCGAAATTGAGGCGAGAGGGCGATTCGTGAGCCAGGCCAGGTGCGGGAGCGGAACGACGCTGGCGATCGTCTCCCGGCATTGCTGACACCATGTCTGGTGAATCGTTCTTGTCGACAGTCGCTGACCCCGAGATGGCTGGCTCGCTTTCAGTTACACGGGCGGCTGGAGGTTTGTCGTTTCCCTTTGCCGCGTCGACAATTTGACCAGACTGGCCTGTGTGGTCGCGCTGTACAAGTGCATCGGTCTCGATCTCAATCTCGCCTTTGTGCGTCATCTTGCGCAGGGGTCCCGCCTCGTCGGTGCGCAAAGTGCTCCTATGCAGAGCTTCGAGTCTCGCCTTCTCAGTAGCCTGACGGATGGTATCGTTGGCCAGCTCTTGGTTGGACATCTTTGCCAGTTCAGAAGGTTCGAGTTGACCCGAAGCGATCCTGGAATGCAGCGTGGTATTCTTTGCATCCTTCAGACTAAACAGGAAAGTGCGGAAGCGGTCTTTATACTTTGAGCCAACCACGCGCAACGAGCCGTGGGCGTCGGCGTTGGTCTCAAAGAGCTCCTCCTCCAGAAGCGCAGCAAACGTTTCAGCGCGTCGTGCATCCGTTTCAGTCTCTTCGTCTTGACCTTGGTCTACCTCTTCTGATGCTGATGATGCTGCTGCTGCTGCTGTGCTTTGCTTTCCCTTTGCTGATCTGCTCTCGACGGGATGGTCGACAAAGATTTTCTCCAACGCGGTGGCGAGCACTTTACGAGCTCTGGATCTTGCTTCCTCGGTGCTTGCGTCGGTCGGTCCGGTGGGCTTGCGAGCTGCAGCCTTCTTTGAAGCCGCGACGATCTTGCTGGATGCGCTTGCACGTCGGAGGCTTTCGGAGGTCCTACGCTCCTCAGAGTCGGCCGGCATGGTTGCGTCTTTCTTGCCTTTCGAGAACGCAGCGCCTGAGGAGGATTGCTTGCGCTGTTGCAGTTTCGAGAATTCGCTGGGCTGTGAAGCGTCTTGCATCTCCGTGTCGTCGTGGTTGGAGGCATCGTCGCCTGGCTCGCCGACATACTCGTCGCCGTCAGAGGCGCTGTCTTCTGCGGAGTCGTCGTCTTCCTTCTCCTCGGCGTCTGATGCAGATTCGTTCGATAGAGCTCTCTTTCTGCGAGCTGCCTTGTGTCCTTTCGAAGATTTGTACTTTTTGATTGGCTTGGGAGCAGTTGCTGGGAGGCACGATGCATATCGTGTATAGGAGCATTATCGGGGTTGTATCAGTATCAAGTCATTGCAACATTTTTCCAGTCTGAAGCTCAAGCGTTCCAAGTCCACCTCATCCACGTCACGCCAGAGTGAAAGAACGCTTTCATCTTGATTGCAGGAATAGCGCGAGCGCATCAGAGCATGGACAAAGTGCCTTACTCCTTGGAAGGAAGCCATGATAGGGCCAGTGTACTTACCTTTGTCGGCGTCGGCTGCCTTGCTGGTGCAGGCGTCGCAAATGTATTCGTCGAGCTTCTTGGCGGCCTTCTGTGTGATGCCAATGCATTTCGTGTGGAACCTGTGTCGACGGTCATTTGCAGAATGGCGACAGACGATCATACAAGCTGTCAGTTCACGTTCTTGGCGCATTCGAGCTCGAGGCAGTAACAGTAAAACTCTACTAACCATTCCGAACAGCGCTCGCACGAAATCATAAAGGATCCATCGTCCATGCCTCGACAGATACAGTATTGTTTCTCATCGTCGCTCTCGTCTTGCTCAAACACTGTGTTGACCTCCTGTTGGGTCGCTTCCTCCTGCTCCACGTCAGCGTCCTCGGCTTTGCGCTTCCGGCCAGAGTGTGCAGCCGTTTGCTGAGCAGCCGTATGCGATACGGATGATGCCTCGATGGCATCGAGTCCCGCTGCCCTAGAAGTCGGTTTGCGAGTACGCGATCCTCTACGTGGCCCATCAGCAGCAGTAGCAACAGTAGAAGCAGCGGCTGTGCCATCGACGACGGCGGCATTCGCATCGACAGTCGACGACGGCTCAGCTCGGGCGCTGGGTGCCGTATCTGTCGAGTCCGTCGCCACAGTTGCCGACATGTTGACTGGGTTCGGTTTCGGTTCGGCTCGACTCGAAGCTTCCTCTAGTGACAATCAGTACACGACGACCACTTCAACACAATCCTTTTGCGATGCTCGTCGTGTGATCTGCCTGTCAGTGAGCGATGGTGTGATGGTGGAGCGAAAGGAAGCAGCGGATGTGTTTCGCGTGGACGGCTTATTCATGTTTCCCACATTCTCATCGGGTGCGCAGCAGGAGACAATCGGGCGAGCACCAAGCACGAAACCAGATGGCTCGTGTGAGCTCAGCATTTTCTGTTCTTCTCAAGTCACAGAGCGTCAACGCAGAGATTTCTCCTCCACCTCTCTTTGCTCCAAAAACCGCAACGTCACACCGCACCCAAATCTCACTCTCGACTGTTGGAAGAAGTTGGGAAGCCTTCGGTCATCGTCGTCGACTGTCTTCAACGATCCCTCAACCGCAACCATCATCGCCTGTCAATCGACGGGCACAACTCTACTCGTCTCTCTCACGACGCAGGCCAGGATCACTTTATCTTATCGCCCACTTCTCCAACTGCAGCAGAACGTGCTCTTACATGCCCAGATCCAAGTCCTTGTCTCAGTGTCGGTAACGCAAACGAGACACAAGCACACACCATGGCCAAGGGTGCTCCCAAAGGCAAGTCGTCGGCGTCGTCGGCTACACGCAAGAAGCAGGCCAACAAAGCCGCAAAAAAGGTGGCCTACGAGCGCGACGAAGAGGGTAATTTGCTCCACCCGGATCTCGTAGAGGCTCTCGAAAAGGCCAAACAGCGTGGGCCGCAGCGAGGACAGAAAAAGGACAAGTCCGGCAAGAAGGATGGCAAAGGAGGGAAGAAAGGAAAAGCAGAGAAGAAGAAGCAATACATCCCGCCTCCCAAACCGCCACAGCCGTTGCCCGACCCGCTCGACTCGATGGGCCTCGCTTCGCTGCTCCCTGCCGACCTCGTCGTGCTCTTGCGAAAGTCGTCCAAGAAGGATGTCATCACACGATGTCGCGCTTTGGAGGGTCTGCTAGCCTGGGTCGAAGATGCATTGGCCAAGTCCTCAACTACCATTGCAAGCGAGCCCAGTGCCGACGCATCTAGTTTGACCTCAGAGGAGAAGCGCGAAGCCCTCGTCATGATGCTTCCAAGCTGGGTCCACCTGTTCCCTCGCTTGGCGCTCTCTCCAACACGTCGTCTCCGTCTCTTGACCATGCAGATTCAAACCCTGCTCCTGGAAAATACTCAGGGCCCATCAGAGCAAGCCTCTTCCACCAGGGAAGAGCTGCTGGAATCGCCGCAATACATCGAACCCATCCTCGGACCCTGGGCCATCTTGTGCCACGATACGGATCGCACCATCGAACGCCTTGGTAAATCTGCTTGGATCAACTCCTGCACATGGAAAGCTAGTCCCGGCTCCGACACAGCCACAGAGACCAAGAGCGCAGTGACCCTGGATCTCAACGAACACCGCGACATCCTTGTCGCGCACCTCCGCACCATCCTCCTCTCGGCCTCACCATCGTTAGCACTCTCCATGACAGCTGCTCATGCCGTCGCTTCCGGTGACCCATCCATGTCTCGAACCCCCTCGGGCTACGCAACACCATCGCCGCAATCGGGAAGCGTCGAACGAGATGCCAAGAACCGAGACGAAAGCAATGTCGAGGAGGATACAGCTGCTCTGGACAAGCGTCTCGTCGCTGGAGCCGTTGCTGTGCTGACCTCCATCATCCGCCAGCAGCCTGCTCCCGAGGTCTTCGAAAGCCTCCAAGACGTGTTGTCGTCTCGCCTCGTGTGGGCTTCTTTGTCGCCCCACAACCTGGCTGCAGCGTCTTCAGCACGATCAGAGAAAGCCGCAGCTGTCACATCCTTTGGATTCGATTCACCTGCTGTGCGGTTGCGAGCATGGTCACTACTACGCGCCCTCTTCGATGTCGTACCTGGCATTCTCGAGCAGCACATCAACACGATTGGAACCGTGGCCATGACCTCGGTATGGTCCGAGCGCGACAATGCCGTACAGAGGTCCACACTCGATGCCATCCTGCCTCTTCTCAAGAAGCATCCGGAATTGTGGCTGATCGGTGCCAACGAGCCCACCACTGCATCGCCAAAGGCAAAGGAGAGCGATGGCGAAAGCAGCGACGACGGGGACGATGGAGAGGACGACGATAGCGACGACGACGATGAAGGTGACGAAAGCTCAGAGACTCGCTCGGCGGACGGCGGAAAGGATGCAGAGGACGCAAGCGCGCTCACTCGAACCAAGCCGCGCTTGTACACTTCTTTCTTGCAATGGCTTCAGTCGGCATGCGGCGGTGCTCCCCACCTGGGTTACTCGGCCGTCGTGGTCTTCATCTCCACCATCCCATCCAAAATCCTTCCGCATGACGACTTGGAATCTGCTTCAGACCTGCTCACCAACTTCTTTTCGGCGCTGTACAGCCGCCCTCTGGACTTTGATCCTGTTGGCTGCAGAGCTTTCTTCGCATCATTCACCGAGTGCGTCGCTTTCCTGGCCCTACGCATGCTCCATGCTCCTTCGAGCGCAGGCAAGGACAATGCAGCTTCCGCCAAGGAGCTTGTTCGCGTGCACTTTGGCGCAGCGTGGTCGGAACTCGTCCTTCCAAAGGCAAGATTGCTGTCTAGTCTCGGCGTCAGCTCCAAAGAGCAAGACGGCGATGAAGCTGCTCGAGCCCAGAGGATCAAAAGCATCGGATCGACTCGCATCGTTTCGGATCTTGCCTCTCAAGTGCGACGCACTGCTGCGACTGCCTCCGAATCTCCCGTATCAAGCCTTTTCCTCGTTGACACAGAAGCAGACCTCGTCGAGATCACCCTCGCGCTTGCCGATGCACGCGCAATGGACGAAACAAGCGCTCGCCTCCATATTTCATCCCCTCTCGAGCGCGCGACGTCTTTCTATGCTGCTTTGGCACCGTCTCAAAGTCAGCCCGCCGGCGCTGAACTCCAACGCGTCGTAGCAGCCAGTCTCGGTTACGTCATCAATATGGCAGCGTCAAAGTTGGTTGGCCTCGCAGCCGATACCACCTTGTCGTCGGATCTCAAGCGCACTCGAGCCACTTTGCTGTCCGACTTCTTGTGTCTTTTGTTGAGGTCTGCCGTCAGCGCTCCGGATGCACTCAATGTCGCTATCTCGCAAGAATTGGCCAAGGCCACGGGCGTGTCGATCCCACAACTCATGGCGACCAAGTCAATATCACCAACCTCAGCCGCGTCTTTCCTGGCTGCTTACCTGCCTTCGTGCACAGACGCCTCTGCGCGCGCATCAATCTGGACAGAGACGCTGTCATCCGTCGCTGGTCTCGGCGAGCTTCAAGACCGCGTCGATGCCCTGAGCGAGCTGTTCGTGGCCTCAGACGCTGTCGTCAAGGCAGCCGGGGCGAGCCAGGGCGAGCAAGCGCAGCTGCCACAACCAGCACCGGAGGCGGGCATGGAGGAGCTTGCGATGGGTCTGGTCACAAGCCTCTGCGACAGCGCCAGCTTGCCCAACGAACTCCGCCATCGCCTTCGTGAGGTTGTCGCGAACATCTTGTCCAAGCCCGGGTTTTTCGTCGATACCACGTGTGTTCGCTCGATGCTGTCGATCATCTGCTCCACCATCGAACAGCTGAGAAACACGCTCCTTGAACGGCCACGCACAGGCGAAGACGGACAAGCTCGCTTAAGAGCAGCTGCTCGAACCGTCGAGGATCTACTGTCCAGCCTGGATTCGTGGATCAGCGCTCAGCCTTCCAAAACTGAAGCTAGACGCATCCTCAGAAGCAGCTCCTTCGCAGGCGTGCTGACTGCAGTCTCGGAACTGTCTTTCCTCTACCCCTATCTTATCACTTCAGAAGGATCGTCGCACAACTCGACGGACGACGTACAGAGACTTGCATCCAACGTGCACGCACATATTCTCGAGGACGCCTCTGAGGAGGAACGCAGAGAGATTCGCAACGACGAGAATACTAGCCTGCAAGATCACTTGCTGGATATTCATGTTCCTGTCGCTGCCCTGGTCGACGCTGCCGAGCCAGACATCATGCTGCTTCCAGAGCCTCGAGAGCTCCGCGAAATGCTGCTGAAGGCCTGCCGCCAGCAAGCACACCCGGCTTTACTTGTCTTCGACCCCTTGGTTCCTCAACAATCTTCTGCACAAGCATCATCGACGGTCCCAGATTCGCTCATCGATGGTCAAGGCCTCGGCATCTTTGCTCGTGTCTGCGCCGCTGCTCTAGAGGTTTTCGATCGCGACCGTGCAGGCGCCAAGAAGCATGTGCATCTGCTGCCATACATTGTGCTTCTGTCCATCCTCATTGAGGATGACCTGTTGCTATCAGGTTCATCCAACCACGCTCTGGATTCGTCCGTAGCTCCGGAGCTACACCGGGCATGGCTACAGTCCTCCGTTACCGTCGTCACGGCTCTGATCTCATCGTTCAGCAACACAGTCACAGAAAATTGGCACTCGGACATGGTTGCATGCCTGCAGCGCTCGAGCACCGTCGATGCCGAGACGGACGGTATCGGACATGTTCTAGCTACATTGTGGCAGATGGCATCCGAGCTTGACATGCCCAGCAGCTACATCGCCCGCATCTTCCATCGTTTGCTGAATGCTGCCTTCAGCTTCGGCGCTGTCACGGAAGCGGGCGCCGATCGTTGGCTCAAGCTGGGGGATGCAGTTCAAGATCGTATGCCGACTATGTCCGCTGCCATCTTTCACGCAGCCAAACCCGTTGCTGGCTCGTCGCCTATCTACGACCGACTCCGCAACGGCGCTGCTGCCAAGCTGGCAGGGCTTGGACCCAGCACACCGGAGGAGCGTATCTTGCGATCTCTCCGTACACTCCTGGCTCTGGCACCTCCTGAAGAGTCTGATCTGGCTATCATTCCACAGCAGCGCGCCATCTTTCTGTTGAAAGATCTGCAAAAGTGGTACTCGAGCGAAGAGACCGACGAGGACTTTGCCGAGGAGACGTCGACTCGTCTCGCCGAGCTGTTCATCCATCTGCTTCCTGTCGTGCAGGACGTGCAAGGAAGTCACATCGACTTCATCTTTGACCTTCTCGAGACCAACTTGGAGCTTTGCTCGTTGACTGAGGAAGACACGACGGCACAGCTCTACCACAACCTGCGACTGCTCGAGACGGTGCGCGATCTTGCCTCGCGCAACGCCAACCTGCGCGAGTACTGGAAGGATCGAAGCGTTGTGTCCGTTGATTTGGTCCGTGACCTGTTCCTGTCTTTGCCCGGACTGCAGTCCGTCTCAGCACCCAAGCAGGCATGCATCGATCTCATCGTCGAGCTGATCCGCGAAACGTCCGAGGCACCTTTCAAGCTTCAAGAGACAGCTGGTCCGCTGTGCAAGCTTCTGGTCCAGAGTCCAAGCCACGAGGTCCAAGTCATCAGTTATCGCCTGCTGAGTGGAGCCATCCGCGAGCATGTCAAGGAGCTCGTTGTTGAAGCCGCGGTGGACAAGGAGGCGCTTGCAACGGAAGCCGGGCAGCAAAAGTTGAAGCTTCCCGAGGCTCTCGTTGCCAATATCGGTGACAGTCTCAGCACCCAGCTCAACCTGCTCGTCGAGGAAGAGGCGGCGCGTCGCACTGCGTTCGGCTACTTTTTATCCTGGATCGCAGTCTTTGAGCACTTTGAAGGAGCCTCGTTGTCGGTCAAGTCTGCATTCCTGGGCGAGATCGAGCAGCGGAATCTGCTGATCGGGTCGCTTCTGCCTACCGTGTTTGCGCTCGTGGGATTGGCAGATGAGAGTCGACGACCCTTTGATCCGAGCCGATTCGTGCTTGAAGAAGTCTTCCTCGACCAGATCGATGTCGAGTCTTCTCTCATGGTGCTGCAAGTTTTGGCGGCGCATGTCTACCTCCGTGCGCTCATCCACATGCCTACCACGGTTCGCAGCTGGTGGGTCGACATCAAGGACCGACAGCATTCGATGCAGATCTCGAGCTTCACTACGCGTCATCTGTCTCCGATCATCGCCAACCGCGAACTTTCACACCTGCGTGAACCGGAGGCTTTGTCCAAGTTGCAAGACGAAGCGCTCTCCATCAAGATTCTCTCCACCAACGAAGTGATCGCCACCTACGTTGTAGACGAGCATCCTATGGAGATCGGAGTCAAGATCCCCGCTGACTTCCCACTCCACGGTGTCGAGATCCGCGACATCCAACGTGTCGGCATTACCGAGGCCAAGTGGAGATCGTGGTTGCTAGCCGTGCAGCAGCTGATCACGGGTCAGAACGGACTCATCTTTGATGCGCTCAGCTTGTTCAAGCGGAATGCAGAGGTTCAGTTCCAAGGTCTGGACGAGTGCGCCATCTGCTACTCGATCATCTCGCCGATGGACAGGAGTTTGCCGACCAAGCCGTGCAAGACGTGCAAGAACAAGTTCCATGCGGGATGTCTGTTCAAGTGGATTTCGACGTCGGGCGCTAGTACGTGTCCTTTGTGTAGGTCGATTTTGTAGTGTCTTCTATTTGAGCGGAGAGATATCTTTGCATTGTGCTTACTTTCTGCTGCGCCGAGTGTGAGGTTCGAGCGGGGTGTTGAGAGGTCGTTTGCGCTCGCCAGTGCGCTTGAGGGAGGGGAGAGAAGTGGTGCGATCGATCGCTTTGCTCCCACCATCTTGGCCCATGCTGTTCGCAGCCACCGAAACCCTCGGAGGTGGTAGAGAAGTGAGGAGCGATTCCTGTTCAGACTGGGTCGAGTCTTCCTCCTGCGTAGCTGAGGATGGCTGGGAGGCTTCGAAAGGCAATTCGGGAGCCGAAGGGGATGACTCGATGGAATTTTGTTCGGTTGGACTGGCAATGATCGAGTCTGTGGTTTCGTTTGGCGGTGATGGTGGACGTGGCGAGCGTTGGGGAACGCGCGGTGCGCGGATTTGCATGCTTGACATGTCGTCGTCGGTGTTGTTGGCTTGGGGGTTGAGCTGCACATCTGCGAAATTTGCTTGTGCTGGAACCGGAAACGGAGGAGCGTGTGCGGACTGGGAGTTAGCCGTAGAAGCACTCTCGCTTTCACCCAAGCTCTCGATCCTTCGCAGGGGACCATCTGCATCCCGAGCTAGTACCAGCAGACGTTGTTCAAACGGTGCCAGTACATTCTCTTGCAACTCCTCCGCACGCAACACTGCACACGCCAACGCCGTCACCTTCCTCTTCCCCTTCCCCTTCCCCACCGTTGCCACATCGCTTGAGGCAGCTTCGACAATCTTGATCACCGCTTCGAGCAACTCCTGCACAGCATCCGTGTCGATCACACTGTGGAGCAAGGGAGAGGCAAATAGCACTCCTGCGAGTTGCAGGCTCAGCAGAGCGGTTTCTTCCCCGCCTTGCTGCAGCTCTGACGTAAGCTGTCTCGCCAGATCGGTGAGGGGTCTCGACATCGACTTCCATCCACCCGCACCATCAGCGGGGCAGCTTGCATGTCCGTCCGAAAACGCAGACGACTCGGCGAGCGCTGGATGGCTGAAGCCCAACTTTGCGAAATGTCGCAAGATCAGCTGCAGAGACACTGTCCGGTCGTGCGTCGTTGCTACCGCCACCCGCTCCGCACTTGCTGGAGTGGGTGAGAGCATGTCGATGAACGAAGTCAAGATCTCTTCCAGTACGCCGTTTTTCTCCTCGTCTGAACCGTCTGAACCGTGCTTGACGATCGGTGCCTGCGCCTGCGAACACCACAAGGGCGGCAAAACGCCAGTCTCTCGAAACCAATGTTCTTCGACCTTTTGCGCTTCTTCCGCCATCGTTTGACGGACGAATTTCCACTGTGAGACGTACGAAGCATCGGTTCGGCGGAACGGAACGTTAAAGTAGTGGATGAGGACGTTGAGGTAGCGACTTGCGAGGTCTTCGGTGAGGACGGTGGGAGATTCGTCGTCTGCTTCGGGTTCTGCGGAGGTTGGACGCGAGTGATCTCCAGTAGTTACTTCTGCTGCTGTTGCATTGGCTGCACTCTGCGCAGGCGGTGGCGAATCCCGTGCGTCATGTTGCTGCATTTCTCTCGACGGAGGGTGCGCAACTTCATCTGTCTGCATTCCGCGCTCTCGAGTCATGGACCAAACTACCTGCGTCTCACCAAATTGGCTATGATCCGCATCGTAGTCGACACTGCTGACACTGACATCGGTTTTGCTCTGCGTGTCACCCATGGATTCGTCCAGAACCCCTTGCAGCCCGTCCGGTGCCTCGTCGATCCCCGCAGCTCTTCTCCACCGTACAATCTCCAACATGGCAGCCAGGTTACCTGCCATGTTCTGCATCATCAAGCCTTTGAAACTAATCCCCCTCAGCTTCGAAAGTCGTTCCAGCTGCCATGCGTCTATGCTCTCGCTAAAGCTCTCGGCGTGCCCATTGAGGCTGGAGCTCGCAGCTCGGATAGCCTCATTCGAGTCAACCACTGCACGTTTGGCTTGCGCCTGTTCTCGCGCCATCGCTAGCTGCGTTTCGTAGAATTGCCAAGTCTGGTTACCGAGCAACAGCAGTCCTTGGTCAGCAAGCTTGCGTCGCTCGTCTGCTCCGGCAAGCAGGTGGCCGAAGAGGTGGTGGAGAAGGTAGTAGTCGAGGCCGCCTTTTGGGTCTAAGATGGTGTTAGGTGAGACGGTCTTTGGACGAAATAGACCGACAAACATCTGCAGTTCTGGTAGAGTCGAATGCCGTTCTATGGGTACGAATAGTGCTTCTGGCCACGCTGTTTCGTTTCGTTGTGCTGCTTCCAGACGATTTTTGGTGTCTTGAAACATGAAAGGCCATTTGTCGGCCGCGATCTGACCAGGGTTGATGTAAACAAGCAACGGTTCCGGTTGCGAACGAAAGGGACCCCATCTCTGTCGTGCGTCAGGGCTACTGCTGTCCATTTGAGTGTATGCGGCTAGCGCTCCCTTAGCCAGCACTGGATCTGCAGGAGCCGAATAGCGCGAAGCAAGCTTTTCAACGTCCAAGCAAACATTGCGTTTCTCGCAAGCATGGAAACGAGTCCTGCTTCCATCTTGTGTGACAATGTCGGCCAAGAAGGGAGCTTCGGTTCGCGCAGCCTTGTACATGATGTACTTGAAGCGATCGACGTGGATTTTACAGCCAAAGGCTTTTGCCGTTACGATGAGCATGTCTTCGTATCCCCAGGTCCAACAGTTGAGGAAGAAGACTGTGGAGGGAGGGTACATGCGCATGAGGGTGACCATGTCGAGGCAGGCTTGCTGTTTGGAGGGTACTCTTTGGTTGCAGAGAAGGAGCTCGGTGTCGAGGTAGATGTTGCGGAGGCGTAGCTGAGTTCGGGGGCCATTTGTCTTTGATGCGGTTTTGTCGACAGGTCCGCTGGAAGAAGGGTGGACATGGTGGTGGTCTTGCGACTGCGAATCAAGCTGTGTTTCGTCGTCCTGCAGAGATGACGAGGTGTTGCTTCCCAAAGACTCGATGTGGTCAGCCCAGTGGTCCCGTTCAACGTAGCCGTGCTGTGCTGCTTCCTGACTGGGATTGCTCCAATACAGATACGGCGAGAGAAACGGATTTCTAGTAAGAGCCTCGCACCACCACTCTTCGGCGCGCATATCGCCCGTATGCAACACGGCACCATTGGCACCCTGAATAAGAAACATGGTGCCACCAAACATATGGTTGCTCTCGATCAGCGTCAGCGTCACACTCGACGTCGGCGCATACTGCACTTTGGTCGGCACGTTGAACGGCAACGGATGCAGCAGGTCCAAACTGGTGGCTTGGTAGCCGGACAGCTTTGCCCTCGCGGTAGCATGGTCGTCCGTGACTCGAAGGTGGGCGTAGGGCCGCACGACACCGATATGTTTGGCATTGACTCCATCTCGATCCTTTTCGATGCGGTTTTTTTGACGCTCGTACTTGAGTAAGAGCTGTTTTGTCGCGGTGCTACAGTATATGGGCGCCGTGATACCGGGTCTGTCGAGCCCTTTGAGATGGTCTGTGTGAATATGGGTTAGCAGATACAGCAGAGGCTTGTCAAAGTGCGTTTGACCTGGTGCAAAGGGGAGGCTATCGGAGTCGCGATGAGAGTTGGCATGGTTTGCAGAGATGGAGCGACGATGTGCGAGAAGCGAGGCTGGAAGTGGTACGGGTGCTTGATCGAAATGGTCGACTCGAATGCGTGGGTACTCGAGTACGTATCCATGGGAGTTGGTCATTGCGTCGACGTGCCGGCTTGAGTGACGAACATGCTTGGATCAAGCAGGCCCAAGCATGACTGTATGGTTTGATCAGATGAGCTCGGTAGCATGGACGTTGAGAGGCTCGACCTGCTTGTTGTTTGTTCGACGTCGAACAAGACGATGGATGACACTTGCAAGACCCTGCATCCGATTATTCGTAGCCAATTTGCAGCCCGCGGAAGGAATTTCCCACTTTTCTGAGCTGAAAATTCAAGCAATCTGAGTTGCTTCATCACCACCATCATCCAACAGCATCGCTTCAAAGAGAGGCTACACTCAACATAGTTTGATCGAGCGTTGCCCACCATGATCTCGGTTCTTGTCGAGTCCTTCGACCCACTCCCGAGGCATCTGTGCCTCTCACTGCCGGCATCTGCAACCGCAGCAGATGTCTTGTCGGGATTCAGCAGTGTCCTCTCAAAGCAGGCATCCACAAGCTTCTCCATCACCCATCGGGGTCGCACACTATGCCCTCGCTCAAAACTCTCCGGTCTCACCTCGAGCCACGATGCGTTCCCCGTCGTGCTTCAATTGAGGGCGCTGCTGCCCGGTGGCAAAGGTGGTTTCGGATCCATGCTTCGATCCCAAGGCGGCAAGATGTCGGCTGGAGCACGCAACTCGAACAACGACTCGTGTCGCGATCTGAACGGACGTCGGCTAGGCGTACTCAAAGAAGCCAAGAAGCTCGCCGAATACCTCGAAGGGGAATCGGAACGAAAGAGGCAGATGGACGAAGCTCAGAAGAAAAAGTATGCCAAGCTGGAAAAGATGCTAGGCAGAGCCCCACGCAGCGAAAAGGATCTCGCGGAAGCAGCGCAAAGAATGGCCGATGCGGGCGAGGAGTTTGACGAGGGCAGTGCTAGTCCTGAAGCAGGTGCCAGTCGTCAGGTTGATCGTAGGCTTGCGAACAGTGCCGGCACATCTTCTGAAGGCTTTGCAGGAAGCAAGAGAAAGGAGCGCATCCAAGACTCGGAGTATATCGAACAGAGTCGCGAGATTGTCGAGAATGTACGCTCGGCAGTAGCCTCTGCCATGAAGAAGAAGAAGAAGAAGCTCAACAAGGCCAAGCCTAAGACGGCGTCTTCTGGCTCTTCGGTTGCTGCGTCTACGTAGCGAAGCTCGATTCGAAGTCGCACCTTACTCATATACCCGTCCTGCTCAGACTGTAACAGCGTTCTTACCAACTGAATTTTGACTGATCTCTCGACTCTTTGTTGATGAGGTGTTTGATTGGGCCCTGTCAAATATGTAGGTTGATGAGCATGAACCAGACCTGCTCTCTAGCTGAGTTGTCCGTTTTGCGATGAGAGAAACAATGCTTGCTTGGCGTTCGAGGCAACGAGCTTCGACCCTCCACCTCATCACCTTGTCAGCCAAAAATCTAGGGCAGCAGCGCGGCAGTCTGAAATTCGAGCGGTTTTGACGCTCGTGCCCCACGCCTTGCTCAAACAGGGTTGACCGTCTTCTCTTCTACCACTTGCATCTCGCCAATCTCCGCTGCTCCTCGTCGTAGCAAACCAACGGGACAGCTGTGTATCTTCGACTTGCTCCAGCCTGAGCTCGATCGCTGATCATGCGCATCTAGACACACAGTACGGCAGGAGGTGCGTTCAGCCCGGCAACGTCAGAATCGAAGGAGAAGACTCGCAGACCTGATCTGGGCTTTCGCGCGCGTAGCCCGGCTGATCAAGCTCTCGCACCATCGATCGCAGCCATGTGCACATCCCTTTCTGCCACAGAGTGGCGTAAAAGCCCTCCATCACGGCGACGCAAACTCTCAAGATTCCTCTCCAAAGCACTCCTTGTACTCACCACGATATGCAGAACACTCGCAAGCTCTCCTGTCGAGCCACTATCCAGCAAACTCGCATTCAACCACCACATCGACTCAGATGCCGACTCGCTCGCCAATTACCGAGCCGAGGTGGAAGGCTTCCAACGATGGAGTCGAGAACGTGGCCGCATGCCCAGATCCGACGACAAGCTGCGCGAACTCGAATGGGGCGATCTCAACGCTCTCCACAGCACAGACGTCCACGGCTGGTTTCAAGGACATCGCAAGCTGTCGCCGCCCGAACCGTCGTATTCCGCCGATTGGGGCGATTGGGCTTCGTTCGCGTCCAAGATGAGGACCAAGGCTCGATCAGAGGGACGAGATTTGCTGCTTATCGATACGGGAGATTTGCACGATGGCAATGGCATTGCTGATGGGTTCCCTCCTTACAAAAGAGATGAGCCGGGTGGCAAAGAGGCGGTCGATGGACACGTTAGCAATCAGATCTTTGCCATGGTCGATTACGATCTGCTCACGATCGGCAACCACGAGCTCTACGACTTTTCGGTGGCCCTGGACGTCTATCAGAACTTTGTGCCGCAGTGGGGTGGACGGTACATGACGAGCAATGTCAAGATTGCGTTGCCCCATCCCGATGCGACCGAGGTCAGCTATGCGCCGATCGGATCGCTGTTCAACACTCTGGTCACGCCGGTGCAGGGTCTCAAGATCATGTCGTACGGGATCCTGTTCGACTTTAAACTCGCTGCCAAGGGTATCGCCGTGCAGTCGCCGCAGGAGATGGTGGAGGAAGAGTGGTTCGAGCAGAGTCTCGATCGGGCGGACAAGTGGGGTGTGGATGTGTTTGTCGTGCTCGGCCATATGCCGGTTTCCGGCGATCCCGGCTGGGAGGCTGTGCGGAGCAAGATCCGTGCGCGGTTCCCAGATACGCCGATTGCAATCTTTGGCGGACATACGCATGTGCGCGATTGCCGTATGATGGACAGTCAGACGATGGCGCTCGAAAGCGGTCGGTATATGGAGACGATTGGGTTTATGGGGATCAGGGATCTGCAGAAGCGGAAGCGGGCGGGTGGAAGAGGTAAAGTCAAGTTTACACGTCGATACATCGACTCGAACCCGCGCAACTTTGCACATCATCTCAAGCTGCAGAGTCCCAGAGACCTGGCAACCAAGAAAGGCAGCTTTATCCGCTTCATCATGGATGCGATTTCGGAAGCGTGGAATCTGTCTCGCCTGCACGGTGTCGTACCGCAGGATTACTACCTCGACCGCGTTCCGTTCGGCGACAACTCGAGCCTGTTGAGTTTGTTGGCCGACCGAGTGCTGCCAAAAGTAGTGCGACCGTCGGAAAAGTCCAGAGGGGACAAGAAGAGTCTTGTGCTCATCAACAGCGGATCGCAACGGTTCGACGTCTACTCTGGGCCGTTCACCCGTAACGACCAATACATTGTTTCGCCGTTCAAGGATCGTTTCCTCTACATGCCGGACGTGCCCTGGCGAGTTGCCAAGCAGCTGCTGCAGGGTCTGCTGACCTTCAAACGCGGAGCGGTGGTCGAAGTGATGCAAGGCGGGACACAGTATTCGGACGGCGATGCGCTATTGCGGTACGGAAGCGGATTCATCGAAGACATTTTCGTACGGTGGCAAAAGTCGCAGTGGTTTAGCTTTCTCCAGGCCGAACAGGCCAAGGGCGATGGCGGCAATGGCACGGTCAAGAGTGTGGAAGAGCTCGAGGCCGAGGAGGATGAAGATCTGCTCAAGTTTTTCTCCAAGTACGATTCGCTGGATAAGCCGTCGCTCGGATACCGGACGGTGGACCAATGCGCAGGTCCCGGCGACGATACGGTGCATTCGCCGATCCCGTTCTTCCCGAATCAGCCCGAGTATGTCGCTTCGAATCCAGACCCGCTGCCGGACAGCGATGATGAGGCGGTGGATGTGGTGTTTGTCGACTTTATGCGCAAGTTGATCGTCGAGCTGTTGAACAGGTACGATGGAACGGCGAGGTACGAGTTGGACCAGCTCAAGAGGTGGGGAGACGTGACGACGCAGACCTTATATCCGAGGTTTGCCGAGTTGGAGTGGCAGCCGAGCGAAGGAGCGGCCAAAGCGGTGGCAGCACAGGCAAGGAGGGCGGGTAAGATGGGGTATGCGCCGCTGGAGGAACGGGTTGAGTTTGAGGAGCAACATCAGCAGCAGCAGACGAGCTCATCGAGCAGTGTGACCCGCCCATCGTCATCATCTTCAAAGGACGATACCCAAACATCTACAACACCACGCAAATAGACTATCGCATTTTCCACATCTTTCGCATCGCTACACATATTCTCAGTGCATTCCAAATTAGTATCCATCACCGTCCAACACTGGCTCGTTACTTGTTCGCAGCCTGACTGGCTACACTTCCCTCGTGGGTCAGCTTGACACTCGGCCTGGCGTCCATCCTGTTCAACCAGGCTGCGAGCCACGGGAAGGTGGGGCTGTCGCCACTCACCAACTGCGCTGCTGGACTAGCCCGCAAGTCGTCCAGAATGGGAAACAGGAACAGATCGGCCCATGTCAGCTCGGCACCGGTAGCACCGCCCAAGATCCACCCTTGGTCATTGGCATGCGCTTTGGCCTGCGACTCGACAATCTCCAGCAGCGCATGGGTGCGCGTAAGACCGGGTTCGAGCGCAACGTTGATGGTTTCTAGATCGGCGCCATTTTTCTTCATCTGCGCGGCAGGTTTGATGAATCCACCTTCGAGCGCTGGAAAGAGCGTCTGTGAGAAGCTCGACACAAACCCGTCGAGCCTCGCCCTTGCGATTACGGTGGTCGGGTCGACCGTCCCACCGGCCGATCGCAGCGGCGGAGTCAATTGGCGCTTGGAAGCGATGGGAGCAAGATACTCGTCAATATACCGACGAATGGCGTTGGACTCGTAGAGCGTGACAATGTCGTCGGGTTTTGTGTAGAGGCCATCCGGACGGTGTACGAGGACAGGAAGCAATCCGTAGGGGTTAAGCGATTTGACGTCTTCGGAATGCGGAGCCCGAGTGACATCGATGAAATGGATTCCGAGTTCGTGCAAACCGAGTTTGATGGATCGAGTAAAAGTAGAAGCAGGGACGCCGAAGATTTCAAGCACGCCAATGTCTTCTGGCGCTCCGGAACGGTCTGGTGTCGTCATATCCAGGGGATAAGCTGGAATTTGCGTTGGTGGTTGTAGGCGTTGGAGAGGGTAGATCGTTGTTGATGGTGGTTAGAGGGTAAAGGTCGTGTCGGAAAAGCTCGGCAGGAAGACAGGCGAGGTGGAGGATTTTCGCTGCGCACGGCCTTCAGCGTTTACTGCTGTGCTTGAATACCGAAAAAAGAGAAAAAAAAAGAGTAGTTTTGCTGCGAACCACTTGCCGCCGGTGGTGCCGAGAGTTGCGTGTCATGTTGGTGGCACGTGTACATATACACAGTATGAGGGGCGTAATAATGACGTCCGACGTCTGGTTGAGCCAAACTGTTAGAAATGGAAGTTCACAAAGGGCGCTAACTTGATGATACAATTGTTAGGTGAAAAGTTCCTTGGATGCTTGACGACAGTGTGATAGCAAGTAGCTAAGTCGCTAAGACCTTCACGACAGTGGAGAGGCGTGTAGAGCCGAACCTAGGGAATACTGGTTCAGATGCGCTCCGTAGCTGTCAAGGTCACGCCGCTCTTTCCGTGTTCAGCTTTGACTCGTCGTGATGAGGATGCAGGGCGAGTGCAGGCTTCGGCACCGCAAAGGACGTCATGCGAAGCCAATGGCGGTGATCCTGCCGAGTCGGAGGAGGAGAAGGAGGCTGCAGCTCTTCCCTTGGAGTCATTCTAAGCCATCTGCAAGTCGTTGGCTTTGCCTCTTCGACTGTGCAGAGAGGCATTGAGCAATGCACCGCTGCCAACATGTACGGAGCCCATCTGTCCTGGTTGCGAGTGAAGCACATACAAGATATAGCGAGATAATTGTGCGCCCGTTGAGCATTCTTAGCTCAGCCAACCTCGACTACGGCACAACCCCACTCTCAGCTTGCGCTTTAAGGGCCGCTGCAGGTCCACAAGGGCCACTCTCACGGCTGGTCTGTGCACGGCAGCCATGACATTGTCTAATGATACAAAGTTGCAACAATCGACCCAACTTCCCTCGGACTCTCACAGGTCCCAGTCCAGCTCATCATCCAGTTCCTCCTGCGTCTTGGCCCGCCGCGAGTCCCGAATACTCCTCTGTCTGCTTCCACCTTGCTCCTCCTCCTCCTCTTCGTCCCCCTCTTCAATTGTGTCTGGCTTCTGCGATCCAAGGTGTGTCGGTGCACCGGGCACCTGCGACCTCTGAATTGCACCTACTGCCGTCAGCAACAGCTCAATGTCCTCGCACTTGGTCTTCATTCCATCCAGTCCGATCTCGGGCCGCAGGCCTACGATCTGACGATGCAATTCGCCGTTCCTGTAAATGAGGAGCGTCGGCAGGTTGCGGTCCGGATAGTTGGGGATGCACTGATCGCCAACGATGCTGACAAACTTGGTGGCGGGGTACTTGGCTGCGAGCGTGTCGAGGTAGCCGGCAAGCAGACGGCAGGTGTCGATGCCGTCCTTGTAGAGGAAGCATACGACGCCGGTGCCTCCTAGACGTTGCTTGTCCGCTTTGCTAGCTGGATTCTTGTCGTCGTCCTCCTCGTCTTCGCCGCCCTGTCTTTGCGATTCGGGATTCGCATCTGGATCTTCTCTGCTCGCTTGCGTAACTTCTCGTGTGTAGTCTGGTCTGCTGATGGGATATACGCGCCCAAAGCGTTCCCTTTTCGTCTCGGCTCTCAACTGCGACATGCGTTGACGACGGATCTTTTCCAACAGCTTTTCCTCCTCATCGTCCAGTTCATTTTCCAATTCCAGGTCGAGATCGTCGACAGTGGCTTGTTTGAGCGCCTGCGTGCGCAATTCACCTGCAGTGGGAAGTTCTGGTGAGGGTGACCGCGATGGTGGTTTTGGAGGGATGATGCCGTGCGCCCTCAAGGCGTCATGGAACTCGGTGTCCTGGGTTGGGTCGATTTCGGCCTGCATTGTGGAAGTTCTGTCGTTGGTAGAATACCTTCTTGCTTGCTGATCGACGGCGGACAGCAAAAACGACAGCTGCGAGGGATGGAAGGGTAAAGGTGTCGGTCGTGAGCGGTTGTGGAGCTGCACGGCCAAGTGTTGTTCTTCTCAGACCTTCCAAATCAAAGCGCTGAGCGCCTCCGAAATCCGATCTCTTTGTCCAAATCTAACAGCATAAATCCAACACGCTTTGTGGCCGCGCCTGTGACGGAACCTCGCATCAACCCTTTTAGCTCAGCAGTTGTTGATGGACAGGGGCCGACGAACAGCGTGATTTTCAAAATGCGCGTTTCTTGTCAAAGAGGACCCTGAGAAAGGGGAATCGAAACAAACACACGCACACGCTGTTGATCCCCCGCGCTAAACCCCTGTTCCAGCAGCACTCGTTGGATTAGAGTTGCGTGGCTATGAGCAGTGACGTTTCGAAGTCGAGTTGTGCGTCGGCTGTTCCTTTTGATGCTTCCATCATTCACAATTGATCCCGACAACGTATCATTCAATCAGCACATCACGGCCTCACGGCTGCTCTTCACGATCACGAGTGCAACGCCACAGCCACACCACATCCCGCCGGATCGCCTTTCCCGCTAGCGTCGAGGCACGCATTATATTGCGGCAACGCCGACCTGATGCTCGCATTCAGCATCTAGCGCAGAGGCCTGGACGAGTTGGTCGGTGACAGTGAGAGAGACTTGGCCTGCTCTTGGACAGCGAAGATGCCTGCCTTCTCCCGATCCACCAAGACAGCTGCCGCGACGGCCATCCCGACAGCAGCTGGACCTTCGACAACTCAGCTTTTTACTAACACCAAGCCAGATTCACACGACGGACCAAGCTCAGCCGCCCAACTCACCCAACAATCCCTTGAAGTTCTTCATCAATTTCTAGCCTATGCTGATCCAGATTCAGCCAGCCTCCTGCCTCTCACCAGCCATGACACCTCTTCGTCGATACCCGCTCCCGCACTTGGCCCGACTGAGCCAGAGGTACCCATACCCGAATGGAATGTTCTTTATACCACCACATGTCCACCGACCACGCCCGGTGGATTCGCATCCTCCATCACAGTCCGTTCGCATCCGGACCCAAATCGATACCTTTTCAGTGTCCAATCCACCCTGCCCGGTGTCACAGCCAGACAGTTCTGGTCGCTCATGGCCAGCGCAGAGAATCGAAAACTTTGGGACAATACGGTCGAAGAAGGCTCTGTCAAGCGCTGGCTGTCGAACGAAACGCAATCTGGCTCCGAGACCACTTCAGGGACTGCTCGAGCCGTAGCTGCACGTGTCGAGCTTCTTCGCTTCGGAAGTATCTTCATGGTCGCCAAGGCAAGAGACATGGTTCTTCTCAGCGTTGATGCTCGTCTCCCTCCCAAGCCATCTTCTTCGGGCTCGAACGGCCGGCTACGACTCGTGTCAACCTCGCAGAGTGTCGCTGATCCCAGTATGCCTCCTCGCAAAGGCTACACGCGCTTCGAACTCAAGACGGGTGGCTTCATGGTCGAAGATCTGGGTGATGACGGTGTTCCAGATGCACTTGTTTCTCCGAGCGCTTCAGAGCCCGGCAAAAGCCCTTCTTCCCCTACAATTGCAAAAGGCTCGCACATCCGGAAAGGACTTCTTGCTCTTGGCCGCCGAGGACGATCCAACTCCTCTAGCAGTTCCGGAAGCAGACATCTTCGCCAAGGCTCGGACTCCGTCGACTCCATGGGAACTGCACCGCCTCCGCAGTCCAGTCCCATTCGTGATCCGCGCGGTCCGGCTGTACGCATCACTCAAGTCTCCGACCTCGGTGAGATGGCAGCTTGGGTTCCCGCTTCCGTCATCAAGATGGTCGCCTCTACATTGGTGCCGAGGAGCATTGCTTCTGTCGCAAAAGTCGCAAAGACCATGCAGGTCTCCCCCGTGCTCTATCGCGACTTCGACCAGCTTCATTCAGCCGATATAGACATCGTAGCCGAAAGTCTGGGACAAGCGAGCGGCACATGGTACAAGCACAGGACACTGCCCGCCATGGTTGGCCAAGGCGTGCTCCGCAGACCCCAACCTCCTGCCGAGCCTAAACAGGCAATCCCAGAGGTGCAGACGACTTTTATGTCCGAGCCTATCGCGACTGCCCCTACGCGGTTGTCCGACGTGCCAGAGCTGCTCGCAACAACGACAAAGAGCAATGTGCCCGCTCAACAAAGCGATAGAACGTCAGGAGCCACCATGCAGAAGGCTGCAACAAGCGGATCCCTGGAAGAAGAGCTCAAAGATCGAGTTCTGACCCCGGCGAAAGCACCGGCGCAGCCAAAGAGTCCACTGCCACCACGTACATCGTCTCTTCCTGGAACGCCAGTCGTCGACCCGTCTGCTCGATCTTTTCCTGGCTCACCCAACAAGCCGACGTCCCCGGGCAGTCCGCTGTCTCGACCTGCGATGCAGCTCGACCTGCAGAGCCTCGCTCCGCCTGCTTTCGCTGGCAGAGGCCTACTCGCCTCACAGGGTGCGTCTCCCGCTTCACCTGGCATGCTTACTTCCTCCGACTCGGACATGGGCCACGACGACCCCATGTCGTGCTCCATTTCCTCTTTGACGTCTTCGGCCCTTCTCTCACCAACCAAGATCAAGAAGCGATTCATCGCCTTGACGCCGTCAGAGGGCACCGAGACTGTTCCGGGGTCGGTAGCTGCCAGTGACTTTGAAGAGGCTGGTCGTGGAGATTATCTGTCCAAAGGCAGGATGTCGGACCATCCTATCTATGGTCTGGCGGCCTCGCAATTCAAGCGGGCCACTTTGAATCTCGCACACGATGATCAGCGAGAGGTGCTTTTGGACGTCGACGATCAGCAAGAGGAGGCAGACGGAGATGTGACGCTGCGTCAGAACGGCCCTGGCTCGCCTTCAAGTCTGGGCTTGACGATGAGCCCAGCCGAAAAGCGCTCGCGCTTGCTATCGGACGAGTACTTTGTTGCTCATGTCGACGGTGGACGTCGTCGAGCTCAGCAGCATAGCGACGGCTCCTCCGCTAGCAGCAGCAGAGCTTGGAAACACGCTCCAGCAAGTGGCGATCTCACGGAGGACAAAGACGAGCGCCGCCATCGTCAAACAGCACCAGGATTGGAACGAAAGATGCATCGACTGTCCTCTGCGCTATATGCTGAGATGGAACGCAGGCAAAACTCGCAATCTGGTTTCTCGCCTCGATCGTTTCAGTCCCCAAAGCCTTTACCTAGCATCGGCGTGCAACAAGCGGGCCCGCTCCCTTCACAGGAAAGCGCCGATCTGGTCGCTCTCTTGGCGGATGCACTGTCGGAATCCATGCCATTCATGATGGACGATCAAGTACAGGTCAAAGAACAAGCACGACGCGTCAGTGCCATGTTACTTGCAGGTTCGGATGCATTGGCGCTCAATCTGGCGCCTGGTGCACGAGACAGTCTAGGGCTGCAGCTGGACGGACTGAGCACTCCGTCGGAGCAATCTGGACCGTCATCGCCTCGCTCGTCTGGAGGGTTTGACGGCGTCGTTAACACAGAGCAGGTGGATGTGGAAGGGAAGGGCAAAGCAAAAGAGAACGAGGCACGCGGCAAGTATCCTGATAGTTTAGGCGTGTCGTCGTCGTCGTCGACACGGCCAAGAAAGGCCTCTGTAGGAGCTGGATCTTATTACAGACGCAGCCGCAAGATCTCGGTCAATTCGACGGCGAGGTCCATTTCGGTCTCTGCAACGCGTGCGGATGTCGTTGCGACTACAGAGAGTGTTGTCTCAATTCGCGGATCGACGAGCAAGAAGGATGCAGCATCGATAGAGCAAAAGTCGACAACGTCGTCTGGCTTTACTAATCCGGCGAGTTCGAGTGCAAGTTCGCATCTGACGCAAAGCACGGCGGATACGTCGTTGCTCAACTCGAATGCCGATCTTGCGGCATCGACTGACAGTGCAGTCAATGCCCGAGCCAACGAGGCGGCAGCGGTGCCGACGACCAAAGCGGTGGAAACGCTGCGGGAGCTCGACCGGACCAGCCGTCGATCGGTGCGCGCGGTCAAACGGAACCTGGTCACGAGTGCGCCCACGGCATCGCTCGGCGCGAGGGTTGGCCCTCGAAGCAGCGGATATGGCGCCCGCCTCTTATCCGGTCTGGCGTACTACAGCGGCTATTCGTGGTACGTTTCGCCCGCAACGACCGACACCACGTGTACCGCTGCATCGGCGGTAGGCATCACTCTTTCCGGCGGTGGCGGAGGAGGAGGCTTGCACCGCCCTATCTCGACGACCACTATCACACCGCGGATCCCAGCCCAACACTCGCTAGGCCGTAGGCGGACACGGGCAAACTACAAGTTGGAGAACAACGCAAAGCTGCACCCTTTTCCGGGGTCGTTGGGTAAGAGGAGTGGGGCGAGTGTCACCCTGGCTACCGGCAACGAGGGCGGCGGGAGGAACGCACTGCCTCCGCCGATCACGGGCTTTGGCGTCGGCAGGATGAGAAGGTACCCGTCTGCGTCGGCAGAAGAGCCCAGACGTGCGAGTAAGGCCAGACCGCCGAGTAGCCTAGATCAGGTGGGGCAGGATGGAGAGGATGAGTGTTGGGAGGATGACGGCATCTGAGGTTGCTTCGGTACTGGGCTTGGTTGACAATGCTACTTCGCTCTCGCTTGTTGAAGCGTCTTGGTTACAGAATGACCAGTCCGCACAGCTGCGTATGCACAGCATTGCGATTAGCACATGTGCGTTTGGCTTAGCAGGAATTCCCCATCGCAGCTCGGTGTATCTGGCAAGCCAAACACCCCGTCGTAGATGGCCTCCTCAACCTGATGACTTCTAACCTAGCTCTCTTTTTCCTCGGCAACAGTCATTTCGTAGAAGAAAAAAAAAAGGAAAAGATCCACACCCCGCAGCCACCTGGGGGGGAGGTGGCTTCTAGGTGGCTGCTAGAGCGCGGGTGGCTCCTAGCGTGGCTCTGGGTGTGCATGTTTCCTCTGCTTACGATATGACTTGAAAAGTCTCCTCAGCAGCTGTTGCAGTGCTGTTCGCCATCCCACCGCTCGCCATGCGCAAACACCTGGCGCTCAGCACAACACGTTTCACTTGACCACACCTCCGCTCTCTGTGCATGTACAAAAAAAAAAAAAAAGACCTCTATTGCAAAGAAATTCCAGACCTCCTTCTACTCCTGCTGCAAGCTATCCATCAACCTCTCAATCGCAAGCAAATGCTTCGCCCCTCCCACTGCTCCTACCCCACCTCTCAACGCCCCCCTCACCACCTCTACCAACCTTGCCCTCTCGGCTCCTTGCACGCTCTCCAAAAATCTCTGTAGGACGTAATTCGCATACTGGTCCTTCATCATCACCACGGCTGCCGGTTCGTCACCTTGGACGATTTCGTCCAACAGCTCTGCGCGATCTGAACTGCTACACGTCCGGACCACCTCCTCCACCACATTACTTGCAAACTTGTGCTTGCTCAACTCCAACACCCGACCTTTGATCTTTGCAATAACCGCTTCTCGATCCCGTACCGATCCACGCTGCAACACCCACTGCACGACATAGTTGCCATACTGATGCTTCATCAGCTCCACCACCTGTTGCTGCAACTCGTCCAACAGCCCTCGAACCTGCGATTCGTCGCCGTACTCGAAACACCTCTGCAACACTCTACACGAGTAACAGTGACTCGCCAGCTCCACCACCTTGCCCACAAACGCTTGAGCAATAAACTCGACCTTGTCCGCATCCACCCTCTCAATCACCTTTTGAACAACGTGGTTGGCGTTCTGATCGCCAACGCATTGCATAATGTGCCCGTCCAGCTCTTTGGCTAGCTTTTCGCGTTGCGCGGCCGAAAGATGGTCAAATGCCTTTTGCACCACTCGACAGCCGTACGTTCCGAGGGAGAGCGACATCACGTGCCCCTCCATCTCGCGTGACAAGATCTCCCGTTGCTCGTCGCTGCCATGCTCGAGCATCTTCTGGATCACATAGTTGCCAAACACGTCGGTCATCAGCTGTCGGGCGTGGGGCAAAACTTCGTCAAAGAGCGTCTTCTTCTGTTCTTCCGAGGCCGTGTCGAGCTTCTCTTGGATGAACCGACTGCCGTGCTGATCGCTGCTGAACTCGACGACGCTGCCGTAAATGTCCGTCAGCTCGAATTTTCGATTCTTGGCATGGCGACTACGGAATTCCTCCAGCAACGCACTGCGGGAATGGTTGGATCCAGCGGCTCCGCCTCCAGTGTTGTTGTTGTGCGGACTAGCCATGCTACTGCCACCTGGATGATGGAACGGAGCGCCACCACCGTAAAAGCTTCCTCCTCCGTTGCGTGCAAAGTGAGGATCCATTGGTCCACCACCGGGGCCCATTGCGTAGCCACCGACGGGAGGCATTATTCCACCTGGACCGGTGGGAACGCGGCGATGGTCGTGGAAGCGGCCGTTCCAGGACATCATGGAACCGTGCATGGATGCACCCCCCATCATGCCGTGCATCGCGGCTTGGCCGGGCACAAACGGTCCTGCTTGGCTGGTCATTCCAAACGGCGGTCGCGGAGACATGGCCATGCCTGGTACGAAAGGCTCGGGCCCTGACGAGCCCAGTCTACGATGCGGACCGGGAGCGTAAGGGGAAGATTGTGACAAGCTCGGCGAGCTGCGACTATCGGGTCCGCCGCCTGGTGGGATCTGCGAGGCATTCACAGAAGGGCTTGTGGGAGGCATCATCAAGGCGCCTACCGGCATCGCCATCCCTGGAGCCATCATAGGTGACTGGGCCAGTTGCGATGAGCGGCCATCCATGGCGGGACCAGGACCAAAACCGTACTGACCTGGTGCCAGAGGCATGCCGGGTCTGACGGGAGATGCCATGCCGCCAGCCATGCCCGGTGGTCCGAACCCTGGAGCAATGCCTGGATAGAAGAGCGCCTCTCCATTCCGCATGGATGGGTTGAAGTGAGGTCCGAGCGGCGTAGGTCCGAACGAGGGACTTTGTGGTGTGGATCCTTGTGAGCCGGGCGATGCAAAGATGGCGCGCCCAGGCATGGTAGGAGCGTACGGGTCGGGCGTGGTGCGATACGATTCGTAGCCTGACATGTCGATGGGGGCCATGCCAGGGAGCATGTTGGGGTATCCATGAGAGTATCCGTCGGGCGAGCGAGCGCCGCTTCCAGGGAGGTAAGGAGACGGGTGCATAAAGGCCTCACCAGGGCTGAAGGGAGGGGGAGGAAAGGATCCAGAAGGACGCGGACCGTGGTGATCGGCGCCCATGAAGGCGGGCGGTGAGCTGTAGCCTTTCTGCTGCTGCGTGACCGCACTAGAGCTAGCAATGTCATCCGTAGCGATGGTGAGCGTACCTATTCCATCGACGAGTTGATCGTCTTGGGCACTGGCAGTCTGACCTGAAGCCAGCGCGTCGTTGTCGTTGTCGTCGTCATTTGCGCTGAGCCTCCTCTTGTCGAGATGACTTGGATCGAGTGTAGCAGAGCGAATTGGAGCACGTTTTGGTACAGGAGCGGCTGTCTTCCTGGCGCTGATCACCGAGGCAGGTGTTGAGTCGTTCTTTGTTGCCACCGTTGCAGCATCCTTTTGAGTGGCTGAGGGCGCCTCTGGAGTGACTCGGGCTGCTGCTGATGAATCTTTGGTAGTGGCACGCTTAACTGCGTTCGGACTTGATGCGGCAGATTCAGTGGCGACCTCGGCGGGAGGGTTTGGTCTCGCCGCGAGGTCATTTGCCCAGGTGAGAGAGCCTGGGCGACCCATAGACCAGGCAGAACCATCCGAGGGGAGTAGAGGCGAAGGGTGGAAGACGGAAGCGTCCGAGGTAGCATCCTTGGCATCGAGGGAAGTGCGGCCTCCCGGACGTCCAGGGGTGCTCACGTTGGAGGTGGAGGCGGTGTTGACAGCATCGCCGTCCATGGTGGATGGTGGTCGACCGTTCCAGACGCTGGAAGGGCTTCCCGTGCTGGTAGTTGAGGCAGAAGCGTCAGGCCAGGTGGTCTGATCCAATTTGGACATGACGACGGTGGAGGGGCCAGTGGTTGCGGACCGTTGTTTAATTTCTGCAATGCGGGCCGTGGAATGTGTCAGCGAGGTCGGCTCTGCAGAAAGAGCATGTGCGAATGACAAGGGCGAGTCGGATTGGCTGTCGGGAGCGGTGAACGTCGAGACGACCGAGGGTCTTACGCCGCCACTTGCGCTGCGTCTAGCGAGAGGACGCGAGGTCGCTGATGTTGTGGCGATGGAAGTAAGATGGGCTTGAGAGAAGGACGGAGAGCGATGCTGTACAAAGGACGATGCTCTACGATCTGCCATTACGGGCGATCAAAAGCAGTAATGGGAGCGATGCTCAAGGAGCTGGAGAAGCGGCCATCTAGAGGAGGGGATGTGCTGCGAGATTGAGTAGGGCCGAGATGATTCGCTATTCAAGACAGACTGGCAGCAACTGTCAAACTATACCCGAAGCCCATACAGCGAGACTCGCAATAGCTTCACAGTAGACAACAATCTCTCGTCGGATGTATAGACGCAGACGAGAGGCACAAGAGGTCGACAAGCTAGAAATTCCGCAAATGGACGGTGAGTCGTAGACAGACCGAAAGGTGAGCAGTCGAGCAGCGATGTCGTGATGATGATATTATAATCGATCGTGAAGAAGGAGGAGCCGTGCGATAAGGTAGGCGATGATCTTTTCGTAGACCAGGACTGCTACAGCGATGATGTGTGTCCAACGACTGGTGTTTCTGCAAACGATCACCAAGCAAGCGAGAGGAGGACTCTGCGACTATGTTCCGGTGGCTAGACGGAATAGAAAGAGGGGCAAGAAGAAAAGAGTTGAGAGAGAGGAAGAAAAGAGGTAACAGCGAAGAGGAGTCTGTAATCGCGAGCGGCAGCACAGATCAACTCAGCCATCAACTTCCTGTGTGGTGTGACTTGCCAAAAAATCGCGTTTGGACAAGCGGGGTCCAGGTCGGAACCAATCCGTTCGTCAGTCAGCACAGCACAGCACAGCACAGCACAGCACGGACCGTCACAATCGTCACACACTCGATTAGATCGCATCGCATATCTTTTGGCCGACGTTAGAAAAGACCGACAGAATCGAGTGTGAAATCGTTGCAGTCTTGCCTCTCGTGCGAAAAGGTCTCCACGCGTGCTGCTGCTGCTGCTGCTGCTGCTGCTTCTTCTTCTTCTTCTTCTTCGAGGAGCTATGCCGCTGTCTTCTTCGATTCCATCTTGATCCTTTTCTCAAGAGCTTCTCTCTCAGATCGCCCAACTGCTGAAGTGTTCATGAGGCCAACGTTGCGGAACACCTTCCTACGATGCCGCCCACAAAAACAAGTGTGATGAGGCTCAAAAAGACATAACTTATTTCCGCTGACTGCCCGGCATGCCACTCGCATCGTTTTACCAATGGTGGCGCTCGCGAACCTGCTTACACTGCATCGACACAGGTTGTCCCGATGCATCGGCCAAAACGCATCGCGGTTCAGGCACGAGACTGCTTTCCAGATGGAGGTCCGAACGGTCAACGCTCACGACTCGCTCGAAAGATACAAAATCGAGGCACGAAGCCAAGCCCAAATCACGCCAATGCTGCAATAGACGCTGACCATCATGAGCGGTAAGAACTCCATCGACGAGCGAGGTGTCGCTGTTGTGTCCTTGTCTTGATGCGATGCTGTCGAGGGTGCTGTTTCTTGAGCTTTGACAGTTGATGTTGGAGTGGATAGCAGGTCGGATGACGGGGTTGCTGCTGGTCGAGGAGCGTCAAACTCGGCAGCATTGACTTGGACAGAGGCGTCCGATGTGATTCTGTCGTCGCTTGCGTGGGTCGAGCTGTCTTCTGCTGTTGTTTCTGGCACAAAAGCGACGGTACTGTTCGCGATCTCGGCGACAAGAGCGGATGCAATCGCTGGTGCCGCTGGCGCTGCACTCGACGCAGCGGCAGCACTGGCGACTGTCAAGTTGGACACCGTATCAGCCGACCTGACCACGCTTGCGCCCAGATCCTGTCCAACGACCCCTGCAAACACGATCGGATGCACTACCGACACATACACCTCCAACCCCACAAAGCCCCACAAGTACAACGTCTCCAATCGATGCACCAAGATCCCCACGTTACTCTGCACCGGTCTAAAGACCCTCTTCTGCAGCGTCCCGAATACAACCATTGCCCACACCGCCGAGTATCCCGCCTTAATCGGCGCTTCCCCTGGCGTGAAAAGCAGCGGAAACAACGACACAATCCCCGCCGTGCTGAGCAGAACAAACGTGCGATAGTGTCCATAGTCCACAGCTGCCAAAAGCGTATACGGGACCAACGGCAGCATGATCGCCTTTTCATGCACGTGCCAGCCAAATAGGAAAGAGGCAAAGCCACACAGGCTGACCGAGGCCAAGAACGAACGGTAGGTGGGTGTCTGCCATAGCTTGACCATGTAGACCGACATACACGTCAATGTGAGCATGAAACAGGTCGATGGGCGGATCTCGGGAAGCACGCCGAACGAGATGTTTTCCACCAATCCGCGCGAAGCAGATGCAAAGCCCGAAGCGGCGGCTGCGTCGTATCGCGCTGAAAAGCTTGCTGGGAGTAGAGTGCGAAGCGCAGGTGCTCTCGGCAGAAGCTTGACCAAGATTCGATCGGCAAATGTCCAGAGTGCCCACACATTCGGAGCCCAGTATGCGTGGATCAAACCGCGACTAAAGGGGAACAGTCTCTGCAGCATCTGCGAAAGCACCCCGATGGACCCAGCTTCGTGTCGCAAACCATCGATAGCTAGCGGTGCGAGACTGAGGAAGAAAGGAATCAAGGTCACCACGCCAACCGTGATCAGACGTTCGACGCTGCGTCCCACATCACTCGGCTTGCTGCCCACAGGGAAAACATAAGACCGGAGTAGGAAGATGAGGAAAGCCGGTGCGACATAGACGTAGATGTGTTTGAGGTTGAGAAGCGAGCTGAACAAGAAGGCGCACCAGAGCGGCTTATCTTCTCGAGCAGCCCAGAGCGACCAGGCAAGCACGCCAAATAGGAAGCCATTGTACTGGAAATGGATGTGGTCGATTATGATGAGCCCAGGGTGCATGAGCAGACTCGCTGCCAGAAGCTGCGAAGTTGACACACCTGTTGCTGATATGTCGTCGTCGAATCCGATCTTCATGCTTCTTTGTGCGCCAAGTCTGGCGTGAGCGAGCAATGCTGCCGCGAGAACGAGTTCGGTGACGATGACCGTAGTGCGCATGTAAGCTTTACACGGCCATGCGGCATATTCGAGACCTTCGTGTAGGCTGACAATCAAAGGATCGACAAGGGGAGCTGGCTGTGCGAGGATCCATGAGAAGTAGGCAAAGAAGGGTGGATAGTCGAGTGTCCATTGTGACGTTGCTTCAAAGTACCATTCGCGGATGGGCAATGTGCGCGTGATGGCCAACCAGTTGCGGTGCACTTCGAAGTCGGTCGAGTGGTAGGTAGGGAAGAGGAGTACTTTGATGGCCGTGCTGAGAGTTAGCAGCTCCCACTCGTGTCGTCGTATACCCAATGTGGTCTCACAGTCGCTGTCGGACGCGATCTTGGCTGTGGGCTGGCCATCGGAAGGACGTTGTGGAGCGGTGTCGGATTCGAGTGCTGCACGTATTGATTGAGCTGTCACACTCGGCGGACGAGGTGGTTGCAACACGCTCATCTATGCCATTAATGGACGCGGCCTTGAGCGATCTGTTTCCAAAATTGATGTGGTGGAAGAAAGTCAGGAAGCTGACTTGTTTGGCAAGGCCTGTGCAGATGAAAGTGTTGATCTCGGCAAGCATAAAAAACGCGTCCGGCTGAGCCGTGCGCAAGCCAAATTTTGAGCCTTTTTCAGCTCCACTTTGCAAGAATTCTAGCATCTTCGCTACTCACCACCACCACCATCATCATCATCCTCACTTGAAAACACAGCTCCATCATGGCAGACGCAGGCGTACCCTCTTCTTCCGCTGCACTTTCAGCTACGTCTACACCCCGCTTCGACTTCTATCAAACAGATACAGCCGTCACCATCTCCATATTTGTCAAATCAGCCGCTCCCGACACTGTACAAGTCGACATGGCAGAACAATCGCTTCATGTTAAAGCCACTTCCACTGCAACTGGCTCCGAATTTGTACTCCTCATCGACCCCCTCTTCTCCACCGTCGACGTCACAAGCTCGTCCTTTAAAGTCATGTCCACCAAAATCGACGTCATCCTACACAAAGCTACGCCAGGTACCCGATGGACCTCCCTCCAAGCAGAATCGTCCTCCGTCATCTCTGCAGCTACGCCCACGTACGCTGCTTCTCAACAGGCGACCGCTAAACCCGCAGCGTCTCGATCCAAATGGGACACCTTCGACCCAGACGCTGACGAAGAGACCGCATCGACCTCGGCTGGTGGAAAGGCTGATGGTGAAGCTGATATCAACAAGTTTTTCCAGAAGCTCTACGCCGATGCAGACGACGACACCAGAAGAGCAATGATGAAGAGCTACCAGGAGAGCGGTGGCACAACGCTGTCGACGGATTGGAGCAAAGTGGGCGAGGGAAAAGTAGAGACGCTACCTCCGGATGGGATGGAGGCGAAAAAGTGGTAGACCGCTACGCAAATCTCAAATGCTGGAATCTCTGTCCAAATGGCATGTGTGATAAGGATATGACTTTATGCTTAGAATGTGTAAAAAGAATGCTACTGATTTCCAGAGGCGTTGGCCGGCCTTGCTTCGCCGGACTTGGATCCACGGTTGCCTCCTCCTGCATTGGCTCTTCCACCACGAACACCGTTGGCGCCTCCTTTACCGCCGCGTCCACCGGCACCGCCACTGTCTCGTTGGTGCTGCTGCTGCTGCTGCTTCTGCTGCAGATACTTTGTCTTTTTGCTCTCTTGAAGGATGAAGCCGTCCTCGTCCACTTTGGGTCCCTTGATGGGCGTCTTTGGTGAAGCTGCGGATTTGCCGTTTGCGCTGCTGCTGCCGTTGCCTGTGCGAGCACTGGCGCCGCTTTTGGAGCCGTTGCTGTTCTGCTTGCCTTTCTTAGGCTTGGGTGACAACGGTGCTTGGGTTGCAGGGGTGGCCGCGACAGATGGAGCCGATGGAGCGGCTGGCTTAACGGAGGCGGAGGCGGTGGCTTGAGGCTCTGCAGCAGTGGGCGTGCCTGGGGCAGGAGTGACAAGAGCGGAAGTGGTGCTGGAAGGAAGTGGTTCGAATACAGGAGCTTCGCCGAGATCGTCGTCGTCCTCTTCGGCCATGGCGGCCCAATTGAGCTTGGGTTCTGTGCTGCTCTTGACAGTGGTGTTGATGGGTTCTTGGACAGCCGAGGCTGCGGTTCCATCTGCTTTGGTCGACGTTGCGCTCTTGTCGCCAAGGATGATTCCGGAACCTGCCTGCTCTCCCTTTTTCGTCTCGGTGGAAGCTGTAGCGGGGACCGTGGAAGGCTGACCTCCTTCAGGCTCTGTGGTAGATGCATCGAGGATCTCACTTGCCTGAATGAACGAGACAGGGACTGTGCTGGGCGAAACTTTGTCCAGCTTGACAAAGTCTTTGGGTGGGCCGTCGAGGCCAGAAGCCTTGGGCTCGATTTCGCTTGTTGCTGCTCCTGGTTTCGCCGCCGCTGGTGGTGCGGTGAGCTGGAAAATCATCGATCGCAGTGTTGCAAAAGTGACATCGGGAAGCACCTCGTCCTTGGACCCATTTTCGATGTTGGCGAGGATCTCGAGGGCGTCGCCTCCTCCGCCTTCGAGTGGACCATTGGCGAGCTGATCGTACACCTTTGCGAGCGCGGCGACCTGCTGAGCTGTCGACATTTCGAGAGCAGGAGGCATGGTGCGGGAAGGAGCAAAGGTGGAAGGACGAGCAGGACTGGGATGGAAGAGGTTGAAGAGGTGGAGGAACTGAAGCAGGAGGACAAGCTGAGATTTGCTATCTGATTTTGAAGACGAGGTTGAAGCCGAGGTAGAGGTGTGGGCTTCGGCGTGCTGCACTTTGTTGAGCAAGCTTCTGAGCTCGTCGATAGCCACGGTGATGGTGGCGTTCTTGCTCTTGGATGAGAGTTGGGCGATACGGTCAGCAATCACCTTTTGTGCCGGCGTTGTGGCCTCGGGGGATTTGGACAAAGGCTCGACAGCATTGACGGCTGCTACAGCAGCTTGAGCCTCTGCCTGCTCGGCAAGGTCTTGGGTTGTGACCTTGAGACCATTGGCGACCTGTTTGGGGTTTTCGGGGGCCTTTTCGATCAAAGCAGCCGAGGTGGCATCGGGTACTTTGACTGCGGAAGCATCCTTGGAGGCGTTGCTCTTGGCCTTTTTGCTAGACTTGGGTGGAGCAGGTGGAGGAGCACCAGGGACGATGCGACGCGCTGGCTTATCGGCTGCGGCTGGAACGGTACGAGCGGCCATGACGAAAGTTTGGCGGTGCGAAGAGAGCAAGAAGGATGGAAGCTATGCTGTGGGGAAAGCAAAGTTGAGTTAGAGAAAATCTTCTGGTAGTGGAGAAGGACGTTGCGTTGTGCTAGAAACGAAATGAAACCTGCTCGAATGAGGTGGAATCTTTGTTCTTTTTTTTTCTTTGCTTGATCCACGTCCAGAGTCCGAAATTTGACTGTGTGCGCTGTTTGTCCGAATGCGAGATGGCGATGCAAATATATCAAAGGAGCGTCGAGATGTGTATCAAGTATGCACACAGAAAGAAAAGGTGGAAAGGTGGTGTTGAGCAAACAAAGGGATGATGGCAAAGCGAAGAAAAGGTGCGCGCCGACCAAGCAAACCAGCGCACACGCCACGCCACGCCACGCCATGCCATGCCCGGAATTACACTACGGCCGAAGCCTTTGCCCGATCAGACCGACACCTTTTTGGGGCGGGCGTTTGAATTTGTCCGTTGAAGCAGGCCCGTGCAGGATTGACGGGGTCCATCATGCCAGTCACAGAGTTGGTCATGGCAAGCATACCACTGCAGCCGACTCATCATGCACATGCCAGTTGTTCGCAATAGCGTCGACGCACGGGAAGAGGCTGCGATTTCAGATTCGACCTTCTTCTTGCCGGCCGTCTCTTGATCAAGACGGTTTGGCAGCAGCAAAGTAGCGTCAGTACAGCAGCTTGCAATGTTGACTTGACTGGACAAGACGGGAATTGGCAAGATGAGCCGCGGCGTCTCAACACAGCTGTGTCTGAGACCGCTTTCGGCGCATCCTTGGCGCCTTGCTGGCTCATGGCTCATAGCTCATGGCTCATAGCTCATAGCTCGCTGGCTGAACTCTTCGAATTTGACAAATTTACACAAGTTGATACTGCGCGCTGCAACCGCATTTTCTTTTTCTTTTTTCTCACTCTCGCCTGAAATGAATCAATCGCGCTTTGAGCCTTTTGCGGCAACTCAGCTTGCAGCGCACATGTCTCTCTCTCTCTCTCTCTCTCTCTTTTCCGCTCTCCTCCTCCGACACACATTCCATTGTCTCATGACCACCACCATCATCATCAACTTCCTCCTCCTCGTCACCACCGATCGCACCGCGCAAATTCCAGCACAGTAGCACGTCCTCGTCTCAATAGCAGCGTCTTTACGTCAGTCCAAGCGCACCTTACACCACGCGCTCGCGCCACGCGCAAACCCCCACTCCGACGCCAAGCTTGCTTAACTTTGCTTCGACGAACACCGACACAATCGACCCCTTGTTCCTCCTCCTCCTTCTCCTCTAGGATCTCATCCTCTTTCGCGTCTCGTCGCATCTCATCACGCTAATACCAACCAACCACCCTGTCCACTTGCTCGCGCCGTGGCACATCTAGCAACAGTCCGCTTTCGCACTTTCCTACACCCTCGCCTCACCACTTGCAGCTCTTGTGCACGGCTCCGTATCGGTCGAATCGCTCCATTGTACGGCTTTTGGCTTGCGAACAGATCCGTTCAACACACCAAAACGCCGCCGCCATCGACCACTTCCAATACACTCCGACTGTGCTCGATCCGTTCGACGCACAACTAGACATATAGACGCTCTTGGTCACAGCTCAATCGTTGTTTGACGCTTCACTCGATCTCGCCGATTGACGGCGTCGACTCATCTGCACTAGTTCGGCTGCCCCAGTCATCACCATTTACCAAGCCATGGCTTCCAACATGCTTCGAGGCTTGTGGCCCTCTGGGCCAGCAGACCAGGTAAGTCGCAATCAAACTCCCAACAACTGTACCACAAACACGCTTGTCATGTAGCCCATCGAGATCAAGGCCCGGCTTTTGCAATTCGAGTGCAACCGCACCACAAATCCCTGCAACGGCGTTGTTAGGCACCGCATCCCCCATGCAGCATCCCACAGCGCGTACCTCGCGTCGCACTCTCTCTGACTCGCGCGGCTCATGTTCATGTCCGCGTCAAACTGCCAAAGCCACTCGCAATGGTCATCATGAAAAAAAAATGCAGCTGTAGCAATCAAAAAATGCTTTCCGAGCTTCTTTCCTAACGCAGCCCATTGACCCCTGTCGCCTTCCCGACTCCTCGTCAAACAGACCACTCCAAAGGCATCAAGCTCTCATTCCAATGGCGCCGAACGCAACCCTTTCGACAGCATGCAACCTCCAGCGATGACCAAGCAGTCGTCGCGGTCTTCGCTCAACTCCTCCATCATCAGCAACCATCTTCCAGGCGATGTCACGCCCGGCTTGCGCACACCCGGCGGCATCACTTCCCAATCAGCCATTCCTACCACGTCCATCTCGCTCAGCGATCCAGACTTTACCATGAAGCTGCCGCCTGCAAAGCAACGGAAGGATCCAGACGGCACTCCTGCTGCTGCTGCTGCTGCTGCTGCTGCTGCTGCTGCGTTGCAGGCATCCAATAACGGAATTGCACCTGCCTCCGGTGCAGACGTTGCTGCATCTGCTTCGTCTTCCAACGGCACCAGCAAGACACGCAACACAAATGCTCCTCGCGGTCACCTCACCGTCAAAATCGTCGCCGGTCGCAACCTTGCCGTGAGCACGCCCGCTGCAAGACCTTACGCCGTAGTCCAGTTCGACAAGAACGAGTTCATCGGCCGCGAACCTATCGATGAGTCCGGTGAAGAGGCAAAGGGCTTTGCACAGCCTAGATCCGAAGCCAGCGAAGCAGGTCGAAGCCGCGCAAAGACCGTCACCCCCGCCGACGCCCTCTCACGCACAGGTCAAAACCACAATCCCGTGTGGAAACACGAGGTCACCTTCGATGTCACCCAGGACTCGCAACCCATCTACATCAGCGTCTACGACCGTCACTCCGAGGATGAAGGCTTCCTTGGCATGCGCGAAATCAAACCGCGTCTCGTTCACAAGATGATGAGCGACCAATGGTATCCGCTCTCGTCGCGCGACGATGAGGAAGGCACCGAAAACCACCGCGGCGAAATCCGTGTTCAGATCTCGTACGAGCGCATGCCGCAAAAGAAGCTCACTCCGCACGACTTTGAGTACCTCAAGCTCATTGGTCGCGGGACCTTTGGCCGTGTCTTCCAGGTACGCAAGAGAGACACCAAGCGCATCTACGCCATGAAGGTGCTCTCCAAGCGCGAGATTGCGCTCAAGAAGGAAGTGACGCACACCATGGGCGAACGCAAGATCCTCGAAAAGTCGCTCGACTGCCCCTTCCTCGTGGGTCTCAAGTTCTCTTTCCAGAGCGCCACCGAGCTCTACTTTGTCACCGACTACAAGTCCGGAGGTGAGCTCTTCTGGCACTTGCAGCGCGAAGGTCGTTTTACCGAAGAACGCGCGCGATTCTACATTGCCGAGCTGGTGCTCGCTCTCGAGCACTTGCACAAGTACAACATTGTCTACCGCGATCTCAAGCCCGAAAACATCTTGCTCGATGCCACTGGACACGTTGCGCTGTGCGACTTTGGTCTCAGCAAGCCCGACTTGGGCGCTGGGCAGCTCACCAACACCTTTTGCGGCACCACCGAGTACTTGGCGCCCGAAGTGCTGCTCGACGAGTCGGGTTACTCGAAGCTCGTCGATTTCTGGTCGCTGGGTGTCTTGCTCTTCGAAATGTGCTGTGGCTGGTCGCCGTTCTACGCGGAAGACACGCAGCAGATGTATCGCAACATTTGCTTTGGCAAGATCAAGTTCCCGCGTGGCGCTATTGGCGATGATGGCAAGCAGTTTGTCAAGGGCCTTTTGAACCGCAATCCACGACATCGTCTGGGTGCCGCGCGCGATGCACAGGATCTCAAGGAGCATGCCTTTTTCAAGGATATCGACTTTGACGCGCTCGCCAAGAAGCAGCTCACTCCGCCGTTCAAGCCGCTGGTCGAGTCAGACGAGAGCGTTGCCAACTTTGACCCTGAATTCACCGAGACGGATCTCAAGGACGTCGCTGTGATCCCTGGCTTCGAGGGCTCGTCCACCGACGCAGCGAAAGCGCTGCAGAACGGAGACATCCTGTCTGAGCAGGATGCCAACGGCAAAGGCATGGCGATCGGCAAAGGTCGAGGTGACGAAGAGGACGACGATCAACTTCTGAGCCGAAGCATTCAGGACAAGTTTAGGGGTTTCAGCTATAGCGGCACGTACGAAGGCAGTGTAGCGGGAAGCTTTGGTGGGCGAAGAGGGTCCGGTGGGGTTGGATTGGCAGGTGCCAGTCTAGGCATGAGCCGGATGGGCGTCAATGACGATGATGCGATGCAGGACGAGGATGTGGCTGCGATGGGGTCGTCGGATGCTGATGAGGTTATGCACAGCCGCTGAAGGCGCAGGGGGGGATGTCAAGGTTTTGGTTTTTCAACTCCTTTCTCCACGGACAATCATACAAACGTTAGAAATCTTGATCCATATCGACATGTGCACACCAAGTTATGCTGCATTGGTTTCGTTCTCTCTCTCTCTCTCTCTCTCTCTCTCTCTCTCTCTCTCTTTCGCAAGTCCTTCTAATTTTATGGTATAAGGGAACTATGCAACGGCTACACGTGGGCTTCTAACCAGCTTCGGAATGCATCTTTACTGTTCTTCTGTTGGCGCTCTTGGGCCTGGTCGTCGTCGTCGTCGGTATCTGCGTTGGTGGTACTTTTTCTGAACCTGGGCTTACCGGTGATGGTCCAAGCGTCGATCGTGCGCTGGGCGAAGAAGCGGCCTTTCATCGTGCGTACGCACTGGTTGGCCTGAGCAGGCGTTTGGAATTTTACCGTGATGATGCCCTCCGGTTCCATGTCCCAGAGGACGACGTTTGTGACGCCTCCGATGGCGGTGGTGCATTCGTCGCGGACGTCCTGTTTGAGGTCGAGCAGCAGAGCTGGGTCCGAGTCGAGTTCGTGGAGGGTAAACATTTTGGTGAGCACTACGGTGCGGCCGGTGGAAGCAGAGGTGGGCGTGGTCGCTTCCGAGTCAGAGGCGGTCGGGGAGGGGGAATCGTCTCGCCAGTCGGAGAGCTTTGTTTCGAGCCGTGCGACTCGTTTGGCGATCTTTTTGCGATCCTGGTCGGATAGGTTGCGTCGATTGCCACTGCCTGTGTCTGTAGAGGCAGAGGCTGCAGTCGATCCGTTTTGCTCCGACTTGCCTTCGATGGCGGTGGGAAACTGCGCACGCTGAACCCTCATTGCCGGCGCTCCCGTGCTCGACTGTCCAATCGCAGCACGCAGACTCGTCTCGTCCAGCATGCGGATCGCCAATTCGACACTCTCGGGCTTGAAATACACCACCAGCGCTTCGCCTTTAAACATGCCTGTTTTCTCGTCGTGATACATCTTGACTCGTGGTTGTCCTTGATCGTCTTCCAACAGTACGCCGTAGCGGGAAAAGACACGGGCTATTTCGTCGGATGTAGCATCCAGAGGTAGACCTGTGACGTAGAGCGACGTGATTGGCTTGGATTTCTTTGTTGATGGCGGGACGGTGGCTTTGGACGACGAAGAAGAAGGGCCGGTCTGGGATGGAGGTGAGGCAGGACGTTTCTTGCCACGTCTGAGAACAGCTTGAGCCGGTTGGGATTCATCAACACCGTCAACTGAGTAGGCTGCTTGTTGGGCACGGATCATGTCATCGTCTAGCACTTTGACCCAGTGTCCCGCTGGTTGTGGGTTTGCTGGCTTGGAACACGAGGACGAGGATGATGTGGGAGCAGGAGCATCTTCTTCCGTCTCGCCCAAATCGATGGCCCGAGAATGTTGCAGGAATGGCTGCCATTCCCATTCTTCCCCGTCGTCGTCTTCGTACCTCCAGCTTCCAGAGAGTCGGTCAAGATAGACGCGTGGATCGTCCGAGCCTGAGGCTGTGGGTGGTGATGGATGCATGTCTGCGGCGTATGGATGGTGTGTGTGAGAGAGAGAAAGCAAGTAGTAAGAAGGAAGGTGTTGTTTTGCAAAGTGTCGGATGGGAATTTCGCCTCCACCTTGGAATTCAATCAGACCCAGACGGAAATCGGGAGACCAAGCCGAAAAGCGTCAATGCGTCGACGTGCGCCATCCGAGACTGATGATGCGCGGCAGTGTTTGGCTTGTTGCTTTCACGCTTTCAACCACCATCTAGCACTCCTCGGCCTGTCAAGCAGCGCTGCATTCATCATGTCGTATACGCCAACCTCCTACTACGGCCACTCGGTCAAAGATCGAACCTCGGAATTCCACGGCCTCGTCGAGTCGATCGCATCCAGATCCACACAACCAGCAAAGCAAAAGCTCTTGAATAGCCATGCACCAGGAGCATCACCCAAGGGAGAATTCGCTCGTCGAGCGCAAGCCATCGGCAAAGATATCGCCTCGACCACGGCCAAATTGCAGCGTCTTGCACAGTGTATGTGTCCATTTACCATACTTTGATCAGTTGATCTGCCTGTAAAGATATACTCATCCCCTTTCTTCCCACGTTGAAACTTGCAGTGGCACGCCGAAAGACACTCTTTGACGATCGTCCGGTCGAAATCTCTGAGCTCACCTACATTATCAAACACGACATTGCAGCGATCAACAAGCAGCTGGCCGACTTGCAAGCGTTCAACAAGGCCAACAAGTCTGGGAAAGCTGCAGACCGTGCTGAAGAGCATCGCGGCAATGTGGTGACACTGCTACAATCCAAGTTGGCGGGAGCGACGACGTCGTTCCAAGACATCCTCGAGGTGCGAACCCAAAACATGAAGGCGTCCAAGGATCGCAGTGAACAGTTTATGTTTTCCAACTCGACGCCTGGGATGGGGCCGGGTGAGAATTCTGGTAAGTGTTCCCACAGGCCAAGGCGGCAGTGAATGGCAGAAGGAAGAAAAAAGCTGATAGACTGACCTTGAACACGCGTAGTGTTGCGTTCTCGCAACAAACCTGCCGTCGATGGAACAGATTCGCCGCTCTACAATCCGACACGCACCAGCTCGGCTATGGCCCACCGCACAGCCCCGTCACCGCTCAACCCTGCGATGCAGCAGTCGTCCTCGTCCGACGGCTACGATCCCAAGGGGAAAACCAAGGCAAACAATCCCGCCGAATCCGATTTCCTCGCACTCGACATGGGCTCTTCTTCCGCCGGTGCGGCAGGAGGCGCGGATCAATACATGCAGATGCAATTGATGGAACATAACCAGGCCAACTACATGCAGCAACGGAGTAGCGCCATCGAGTCGATTGAGAGTACGATCTCCGAGTTGGGTCAGATCTTCAGCCAGCTGGCCCATATGGTGGCCGAGCAGCGCGAGACGGTGCAGAGGATTGACGATAATGTAATGGAGGTGGTGGACAACGTGGGAGGTGCGCAGAGGGAGTTGTTGAAGTACTATGCGAGTGTCAGTAGTAATCGGTGGTTGATGTTGAAGATCTTTGGTGTGCTGATTGTCTTCTTTCTGCGTAAGTGGTCACAAGACCCAAGATAGACGAGGGACGAAACGATGCTAACGATTGACTTTCTGCCTTTGTACTTGAAAAAAAAACAGTATTCATCCTTGTCTCGTAGAGCATGGCTCGTTGGCAAATTCGCATGCGCATTCTCTCTTTTCGATCTCCTTCGCTTTCTTGTCGTTGTGCCGGTTTCTGATACATGTACGGCTATCGATATCGACTACGCATCGCAATTCCGCCACTCTGGAGGCACCCACTCCAACCCCAACGCATCAAAGACGTCCTGTTCGCTTTTCGTCTCCACCAGACACTCTTCGGCCAGATTGGTCAGCCCATCAAAGCTAAAGTTGAATCCCTTGCTTTTCGACCACAGCCTCAGATCGCGTTCAAACGTCAAACTTCCCGTCCACCCGAGCACCGTCGCACCGTAGACGCGCAGGGGACAAAAGACCAGATCCACCCTCCTGTGGATCGGCCTCTCGACGCCCGTCGGCAAAACAACAATGTTGGCGATATCGATATGCACCGCTGCTTGCGATGTTTCGGCAAAGGACGGCGCTGGAGTGCTCACATTGACAATGTGACTAACCAGGCCTTTGCGCTTCATCTCATCCAGCAGCCTCATGTGCAACCCTCGACTCGCTGCTTCGGTATGCCCGATAATCACGTCGAGATCAAACATGCTCTCCTTGCCACGCCTATATCCTCCACAGATCTCGTATTTGACCTCGATCCCTTCCGCCAAGACGGAGCGTACGAGCTTCATAATCTGCTCTGTAATCGTTCGACACTCCTGCCGGCCAATCGGTTGTCGCAGATCCGACAGGATCCGCACCGATTCCTTGGCCGACAGATGCGTAGCCAGCGACTTGCCACGGTGCAAAACGTCGGCAAACGACCTGGCTCCCGAATTGTACGCTTCGCGCGCACCGATCGGTCCTATCCCATAAAGCTCGGTAAAGGCGTTGATGATGTACATGGCTTTATCTCTCTTGATGATCTTGGCTTCTACGATTCTTTCGCGACGAGACGAGGACGAGTAAAACTGCCTGACAAGGCTCAACACCTTCTTGCCCACGCCTTTGAGCTTTTCCACCTCGCCCAGTCGCACCTCGAGTAGCGACGCGTCAAAGACGTCCGGTGGATCCAGAACCGGATCCGGAATGGGCATGGGAAACGCCTTGAGTGCCGAGATGGCGCGCATGTAGGCCATCTCGGAGTACGTGTCGCCGGTGAGTCGTCGTTCGTTGCGGATCGTTTCGAGTTCGGCGATGAGAGCCTGGTTGCGTGAGACGAGCGGCGATGGACGACGACACGCGTACCGTGTGTTTTGCCATCGGGGACAGTTGGAAGGTGGGTAGACGGGATCGTAGTACGCCGATGTGGTTGGAGAAGATGTGTTGGCAGGCGAGGGCGAGATCTTGCGACGAATCTTTGGAGGCTTTGAAGTATGACTTGTTGCAAGAAGCGGGGAATCACTAGGACTCCGTTTGCGCTTTCTATCCGCACCCACTGCTTCTGCTTGCACGTCCTCCTCCTCTTCCTCTTCATTAAACTTCACAGCAGCATACAGATCAGGATCAACCAACGTCCCCTCGCTTCGCACCACCTCCAACCACTCCTCCGTCACCACAAACCGTCTCCAGTCTCTCCCCACTCCTTCGCCCAATTTTTTCTCCACTGCCTCCATCTTCACACCTTGCTCCCCCCTCCTCGGTACGACGTTAACCTCTCCATCGTGAAACCACTTGAGTATCCGCTTTGGCGCTTTCAACACGGTCACCACAACATTTGCTGCTTCGGCAACCGTCGTCACCTGTGCGCCCAGCGATTGGGCCAGATTTTCGAGCTCTTCGACGCGGCGCGGATCGAGCTTGTCTCGAAGGATGTGAATGCGTGTAGATTGGGAGAGGATTCGTTGCGGTGTTTTGTCGGAGCGGGAGAGGGAGCCGATGTGATCCTGATAGCGTACGGTGGAGGCGGGTAGTGGTGCGACAAAGGCGCCGTTCGACATGGTGGATGGTAGAGCGGGAGCGTGGGGCACGGATCCTAGGTGTCAGTCCATCCTTTTAAAGAGCCGCGAGAGAGCAGATGCTAGGAGCTAGCGTTCGAGATCATCGTGCGATGTAGACGAAGGCGTAGGTTTCGGTGTTGGAGTTCCAGTGACAGATGTTCAGGCGACACTTGAAGAAGAGGCTATACAAGTCGGAAGAGGCAGAGTTGGGACTGTTGCGCAGGATGATTGAAAATGGCGGGACGGTAGATCAAGCAGAGATGGTAGGAGACTGGGATGGTAGGGGAAGCAGATATCCTCCGAATGTAGGATGCCAGACCCTTGATATGGCAGATGGCTAGATGTCAAAATAGCCGGATGACCACACGTTAGGCCGGTCGCACTGTAGACCAAAACACAGATGATGGAGCAGGTAGTACGATGACGAGACACAAACACAAACGTAAGACGCGCTTCGAACGTCGAACAAAAAAAAATGCAGGGTCTCTCTGTCTCTGCGCTTATTCACAGGCAAGCCACAAAGTGGAGGCTTGCCCTGCAATTCTCAAACTTTGGTATGAACAGCAAACAAAACCCACCTTGCTTCCACCTCCTTGCCTTTCTGGACAGCTCTGTCCCTCTCCTCCTCTGCCGATCACAAATGACTGCTAACGGCATTGTCCATTCTGAGGCATGAAACGGTACAAATACAAACAGAGCTTGGATCACATAGCTCCAGCAACGAGCACGGCTGCAGCCACCACCACGGCGACCAACCGCAATCTCGCTCTCTCGCTCCTCGCCCCACTCGCCTGATGCAGAGCCCACTGGATCACACTGCTATCGTCATTGCCCACCGCCGTAGGCGCCTCTGTCCCGTTCAAATTGATGAAAAACAGCCTCTCCAACCCCGCTTTGCTCTGAAACATGCCCAGACCGTCATGCGCTACGTTAGGCACATAGTTGACCGAATGAGCTGCCGGAAAGCCACCCGGCAACTGGCTCAAGTGCTTGACGAAATTCCTCCCCCTCCCCAGATGCGTCGTTCCCTGAGCCAGCGCTTCACAGCTTGTATCCCCCTTGCCATGATCCGCAAGACCAAACAGATACGAAACAATCCGCCGCCGATACCGCTGAACCACACTTTCGACGTCATTACTCGTATCCAGACTGTCAGCGATAAAGTCCGAGAGATAGGACTGAGAATAGCCATCCAGTCCAAACTTCCAACTGTTAAACGTATCCGGACAGTCGTCGTACGATCGTGGCCTCCAATCTGAAAGATAGGCATACGATCCCGGATTGGCCACCACGAAATGCACCGGAACCGTCGCCGAAGGCACCGCACCAATCAAGGCATACCTCTGAACCATCTGCGCTCCCAAGCTATGTCCTGCTACGATGATGGTGTTCAGATTCGGAAAGACGGCCTTGTTGGAAAACCATGCAACAGCGGCATCCAGTGCTTCGTACGATGATACTCCAGGCGGCTGAAAAGGTTGACCCTCGGCATCATAGATCACGTCGGGATAGACAGAGTCGGCCCCCTGCGCCCAATCTTTTGTATTCCAGACCAACGCGTTCGAAGTGGGACTTCCATCTTGATCGACTGGGAAACATCCAGGATCCTCGAGATTCATAAAGACAGGAGCCATAATCACCACCTCGTCGAAGCGCAATCGCTGTTTGTGGCTGCCACGCTCTCTACGCGAGGTTGCATTGACGAGCGATGCTCGCGTCAGGTCAAAGTAAGCCCATGCATCACGACCTAGACCGTGGAGCATGATGACGGCTCGTTGCACTTTGGTGGCGTTGTAGCCTGTGGAGATGTAGTGGTAGAGTTGGAATTCGGTGTTGTTGAGGCTTTCGAGTTGAGCGTGTGTCAGTCTGCGACCCGAACTGGACGAAGGGGGAGTTGCCTTGACAGGAAAATCGGTGACGAGGGTGCGATTGTTGTCGGTCGCTGGCAGCCAATCCCACGCTTGAGCTGTAGAGCAGAGGCTGGAAGCTATCGCCAAGAGCAAGAGCAACGTCGTTCTCCACTGCATGGCGAGGATGTGTGTTGCAGGTGAGTCGAGGAGTCGCCGAGAGACAGCGGCGGGTCCGACGAGCTGAGCGCAACGTCACATATATCTTGGACGACACAGCAAAGCGAAGAACAGCCAAGGTCGAGGACGTTTTGTCGTAGATCACTCGAGGATCACAGCAGAAGCGGTCGCAAGGTCCGTCGAGAATCGACACAGTCAGCAGAAGCTAAATGCTGTCTGCGATAAGCAGACCAAAGCTGCCGATGGCCCGGGTGTGGAATCGTTTAGCCTTTTCGAGAGGGGTCTCGAGCTGTTGCTATCGTCGACTCGTTCAGATGGCTAGGCGTAGCGAGTCGTCTGTTTACGAATAAAGGTATACTTGACTACGAATCAGTCAGCGTTCATGTTGATGATGGTTGCTAAGGACGATGCGACCATCGGATCAAACCTAATCCTCCTCGCTGCACCTCAGCAGAGGCCATCTCACTATCTTGGCAGGCAATCAACGGAACATCCGGACAAGAGCTTGTCAGTGTTGTTTGCGAGTTTTACTGTAACGTGCAGTACAGTACTCTAGCTGAGATGCCAAGCGCTCGCTTCGATTCAAGTTTTTCATTCTGCCCTGACATACATGCATGCGTCCACTGTGTTTTTCGGCTCGGCCAAGCGCCGACTTGACTGGTCTTTGAGCGTTCGGCTAAAGCGTTTCGGGGGGTGGCCCTGGTCGATCATGAGTCAGTTCCTTGCTTCCGAGCTGTTGCATTTCGGTGATCAGCCTCCGAGTCGATAAGAGGCTCTGCCGCCAAACATGACCAGGATGGACCATGACGGCCCGCGCCCAAGCGTAAAGCGTGACTGTTTGCCTTGGCGAAAGAGCTGTCCAGTGTGTTGTGTGGCTTGATAGGGCATGAGGAAAATTCGCCGAGCCTCTTGGCTGCCACGCTGGAGATAAACACCGCGTGCTCCTCTTCTGCTTGTGCCAAGCGTCCAGCACTCGTTGGCTCAAACGCTTCTGCCTAACACTTGACTGACGCTTCACCACAAGGTCTGGCAATGGTCATTTGAGGACGACCCTGCAGCTGTCAACAGTTGCAATAAGCATGGCGCATCGCAGGCAACTGTCCTCCTTCTTTACAACATGGCTGGCACGCAGCAACAAGGCAGGCGTTTCGAAGACAGAATGTTAGACCTTTTGCAAAGACATTTCTCAAAAATTCCTCCATGACCGGCAAGGTCGTCAGCGCCCGCGCCCGCGCCCGCCGTGGTTTCTCCACATCGCAGCTTCAATAAGGTGATGACATCCGAGGCGTCAATCACGCACAAAAGCGCGCGAATCTCGAGTACAGTAGTCTGAATCGCCGCAAGACAGGTTTGCAGTGGCTTGGCTTGCTTGTCAAACTCTGGTTCGCTTTGTTCTGTTCCACAACCACTCGTCGGATCTTTTGGCTTCGACCGCAAAGCATAGCCCTTCGATCGCTTATTCTCCGCGACTGCCACAGCCGCAACATGAGGGTCGCCATCCGGCGGCTCCCTTGGCAGTCGATCGACGCTCGTCGTCCCTCGGTTGGTCTCGTTTCTCCGATGAACCTTGCTTGTCGTTCGCAGCCTCGTGGATTGACGACTACATCGACAGCTGCTCTCGCCCAAAGGACCAGTACTTTTCTGCTTTCTGATCGATGCGATGCAGCCGTCGCTCTCCGTTCGAGCCAGAGATTCTACCAACACATGGCTGCAGGGCAGCACAGCAACGATACACCAAACAACCGAGCAGCACCACGTAGCGTGTCCGACAAGATAGTGGCAGCTGCTGAAAGCAAATCTCCATCCAAGACTGTCCAATCCCAACTCAAGGATGCCAAGAAACAGCCCGACGGAGACGACCCGCTCAACCTCAATGCTCGCGAAAAGACGCTCAAAGAACAACGTCTCGTCGACTGGGCCATCATCAAAAAGCTCATCCAGTATGTCTGGCCCAAAGGCGATTTCGGCACAAAACAGCGTGTTGTGTTAGCTCTCGCTCTCCTCATTGGCGGTAAACTGCTCAACGTCCAAGTACCCTTCTTCTTCAAAGCTATCGTCGACCGGCTCAATGACGTCGTCAATGCGCCTCTCGACATGTCCAACCCCAACACCGTCTGGGTTGTTGCCGGCAGCGCTATTCTCGGCTACGGCCTCGCCCGTGTCGGCGCAGCAGCCTTCTCGGAACTCCGCAATGCTGTCTTTGCCAACGTCGCTCAGCGCTCCATTCGTCGCGTCGCCAAATCCGTCTTCACCCACTTGCTCGCCCTCGACCTCGGCTGGCATCTAACACGTCAAACTGGTGGTCTCACACGAGCCATCGACAGAGGTACCAAAGGCATCTCGTTCCTCCTCACCAGCATCGTCTTTCATATCGTACCCACGGCGCTCGAAATTTCCATGGTCTGCGGTATTCTCTCCTACAAGTGCGGTCCCAGTTTTGCCGCTGTCACAGCTGTCACCATGGCCGCCTACGCATGGTTCACCATCCGCACCACCAGCTGGCGTACACGCTTCCGAAAAGAGGCAAATGCAGCCGACAACCGCGCGGCGACTACTTCGGTCGACAGCCTGCTCAACTACGAAGCGGTCAAGTACTTCAACAATGAGAAGCACGAGATCGCCAAGTACGACGCAGCGTTGGCCGATTACGAAAAGAGCTCCATCAAGGTTGCTACCAGTCTGGCTGCGTTAAACTCTGGACAGAACGCCATCTTTTCGACGAGTCTGACGGTCATGATGCTGCTGGCTGCGCAGGGGGTAACGAATGGCACCATGACGGTGGGCGATTTGGTCATGGTGAACCAGTTGGTGTTTCAGCTGTCTTTGCCGTTGAACTTCTTGGGCACCGTGTACAGGGAGTTGCGACAGAGTCTGGTCGACATGGAGACCATGTTCAATTTGGAGAATGTCAACGTCGCTGTCAAGGAGGATGTCAATGCTCCGGCGTTGGAGGTCAGTGGCGGAGAGATCAGGTTCGAAAACGTGACGTTTGGATACCATCCGGATCGACCGATCTTTAAGGACATCTCCTTCACTGTTCCCGCTGGTTACAAGACCGCGTTCGTTGGTCCCTCTGGATGCGGAAAGAGCACCATCTTCCGCCTGCTCTTCCGCTTTTACGAACCTCAGTCCGGAAAGATCTACATCGACGGTCAGGACATCACCAAAGTTTCGCTCGAATCTCTGCGACGACACATTGGAGTCGTACCCCAAGACACGCCGCTGTTCAACGACGATATCCGCCACAACATCCGTTACGGTCGACTTGACGCCAGTGACGCCGACGTAGAACGCGCAGCCCGAGCGGCCAAAGTCGACCAGATCGTTCGCAACTTACCCGAAGGCTACGCGACCAAAGTCGGCGAACGGGGACTCATGATCTCTGGTGGTGAAAAACAACGTCTTGCCGTTGCCCGACTGCTACTCAAAAACCCGTCCATTCTGTTCTTTGACGAAGCAACATCCGCCCTCGACTCGTACACGGAAACAGAGCTGATGAGAAACATCCATGCAACGCTCTTGGACGAACGCAAGACCGCAATCTTCGTAGCACATCGATTGAGGACCATTTCGGATAGTGACTTCATCATTGTTTTGCAAGGTGGCGATGTGAGGGAGAAGGGAAGCCACGACGAATTGATGGAAAGAAAGGGCCTGTATTGGGACTTGTGGCAGGCTCAATCAACCGTCGGTGTGGGACATGGCGCAGGGGCCAACGAGCATTTGCAAGATTTGGAACGGCAGCAACAGCAAAGCTCTGCACCTTGACAATAGACATGCGCAGCAAAATTCAACGGCAAACATGGAAATGGCTTGATGTGTTTGTGATTGAGAAAGCTAGCGAATGGACAAGTCGTGACGGTCGACGAGGGCCGAGATGGGTTCTACGACGGACGTCCATCCAGGGGCGTCTGTACAACGCCAGGTGAGGCGGAGGGATTCTGAAGTAGTTTTGGTGACAAGATCCTGCGAGATCTCGCGGATGAGGGTGGGCGAGAGGCTCGGGCTGGTTGCCTCTGACTCTGGTGTCTCTGGCGGGGACGTGCTGGATGCTCCGACCTCGGCGGTTGTGATTGCTGTTGATGGAATGGCGTCGGACTCTGAAGAGGTTGAGAGCTGCTCGAATGCATCAACTCCTTCGGTAGCTGCTTCGGCAGCCGTGTCCGTTGCGTTTTGAGCTTGAGCGGCAGACTGAGAAGCACTACCAGCATCGAGCGTAGTCCGTTGCACATACATCTGCACCGTCGACCGCGTCACGCTCTCCAAGGCCAACTTGCCAACCGACTCGACCTCCAACAGCGACGGCGGCAGAGCACCTGCAAGCGTCGCCGCGCTCGTCGGCCTGACTTCCTTGGTTGTCGAAGCCTCTACAACTTCCGTCTCGACACCGAGAACGTCGCCAGCATCGACGTCTGCTTCTTCCGCCTCCTCTTCTGCCACTTCGACCGCTTCCACCTCCTTACCAGTCTGCTTGGGGCTGAGGTACGTCGCTAACCCATCCTCAACTGCAGCCAGCACCTCTGTTTCGAGTGGCACCAACACCTTGGCACTCAACCTCAAATCCGCACCCTTCTCTGGCACCATCAAATCGCTTTGCGCTTCCGAAACCCACCTCGCGTGCTTCAACCCCCAGCCTCCTTTCGCGCCTTCCGCCATTTCGATCTCGCTCTGCTGCCTCGTGAGGATGATTTCCAACTTGCGTCCCTGACCCAAATATCCGGTCTCAGACGGCTGATAGATCAGCACCACCTGTTCCGTAGCTGCTTCGCTCATTCCTTCATCAGCAACAGCATATCCTTGCCTCTCCAGCCAGATGTCCAGCGAGTCATTCTTCGACGAGCGGAAGAGGGTAGCAGGGACAAAGCGAGACGCTTCTCGTCCGAAGCGGCTGCGGAATCGTCGAGCCCAGTCTAAAGCCGTTTCGATCGGCCATGTGCCCGGCAGAGGAGCAGCGAGTGGATCCTGCAACCGCGAAAGTATCTCTTCTTCGCTCAACCCCTCATCGGCAAGTGCGAGGCCTCCAGCGTTGAACAAGACGTGACCCAGTTCGGCACTGCATTCCATTCCGTGTGCCTTCTCCGCCGCTGAAGAGCTTGCAAAGCCGACCAGCGCCTTGAAAGGCTCGTCGAATTGCGCTGCACCGTGACTGCCCCATCCATCCACCTTCATCGCCGTCAACTTGGCCGTGGACAACATCGAAAACGCATTCAGCTGCGGCACGTGTGCCATACGGAACGAAACGTCCGAAGGCGATCCGTACAACAGATCATCGGCCTGCTTGATCCACGGAGTAGGTTCGTTGGGCACAAATGGCAGCATGGAGCACTTGCGAGTCGAGTCGACATTGTTGCGGTACGCAGCGGCGCCGAGACGGTGCATGGCCTTCGCACTTTCGGCATGATATTGACGCAACAGCAGCACCGCCTTTTGCGCATCTCGTTCATCCAGGTATGCGAGCGAGAGGGTCACTTTGCCGTTTTGAATCGGCGAAGCTTCCATAAAGCATCGGGAGAGTTGCGAGATGAGACGCACCAATTCGGCTGGTAGCACTTCACTGACCCCGGCTTCATCTTGACGAGACTCGGCGGAGAGCACGACCTGCTCTTCTTTACTCTTGATTGAGAGTTTAAACTCTTCGACCCACTCGTTCATGCGTGCAATACCTTGGTCTTTGCCTCTGATCCAAAAGCCGAGCTTCTCGCTGCCACCATCGCCACCTGTGTCTGTGTTAGGTGACTGAGGCAATATGGCAACCTGTGCCCTTCCTGCCTCCTGTCTAACCCTACCCGACCCTCTCGCGAGCAGCAAATACAGCTCTGCAGGCCGAAACCCAAAATGAACCGTCCTCTTCTCCGACTCCTCCCTCTTCTCCCTGTCCGCTCTCTCGCGCGCATCTTCCATCCCGAAGCGATGTACCATGATTCGACGCACAATATCGTTCTTTCGGACGGTCTTTGCGTAGCTTCCTGGTAGCTTGGCTGCTCGTGCGAGCGAAGCAAGCTGATCTCGGGTGAAGGAGCTGGTGATCCGCGTTCGTGTGCGCTCCCACAGCTTGTCGTCTGCGTTGGGTTTGCTGTTGATTGATTTGGAGAATGGATTCGAGGTGTGGCGCTTCGAATGTTGTTGGTTGTGGGACCTTCTTGGTCGCGGTTTGAGCGAGTCGAGGTACTCGAGGGTGGGTTCGGCATTGGCGTCTTCTCCGGCCAAGAGGCCGATGCTCTTCGTGGAGTTGCTGGGCAAGTCTACTTTTGAGATCGCTGCTGGCTGCGATGATTCTTCTTCGAGGCAGTATACAGATGAGCTGAAGCTCCGTGACACTCGAGTTGTCCTGGGAAAGATGTTGACACTGGAAGCTGGGGTTGAACGACAACGACATGTCGCGGCTGCAGGCAAACGGGAAGGTCCTACGCCATTGCTAAGCATCGACGCTGCTAGCTGATGTGCGCTCCTGGAGCATGTTCGTGCCGACATCTTGAGGCACCTTGCTTAAGATACGATTCCAGCAGCTAGGAGGGGATGACTATGATGATGGGTATGACAGCACCTCCCGAATTCTTCCCCAGAGGAAGCGAAAAAGTCGTCTTTCTTCGCCAAAAAAAACCACTTTTTCTGGCACGATCTTCTCAGCGCCGTCTTCCGAGCTTTTTTTCAAAACTTTGTTACGCCGAAAAAGTTGTCCAATCGTGGAAATTGGGTCGGGAGATCTCGAAAGAGATTTCCGAGTTTTCACGAGTCAGGGTTGAGTCAGAGAGAGAGAAAAACAGAAAAAATGGAAATGCGGTCCGACGCCGGTCTGCCGTGTGCTGCGACGTGTGTCTCCTTCCCCGCGCAAAGGCCAGCTCTTGGAGACGGCTCGCTCTGCTGAGACGAATGCGCTAAACTGCCACCGCCGATTCTTCTTGGAGAAACAGCTAAACTAGCCCGGCGATCTGTTCGGTGAGCTGCCATTCACACACGAACGCACGTCAACGAGCGTCTGAAGCCCAAGCTTTGGTCGTGTTCTGCAAACGTCTCTACTGTACCACCATCCTATCTTTGCCCTCCTGCCCCTTTCCATTCGAAAAGTCGTCGTACAAAGATGCTCGCCCCAGTCACCATCCGCACGGCTGTTCGTGCCTCGCAGGCTCCTCGCCTTGGCGCTCTCGCGCTGCCTGCTACCCGCCAATTTGCAAGCACTTGGGCCAACGTCAAGGCTGGTCCCCCTGATGCCATTCTCGGTGTCACTGAGGCGTTCAAGCGCGACCAGGACCCTCGCAAGATCAACCTCGGTGTCGGTGCTTACCGTGACGAAAACGGCAAGCCTTACGTACTTCCCTCGGTGCGCAAGGCCGAGGAGCTCGTCATCACCGCCAAGGGTGACAAGGAGTACCTGCCCATCACCGGTCTTGCCGACTTCACCAAGAACGCCGCCGTGCTCGCTTACGGCAAGGACAGCGCTCCCATCAAGGAGAACCGCATTGCCATCACGCAGTCGATCTCGGGTACCGGTGCGCTGCGCATCGGTGGTGCTTTCCTGCAGCGTCACTACCCTGGCGCCAAGACCATCTACCTGCCTACGCCTTCGTGGGGCAACCACACGCCCATCTTCCGCGACAGCGGACTCGAGGTCAAGCAGTACCGCTACTACGACAAGAACACCGTCGGTCTCGACTTCAAGGGCATGGTGGAAGACATCAAGGCGGCTCCCCAAGGCTCGATCGTGTTGCTCCACGCCTGCGCCCACAACCCTACCGGTGTCGACCCTACCGTCGAGCAGTGGAAGGAGCTGAGCAACGTCGTCAAGGAGAAGGGCCACTTTCCCTTCTTCGACATGGCCTACCAGGGTTTCGCAAGCGGTGACACGGACAAGGACGCTTTCGCCGTGCGTCACTTTGTCGCCGAGGGTCACCAGATTGCCCTCTCGCAGTCGTTTGCCAAGAACATGGGTCTCTACGGTGAGCGTGTCGGAGCCTTCTCGGTCGTCTGCGCTGACCCTGACGAGCGTGCCCGCGTTGACAGTCAGATCAAGATCATCGTTCGCCCTCTGTACTCGAACCCCCCTATGCACGGAGCCAAGATCGCCGGAACCATTCTGGCTGACCAGCAGCTGTACCAGCAGTGGCTGGGTGAGGTCAAGGGAATGGCCGACCGTATCAACGGGATGCGATCGACGCTCAAGGACCTGCTGGTTCAGGACCTCAACTCGAAGCTCAACTGGGACCACATCACCAACCAGATTGGTATGTTTGCCTTCTTGGGTATCTCGCCAGAGCAGGTGGCCAAGTTGGTCAACGAGCATCACGTTTACCTCACGGGCGACGGACGCATCTCGGTAGCCGGTATCACGAACCACAACGTCAAGCACCTGGCTGAGTCGCTGCACAAGGTGACCTCCTAAGCGGCAGGGGTAACGATGCTATCGTGAAAAAGAAAAAGTTGAATCCAAGCACCTGTTCTAGAAATGACCATTGCCTGTTGAATGTCAATGACTGTATCGGTACTGTCTGTGTCTGCATGTGAGGCAAAGGTCCAGGCTGGTAGGCAGGTGTTGGAAAGTGAATTCGAAGTGTCGTGCCGGTGCTGGCGTTGGTTCACAGGTGAGCGGAGTCAGAGCAAAAGCCCGGTAGGGTGATATCAAGTCAGTGGTCGGATCATCGTGGTTGTCAGTTCAGAACGACGTGAGCCAGGGGATACTGTGGTATCGAAGGACGAGCTCGACGAAAAGCGTTCTCGGCCTCCTTTTAACTTACCAACCACCCTATGCAGACCCTGAGCTTTGAGCCCAACCGCATCTCCCCACATCTGGCGGAAAAGTCGACCGATGATCTGCCAGATTTGATGCACGGCGACTATGTGGCAGCAACAGGCCTGCAAAGCACACAGACGGCGGTCTCAACTTAACAAAACGACAACGAACGACGGCCGACCGACTGACCGATTGACCGACGATATGCAATGGTATTCGTTCGGAAATGTTGGGAAGAGGGTCTGACGGAGCTCTGTGTGTGTGTGTGTTTGTGCAGCCTGGCTGCCATGAATTTGACCGACGTGTCTCCGGTTTTCGACTGCTTATCGATAGAATCATCATCGGGCCCTTCCGCGGTGGAAATTTCACTTCCAGTCGCACCTTTAGCGTTTTGGTTCGGGAGCTGCCTAAGATGTCGTGCTTGCAACGACGTCCATGAGGCGGTCCGTCTGGCAAGGAGCGGAAGACGTTCGGATGCTTCCGCCTCTTCCCGCGCCTTCGATCGTTGATGTGTCTCCTTATTTCTCGCGTGGCTCTTTGGATGGCTCACCAGTCCAAAACGGAAGAAAATATGTAGATAAAAAATAAAACAGAAATTACTCCAGCCACCGCCGTCCCCAACTCTCAACACCGCCAGGACCAAAAAAAAAAAACAGAAAAAGAAACAGCAAGCGAGGCCCTGCAGCAGTGATGTACAGTACTGTAGACAGCGTTTTTCTTCGTTTCTTCCTCTTCATTTTTGTCTCTCGATTGGCTGGCTTGACCGTTTTTTGGTGGGCCTTTCGCTGTTTTTTTGCACTTTCTTCGCGCGTGTGTGTGTGTCTACAGTATTCGTCGGCAGAGCTTTTCGAGTAGGTCTCACCTCTCCCTCCGTTCTTCTTTGCCTTCCTCACCATCCGCTTCATCGACGGCGTCAACCTCCATCTCACCACCCCCCACCAGCATCCTCTCCAGAATGCAGGTCCTTCGTGCTCTTCAGCGATCTGGTCTCCAGAAGGCGGTCTCCGCCGCCTCGACGTCGTCGTCGACGCTCTCGCAACGCAGCTTCCACTCGTCGCGACGTGCGCTCGAATTCTCCAAGTTCAACATGCCTGCCATGTCGCCCACCATGACCGAAGGTGGTATCGCCGCCTGGAAGAAGAAGCCCGGCGAGGCTTTCTCCGCTGGTGATGTTTTGCTCGAGATCGAGACCGACAAGGCTACCATGGATGTCGAGGCTCAGGATGACGGTGTTCTGGCCAAGATTCTCGTCGGAGACGGCTCCAAAGCTGTTCAGGTCAACTCTCTTATTGCTATCATGGCCGAGGAAGGTGATGATCTTTCGGGTGCCGATGCCTTCGCCGAAAAGGCCGCTTCTGAGGGTGGTGATGCCAAACCAGCTGCCAAGGAGGAGCCCAAGAAGGAGTCCAAGCCTGCTGAGGAACCCAAGAAGCAGGAGTCTGCCCCTGCCGAGTCTTCGTCCTCCTCTTCCGGCTCTTCGTTCGGTAGCTCGCAGAGCTCTGGCGACCGCATCTTTGCTACCCCCGTCGCCCGCAGGTTGGCACAGGACAAGGGCATCGCACTCAACAAGATCAAGGGTACCGGTCCCGAGGGTCGCATCATCAAGGCCGACGTGGAGAACTACAAGCCCGAGGCTGCTGCCGCTCCGAGCGCCTCGGCTTCTTCCAAGGCTGCTTCCTCCGCCGCCCCTGCCAAGTCCGCACCCGCACCCGCCTCGAGCGAGGGCGACTACACCGACATCCCCGTCTCCAACATGCGCCGCACCATTGCTGCCCGCTTGACCGAGTCCAAGTCCACCGTCCCCCACTACTACGTCAGCATCGACGTCGAGATGGACAAGGTTCTCAAGCTCCGCGAGGTGTTCAACAAGGCTGCTGTCGAGAAGGCCGGCAAGGACGTCGAAAAGGCCAAAGCTGCCAAGCTCAGCGTCGGAGACTTCATTACCAAGGCGGCCGGTGTCGCCCTCAAGGAGGTTCCCGAAGTCAACTCTGCCTGGTACGGCGACTTTATCCGTCAGCACAATAAGGCCGATATCTCGATCGCTGTTTCGACGCCCACTGGCTTGATTACGCCCATCGTCAAGGATGTCGGTGGATCTGGTCTGGCCACCATCTCGGCTGCGACCAAGCAGTTGGCTGCTAAGGCTAGGGCTGGCAAGTTGGCTCCTCAGGAGTACCAGGGTGGCTCGTTTACGATTTCCAACATGGGCATGTTTGGTATCACCCACTTTACGGCCATCATCAACCCTCCTCAGAGCTGCATCTTGGCGATTGGAGGTACCGAGGCGAGGTTGATTCCGGATGCCGAGAGCGAGCAGGGATGGAGGAAGTCGATGGTGATGCAGGCTACGATCTCGGCTGACCACAGGACGGTCGATGGTGCGACTGCCGCCAAGTGGATGAAGGCGTTCAAGGATGCTTTGGAGAACCCGTTGAGCTTTATGCTTTGAGCAGGGGTAAGACTTTGGCGGTCAGAGGGCTCCGCTACTCTCCGCCTCGGGATCTGCATTCGATTCCCTCACCACCTCTTTTGTTTCCTGTACAAAACACTTTATCTCTGTCTGCTGTCGATTCCAGGCATTTTACTGTATGTTTCTTTCTGTGTGTGTGAGGATGGGGTTGTGGACGAAGACGGGGCAGCGAATCGGGCGAGAGGGGGAAAGTCGATTGCGATCGCGATAGGATGAAGACTGTTCCCGATCCGGACCTCACTTGCGGGGCTGCAAGAGAGCGAATGACGTCGAGTTGAGCCTCGGTGTGGAGCAGGTTCGCTGCATCTGTCTAAATGATGTTCCGGTCTTGAGGAATTCGTATTGTGCGGAGGTGATGAGAAATACTTCCATCGTTCGCCAGGGCGATCCGGAGTGTTGTGTCTTTCTTCACGAGCTGGGCAAAGTGACGCAAAAACATCGCATGGGTTCTTTGGTAAGACTTCTGCCCAGCACGCGTCACTCGTTTACGCATTTCCCTCACAGGGCTGAATCAGACTCCACACACATACACAACACGTCAATCACCGCACATACCAAAAGGATCGACGTTGTGTTTTTCCCCTTTGAAAGGGAAGCGTAGATGCTGGCCAACGAATGATGTTGCAACAGGGTCTTAGAATGAATCAGATCTTATCTAAGTTTCGTGGCTCCGCACTTTTGTCATTCTCTTGAGACGTGATGGTGAGCATGTTGTTGCGAAGATTACGGTCTATGATGGTTGACAGCAAAAGAGTGCTGTTGTGATGCTCAACGACAGAGAGGACTGCCCATGATGATCCATGACCCGCCTGCTTGGCATATAAAGCTTCCACTTCATCTGAAGATTCACAGCCCTTATTCAACACTTCACAGAGCTCTGCCCCCGCCCCCCCCCCCCATCACCAACAAACATACACAATACCAGCAACAATGCCGTCCGCCGACAAGTATACCGATCCCAAGGTGAGTAGTGATCCCGCCTCATTTGCAGGACACATCTCAATCTGTGGAGATACTCATCACCAACCTCTTCGCTTATGTCTCCCTCCACAGCTCCGGGACCAGATCAAGAAAGAGGTGCAAGAGTCCGACAAGGGCGGTGCACCTGGCCAATGGTCTGCTCGCAAAGCCCAGTTCATGGCGTCTGAATACAAGAAGCGCGGCGGAGGCTACAATGACGACGGCAAAAAGGACGAGTCGCAAAAGAACCTGACCAAGTGGGGCGAAGAGGAATGGCAGACCAAGGACGGTTCGGGCAACGCCAAGCAGGAGGACGGTAGCCGCAAGCGCTACCTGCCCAAGAAGGCGTGGGAGAACATGTCGGAGGAGGAAAAGAAGAAAACCGACGACCAGAAGCAGAAGCAGAGCAAGCAAGGCAAGCAGTTTGTGTCCAACACTGACAAGGCCAAAGAGGAGCGCAAGAAGGCTTCTAAGGGTGGTGATGAGGATGAAGACAAGGAGGAGGAGGAGGAGGAGGAGGAGGAGGATGACGAAGAGGAAGAGGAGGAAGAAAAGGACAACAGCAAGAAGAACCAAGCCAAGTCCAAGGCTAATGGTGAGCGGGCAAATGGAAAGCAGCAGAACGGAAACAAGAGCAAGTCGCAGAAGCAGAACAGCAAGAAGGACGAGGACGATGATGATGATGGTGAGGAGGAGGAGGACGACGCAGAGGAGGAGGAAGACGATGACGATGCCGAGTATCAGGAAGATGACGCCGAGGAAGACGGCAACGAGGAAGCAGAGGAGGAACCGCAGGCCGGAGACAAGCGTGGACACGGCTCAAAGCAGAAGCAGCAACAGCAGCAGAAGAAGCAAAAGACCAACAAGTAAGAGCATGTCTATCCGCTCTTTCTGCAACTTCCTCAACCGCCCCTGTTGTGCTACTTTGCTCCGTCTAATTGCTCCAGCTTTCTCCTCAGTATACCATACACGATATAACTTGACTCTGTCAAGATGTGCAGTCCTCTTCTGAAGCAGCAGTCGTCGTATATCACCAATCGAAGCGTGGGAACTGTTGGTGGGTCTCGTGTGAGTCCATGATACAGCTCATCCGAACGGCAAAGCACCTTCTGAATAAAGATGAGACGCTGCTGTCGCGCTGCCCCTTTGCGTCTGAGGCTGAGGCTCATCATCGGAGGGCACCATGTGAGGCCGAGTCGATGTCGTCTGCAAGCTCAGATCAGTCACAGCGAGATGCAAAGCTGAGCTGTGCTGGTTAGCTCAAAGTCAAGATGCAGCCGTTTCGGATAGCGCCGGCATGGAGGTCAAGTCAAGTTGCATGCATAGGAGTCGGGATCGCCGTATAGTGTTGTTGAATGGTGTGGATCGTGGAGAGGGCCATCTCGCTCGATCACACAGCGTCAACGCAAGAAGTGAAGAATGCTTTTCCATCACAGGCGGCTAACTCTGTGCACACAGGGCGTTGTGGTCGCTGCTGAGTCGAAAAGAAACTCCCAGTCTTTTCAATTAAAATTAAATAAAATTGAACCTTTCCTCGCGTCGCTTCTAGGCGAAAGACACTGGTCTAGTGCCTTCTTGGAGTAGCAGGGGGAGGCTTCATCTCAAAATTGGAAACAGAGGACAGCAAACAAGCGTGACTGTGCGAATGGGAGTGAGAGAGAGAGCAGTTGGCTGCGACGAAAAAGTCTGTGAGCATGGTCGCGAATCGCCAATTCCGATCAAAGAGGCGCGCGCTCAGTCTCCAAGGCTTGGAAGAGGATTCGAGGTGTTTGCTTGCTTGCTCGCGCCTCAGCCTCTCCCATCTCTGTCTCCCTCTTTCTCCGTCTCTGCCTGCTCTTGCCTTCGGGCGTCCCATATGCTGTTCGGATCTGCCATCCGCTATCCTCTTCCTTTCCTCTATCTCTCACACATCCTCATCGACGTACGTTGATGCCTGCTCGTCGTCCCTAAGCTCTTCCCCTTCACTCGTTCATCCTCGACACTTTTTCTTCAGGTCGCTCTACGACTCGCATCTTTGGCTTCCGCTCGTCACCAAAGACCCATCACCACCACCGTCGCCACCACCGTCACCACCGTCCTTGACCCACCGCACACACGCATCACCAACCGCTGGTCTGATCCCTCTTGCGGACGGCCATTTGGCAGACGAATTCGTCCATCCGTTGCTGACCCTTCGCTCGACGTGCTTGACGCCCTCTTGCCTTGGGTACTGTTGTGGACCTCTACCTTCCGCCGACTCAGCTTTGTATTTGTGCGTGACGCGTCTCTCATTTCCATCCATCCGCCGACGCTTGCTCATCTGATCCCTCAGAAACCGTTCAGCGCTCTCGGTCTCGTATCGGTCGTTGTCTGCTGCATTTTCAGTAGTCTCATATCGTCACAACGCCTCCGTCAGCATCCATCCATTCAGCTACCGGTCTCCTCGTCCCGAGGCTTGACAGTCTGACCGTAACTTTCATAGACAGCTTCTCGCTAATCCATCGGCTGCCTCTCACTTCAGCTGTGCGCCATCGCTACCGTTCGCAGTAGTCGTAGTCGCCCTCTCACATCTTTCACGAACGGCGCGGCTGCTCAACAAGACTCGGGTCGGGACGCTTCTCTCTTGAAGCGCGGCATCATCGACTCTCGTCACGGAAACGTACGTACAGACGACGGCAATCGAGAGTCTGTATGCTCTCTTGGATTTTTGCGCGTCTTTGTCAGGAACACGTTCTCTCATTCGAGGCCAGTCCCAGATCTGCGCGCCTTACTTGATCTTCATCAGCGGAAGGATCTCATTCTCAGACATCGTCATCAAGCGCCAGCCGTACCCATCCGCGTCGTTGACTGTTTTGTCGGCTCCAGACCTCGCATCAACCCAGACTGGAACAGCTCGGCTTCATCGACCACAACAGCCTCTCCTTTCCTCACACGGCCGATGTCCATTGGCCCCTCCCCGGCGAGTCTCTAGTCCCGCCCCACAGCCAACATGGCGCCTCTTTGCACATCGGCAGAGGTGAATCTGTTGGTATACCACTACCTCAAAGAGTCAGGCTTCCATCATGCATCCTTCTCTTTGCGGCACGAGTCGCGTCTGGACGACGAGCCTCTCTCCAAGGAAGCCGTCGTCGAGCCAGGTCAGTTGGTTCGCTTCCTGCAAAAGGGTCTTGTCTACGCATCAGTAGAGGCACATATCCAAGACGATGGCACAGAGAAGCCGTGCTCCTCCACCATCCGCCTGGTAGGCCCACCGCATGTCTGCGACGGCAAGCCGCGACCAACACCACCGCCTGCAAGTCCAACAAGATTGTCACCGGAGCCAGATCCGTTTGCAGCTCAGCGGCCTCGACCTGACCATAAGGAGGCAGCTACACAAACACCGCCAGCTCCTGCGACAATAGGAAAGCCCGTCAATGGCGTCCACAGCGCCACCAAAGCAGCGGTCTCGTCGTCTTCTTCCCGAGCCGAGAGCGCAGACCGATCCTCGAAGCTAGCCTCTTCCTCCAAGAAGAAACTCGAAGACGCAGTCGATACCGAGGACGTTTCCGCGGCTTCTTCGAAACCCAAGGAAGCCAAGCGCAAAGCTTCGACGTCCGTCGCCTCGGATGCAGAGCGCGAGGACAAGCGGATACGCAGAAGCGATCCGAATGCAAAGGCCGACGAGGTCGGCACTACAGAAGCGCATACTCGCAGTGACGAGCAAGCATCTTCTCGCAAGGACCGTCGGAATGGCGAAGCGGCATCACGTTCAGCGTCGCCCGTTGCCGAAAAGAAGGCAGCCAGCAAAGACAAAGAGTCGAGCGGAAACAAGAAGAAGAAGGGCGGAAAGTCGTCAGCTGGAGAGAACGGCGAAGCAGGCAAGAAGCGTGGAGACAAGGGTAAAGATCCAAAGGCGCCAGCACCGCAACCAAAAGGCAACAACTTCATCGAGGATGGCCAAATAACAACATTGGCCGGCCATACCGGTGAGGTGTTCATTTCTGCCTGGAACCCATCCGTGCCCAACATGCTCGCGTCCGGAGGCGGCGATGCGACAGTACGGATCTGGGAGGTGCCGGACAAGGCAGGCGAGTCACCCGAGGCACCTACTATCTGCAAGCATCTTCCAGCAACGCAGAGCAAAGACATTTCGACGCTCGACTGGAACCCAGATGGAACTTTACTGGCGTCCGGCTCATATGATGGCATCGTCCGTCTCTGGACTCCACAAGGCGACCTGCATCTCGTCATGTCGATGCACCAAGGGCCCGTCATCAGCGTACGTTGGAATCGCAAGGGCAACATGCTGTTGACCGGCAGTGCTGACGGCACCATCATTGTGTGGGACCTCAACAGCGGCAAGCCTCGACACACGTTCCCGATCCACAGCGACAGTGTTTTGGACGTCGAATGGCTTTCCACCGCTGACGGGTCGCTCAAGCCCAAATCGTCGTCGGATGCACCGCCACCCATGCCGCACGGACTTAGCCCTTCTGTCGCCGACACCTACTTTGCCTCGTGCTCGGCGGACAACAGCATCACCTTGTGCAAGCTCGGCGAGCCGAAGCCCGTCAAGTCGTTCAAGGGTCACACGGACGAGGTAAACGCAATCCGTTTCGATCCCTCGCAGACGCTGCTAGCTTCTGTGTCCGATGACACTACCGCCAAGATCTGGGCTCTGGACATTGGATCGAGTGGATTCGGTGGAGCATCGCCCGGTGGCGCCGGATCGCCAGGCGACCACCTCCGCAAAAGAGCGTCGCAGCGCCGAGGCGGCAGCGCACATTTGGAAGGAATGGATGTGGACGAAGACACTACGCCACGAGCAGCAGCAGAAGACAACAGCGGTGATCGTGACCGAGAGAAGGACCGCGCTACTCCCGGCTCCGTTGGAAGTGGAGCAGCAGCATCATCGAACGCTGCGAATATCAAGGAGCGCGGCTCGCCAGCACCAGGAAGCAATGGACAGGGGGGTGCGACTTCGAACGCCGGTGCTTCATCGAACCTCATCACGACCACAGCAAAAGGACCGAACAAGGGCTTGAGACTCACACTTGCTGGTCACACCAAAGAGCTCTACGCTCTTGCATGGTGTCCCACTGGTCCTGGCTCAGCGAACCCGGACCAACCTAGGATGCTGGCCACCAGCTCCTTCGATTGGACAGCGAGGTTATGGAATGCTGATAATGGTGACTGCATCCGGGTCATTGACGCGCACGAGGACAACGTCTACACTCTACGATTCAGTCCTTGCGCTCGCTACCTCGCCACGGGCGGTATCGACAAGAAGGTGCTCATTTCACGCGTCGACAATGGTGCGCTGGTACAGCAATACCTTGGCGGAGGTGCCATCTTTGACATTGCATGGAAAGACATCCACGACACTGTCGAGACCAAGCAAGAGGAAAGAGAGGCGGGAGCCAAGCCGCGGCCTTTGGCCAATCGCCATCAACTGGCCATCTCGCAGGCTGACCGAAAGCTGAGTGTCCTCAACATAGGCGATCTGGATGCCGTCGAGTCGACTGCTTCTTTCAAGTCACCACCACCGAGCGAGGTCAAGACTGAGGCGAGCACGGGCGGCAGCGATAAGCCGCCCAAGAAGCAGGCACGTGGTGGAGTGTGAGCAGGTTCTGCAGCCAATGTCGTTTAGCGCGCAGAAGCAATCACCGGCACCCACTCCCGGGTCTTTTTAAACGCGGCTTGCACTCGTGAACTTCTGATTGTCGTATGTAGGGATGTGTCTAGGATCTGCCTCGACGTTCCGAGCGCCTCAATGCGCGCACTTCATCATTCGATTGTTTGTTTGCTTCTGCTCGAGCCTACCACGGTAGTGTATCAGGTAGGAAGCGACACTCCGCCACTCCTTGCACAGCGGAGGCATCGCTCGCTCATCAAGACAAAATGTATTTCGTTCTTATACACTGTACTTGTAGGAGTTTGTTTTTATCGGAAAAACATGATAGTTTGATACCACCTTTCCATCTGAGAGCCATGTTTGAGCGATGTGTATATAACGGACTGTCAACGGGAAGCCTCTCGAGGCCTGCCTTGGGGCTGCCTTGAGATAAGAATGGAAGTAACGTATCGTCGAGGCCCGAAAACGCACATGCCAAGTGCGTAAGCAGCCTTCACATCGCTGGAATGGGGAAGCTTCTTGAGCCTGAGGTCGCAGAGGCGCCTCGAGGCGGACAACAACGCTTTGGCAGGGTCGGGATCGGCAGAAGGGTTTGAAAGTTTGGCCCGATGCTGCCTAGGATGAGATCCAAAATTCGGCCGAGGTACGAGCTTTACATCACGTGTTGTCCCCAAAGCTGAATTTGGTTTGGATTCGAACCAAACCCGATGAAAGTACAAATTCAAAAATTAGGAATTTGATACATTGAGGATTATAAAATTGTATTCGGTCTGAAGTCGCTGTTTCAGTGACATTGCATACTGCAATCTGCAACTGGAAGACCAGAGCCAGACTGCCGCTCAATGAGGACGGGTCAGGGCGAGAGGCTGCAGCAAGCTGTCCAAGAGCCACGGCTAAGCTACTTGGCGAGCCTCTCCAAGCGGGGAGCAAGTCGAGGAAGACTGGCCAAGTCTCAAAGCTGTAGATTCGGATCGCAGTCAGTCAGTGAAGTCAGTCATCTCATTCAGTCGCGCCAGTCAGTCACTCAGTCAGAGCCAACCAGCTCAGCCGTGGCTAGTCTTTGAGTTCGAGATCATCAATCGCTTGCACTTCCACCAACCACCCTCTTCAAGACTCCTCATCACCCTCTTGACTTTTTGTTCCCTTTCGCGGACAAAAGACATATTCGACATACATATCGCCCAACATGGCTGCCAAGGTCGGAATTCCTAGTGAGTTTCCGCTCTGGCTCGAATACCGGACGAGCATCATCCGATGGACAGCAGCGGCGACACTCTCTCTTTCGGCAATGGCGACTAGCATCGGCAACGACAACAGCATTGGCAATGGAGTACGGTGACGACAATGACGGCAGCATCAGAAGCAGAACACCAGCTACAAGCATATCAGCCGGCAACATCGACCTACATGTCCTGCTTGGAACAGGAATATGGACTGTATTGATGGGAAGGCATCGACAACGATGGGCAAAACAGAGATGGACCGTCTTCATCGACGGACGAAGGCTTCGCAACAGCGCTGTTCATACAGGTGTCTGAATAACAGCATCGAGAAGGTCGTAGTCGAGCTACGGCAGCAGCCATACTCGAATCTCGGGACCATTCAGCAGAAATATGGATGCCCAGCATTCGAGGTAAACTACCACTGTCGGAACGCTTCACTCGACCGTTCATCGTCACGCCATCGTCACATGCCAGCAGTACCACGACAACGATGCTGCCATCAAGCTATGCATCCAGCCGCCAATGCCGACCACCACACAGAGAGAGCCGTTGTTGCAGGACATCACTTTCAACAAATTGCAAGAGTTTACTGACACTTTCGACCTGTCTCGCTACGACCCTTATCCCCATCTTAACAGAGGACGTCGCTGCCGTCGCCGCCCCTCAGGTCGGTGGTGTCCGACTTTTCGGAAAGTGGGAGTAAGTACTCGAACAAACACACGATCTTGACAGCAGCACATGGCTACACGACAAGGCATTGGGAAATGATTGCAGACGTGACTTTGGATACATTAAGGGAACACACAGGCATTGGCACTCTGGACAGAAGCGATCATTTTTGGCTTCGTGGAGGGAAGAGAGGTACGACATCCTGCCACGCTGAGTATGGCTCGGAGGACCGCATCACGGATCGTTGATGGAATGGATCCAGTCGTTTGGTGCTGCTTGTCAAGGTCGTGGTAGTCGCATATCAGCAAAGTTCATCTCGAGCGGATCACTGACTTTCGCATCTCTCCGTTCTCCACTCTTCACTCACTACAGCGCCCAGGAGGTCGAGGTCAAGGACATCTCGCTCACTGACTACATCGCTCTCCGCAATGCCGTCTACACCCCTCACACCGCTGGTCGTTACCAGAACAAGGCCTTCAAGAAGGCCCAGACCCCTATCGTCGAGCGTCTCGTCAACTCGCTCATGATGCACGGCCGCAACAACGGCAAGAAGCTCATGGCCGTCCGCATCGTCGCCCACGCTTTCGAGATCATCAATTTGCTCACCGACGCCAACCCCATCCAGATCCTTGTTGACGCCATCATCAACACTGGTCCCCGTGAAGACTCGACCCGTATCGGCTCGGCTGGTACCGTCCGCCGACAGGCCGTCGACGTGTCGCCTCTCCGACGTGTCAACACCGCCATCACCCTCCTCACCACCGGTACCCGCGAGTCGGCTTTCCGCAACGTCAAGTCGATCGCCGAGTGCCTCGCTGACGAGCTCATCAACGCCGCCAAGGGTTCGTCCAACTCGTACGCCATCAAGAAGCGTGACGAGATGGAGCGTGTTGCCCGATCCAACCGTTAAGCGGTTGTGTTGCCCCTCGGCTGGTTCACAGGCAGCGCTGCTCTGTATCACGGTGCTTTGGTCGACCGCAACCTTTTCGGGATCCCTTTTGTACTTTTTCTATATTGCGATGACCAGACATCGTGATGTAGCAGCATCCAGCTGTGTGGATGGAGTAGCATCCGTCCATACCGTTTCATGACGAGTGTTGCAGCGGCATCTGATCCGTGAAGCTGTAATGCGATTCATCGACGTTTCTATCCCTCTTCCTCATCTTTGTTCCCTTTCCCCCCTTTCATCTCTGCCAAGCTCGACTTTTTCTTCACCAGAAAAGGCGGGGCTCTTTCACGAATCAAAAAGGTCGATCGATATCTATGTCCAACGACGACCAAGGACGAGTATGTTTTCCCGCATGCTTGTCTCCGCATCCGCTTGTCTTGTTCTTTCTCGCCAAAAGAGAAGATCATCCACACCATATCGCAGCATCAGAAGGCTCACAAAGAGTCCGCAGCAATCCCATATACTATCATGTCTCCGAAACACTGAATTCGTGTGATGCAAGTGCCTGTGTTGGAGTTGCAGATCGCTGAGAGTGTGAAGATCGGATTGTTGCTGCTATCTGAGGAGAGAGCATTAAAGTGAGAACGCACAAGGTGACTTTGAAGTGTACTGTACTTTTACGCGTCGCGAGGCAGAGACCCGAGTGTTCAGGTCAAGGGTCTCGCGTGATGAATCGGCAAGCTTTGCATCAAGTCCAACGCCATCCTCTAGAGCTTTTAGCGACACCCACCACGCCGTCAACAACGCAGTCCCCTTTGGCAGATCACGCCATGACTCCGATCAATACAGCGTCAAGATCAACACAATGAGCGCTCGAGACGTCGACCTCGAGTTCGAAAAGGCATATCAGCGCCTATTTTCGACATCTGCTCCTCCACCCAGCGGTGACAGAAGCAGCAGCACAAGAATAGAGCCTCAAGCCGAGTCTTCCAAGGCGCCCCATACAAAATATGAAGAAGCACAGTCACGATCGACGACGGCACAGCCGCACAGTTTCGATGCCAGCATTCTCGCACAACCTCGGCAGCCTTCGGTTGGGCAGTCGCGGCCACACGAACGGCTCGCTCAAGCGCATCAGCTTCAGCGCGAGCGACCGCCGCAATCCAGATCATTTGAATCGCCTCTCGACGCTCTGGCTCGACACAGAGGAGTATCGAGCTCAAAGGGCAAAGCTCGCGCACCATCCCCATCCCATGTCGAAGCAGAAGAGCGGCATGCCAAACCCGCACGCCGCAGCCCAGCGACTCCAGCTGCGGTCCTCGCGCATTCCAGCGGTATGGCCTACCCAAGCACAGTTGCATACTATCCGTACCCAACAGGTCAACCGTCCTACCAGGTTTCGGCGCCTCTCATTGCTTCGGGGTCCAACATGGCATCGATGCCAGGTCAGGCGGTAGCTTGGGCCCAGCCTATCATGTCTACAGGGCCGATGCCCGCGATAGGTTATCCGGGATTCAGTGCTTCGGTGACGTTTTCGCAGCCGCAGTTTTTTGCATCTCCACCGCAGGCGGTGCAGCAGGCTGCAGTCGCTACGGGGACCCCAGATGCCTGGTTGCAACAGCATATACCCCAACCTAGCTTGCGTACGGTGGATAATGTGGCGGAAGACTCTTACGAGCAGCAGCAGCAGCAGCAGCATCCGACTAGCATGCCAGCTCCTAATTCTCGACCGCATCCAGCTGTTCAGACAGCCGAATTAGATAATTGGATGCGCAAGCGGAACAAAGAGCAAGCGGGACCGTTTGACTCAGAAGCTCGCCTCAGAAGAACCTCGCAGAGAGCTTCAGATCCGGACGTAGCAAGGCTCAAGGCCAAGCAGAAGCGAGTGAAGCAACCGTCTCAAGAACCATGGAAACCTCAGCTCAACGAAAAGGATCTACACACACCCAAAAGGCGAGGTCGACCTCCTCGTATCCGCGAAACGACCCCGCTGGACGTCAAGCCTGAGATCCTCGTCGCCCCGCAGCCCGCGATCCAGATCAAGTCAGAAGAGACCGAAACGCAGCCGCTCAAGCCCGCCACCACACGACGAGCCTTTGACGGCAGTCTGCCACTAGCAAGCGACAGGGGCCGTCCGTACAACCGCGAAACGCACACGCTCTTCATCCACTCGCCACGCCGTTTGCTGTGGCTGGCGCATCTCGCTGTCGCACGTGCCGAAAACCGGGTCGATGCGCCAGGCGACGTCAACGACACCAGTCAATGGGCGCGCTGGTCCAACTCGGTGGCTGCACGGCTGCAAAACCCTTCCAATCAAGTGTCGCCTTCGCCCACTGCTGCGTGCGCACCACCACACTCGCAATCCGATCCAGCAGGATGGTTCCCGCGCGACAAACGCCACGCATACATTGCATTACGGAAAGAACTTCATACAGCTAAGCGGACGCCTGCGGCACGCATCTGCATGCCCAAGCTACTGCGTTACATTGCCAGAACGTATGTAGCTGCCGACAGGATCGACTCGAGGAAAGCAAGGCGGGCGTTTCTGGAGGACAAGCATGTAGGCGGACAGCTGGCGAGGCATATGGTGAGGAGGGCCAGGGCGGTGGCGTTGGATGCGAGGAGGTTGTGGTGTGTTTGGGCGAAGAAGGCACATGCAAGTAGAAACAAGGGTGGCAAGGTGCGAGGTAGGAATGTCGCGTTTGCCCCGCCGGTCAAGGCTGAAGTTGAGCAGTCCAGTTCGACGTCAGCCGTTGCTGGTGGAGCATACAGCGAGCCAAGAGTGAAGCTGGAACCCGAATCTCCGTCGATCGTACGAACGCCGCCGATGGTCAAGCAGGAGCCGGATTCGGACGGCACCATGACGCCTGCGCTTGCCGACCCGGGAGCGGGGTATGCGCCAATCGAGTCTGCGCCTGCATCGGACAGGGTAGACGGACGATCGCGTCTCTTTCTACGTCGCAACTTTCGAATCTATCAGCTGGTCGGGTTGAAGGGTTTGCCACTGTCGTAGCGTTTCTCACTCGTTGCGATGGAAACCCGAATCCTTTTTTTTCGTTATCACATCGTTCGCACTTGTCTTGTTTTCCCAGATCTCGAAGCTGTCCGCTCAAACTCGGCGTCGATGAACGACACACGCTCTAAAACCCACTGTGAACACACGGCCGTCTCGTTTCACGACTGCAAAAGGCTTTCTTCTCCTTACACTCGACGTTTAGATACTAGCTTTGACCGCACCGCCATTCTTGAGCTCCCGCAACAACCTCATCACGTCTACGTCCTTGTGCACCTCCTTCTCGCCACTCACGTCGGCGACCTTGCTCCGCACCACCTCGTCCCTGCATCGCATAAATGGGTTGTGCTGCAACTCGTCTCCGATCGTATATACGCCGGTTGTCACACCACCGTTCCTGCCGTCCTTGAGATCCTGCACCAGTTTGCTGATCGCCTTTTCCTCGCTGGGCAGGATGGCGGCGGAAAATGCCACGTTGGCCTTGGTATACTCGTGTCCGCAGTAGACCTTTGTATCGCGAGGAAGCGTCGCGAGCTTGTCCATGGCGGCCAGCATCTCTTCCGGTGTGCCTTCGAAGAATCGACCACAGCCCGAGATGAAGAGCGTATCGCCCGTAAATACACCCCTCTGCTGTCCGTCGGTGACGTAGTAGCAGATGTGGTCCTGAGTATGACACGGCGTAGCCAGACACTTTATATCGATCCCCTTGAGCAGGCTTACCGTATCGCCGTCGGCGACCTTGTTCGTCAGCTCTGGAACCTTGTCACTTCCTCCATACACCGGACGACCGGGATACTCGGCGGTAAACGCCTCGTTGCCTCCCGAGTGGTCAAAGTGATGATGCGTAGTGAGCAGTCCAACCACCTGGTCGGGTTTGATGCCGAACGAGCTGGCTGCAGAAGAGACGGTAGGCACGTCAAACGGATCGACAAACAGCGCCGAGCCGTCGTCGGACTGGAGGATGTACGCGTAGTTGTCGTCTCGAACGGCGACCGGATGGATCTTCATTGCGAGTGAGGCCGAGGTGGACAGCGTGCGACGGGCTGGTAGTCGGAGAGTTTGACTGCAGATGGCTCGAGAGAGGATCATACGTTCCTTAATAAGGTGCGAGCGCGTTCAGGGCAAACGGTCAGCGGCCAGAGCTGCAAGTTGTGAGGTTGCTTGAAAAATTGGATCGAGACAGTGAGATAGTACACCACCGACGCTATCGAAAAGGTTGCCTCAATTGGTGGTCGAACACTGAGCCTTGTAGAGAAGAATCAGATCAACGTTCATAGACACACGACATCCCAACTCCACAGTCCACGGCGAAATGTGTCAGCTTGCGCTGGAGCTCGGACCATCCTTTGTCCCCCCCCCCAGGGCCGAACTCCACCTGCGCGCACGCGGCTTATCGCAGATCGCCGATCGCCGATCCAATCCTGTACAGGTTTAGAGCGGCTCGATTTTCGAATCCCTATCGCCAAGCGTTCGACTCGTTGCACACTCCGTCACTCATATCGCTCCTCGTAGCGCACCGCTTAGCATGCTTCGTCGGCAAGAAGCTAGCTTCAAACAAGAGGGTCACACCACCCTGACGCACCATCATCCTGGCCGGGACACTCGAGAGGCGCGCCATTTGGCGAGGCAAAAAGAAATGACCGTCGCCCACGCTCTCGACGAGCTTCCACGTGTGCGTCGGAATTCGCTGTCAGAGGGAGGGGCGGGCCATGCGTGAGATGTTTGACACAGGATGCTTTGAGAAGCAAGCACAACCAGCACGAAACACATCTACAACTCAGTGCAGAGGCTCGATCATTCCCCCGCGAAAATTACATGACAGTACACCCCCTCGCATCCTCCTCCTCATCATCATCAGTCGTTCCATCCCTCGCCGCCTCCGGCCCCAACAGCACCCGCGACCACCTACTCCCACCGACTTCCGCTCTTCCTCCCCTCTGACCCGCACCCGTCCCCACATCCCCTCCAGCCACCCCGACACCAGGCAACCCAAACGCCATCGCTACCACACTGCCCACCTTACTCCTCCCGCCACCTTGCGGTCGACGAGCCGCCCTCTGCTCCGCCTTGCGCTTCTGCTTCAGCCTCGCATCCACCAACTGCCAGCCCCAAAAGCTCTTGAGCACAGGCTTTACCTCGTTGCATTCGTCATACCCTTCGCGCTGTCTTTCCCGTATCTCGCTGGCACCTTGCTCTCCTCGCGTTTGCGCATCTTCGGTCAAACCCGCACCGGCCGAACACGGCTCGGGATCATCGTAGCTGAACTTTCGAAACGCGTAGCCCCGTGATCCCTGCCTTGGTCGAACACCGCCATCAGGTGCATCGCCATGACTCAACTGCGTGTACGTGTCGCGAGAAAACGACCTACAGTCAACAAGACTGAGGTAGGCGTTTCGCACTTTACGATAGCGCGCCAGCTGAACAAACTGCATAGCCACCTCGTTGTTCGCGTGAGTATCGTCCAGCTCCAAGTGGATCAAAAAGGGACATCGGTTGATCAACAGCAGCATCGCTTCGGCCGTCAGATGGTTGGCCGAGGACAGGATCAGATGCGTAAGATGCGTGCCGGTTGCCGGGATCAAGGCTGCCACAGCCTGCTCGTCGTAACCTGGTGGAGCTTCTTCCTGCGTCGAGCTGGCATGCCTCCTCCGACTAGCAGACCGACGCGCCATGTTGAGCAACGACCCTCGCGGCCTCGTCCCGTTCATCAACGCATCTCTGTCCGGCACCGCCATGCCAAACGCTTCTGCATGCGACTCGGGTGGCGTCAACGCCGACACGACCGCATCGGTAATCTGCGTCGCCCTCTCCAGATCCAGCCTCTGCAGCCGCGGCGTAGTCGCAAACAGCTTGACCAGCCCTGCATCCTTCAACCCCGCACCTATGTTGGCCATCTCGAGCACCTCCAACATCGGCACAGCGTGCGCCAGAGACATACACGCGCGGTCGGTCAACGCTCGACACGACGACAACTTGATCTTCTTGAGCTGAGGGAATCGCCGACGAACCACCTCGTCGTCGTGCTGACTTGCAGCCTGGCGCGGGGTAAGCGTCACAAAGTGTCCCTTTTCGCTAATGGTATCGCCTTCACTACTGACCAACGCTGCAATCGCAGCATCATCGACATCGGTACAATAACTCAGATCGAGAACTTCCAGAATAGGCCAATGCCTTCCCAGCCGCGTCAGCGTTGCGCTATCAAATCCAGACACTCCGGCAGCCCGAAGCTCGCGGAAAGGTGAACCCACGTTGCGCTCCTTGGAGAAGGCAGACATGCTAGTCTCGCTCTGGATGGCGAAAACAGCACGGATACCATCCGCATCGATACCGCGACACCGACTGATATCCAGCGTCTCGAGATGCGGAGCCCTCGCAGCAAGAACGCACAACGTCGTATTGTCGACGCACGGCATACCTGCAAGATTACAACGTTTCAAGTTGGGCGACTGCGCAAGAACCGTGTTGAGCGCATTCGTCGAAATACGTCGACAGCCTTGCAGGTTGAGCTCCTCGAGTTGGCGAAACGCCAATGGCACGCATGCCGACGTTGTCGCGAGCTGCCAGTCTGTCACCGCTCTAGGACGCTGTGCCTTGGTGATGGCAAGCAGCACACCAGATCGCAAATTCGCAAGCCCATGCAGATCCAGACGCCTGACAAACGGTCCCGCTGCCCTCGCAATGCTGATCATAGCCTCCTCAGCCATGTCCGGATACCTGGAGAAATCGAGATCCTGCCAAAGCTGACCATCAAGCACAAAGCTCTGCCAGGCTCGCGAAACGCGGCCGAGACGAGCCAGCTCGCGAACGGCCGCCTCCATACCAACCCATCGCGTCTCGTTCGACCTTTTCCCTCGCCAGAGACCGTCGTTGACCGCGCTTGCGTGCTCGTCAACATGAAGATCAACCAGACTCTTGAAGATGGTCAGCACGATCTCACGTGGCAGCTTCTGCAGAGGATCCGATCTCCTCTCGTTGCTCTGACGCGGAAGAATCAAGACCGGATCGCCAGATGCCGCTGCATCAATGCCGGCTTGAGGACTGCTACGTGCTGCGTGCATCAACCAAGGCCTGCTAGTCGGGATCGGCCGCACTCGTGCAGAGATGAGCAACTCTTGAGAAACAGGCGCTACGACTTCGCGCACCACCGTGCCCGTCGATGCTGCCTCGTCTTCCTGTCGCTGTTCACGCTCGGAGCTGTCATCAGAATGGGTGCGCTCGCTGTTTCGATCACGGTTGAGAGACAAGAGATCGCCCAGACTCCTCAAGCTGGCGGTGCGACTTCGTCCCTTTCGCAACAGACTAGCGCGTGTCGGAGTAGTTGCTCCACTCCGGCTCGAAGTATATCCACAGGTGAACAGGCCGCCGTTAGGAGCAGAGCTGATGGTAGCACGACTAGGAGGACGCGAGTCGCCGCTGTTTCTCCTGGAGTTGTTGGCAGAGGACACGGCTGTGCGCAGCAAAGGTGAGGCGTCAACTCGTCTGTGATCAGCGCTAGCAGTGCCGTGGCCTGTCGAGGGTCGAGACGCAGTAGCAGCGCTGGAGCGGGACTGAACAGAGTTGGCACCGGCAGTCGAGGGTCGTGACGAAGTTTGTCTCGAGCTGCGTGGTGCAGGACCCATCCTAGCGCCTTCCATGTAAGCGGTGGCAGTGTAGTTGTGCACCTCGATACGTCGACGTGCTTGCAAGAGATTTGGCGCACTGTCACTTCTCACGAAGCGTGCCCTTTGGCTGAGATGGCCAGCCGAGAGATGAGAGTTGTGAGCCTGCGACATCGAGGAAGCATCCGGCGTCTGCGTGCCCTGAAGGCGACTGTGCAAGGCGGGAGGCAGGTTGAGCTTCTTGGCGATACGGCTGGAAAGGAAGCGATTTGCAGCAGCTGCACGGAACGCAGAGGTCTTGGAGCGCGAGCCACTTGGCTCGGGCTGCGTTAGGGGCGGTGTGTATTCGGGCGCTTCTTCATAAGATGGCAACGTCTCCTCCGGGTAGAGTGGAGGCATGGGAGCTGAGCTTGTGCCAAGACATCTTCCGTCGGCGACAGCCGTGCAAGTGGTCGACTCTGGAGCTACTTCGGCAGCATTCGAGCTTGAGCGCTGTTGCGACACCGGCCCGCCCGACGTCATCCGAGACTCGTTGGCATCGATCGTCCGCTCCATCGAGTTGCGCTGTGCACCTCGGTCATCATCAGCGGAATCGACTGCTCGAGTTACTGCCTCTGGCTTGGGACTTGCGTGAGGAGAGCCAAAATGGAAGCTAGTAGCGTCGGTGCTGTTGGAAGCGAGAGAGCTTGGACCGAAAAAGTCGAACGTGTTGACGGAGCCAAGCGATGATTTGGCTCGTGCATGAGATGGACGGCGGCGACTGTGACCTTGAGAGGAGCAAGGGCCTTGAGAGGGGTTTGAGCTGCTGTCTTGCGGAGGGTTTCTGGAAGGTATGGGCATGGGCTCGACCGTTTGCGATGAGCCTGGCTGGTGCAGCGTAGAGTCGACAGGATCTTGTGCTCTCTGCTTTCCCTTGTCGGTGCTTGCAGATGGCTCTTGCATGATGTCGGAGGGCTGGAATGTGCTCGTTGTGGGAATGAATCAAAGAAGAGGGCGAGTATCGGCTGCTCCGCTTTCGTAGAACTTATCGCAAGTGATCCGAGCAGAGTCTTGATGGGTCAGGATCGGCTCGGTGTGCGGTCCGATGCCTGAGCGGTTGGTGTATCGATGAGGTTGTCACGCAGAGAAACGCAAATGATGATGGCGATGGCGAGGGACAAGCGTACAGTACGTCGCTGTATGATGGGGGCGAGAAGCAAAGAGAAAGGTCGAGGAGTCGAGCTTGATCAATCAGCTCTGGCAGAGGAGAGGAAGTCGAGCGAGATCTCCTAAGCTGGGACAGGGCAGCACGCATACATTGGCACCGTCAGAAAGCTGACAAGGGTCCTCGGCCAACTCAACCGTAGCTGCGGGAGGAGGAGGCACAGCAACAGCACCTCAGCGGCCAGCCGATAACTTATCACACACAGTTTCCGTGTGACAGGGCGAGTGCGTGAAATGCCTAGGTTCTTCCGATGCAACCCACTGACACGCAACCGAATCACACACACGGATCACAAGATGGCTCGCTTTATCTTTTGGCCCTCGCACTTACTCACACGCTCGGCTTGTCAGCAAACCTGTCGAGATTTCAACGCTCACTTTCCTCCACTTTCAGCTAAACGAAAATGCTGCGCTCCGAAGAAACACTACGCCAGCTTTCCTCACACAATACCAAAGCGTGAGAGGGGGGTCCAATGGCGAACAAGCTCAAGACCATCTTCTGGCGAAGAGGAGAGCTGGGAGAAGGTAAAGGTGACAGGAGCTTAGGGGAAAAAATGCCAAGCCTGCGGGACGTTAGCGCTGTTGTCCCCTTCCCGACTGAGGGCCGGACGCAGTTTTTCTCACTCCGATTTGCTTCGTTTCGTCCACTTCTTCTTGAGCCTTTGTGCACGTTCACACCACCTTTCGCTCCCCGCTTTCCCCACACATGCAAGCTGCTTCTTCTTGATGTAGACTGAGCTTGAAGAAGACAGCGCGAGTGGAATCGGCCAAGACCGCGAAGGCTCTTGAGAGTGCGTCTTGTTCTGTTATCTTGACGTTTTTCGTCTTGGTCAGGAGACTCGCGATACATACTGCAACCATTTCGCTTTTCTGAACCCTGCATAAATTCTGAGAGTTGCTTTGTCGGCAGGGGGAGAGACACTGCTCTGGTGCCGCGCTGTGAAAAAAGGAATTTTTGGTCTGTGTGACCGGACCGCGCTTTGGCCTCGAGTAACCTTTTTACTCGCGCGCACCGCGTGAGAGAGCCGCTTGCAAGGATTGTCAACGGTACAACTTTTGTACAGTCAGGAAACGAATCGCTTCTCTTCATACGTTGCAAGACCAAGGTCTCTGATTTGGTGTATATACAAGAATAGACAGCTTTACAAACAGTTAAAGGCAGGAAGAAACGGATCAAGTTTTCAGCCGGGTGAACCATGTGTGTGTTCCCACACATGGCGGAAGAAGCAGGGTCCTGCGCTTGAGCAGCTCCTTCACTTAGAGCTCAGATTGTGCAGCGGTGGGCTTGACGAAGAGCAGGAAAAAACAAAAATAAAAATATAAAAATATAAAATAAAGAAAATTTAAATGGAGAGAACCAAAAAAAAATCAACCATCAAGGACCGAAGCTGAAGCGTGGATCGGTTCTGTCAGGCTGCCGCTTCGAACTGCTTGCTCGTCTGTACTGACTTGGACCTCGCCGACGCTGATTGCTCGATGAGTCGTGGCTTCGAGGCGTCGACCTGGGACGAAGCTATCAGCACCGTGTCGAGCACCTCTTCTTGCACAATCTGAACTGAGACGCTCACCCGTACAACTTCGAACCGTCTGCTTTTTGATGTATGGCCGACGTCCAACGTCATTCGACCGGCTGTTGTCGGCCAAACTTTTCTCGAACCACCGTACAAAATCATACCCAATCAAAGCACATCAATTTGCACATCGACGTCATACTTAAGATGGAGACTCATACCGTCCAAAACAGTGTTGGTTTCGGAAGCATCGTTCGTCGGGTCGACCGAAATTTTCCCAACGTTTTCAGAGTTTGGCGCGCCTCGACACCAAAAAAAAACCCTCGTACTTGCGAACCTTTTGCTCCTCGGTCGACGGTGCAAGGTTTGATGACAGATGCAGGAAGGGGAAAGGTGGGTGGTCGGTTAAACTGTGTCAACTGCGATGGTGGAGAACCTCGTCCGGATGGTCCGGAGTCGTGTATGTCCGGCAGCGCGGTGGTGGGGGGAGTCGGATCGGGGCTCGACAGCCGATCTCCAAGTGCGCGCCCCCCCCCACTCGGAGCTTGGTCCCACTTGACACAACACAGCTGTCGAGTTCTGCGATCGACTCTTCGCTGTTTGCTCAACAGTGGGCCTCATGATATGCTTCCGAAGCTCGACATTATAGGGAGACCCTTTCGGACGGTCCAAGAATTTGGCGACGCACCACCCGATGAGCAAGGGGGGTAATGCGTGTGACTCGCTCGCCAGGCGCGGGCGGTACTTGACATGCATTTTCTCCCAGCTCGCCATGAGGCATCACGATGCCTTCTCCTTCGTCACTTCCCTCCTTTCTTCGCATCGATATCCTCCTCACAGCATGACCTCCCCATCCGCCTTAGCCCCTCCCATCCCCTTGTCCATTCACACCTTCACCACCGCCCTACCCAAACTCGAACTCCACGCCCACCTCAACGGCTCGATCCGCCGCTCTACCCTCACCCAACTCGCTTCCGCTCGATCCATCGACCCTACCCTTACCCGTATCGCCTCTCGTATACCCTCTACGCTCTCGGACGCCTTTTCCATCTTCTCCGTCATCCACGCGTGCGTTACCACGCTCGACCATGTTTCCCGTATAGCGCAGGAGCTAGGGGAGGATCTGGAGCGCGATGGGGTGGCGTATGCCGAGATACGTACTACGCCACGTCGGATGGAGGGAAGGAGGCTGGACGAGTATGTTGGCGCCGTGTTGGAGGGTTTCGAGAGATATACCAAGGGAGGTGGGTGTGTAGTGTTGAACTTGATTCTGTCGATTGATCGAGCCAAACATTCGGCAGTTGAAGCGGACGAGGTGGTCAACGTGGCACTTGCATTTCGATCCCGAGGGGTCGTGGGCATCGATCTTTCCGGTGACCCGACCAAAGGCGACTTTGACACCTTCGTCCCGGCACTGGAACGAGCCAGAACAGCCGCACTCAAAATCACCCTTCACGCCGGCGAAGTCCCCCATCGCGACTCGGAGTTCTCTTCCATGCTCGACTTCGGTCCCGATCGTTTCGGACACTGCTGCTTCGTCTCCCCCTCCAACCTCGCACGTCTTCGTGCATCTTTAATCCCCCTAGAACTGTGTCTCACCAGCAACGTCCTCTCCAACTCCGTTGCAGCCCTTGAACACCATCATTTCCGCCTCCACTACGATCCACCATACGGAACCATCTGCTGCATCTCGACCGACGACAGCGGCGTGTTTGGCAGTAGCCTGTCGAACGAGTATGCGTTGCTGATGCAGTGTTTTGGCCTGAACGAGCGAGAGACGTATGCGTTGGCGAAAAGGGTGCTGGACGCTACGTTCTTGGATAGAGACGGCGAGGTGTGGAAGAGTATAGAGAGGAAATTTGAAACTTTTGAGCAGAGATGGGATTGGAACTGACCTCTCACGTTGATAGACTGGAAAGACCTGGATCCGCAGACGCCTGGAATCGCCCAACCTTTTCGGAATGCAATGTCGCGATGCACATCTGCTTCAAATCTTCGACGGAAAAACCATGTGTGAACAATCTGTGTGAACAATCACCCAAGTGACTTTGAATTGAAAGAATTGTACATTGGCACACCGGCCATCCTTGTTCAACGACGAGGCACCCGTCCCCTCAACGCCTTCTGCATCGTCCCCGGAGGAGCCTTGGGACCCGGCTGAGCCTTCTCACTCGCCTGGTTCCTGATCGTCTCGTCCACGCTCAGGATCAGACAAGCCGCCTCGGCTGCCGACTGCAACGCATTGATCCGCACCAAACTCGGCTCCCACACAAACTTCTCCATCAAATCCGCCGTGTCCTCGGCATCGATATCGATGCCTTCCCACTGTGCGCCTTGGGCGTGCTTCATGCGCAGCCTGTTGAGAAGATCGGTGGCGTCAAACCCGGCATTGTCGGCCAACTGACGAGGAATGCACTCCAGCGACTTGGCAAACGCGCCAATAATCAGCTGCTGCTTGCCCTGGATCGTACGCGAGTGATCCCGAAGGTACTTGGACAGCTCCATCTCGGTCGCTCCTCCTCCAGCGACGACATGGCTGTTCTTGATCGCTCGACGGACAATCATAATCGCATCGTGCAGACTGCGCTCAACTTCGGCAATGAACTGCTCGGCTCCTCCACGCAAGATCAATGTGCACGTCTTGGCCTGCGGACACTCTTCAAAGATGTTGAAGCGTTCACCGCCAATCTGGCGCTCTTCAAACTTGCCGCACGTTCCCAGGTGCTTGTCCGGGTTGATGTCGGAGCAAGTGCTCTGGACCGATCCTCCAACAGCTTGCACCACGCGCTTCATGTCGTCAGCGGGCACACGACCGGCGCAGAAAATGTCGCGATCGGCAAAGTACTGTGTAGCCAGATCACCAATGGGAAGCTTGGAGAGCACCACTTTGGCGCCGGTCTTGACGATCGCTTCGAGCTTGTTGAAGATGATCTGCCACTCGGCGTCGACCACCGCCTGATATTCGGAAACCTCGTTGATTCGTACCTCGGCATTGTCCTTTTCCGCCTTGAGCTCGAGCTCGACGTTGAGACAGAGAACCTTGGGGTTGGTGAAGCTCTTGGGCTGCTGCTCGAATCCAGCGTAGGCAAACGTCTTTTTGAAAGCAACGCCGTGTACGAGCAAAGAATCTTGCATACCTCCACCGGGGACCTTTTTCATACCGATCAAGCTCTGATCCAGATCATCCTGGTCGAGCGACAGCACGGCATCGACCACCATCTTGCTGAAAAAGGGTCGCTGCGATACGATGAGCTTGGACGACATGCTCGTGCCGGCACACTTGAGCAGCAGATCGTGGAATGCCTGCTTGTCCGACTTGTCGATGGTCACGGCCATCTCCTTGATTTTTTCCACAGCGAGCTGCACAGCTTTCCTGTAGCCCTTGATGATGATATGTGGTGCCACACCTTCCTCGATGAACGGCTTGGCCTCTTTCAGCATCTCACCGGCAAGCAGCACGACCGATGTCGTACCGTCGCCGACCTCGGCATCCTGCGCGCGCGCAATGTCGACGAGCGTCTTTGCCGCTGGGTGTACGATGTCGAGCAGTTTTAGAATGGTGGCGCCGTCATTGGAGATGGTAGCCTGACCACGCTCGTTGACGATGAGCTTGTCCATACCACGGGGTCCCAATGTCGAGGCGACGCAGGAGACGATGGAAGTGCAGGCGCCAATGTTGTGCAGAAGCTGCGACGTGCCTTGTGAGATGTCGGTGTCCTCGCGCAACAGAATGATGGGCGCGTTGGGCATCATGCCGCCGAATCTGCCCGCCATTTTGGTTCAGAGTGTGTGAGGGAAGAGCTTTGTCGAGCAGCTCTTCTGATGTGAGGGTGGTGATATGAGGGAGCACTTGATTTGTTGGTGTTGAAGGGAGTGAGCGTATGCGATGATCCCAAACTGCGAGCTTGAATCCTCGGTTGATCCTTCGACGTCCGTTCGTAGTGACTTCGTGACGAGGTGGAGAGAGATGGTGGGTGACAGAGCTGAGCAGCGATCAAGGTTACTTCTCGTCTGTTCGTGTTGGTCTTCGTGCTTCTCACGCTTTTCAGTCTTTCTCTCGCCTTCTCGCGCGACTTTTTTTTCTGCAGTGCTGAGCTGCGCGAAGATCAACGGCTGGAGCGTGTGTGTGCGCGCGCTGAACCAAAGTTAGCCATTTCTTCTTGCGCCTTCCAAAGCGTCTTTGCACGCGCTTCAGTTTCTTTTTCTTTCTCCTGTTTGATCGAAGATCGTCGGCGTGCAGCAAAGTGTCGAAAGCGGCGCCGTAACACCCCCGACCCGGAAAAAATCTGCTGGTCATCCACCACCACAGCCAAGGCAAAGCAACACAACACCTTCCATCGACAGCCAACGAGTCACTTGCAATGTAAACAATACCCAACAGTGGAGCCTACAGCGCCCAATCCTCTATCCAATGGTCAGGCATCAACAGCAGCGCCCTATCAATAAAAGTCAAAAATCTCGTCCTGTAATCCGGCGGAGTGATGATCGTCGGTTCGCCTTTGCCCGCGCCGCCTAGCAGCGCCGTTTCCTTGACAAAGCTCTCCACGCGCTTGTCCCACGTATACGTACGCACAAAGTCGATGATTCCTACTACCAGTTGCTTGCTCTGTCGATCCACACCCACCATCAGCGAGTAGTCCATCACGTTCATATCGGCCAAAAACAGCGAGTCGTTGTACAGGCTGGCGCGCAGCAGCTTCTTCGAATGCTCGCGGATAAAGATCGGGTTTAGATGACTCGTCTCGATCAGATTCTCGTCGAGCAGCACCTCGTTGTCCTTGCCCGTCTCTTGCACGTATCGGTTGCGTATGCTGCCTTTCAGGTCGTACGATCGGATCCCCTCGACGCCATAGAACAGGTTCTCCATCACAAAGCAGTCGAGCTTGAGACTCTTGCCCGTCTGTGGATTGCGGAAGCCGATCCTGAAGCAACCAAAGATCTTGGCCAGCGCTGTCCTGCGACCTCGCGAGATGCACTGCGACATGTAGGCAAAGTACTGGGGCGCGAATTTGGAAAAGGCGTCCATCTCGAAGCGCGACAGCTGCTTGACCACCAGGCGATTGTCCCTCGTCTTGAGAAACGCAGAGCCAGACTTGCCGCCCGAAGAGTCCCACTTGAAGCATCGCGAGAGCGACTCGACCACTGACACATCGCATCCGCACGTCCTGCGAAGCGCATCAAACTGCTCCGCAAACAGGATCTTGCACCACAGCCGCGTAGATCCCGACTCGAACTCGCAGCGGAAGTGGCGTCCCTCCTTCTTGAGCATGCTTTCCAGCTCGTTGGTCTCCATGTCGACGATCCCCCAGCCATCGGTGGACCCAGCGATGCTCGCATTGCCAGGCATGAACGCTTCGTCCTTCTCTCGGACCTGCGGTCCCTCGTTCCGCATCCCCTTCAGCCGCTCCTTGTATTGCATCGAGCTCAGCGTGAAGGCCACAATCGACGTCGGCTCGTCTTCCCGGAAGATGACGTCCGAGTCGGTAAACACGTGCTCCGAGTTGAGCATCGGATACTCCAGCGGCACCATCTCGCCCGTCCGAAAAGCCCAGAAGCCTGACAGCGTCTTGAGGAAACTCCTCTCCAGACTTGGCATCGAGTCAGAGTCGGAGGTAAAGCCGCTGCGGAGGTACGAAGGCAGTGTCATTTGCATGTTGTTGCTCGTCGTCGCCAAAGACGATGCTGCGATCGACTGTGCATCCGATTCGAGCTCGCTGGCTGCTGGAGGTGACATGTTGGTCGCCCGACCCGTCTCTTGGCTCGCAATGGTGCAGGCGTCGTCCGCTTGCGATGAAGAGGTCGCCACAGCGGTCGACGCGCTGGCCACGGAGTCTGCCACTCCTGCGCCAGCAGTCTTGTCTGAGAGTGCTGCTACTCCACCTCGAGCTTTGATTGTCGAATCTTGTTCGACGCCCTGGCCCTCGTTTGGATGTAGACCAGTCGCTGGACCTGTCGTGGCAGCCACTTTGACTGGGTTCTCGCCCCCTTGCTCTGCAGAGTTTGCCTGCTTGCCAGTCAATGCGTTACGACTTGACTTTGGCGGTTTGGAAGAGGTTTGAGCCTGCGATCTGCGGCTCGATGACAAGGCAAGACCGCGCTTGGAACCAAAGCTCGTTGCCTCCTTGGGCAGATCTTCTTCCGACTCGTGGTCGTCGTCATCATCTTCGCTCTCGTCATCGGCGGCGGATGCACCATCGTCAGCGGTGTTCTCTGCAGCAGAGTCCGGCTCGCTCTCATCATCTCGGACCGCCTCTCGAACGCTGCTGAACACCTCGACTCTAGCTCGTGTCATAGCGACAGGACGTGCTCGCTTTGCCCGTTGGGCTAGCAACAGACGGTGCTGTCGCTCGCGCTCTCGCTCTGCCTCCTTGCTGATGCGATCAAAGTGCTTTGCGATGGTCGACACTCGGCTTCGTGTTCCTGGTCCATGCTCGCTTCTTCGGGCGATAGGAACGCGACTGCTAGATGCGGCTCCGGCGTTTCGACTGCTGCCGGCTCCGTCCGATTGATACGCGCCACTCTGGCTGCGATTACCTGTCCCAGCCGACGTCGTCGACAGATTCACGGCCGCAGCTGCAGCTGCAGCTGCAGCAGAGGCAGCCGATCTTCCGATAATCGGACGCGGTCCAGCTTTGAGGCCCTCACCCTTCGGCGGTCGGTAGCTCGATGGCGGCGGTAGTTGGGCGCTCTTGTTTGGCGTTGCTGAACCGCTTCGTCGCCCGACCGTCGCAGTCGAGGTAGAGCTATCGTTGCGCTTGGCTCTCGGCAGGCGACTCGAACGACTAGTCGCTCCAGGTGTCGCTGTAGGCGAATTGATGTTCGAGTCCGTGCCATCGTCGTATGCACCTGAAGCCTTTCGATTCCTGTGCATCTCCCTGGCATGCGGAGACAGGACTTCTTCCGTCTTACCACGGCGCAAGCTAGGACGCCGAAGCGAGCCGTTGCCATCGGCACGGACTGAAGCAATGTCAGCTGCACTGGACGAGTTCGCTCCCGCACCAGCACCAGCAGAGGAAGCGCCGGTGGTGTTCCGTCTTGGACTGTCGAACCGCTTGATCAGTCCGGACATTGATCCTACAATCTCACTCTCGGTGCAAGAGCTTTCATCCGCACGAGGAAAGCTGACGGTTTCGAACGCGCTTCGAGATTTGGTGTACGTTGGTGACGCAGGAGCGGTGGCAGGGTTCGACAACGCCCGACGACTGATCATGGGCCGAACTTCGACTGGTGACAGATCGGCTACATCGGTTTCGTCGTCAAAGTTTCCGTCGCGGTATTTGGCGGCATCTGCTCGACCAACCTTGTTGAGCTGCATGGGGGCAGTCTTCGAGCGCGACACAGCTTCTGCTGCATCGTGCCCATCGCCCTGGCTCCGGTCCTTCGCAGCAGCGACAGCGAGCTCCGCAGGGGCAGTCAGAACCGGCGGCACCTCGCTCATGGGCGTCTCGACCGTATGAGTAACGAGATCAGATAGCATGGGAGCCACCGACAAGTCTGCACCAGCCAAAGCGAGAGCTTCCATGGCTTGGGCGTTGACGGCACCGAGGCTTTTCTCGCCTGCTGAGGCAGACTTCTCCGATTCACGCCCTTTGGGTTTGCCATCGGTGGCATCTGTCGAGCTCTCGTCCATCTCGGCCGCGGGCGGAAGAGCGCTGGGCGCTGTCTCGGAGCGCACTGCCTCGGACGGGTCCTTCTCAGAGAAGAGGCGCTTGAGATGCGTGGTGGTGATTCGGCGAATGTCCTTCTCAGAAGGAATGCAATTCTTCTCGAACTCGATGAAATCGACATCCCACTTGACCACTTTCTCCTGCAGCATCCTTCTCGCCTGATTCAGGCAGAGAACGTCGGTGGCAGGGCTGAACTCGTACAGCTCAGCCACCAGCGCCTCCACCTCGCGACGGTCGAGCTCGCATCGCCGGATCATCTCAAAGACAATGGCCCTGTTCTTTTCGCGATTGATGCCCGCTGCATCCGAACAGGCGTCGTTGCCAAGGGCACGGATGCGCGACATGACGCTGTCCCAGTAGGCCTGGTTCTTGCGCACAAAGGCAGCCGTCTCTTCGTTCTTGATGTTGCACTGCACCTCTGGATCGATAAAGAGCTTGAAGTGCGGCATGGTGACTTCGAAGAGATTGTCGACCTCTTCCGAATGGAAGCGCACTGCCATGTTCTGGTAGGCGAAGTAGCGCACCTGATCTCGGTAGAAATCGTGCTCGCACAGCTGCGTCTTGCAGTGATCGTGACGGTAAAAGTAGAGCTCGAGATACTTGGCGAAACTGAAACTCCACGTCTCGGCAGTGACGAGGGCAACCGGCGTCGCATTCTCGCAGACCTTGCAGTAGCTCCAGCTCAGCAGCCGATTCTCCTCGTTTGGAAGCGGGCAGACGAACCTCTCGAGCACTACTTGGATTCGGATACGGTTGTGCACAAAAGTGTTGTAGTGCAGCACATTGTTCTTGCCACAGCCTTTGACCGCACAGCCCTTGGCACTGTTAGCGGCGAGGCGTTCGATGTGTTCGCCCAGCGTCTCGTCATGCTCGCCATAGAACTCGATCGACGCAAGGTTTGGACCTTCGCAGGGCCGCGGAGTCAGAGTGCAGTAGCGGGTGACAATGATCTGGATGCGTTTGTGATTGAAAGGCGAGACCGCGTCGGGTTGAACATCTAGATAGCCTCCCCATTCCATCAGAGATGCGCGATGCCGGCCGACGGTGATGGCAAACTCGGACTCCTTGGCGACCTGAGATGGCGCCTTGAGCAACGAAAAGAGGTCAAAGGCGGGCAAGGACTCCTGCTTGATGGTGTTGAGCAGAGAAGCAGAGCTTGGACCGACTGTAGACGAGGAGCCTTGGCTCACACGAGAGAGGATCGAGCCGGGCCCAGGCGAAGTGTTGCGAGTTGGCACTTCCGAAACGGGAGCAGAGATGGACCTGCTGATCGACGTATCTACAGACTCCAACGTGCTTGGAGCGTCAGACGCATTGACTGCCACAGGTGCATCTGCGCCCGCCTCTTTGGCCCGAATTTGAACGGGCGATGAGGGTCGAGGTGTAGGCGTGGTGGTATTCGGACCGCTGACGAAAGGGCTAGCAGTCTCGATCATGACAGTAGCATCACTACCGTCTCGACGCTGAGATGTGACAGAGACCGAGGCAGACACGGGCTCGGGACGCGCTGCCCTATCAACTTGCGGGTCTGGCTGTCCTGAAGAAGCAGGCAAAGCTTCGGGCTGCGGCGTGGTTGCGTGCGGCGAAGAAGGCGCTGCATCAGAGCTGCTCTCCTCGCCTTCTTCCACGATAGTGTCGTGAGTGCGCGTGCCTGGCGTCTCGTACTTAGGTGTGATATCGCCCTCAGTGGAAGGTGACTCGAGCGGAACTGCTGCCGAATCTCCATTTGATTGTGGCTGTGATGATTGAGAACGCACTGTTGGAGTGGGAATCTCCTCTTCTCCGCCTTCCTCCGCACCGATGTCGTCGGGGAGCTCCGTGATCGACGCCGGCGGTGAAGCAGCCTTGTCTTGCAACTTGCCCTCGTCCTTCAAGATCCGTTGCAGCTCTTCAGCTTCCTGTTGTGCGAGCAACTCCATGAGTCGATCGTTGACGCGCTTGAGCTGCAGAATTGGATAAGGAGCTGGAATCTGAATGCAGACTGATGAAGTGATGAGCGTTGTCTCGTAGATGCTGAGGGCGCGCAAGATTCGAGCGCGCGTCTGCAGCACGAACCTTTTGTTGTCGCCAATGCGTCCAAGCTGACTGGAAGGTTCATCGCCCATCTCCAGATCGCTTCCATCCGTCAGACGCTTGAGCTCGTCGGCAGCCGTGTTGGAGGTACCGGCTTCGACGGTTCCACAAGGGCGCGAGCCATTCAGCAGGCTACTATCCGAGTAGATGGTCTCCATGGCAGCACCTTCGTCCGCCATGACGTGGCCTTCGAGGCGCAAGTTATATGCGACAAAGATCATCATGGTCAAGATCTTCTTGACACGACTCAGCTTGGTGCCATCCGCACCCCGCAGGACAATGGTGCAGCCAAGCTGCTTGGGGGTGCCTTCGAAGCGCATGAAGCTCTTCCTCCACTCGGGTCGCGAGGCGTGCTGGAAAGTCTCGACGTTGAAGTAACGACACCTTCCGATGCGTGGATCGAGAGCCAGACGGTCGATCGAGGTGATGATATCGGCCTGCGTGCATCGGCTGATGGCGCGGATCGCATCGGCCTTGACGCTCCAGACGACGACGATGCCTTCCTTTTCGAGCAGTTCGAGGGCGGTGCGCGAGACTGTCTTTTCAACCACAACGATCTGCGGACGCAGGGCGATGATGCGAGCAACGAGGATTCGAATAAACTCGTGCTCCTGTGCCATGAGCGGCTCGAGGGACATGAACTGGTTCGGTCCGCGATGGTAGTCAAGCGGGAAGCGGATGACAATGATTCGAGCGTTGGTCAAGGGAATCAAGGAGGCCATTCGCTTGGTGGCGACGTGCTTGGTGCAGACGTACCCGTCAACGTATTCGGAATCGTCTGGTTTGCCACCGGGTATGCGCTTGATCTTGACGAATTCACGAATGTCTCGACTCTGATCCTCGCGGGCATCGGGCTTGACACGCGAGACGGTGGTGAGAATAAAGGGCAAAAGCACATCGCACCACTTGCGAGTATTGTGGATACCACTCTGGCTGAGAGTCTGCTCCATCATCTTGCGCAGATGCTCCAAAGCACGAAGGGTGATGGACGCCTCCAGTAGCGCAGGTGTGATGCCTTCTGCACATATGCGAAGCTCGCGATAGAATTCGGGCGTCTCGTTGTGATCGTGAGCTGGATCGTCCTCTTCGTCGTGAAACTGCGGCTGCGGCTGCGCTGGTGGGACTGGCAGATCGATGCGGCCGTTTCCTTGAAAGTGAGATCGAATGAGTGCGCTGGCCTGCGTAGGGTCGAGCGACGCAATGGTACGGAGGGAGCGCATGCGCGACCGCGTGACAGGCCGCGACGCCTCACTGACCAGACGCAAACGCGGATAGTCGGACGTAGACTGAATTGCAGATGGCAAGTCGTGTACGGACGTGATTGCAGATGGAAAGGCAACCGACATCTTGCCATTCTTGGCTCTGGGAGAAGTTGCTGTATGCCTCTCTTGCGCATTGGGTGAATTCGGTGCAGGAGAATCAGCCCCTTGTGCGTTTGGAGTTGGCGTAGGACCTCGAGGCGTGTGGTGAGTGGACCCGTTCGCAAGAGCCGGATCGAGCTGAGAGGCGGCCGCTTCGTCGTCTTCTGGATCCGGACGCGCTGGAGCCAGCTCTTCCTCGTCCATTCCTTTGCGGAAAGGCGCGACGGGCGGAGCGTCCGCTTTCTTCTTGCCAGCACGCTCTGCCGTATCCGCCTCGCGTTGGCCATTGAGATCGTTGTGGATCTCTGCTGCAGCCCTCGAGTCTCCATGAGCGAATCCGCCAAAGGCAGCTGACATGCTCGAGGGCATGCCCAAACTGAACGCCGAAGGACCTGCAGAAGCGCTGGCAAAGAGGTGGTTGGCAGCAAACTGGGCTTGAGGACTGCGGATCTGCGCCTCGAGAGGGGCCGAAATCATGTCCTTGTCAGGCTGAACGCGATTCGGGTTCTTGCTGGCGCGCTGGGTGACCACGTTGAGCTTGTGCTGGTGTTGATTCTCGCGCTCGTGACGATCATACTCTTCGAGCATGCGTTTGCAAAAGTTGCAGACACGGATCATGCTCTCGAGGTTGAAGCGCTTACCCTTGATGATGTGAGCTGCACATCGACCGCAGAAGATCTGACCACAGATGCGGCAGTGATGCTTGCGGCGGAAAGGGGTGAATACGGAGAGACACTCGCGGCACTCCTTTGCGTTTTCGTCGGCCATCCAGAACTTGCGACTGAGACCCTCTCCCCTCATTCGGCGCACGATGGCGTCTGCGCTGGTCTGAAGACCGATTTGAGCCTCGGAGCGGTTCGCGAGGTGGTCCTCGATGGTGTCGGATCTGTAGAGTCGAGTGGAGCTGCTGCGGACCGAACGGGTGTCATCGGCGAGAATGTCTTTGGACAGGGGAAATCCGGGAATGGCAGACCAGCCGTGCTTTGCGAGATGAGAACGGTCGATGGGCGCGTCGATACCTCCGCGCAGCATGTACAGCGTGTCCCGTGACGAATCTGGATCCATGTCGCCATCGTCGGCGATGACAGACTCGCGGTCATCTGTATAGCTTCCAGCGACACCGGCAACATGGGATCGAGCATGTACGGCTGTGGCTGGCGACGTGAATGTGACCGCCGGTGCCGGAGCCACACTTGGGAGCATGAGAGGCAGTCGGCGGGAAGAGAAAGGGCCGGAACCAGTTGAGATGCCCGACGCGGAGCGCGATGTGGCCAATGATGTTGAGCTGCGGGATGGATGAATGCCCGAGGAGCGAGAAGGTTGCGCAGAAGGAGCTCTCGCACCATCACGAGTCGGCTTGATGGCCTGACTCGGGCTCGATGCTTGGTATCGAGATCTCGAAGATGCGGCTTCGACAGGGCCAGAGCGATTCAGAGGCGACGCTGTGCGGTGATTGGGTTGACTGCTCTCGGGATATTCTTCAATGTTGCTGAGACCGCGTACTGGGCGGCGTGCCATTGAAGCCTTGCGGTGCTGTGGCATGGAAGCGAGTCGATTTGAACCTGTATATGTATATGCATGGTTGGAGGTGGACGCAAAGGGTTCTTGGATGATGGGCGATTGGTGGGGCTGACGACCCGAAGATCTAGCAGAGTAGGTTGCGGAGCTCTGTCGAGATGTAGAGGCTGAGCCGGCAGCCTCATTGGCGGCGCTGCGCGACAAGTCGACATCGACAGCAGTGCCACCGGCGAGGGCAGACTTGACGCGATGGAAGAGGCTGCCGAGAGCAAACGAAGTTTCCTGCGTATCTTGGGCGTCGTCGAGGAAGCCAAAGGAGGTGAGCGCTTCGTTGGAGGAGGGCTTTGACATGGTCGGTGTCGCCATGTTCTATTGCCGTATGGCTATGGCGCACAGAAACGGACCAATGCCGGTGTGTCGTAAGTCAGCAAAGCTGCTTTTATAGTGTAGGCAAAGATGCTTGTACGCAGCAGAGGCGTGATTAGTGATTACGATGGCGAGGATGGCATCGTTATAGTATCGACCTCGAGAAGAAGTTCATTCGTGCCGCGCCAGCGTCCTGGCGGCAGAGTAGAGATGGATGTCGAGCTTGACAAAGAAAAAGCTCTGATGGAAGGACGTCGAGTCGCTGAGTCGTTCAGGGTCCGAGCGAGGCGGGCTTTTGCTGCGCCTGCACTTTCAAGGAGGAGAGTGGGAAAAAGTGCGTTAACCTGTCGGAGGAGCGACTCTTGCAGCTGATGCGCTTTGGTGCTCAAAAGTGGAGCACAGAAGCGCGTTTTGGACCCTGAATGGCCTTTCTCGCCTCTCTTTCGCAAAGACGGCCGTTGTCAGAGAAGAGGATCTGACATGATACACTCTCAAAAATGTGCTTTGGTAGCCGGCTCGTTGCTTGTGACCGTCCGGGTCGTGGATCTCCTCTCAGATTAGGACAGATTTTATATACAGGCAATCGTGAACGCGAACAACGTCCTTGTCTGCCAGAGCTGGCGCATAGAAAGCTTGTCCAATGATGAATATCTGAGCCAGACTTTAAATCAGACCCAACAAAAATCGAGCCGGAAAAGGAGGTCAGGAAAATCCAAGCTGCATCGGGATCGGGACAACCATCTGTCGATCAGCCACACACGATCCGATCCGGGTCTCACCATTAGCACCAAACCCCCTTGCGATCGTTCCTCCTGTCATCGATCATCAGCTGACCGCACACCTCGCTACGACCTGTCGAGCCGCAGCCGACAGAACCATACACACGGAGTACACTTCGTTTGGTGACGTATCACTTTGCCGCCCGGCTCTTTCAATTGATGCGAATCAGGCTTCTTCATTCCGGCACAGACTTCATTAGAGGTAAACTACAGGTACAGTACGTCATGTCTGAAGGCTAGGCTTCCAAGCTCAGGTTTCAGGCATCCTATTTGGTGAAATGTACCGAGGATCATACTCCGACGAGATAGGACGTTCTACAAAGAAAGGCGATCGACGTCATGGTGTTGATGTGATTGCGGGGGAAGGGAGAAGAAGCGGCGAAAGACCAACACATCAACACATCAACTCAATCAACGCGTTCGTCGTTTGTCCGTGTCAAGCGACTCGTGCGAGCGAACGACTGTCTAAAGTCACACTCTCTGCTGAAAGCCATATTTTGTAGCATCTCTGTGGCTGCAGAGCCTCCTTTGTCCTCATTTGGCGTCGAAAGGGCGTACAAACCCACCACAAAAAAGCTTTTGAAAAATCAAATTTACGCTCTCCATGTGCCGCTCGCCGTGTTGCCAAAACCCAAAAAAAACGAAAAGAAAAAAAGGAAAAAAAAAGAACAAAAAACGTTCTTTTTCAGGAGTCCAACTGCGCGCAACCCTGCGAGCCGATGCAGAGGGTACAGATTAATTTACAGTTTCTGGTCTCTGTGCGCGCTTTCGTTTCACTCTACTGTACCAGTATCCTACTCGATCAACGGGTGTCGTTCGACAACGATATCGGAACTTGATGCTAGGTCATACCACCTTCCAACGGGAGTTGAAGATGGTTGAGCATCCTTGTTTGCGTAAAGCAGTGCAGGTGTGTGTCACTGAGGGTGGAGTTCACGGTCGGATGCTGTTGAGTAAGCTCTGTCGTGGTTGACTGAGTTGATTGGTTGTTTTTTTCTGATTGATCGACGAGAAAGAAATTCTTTTTCCAACATGTGGATGTTGATCGCCGTGCATATACTGCAACGCACTCGTCCAGTGCCTTGTGCAAAGGCGAGACGGTCCAATTTACGCAGGCGGCAACCTTCTCCTGTGCTTTTTTTTGCGTGCAGATCATGGTCCCATCCTTGCATGGTGGCAGAGGCGCACGACCAACCAATTCTGCTAAGTTGACCAAGCTGTGCACTGGTTCCAGACTCCGCAACATGTTCCTTGTTCTTTCTTTTTCAACTGTCTCACTCCGCTCTCTCACGTTTCTGCACAGAAGAAAATCAAAATTTGAGGGTGTTGACATTGAACCCTTCTTTTTGGTGTCAAGATCAACACCTTGATTCTCTCGTCTTTGCTCGCCATTCTGCTGCTGGTGTGGTTGGCTCGGTTGACGAGTTCCTGACAATCCGTTCTCCGCTCGTGCCCCTCCATCAACTGCCGTCGTGCTTCGTTTAAACTTTGATGCTGACCAGAGAGCGCAGCTCATGTCGATCCCTGCTCATCCCTTTTGGCAAACAAGCTGCGTTTCAAGTCGAACCATCGTTACTGCAACCGGCTTGTCGCCCAGCAGCTCTCCAGTGCTGCAGTGTGCTTCTACGCCGTGTTCCCCTTACCCATTACGACGCCCTGTCTGAGCTTTACCCCTCACTACTGTCTGAGCGGCTGTCGTCCGTCCATCTTTCGCACGTTCACCATCCTTTCTTTGGTTCATCACCATCACCATCCTTTCTGACCACCAAACACTTGTTCATAATCACAGTTTACAGCAGCCGACACCTCCTTTGATCCACTCCCCCGCAGTCCTTATTCACCACCTGCGTCTCGTACCAACCATGCCAACATCACTTAACAAGCTCTGCATCGCGCTGGCACTCGCCTCGTGCGCAGTCACCTCGACACTCGCCGACGATTCCAATAACGACATTGCCTATGTTCGAAGTCTCAAACACGCCCGACGCGCATCGTCGCATCACAACGACGCTGGACCGTCGACGCTCGACAAGCGCGGCCCGACTTTCTCCGGTCGTGCCACTTACTACGCAGCGGGTCTCGGTGCCTGTGGCAACTACAACTCCGGCAGTGATTTTATCGTTGCTCTGAATGCGGCGCAGTATGGCAACTTGGGACAGAGGAGTAGCTGGTGTGGAAAGACGATTGCCATCACGTACAACGGCAATACGCAGTATGCTACGGTTCAGGATGCGTGTCCATCGTGTCCCTATGGAGGGTTGGATATGAGCGAGGGTCTGTTTAAGGCGTTTGCAAGCACGGACAAGGGCGTATTTTACATGTCGTGGACTGCGGCGGATGGTTCGGGGGGAGGAAACAACGATCAGCCCAGTACAACCTCGACCAAACCGGCTTGGACGCCAAAACCCACCCCGACGAGTACCTGGACTCCTCCCCCACCATCGTCCACGTGGACTCCACCCCCAACCTCCACCCAGGCAAGGTCGAGCAGCTCCAGCTCGTCATCGTCTTCGTCCTCTTCAGCTTCGCAATCCACTTCGTCTTCCGCAAGCTCTTCATCTTCCGCAAATCCCGCTTCACCAACATCCTCGTCCACCACCGACTCACAAGCCGCCAACAACCTCGATAGCTTTGCGCTCATCTACCAAGGGTTGAATCATATGGCTGTCGCTGCTGCTAGTTAGATTGTCCATCCCCTTCCCCCCTCAAAGGCTCATGTCAGCCCTGTACCTTCTAGCATTCTGTAGCTTCCTTACACTGAGAGTCGCCTGTTGATCCAGTTGCAGACTCCTTCCTTTCGCATGCTTTTTGTTTTAATTGGATCCTCTTTATTCCCCCTCAGCACACACACACAGTCTGGCCATCGTCCGGCTTGAGAATGGTTTTTCCCCACTACAAGTACATCAAGGCGTCACTCGTTATCCAACTGTCCATCCAACTCTTCCGCTAGATCGTCGAGGAACGAATCGCCTCCATCTTCATCGTCCTCGTCATCCTCCTCCTCATCCTGCGCTGTATCCGACCGACGCTTCTTGCCACCCTCCGACTTGGCATCCTCATCATCGATACGTACGCGTTTTCGACTTGCTACCGAGTCTGGCTCCGCAGCGTCCACATCGGGCAGATCCGCATCCGCAAGCATGGACGGAGAGGGTGAAGGAGTATTGCTCGCCGTAGTAGCAGAGTCGAGGTAGGCGTCGACTTCGTCGGCTGCTGCTCCCCAATCCATGTCGTTGAGTTCGGTTTCGAAGAGGGCCTCGCCTTCAGTCTCTGCTTTTGCCTCTGCCTTTTCGGCATTCGCGGCGGCACTGTCCTCACCCGTGCTGGCTTTGATCTGGACAGTCTCTTCTGCAGCAATTTCTGCCGCCGCATTAGCAGACGCCAAAGTGCTCTCCGAAACCGATATCCTGTACAGGCCCTCATCTTGCCTCGCCCACCTCGACGCCGACACGTGGAACCAGCTTGGCCAGACCACTTCCAGTTTGCCTTCCTCCCGAGTCTTTCGCTGCGCCAACCTTAACGCTTGGTGTACCTTGGCGGTTCCCGGTCTCGCTGCGACGACGTGTGTTGTGACACCTGCTACGATCTCTGCTGCTGGTGTGGCGCCAAACTCTTTCGCCATAGCCCACAGGTCGGATTTCTCAGGATCGTGACCAAACGGAATCATGCTGGAAAAGACAATGGTGCAGCCTTTGAGCACGTCTGCTTTCTTGACGCCGATCAGATCGACTACAGATGGCTTCTGGATGGTTGGATCTGTGGCAGCTTGCGGTTTGGGGTGAGCCTGCATCTCGTCGTATTTGGCATACCATTGCGTGTGCAGATCGTAGAGGATTGTGTGGACGCGATCGAGTTCGTTGTCGTCGTCGACGAGGACGGCGTGCGAGCGATGCGGTGGGAGAGGCGGAGGTGGTGGTGGCAACGGCGGGAGACTTGGATTGGAAAGTACTGTGCTGCTCGCTGTTGACTGTTGCTTGTCCTCTGGTGTCGTTGTCGTTGGCTCTGCTGCTGCTGCTGGGCTGTCGCTGCTTGAATCGCGAGCTGCACTTTCGCTACTATCACTGCTGACATCACCAACAACATCGCCGTGACCATTGGGCGTAGCCGTTCCCGACCGTGATGCGCCATTGCTATGCCTACCCAGCTTCTCGTCGAGTGCTTCCTGCATCTTTGCCAACGGCCTTGCCTCACGCTGTTCGGCGAGCTTGCTCTGGAGCTTTTCCGTCTGAGCTGCAAAATGCGCTGCAGCCTCGCGAACGGCTTGCAACTCCTCCTCTGTACGGCCCTCAGCTTCTGCCTTTTGGACAGCTTCTTCGACGGCCTTTTCAGGTGTCGTGGCTGCTGTGCTGCCATTGCTGGCGCTAGCTTCAGAGCCTGCTGTCGATGACGAAGGGGATGCCGAATTCATTGCGTCGTCTGGCTTGCTGGCTGAAGTAGACGCGATTGCCGGCGGCACTGCACCTGGCGGCGGTGGCGGAGTTGGCAGGAAAGTCGCATTGATATCACCGATACCAACAAAGAACTCGTACGGCAGCACTGGCAGCAGGTTCGGACTACGGCTCCAAACGTCCTCTCGATCGTCAATAATGACGACCATACTGTGATCGACGGGAAAGAGTCTGCTCAAGCTCTTGCGCACAAGACTGCCGTTCTCGTCTCTTGACAGGATGCGGTTGCCAAAGATGGATGCATCCGGGTCGATGAGTTTGCAAACGCAATTGGCATAGGATCTTGTTCCCATGGTGTAGACGTGCATCTCGTATTTCTGCGCGAGCTGTTTGAGCACCTCGGGTACACCCGGCCGTGGCTTGACATAGTACCAACATGCTCTTGAAGCTCTGATCGCGGCTGCAGAGTCCTTTGGCGCGGAATCGTCATCTTCGTCCTTGATCTCTTCACCGTCGATGCCGAGACGAAATTTGCCGACAGACTTGAGTGCTTCGAAGTTGGGATTCGATTCGTCGCGCATCCATTCTCCGACGGTGGGATCTACAGTGGCGTGGATGACGGTCTGGTCGAGATCGACGATGAGAGCCAATTTGCGTTGCGAGAGGAGGTGGCTGGTCGACTCGGAATCGAGACGCTGTGCTTCTTCAGCAGACACTTTGACGGCAGCGCTGGAGTGCATCACGGACAACGAGGCAGACTCTTCCGAATCGGCGTCGACGGGCTGGCCACATACAGCACACATGCCGAAGAGCTGGACGGGGTGCTTGCACTCGTCCGCTGCTTGCGACATGGTTGCTTGTTCCAGTCGTCGAATGGGAGATCAGGAGCTGAATGTGGGTAGGGACGAAAAGGTTACGACCGGCTGGAAGAAGGGAAGGTTGCGGCCGTGCGGGTAGAGAGTATAGACCGGCGAAACATGAGACCTGTTTCTACGTGGCAGAGGTTGCGTTGGTACGAAAGTGGCCGAGATGAGCAACGGGATTTGACTGCCACAACGTCGCTAGAAGGGGATTCGCCGACGTAGGTGTGCCCGAGGACGTCGCAAAGTGAGACGGGCTAACGATGACGATGAAAGCCACCAGATGAGGTATGCGATTTGCGGGGTAAGAGATGCTCTTCGCTGTGCGTCGGACAATTTTTGTAGCCTGGCTCGGCTTTCTGCGTGTGCTGTATATATGCAAAATTGGACAAAGCGCGTTGGGCCGAGTTGAAATAGCTCTCTCTGCTGCCAAGCGCGAGTCGTGTGGCTGTTCGCTGTTCTTTGGCTGCCACAAAAAAGTCTCTTCGACAGCCTCTTTGGACCCCTTCCATCCCGTCGCGTGGTCTCTCTTTTTCAGCGGTCGAGCCACTTTTTTGTGACAATTTCTGGCTGTTATACCGCAGTTACGAGACACAAATTTTTTATGCCGCGGCACCACAAAAGGTGAAGTGGAGGTTTGGAAGCTTTTTGGCGCCGTCCCAAAGTCACACTTCTGTGGTAAGCTCAGCCCGTCCTTCCCTCTACCATTCTACAACGCAAACCTCTTCAAGATGGTCAAAAAACCATCCAAGGCGCAAAAAGCAAAGCTGCGCAAAGGCGGCGGTGGCGAAGACAGCGAAGCTCGGGGCGGCAAGGGAGGTCGAGGAGCTGGCCGAGGAGCTGGCCGAGGACGAGGACGAGGACGAGGAGGCGCTGCTGTCGGAGCCAGGATAGGGAGATCGGGTTTGCTTCCACCAGATCAACAGGCCGCTTTCGAGTCGCGCAGGCGTACCGTACAGCTCGAGGAATCGGCCTTCTCCAAGCTCTCCCCACCCGTACTCGAACGACTCAACATCCTAGCTTCCTACGCGGGCCTCCGACGTCCCATCCCCGACGAGCTGACTCGTTTTGACTATTCCAGATTTGGCAGGGCTCGAGCCGAGAACCACCAGCGCTTGGTTGATTTGGAGCAAAGCAACAAAGACGAACATGATGCACATCCTCTTGCTGGGTGGCTTGACGGTGCTCCGAAGCCGGCAAAGGGCCAACTAGACGACGGCGACTCCTCGGATAGTGAAAGCGAACGAGCTGACGAAGCGCAAGATCCAGGCATTACCGGTATCGAAGAGACTGGCGAGCTTCGTCTCCCCAAACGACCCAAATGGAGGTCCGACATGGACACCAAAACCATCCACTCCCAAGAGCAAGAAGTCTTCCGGCAGTGGCTGCGCAAAACCGACGCAGTCGTCGAACGAGCCTTTTTCACCTCTTCACCCCTCTTTGCTGGCTTAACCTCTCACACTCGCTCTCAAGACAAGGCCGCATTTGCTCCCTCCTCAGCCTCAACAGCTATGGGCGGAAGCAGAATGGTTTCATCCATCGCTTCTCAAGACAGCATCACACAGCTTCTCCAACACCGCCCCTCTCCAGGCACCTCGGTCATCGGCAGCCTGTACGAACGCAACATCGAAGTCTATCGACAGCTCTGGCGCGTGTGCGAACGCAGCGATCTCGTATGCGTGCTAGCTGACGCGAGATGTCCTTTGCTACACCTTCCACCGAGCTTGATTGGCTTTTTGGAACGGTACATGCGACTCAAGGTGATTATTGTTTTGACGAAAGCGGACATTGTGCCCAAGGATATCGTTGATGGATGGAGGGCGTACCTCAAGCAGCTGTATCCGAGATGGGAGGTGGTTGCTACAGAGAGCTACGCCAAGCTCGAACGCATGGAGGGCCAAGGTTCGCGTACGAGGTTTGCACCGTATCTTTCTCCGCATTCGAGAAAGGATCTGTTTGCTGCGTTGCGAAAGGCGCATAGCGATCTCATTACTCCACCGAAAGTGGTGCAAGAAGACGAGAGTAAGAGGAAGGAGTGGCTGCCGCCGTGTGCGACCGATACGGATTGGGACGGCGTAGAGAGGCGCGTGCAGCTTCATACCGAGGGATTCGAGTCTGACGAAATTGCAGATGTGACCGACTGCAACGATCAGAGTGAACAGTCCAGAGTCATGCCTACCACAACGAACAAGGAAACCCGCTCTCACCTCCCCTACCTCACCATCGGCCTCATTGGCCAGCCCAACGTCGGCAAGTCGAGCCTGCTCAACGCTCTCTTTGGCTCCAAAGTCGTTCGAGCCTCCAAGACTCCAGGCAAGACGAAACACTTCCAAACGCACTTCCTCATCCCCCTTGCCTCTCCATCCTCGACCCCAACTGACACAACCGATAAGCCGATTGGAGAAGAATCCCACCGCACCCAGATCCGACTTTGCGATTCCCCCGGCCTCGTCTTCCCCAGCCTCATCGGCATGGAGATGCAGGTCATGGGCGCCATCCTTGCTATTTCACAAGTCCAGGCTATCACATCATGCATTCGGTTCGTTGCGGAACACATCCCGCTTGAAAAAGTGCTGCAGCTCGAGTATCCCCCCGATGATGACGGCGGGGAGGGTAAGGATGGTGCGGAAACTTGGACAGGGGTGAAGATATTGGAAGCGGTGGCGAGGCGGTACAACTTCAAGACGGCGAAAGCGAACAGGTGGGATGTGAACCGGGCGGGCAATCTGGTCATGCGTGCGGTGGCCGAGGGAAGGATCAAGTGGGCGTTTCGGGCGCCGTTGAGTGGAAAGGTTGACGACGGGGTGATGGGGGAGGGTATTTGGATTCCCGAGTTGGTTCAGAGTGATGACGCGGCTGGAGGAGACGTGCTCACTGCCCCCAATCCTGATGACGAGGATGAACATGAAGGAGAAGACGAAGATCAGAAGAAAACTGAGGGGGATAGTGACAGCGATGACGACGAGACCATCGCCAGAAAGGTCAGATTCGACTTTGGCGCTGTCAACAGCGACGACGACGACAATGATGATGATGAGGAGGACGAGGATGAGGAGGATCAGGGAGCATTGGCTGGGTCGACCAACTCTTTATTCAGCGCTCTCGCTGTCGAGGATGGCGACGACGCCGATGGAGACGAAGAGGAGGAAGATTCTGAATAAAGCTCCACCCGCCTGGCGTCAACTATGCCATCTCACCTGATCGTACGCAATCTGCAACGCACACATTCAATAGACGGCTCCCATGAGCCAAAAATGGTTATGATACACTGTCGAAGCCACATCCGCCCTATTTTCCCTTCGTATCAAGTCCGTCTGTTTGCTGATACCCGACGCTTGTAGACGTGCAGTCGCACAAACTCGAGAGCGTCTGAAAGAAAGATATCTCCGACGCTGCTGCCGCTAGCTGGGGGCACGTTCTTTCGCTTGGCTGCCTGCCAAAAAAATGACGTGCTGCGAGCTTGGCTTGTGCGTGTGTTCCTTTTTTTCACAAATTTCTTCCCACCCTTCCTTCGCATCACCTTCGATGCTCCTCACCACCACACACAACCGCACACTTGGCACGCTCTACCGCAGAATGTCGATCCCCACGCTCGACGCCTGGACTGGTGCTCCCATCCGCATTGGTGTCATTGGCGGGTCTGGTCTGTACAAGCTCGATTCGATCTCCCCCGTTGCCGAGATCAACGTTTCCACTCCTTGGGGTTCGCCGTCTTCGCCCATTACCATCGCCAAAACTGCGGCGGGTAACCATGTGGCTTTCTTGGCTAGACATGGTAGAGCGCATGCGATTTTGCCGAGCAATGTTCCGAATCTGGCCAACATCGCAGCGTTGAAGCATCTGGGTGTGAAGGCGATTTTGGCTTTCTCGGCAGTGGGCAGTTTGAGGGAGGAAATTGCGCCCAAGGATTTCGTCATTCCAAGTCAGATCATCGATCGTACCAAAGGAGTGAGGAGGGCGAGCTTCTTTGGATTCGGAGAAGAGGAGAGCGTCGTAGCTCATGCTGGATTCGGCGATCCGTTTTGCGAGGTTTTGCGACCGTTGGTGTACGAATCGGTGAAAAAGACGCTGGCGCAGCATTCTCCCAACGTCAAGGTGCACGAAGCAAAGACGGTCGTATGCATGGAAGGCCCCCAGTTCAGCACGCGCGCCGAAAGCCTCATGTACAGACAGTGGGGCGGTGACATTATAAACATGTCGGTCCTACCAGAGGCCAAGTTGGCCAGAGAAGCCGAAATCGCCTACGTCTTGATTGCCACCGCGACGGATTACGACGCTTGGAGACCCAGCAGCGCCGCGGTCAATGTGGCCGAGGTGTTGGAGAGTCTCAAGGCCAATGTCGAGGCGAGTAACGTGGTTACCACGACGTTGTTGGATACCATCTACCCCGAGGTAGCGGACGACGAATCGAGCAAGAGTATCAAGGCGATCAAGGACTCGATGATGTTTAGCATCATGACCAAGAGCGAGTTTATTCCGGAAAAGGCGAAGCAGAATCTGAGGTTCTTGCATCCGTGGTTTGCTAGGAACTAGCTGCCGTCGATGGCAGTGTGGTTGCGGGATCATCAACTGATCCTTTGCTAAAAGGGCATGTTCGCACGTTCGACTGCCGATGGACCGAGTCAAGATCTCCTGACCGAATCGATAGACACAGACACATACGCAGGCACCACGTGCAAAGAAAAAGGTCGAATGGATGACACTAGATTCCGACAACATCGAATACCCGCACGCTCGTGTGATAAAAGATATAAAGATGACTGACTACACAACTCACAGTTCCACCCCGCCATTCGAAGTACCGAATAGGATCTTGAGCTCTTCCGTCCTCTCTTCCCGTCGTGCCTGCGATCCGGCCAAGCCGCCAATCTGTCGCTTGTTGCCAACCTGTTCGGCGAGCATCATCTTGCGCTTCTGCAATCGAAGCATGTTTTCTTCGATGCTGTGACGCATAATGTACTTGGTGGTGATGACGGGCCGTGTCTGACCCATGCGATGCACTCGATCAAGGCCCTGGTTCTCCACAGCGGGATTCCAGTAAGGATCGATCAGATAGGCTCGACATGCGGAGACGAGGTTGAGACCCGTACCACCAGCACGCAACGACACCAGAAGCACCTCAATGCTCGGGTCCCTTTTGAAGGCTTCCATTGCAGCGGTGCGATCCGGGCGCCTCATCGTCCCATCCAATCGAGTATATCGAATGCCCGTCAGCCTGAGCGACTTTTGAACGCGATCCAGCATCTTGGTCCACTGCGAGAACACGACGCTCTTGACCGGATCGTACGAGTCCAATGCTTCCAAAGATTGGTCAAGCTTTCCTAGCAGGCCACTCGATGTGACAGCAGGCGGCGGTTTCTGGATCACAACGACCGGATCCTCGGACTTGCGCACCTCTGCGTCTTCCGATGTCGAAGGGTCGATGTGGACGAGTCGGGGCGCCAGCGGATCAAAGAGCGCCGAGTGCGGATTGCACTTGCTAAATGGGATCAGATCAGTGATGAGAGCGCGAATCTTGGTCGATAGATCCTTCCTGCCTTCCAACGAGAGGTCGCCTACCGGTCGGGTCGAAAGGCTTGCAGACGACTTGCCGTTCTTACGTGGTGCCTTCGCTCGGCTTGCCTGCGGCTTAGTGTCATCGTCGTCGCTTCCCCAGTCGAAACTGTCTTTGAATTCATCGGAGTCTGAATCTTCCCCTCGACTCTGCTTGGATCGCCTTTCGGCAGTAACGTCGTCGTCGATAAAGTCGCTGTCTCCATCAGCGATGCGTTCCGCCTGATCGTCATTGAGCCCAACAAAATCAGAAGGGTCCAGCTCAACCACGTCGAGCGCCAACGGCAATGAGGCGTTGCAGGTGGGGCAGCGACCTACGTCTGAGGCGGTGACGTTGGGCCAGGGAAATCCGATCGTGCGGCGGAAGCATGCCGAGCAGAACAAGTGCTGGCATCGCGTCAACACCGGTCGCACCGCAGTACCCGCTGGCGTTTCGAATCCGTTCCGAGATATTGACGCTGACAATGCTCCACTTGCTGTCTCTGGGCTGAATCCACCGTCTAAGCCAAACCCAGGCTCGATCTTGGTCCGTTTGCGTGGACCTTTGCCGTTTCGCGAATCGGTAGCAGCAACGTCGAGCGCATCTGCCAGCTCCTGAGCATCATTGTTGCCAGCGGAGTCGCCTTCGATACTCGTCGACAGATCCGCCTGACACTCGGAGCAGTACGCCAGCTCGCTATCGCGGAAGATCGTGAAAAGAATCGCAGCTCGCTCGCGGCTGAGGCCGTCCACCTTGATAGCTTCGGACAGGTCCGCGCCTCGACCAGCACGCTTGGCGTCCTTGCTAGCATCCACCATGGAAGGATGATCGCACGTCATGCGAAGGTTGAGAATCTCGTGCAAGATGGTGGCGTAATTGTTTTTGACCGTATCCTTGGCCATCATCTCCTCAAAGTCCTCCTGGTACTGTGCATGCAATGCTTGATAGCGAGCCTTCTCCCTTTCTTCGAAGTCGAGGTATTCGGTCTTGCTCAACTTCGGCGGCAGAGTCAAGAGGGCTTTGCCGTCCGCCGTCTTTGTTGTTTTCTGTCGGCGCAGCGCTAGGAACTTCATGAGGATCTGGACGTGACCGACGTTGGCTGAATTGATGGGGCCATCCTCTTTGGCCTTGGTCCTGAGGTGAAGATTTTCACGGAAACCACAAAACTCGTTCCACAGTGCTCGGTCGGTGAACGGATCGAGGCGCAGGAATCTGACCAGTGCGAAGAGATCGTTGATCGTGTTTTGAATCGGCGTGCCCGTGAGACAGAGTCTGCGCTGCGCTGAGAGGTTGCAAGCTGCTTTGGATTGCCACGTGCCTGCACCTTTGATCTGGTGCGCCTCGTCGAGCACTATGCGGAACCACTCGATGCGCTGCAAGGGGTTCAGCGATTCCTTGATGGACCTTTTCCGAGGCTTCTTTTCCTTCTTGCCATTGCTGGCAGTGCTGGCGTCAGCCTCCACAGGGATGCCGTTCTCGTTGACCATGAAGATGTCATCATCATCCTCGCTGTCAGCGGTGTGGGAGTCAGGCGAGCCGTCTCTCTTGCTGCCGCGCTTCTTGCCGGTATCATCCGTGACCCAGGTCGTCTGGTTCGAAAATTCTGATCCGAGAGTTGAGTACGTTGTGAGAACGATGTCGTGATTCGCAATCCACTTGATGTTGGTTGCGCGCGAAGGGCCGTGGTAGATGTAGACGGATGGTCGTTTTCGCCTAGCCCAATGCTCTTTGAACTGTTCCTCCCAGTTCGAGACAACCGACAACGGGCACACGACCAGCGTCGCACGACTGCGACGCTCCAGATGCTGTCGACGGACGACTTCAGGATCCATCTTGTCCTTTTTGGAATTTCCGTCCTTGCCCTTCGCCTTCGCCAAGCTTGCCTTAGCAGATGGAGGAGCTCCATGGACAGCTACCGACATAGATGGCGTAACATCATCCTCGCTATCTTGATCCTCTTCGTCCTGTTCGAAGTCCGAGTCGCCTTCGTCAGAGTCGTTGCGCCTGCGCTTGCTGCGACCGTTGACCTTGCCGACTCCCTGACGTCTTTCCGCCTCACGAGAAGCTACCTCCTTCGAAGTGTTTGCCAGCCGCATTGCCTCTGCCAATTCCACGTTGGGATCGCGCTCGACCTTGCTTGCGCCGAATTCTCTGGCTTCTTTGAGGGTATGAGCGATCAGAGCAAGTGTGGTGATTGTCTTGCCCAAGCCCATGTCGTCGGCGAGGATGGCGCCACGGCAAATATGAGGCTGCGTCATAGTCTCTCGGTTGGTGATTAGATTGCGCCACGCGCGCACCTTTCCATTGAAACCCTTGCGTACCTTCCAAAGCGAGATCGAGTCTTCATCTACTTCCACTTTATCGTTCTGCTTGGCCTTACCCTTGCTGTCTTTGATGCCGGTTTTGCTGCCCGGGCCGCTGCGGCTGCTTTCAGACTCCTCTGCCTTCACAGGTTCGGCCTTGACCGACTTGGCATCTTCGCCTTCATCGACGACGACGGGTGGCTCGACCAGCAGCTCTGGCCATCGTCGATCCCTCTCGCGGTTCAACAGGAAGCCGAGCGCCTGCTTTTGGTGCTGAAGAAGCTTGGTCGAGATGAGATCGACGGGCTCGACAGGCTCTAAATCCTCACCACTTCTAATGCTTGAATAGATGGCGTCGACCTGCGCCTTCTTCTCCTTTTCCGACAGCTCGCGGTTCTGGACAATGGTTCCCATGCCAGCTCCGCGGTAGATGCCATCGTAGATGCCCGACATTACGTCGTTCCGCATGCCTCCCGGTGGCGGATTGTGCGGGTTCGTGTACTGCGGCTCGGTCGGGTAGTCTTCGGGGTAGTAAGAACGCGGATGTTCCAGCTGAATGCCGCTTGCAGATAGACGATCCGATATCATTTGTAGGTCGGGCCGGCGAGCAAAGACGATGATCTCGAGGTAGTGGAGAAAGTTCTGCGCTCGACCCACGGGAACCATTCTGCAGCGCGCCTCGCATCGGACCTTGTTGTGTCGCAACAACGGTTCCATTGAGGTGACGTATTTGTCGGCAAGGGATCCGAAGGCTGCTTCGATAGCAGGCCCTTGCTTGTTGGCCTCGTCGACAGACAAGTACGGGAATCTCGCGCGCGGAGGAACCACCGCACTGACATTGATTGCCGGACGCTGATCGGGCACATGATTGTAGCTCCAGCCATTCGGAAGCCGTCTACTTGCTTGTGGTACATTGTTCGGGGTCGACAAGTATAGAATCACCGGTCTGTAGCCGGGCTCTGTCCAAAAGCGTGACGCTACGGGCCAATTCTCGCGAGTAAAGTTGGGATCCGGAGGTGGTTCTTCACCGAGATTGCCGTTGAAGGTGAGCGACTGCGGGAGACCATGCATGCAAAGGACGGCTGCCGTGATCATGCCTGCACAGACGATCGCATTCGACTTGACAAGGTCGATCTCGAACTCGTCGGATGTGGCTCGTTTGTGCGAAACGATGATTGGTTCATCGTCGTCGTCGTTCTCGATAGGGACGCTGGGTCGGGATGTGTTGAAGTTTGATGCTGATGCTGATGCTGATGCTGGGTCGCCAGATCCGTGGCTACCTTGCGGAAGTGTTAGCCTTGAAGGTCCTGCGGTTTGCTCCGCCGACATCATATATGGTGCGCCGTTTGCTCTTGGTTTCTCGTCTTCGTCGCTGCTGTCCAGCGTGAGATCAATGGTCGCTCTGCTGTCGGGGATAGCCCGTTTTGGCTGTGATGGTGGTGGTTGGATGGAGGACTGTTGCGGATCTGTTCTGACGTGTGGGAACGCCCCGGGCATGGGCAGGGCTTGGCTACCTGAGGTCGAAGCCGCAGAGGCAGAGCCGTTTGGCGGCGGTGGGCCTCGGGAGAACGCCCCGTTTTGATCCAGAAACTGCGTCGGCACGCGAGCACCGCTGCCTCCGACAATCAAGCCGCTCAAGGCAGGATCACCTCCAGGTTGCGAGACGACTGGCTTGCTCTCGGAGGGCGGTTGCCATATCGTAGGACGGGAAGTGCTCGCAGGCCTGGTGGATGAGGAGGAAGAGGGACCGAAACCTGGCGGGAGAACCCGCTTCTTCCGGGCCGTTTCTTGCGGCGCAGGCGAAGGTGGTTTGACGAGCGGGACAGGCTCGAGCGGCCGAGATAGAAGCTCAGTGGTATCATCGATCTCCTCGAGTGTATCTGCGCTATCACGTGGCTCAGCCATGGTGTCGAAACTGAGGGGCGGGCCTTCCGCTTGGCTGATTACGCCGACAGAAGAGGCTGTCGGAAAGGCCGAAGCAGAGTCTTTCCGAGCTGGATTTTGACAGTTTCGCCGGTGTTTTTCCTCTATGGGATTGAATGATGCGGGCGAAATCGGGGTGGTTGAGCGGAAGAGCCGAGCCCTTGTTGGTGCGGTGTATGTAGGCGGCTCGTGGAACTAAGCCATTGGTGGACTACCAGGGCGAGAAGGGCAGACTGGGAAGCTTTGGTGGGACGCAGTTGGAAATGCCGACGCTTTTGCTCAAATGGGTCGATAAGGTATAGAAGCGGCTTGATGTATGGCGGGAAGATGGCGGAGCTGTTGACGGAGCCGCGTTGTTCAGAGGATCGCGCCTCGATTTCAAGTCACGATGTGACAGACGAGAGGGAGTTGAATCTAGGACAGTGTGATGGTTGAGGAGAGAGTGGCGACCAAAAGCATGTCGAGTGATCGTTCGCGTCTTTGTGAACTGAGCTCGCTCGAGCCTATGGGATGTGGTGGATGAAGGAGAAGGAGGCTCAGTCTTGAAGAACTTGCAGCAGGAGGCCAAAGCAAAGGAACCGATCGTCGAGAGATGCAGAGTGGAGCGCTGCGCGTCGGAAGAAGGAAGCAGTCTTCAGATTGGCGCAGCAGCCGCCAGGTGTTGCACTTTTTCAAGAAGCGCAGTCATGGATGCTCTCCGACTTGACTGGACCCTGACTTCAACACTTCACAACCTGCATGACCGAGATGCGATTGCTGTCTGAAAGGTGTTGGCCGCGCTTCCACTCTGCCCTTTCACCACAGGGACAACGCTCAGCTTTACCGTTCATACAACCCCTCTCATCGAAGACTGATCCGAAGGAATGCGATGCTACCATGGATGACGGCCAAGCTGTACTCGAAGCTCTTCTATCGGCCAGCTGGCAAGCAGGTGCTGCCCACTATTCTCGGTGGGATCTTCTGATTTCCTTCGCGCCTACTCTTTTCCTTTTTGGCTGAGTCAGCGCGAACCTCTCTGCAGATCGACGAAAAGCAATGCCGAGACGCCGCTGGTTTGCCCACCTTTTTCTCTCATTCACACGCTCTGTTGCCACCACTAACGCCCGCACGCTCGCTGTCAACGAGCTTGGCGTCGTAGTCAAGCGCAAGAAGAGATGGCTTTGTCATGTGATCCGCCGGACTTGGCTTGCTTTGAAAGATGCAGGGCCACGAGTTTCTGCTCGCTCTCCAGATGGCAGACTTGACCCGCGAAATTCAAGTCACAGGACCCTGCAGCCAGTCAGCTTCGCTGTTGCACAATTTGGCCGGCTGTGGAAACGTGTTGTCTCGCTGATGGCCCTTCGTGAATGCGTCTCAAAACACAGACGAAGAGGCCAGGCGAGCTACGGATCGTCGCTAGCTCTGAGAAGATGATTGCGAATGGCATGATTTGCTGAAGATGAGAAGACGATCTCTTGGTCTACTACAGAATGTCGCGCAGCAGCAGCATACGGTTCTCGCAAAGGCAAACCAGCGTGTCTTCCAGCTGATCGCCAGCACCGCGAGGCAGGCCAACACTACACACGCCAAGCAACGCTCCACTCGCCGGTCCATCAGCCGCATCCTCCTCTGCGTCCTCTTCCTCGGCTGCATCCGTCGCGCCCAGACGAATCACCCGCGAAGCAGCGTGCTTTGCACTTGACGATGAAGGCGAGTAGTAGAGAAACAGGTTGCCTGCTCCGCTTGCCTGGCTGCTGCTGCTGGCTTTGCTACCGGAGCCCGTCACTTGGGGTGCGCTTTCAAACGCGAGCACCACATAGTCTTCTGTGCTGCTGCGACGCTGGTGGACGTGCACTCGTTGAGCATCGCGTTTCGAAGCCAGTACGAAGGAGAGCGCCGGCATCGTCGATGCGTGGTTCCAGGATCCTGAGGATGGGCTGAAGATGGCACCGTCGAGATCGTGTTTGATCACCAGAGTTTGGTTCTCGTTGTTGTCACCTGGTAGAGTGGTGGCCAAGATCGTCGTTTTGCCTCCCTCTTCCGAGCTGCGAGCGCTGAGACCCTCACTGCTGATGGAGGAGACGACAAAGTCACGCCCGACATTCGCATCCTCTTCCTCCAGACTATCCTTGAGCAAGCTAGGCTGATCAAGGCTGAGACTTGCACCTCCGTTCCCTCCATGTCCTGCCGAAGTGGCGAGACCCGTACGATCATGCCCGTATCCGTTGCCTGCACCGCCCGATTCTTCATCCACAGTGTACTTCTGCATGCCCTCGAGCATGCTGATCAGCTCTGAGGGGTCCATGGTCTCGGGCACATCGTCTTCATTGTCCTCCACAACATCGTCTTCGACATCGCTGTCCGCTGCTTGATCGCGATCATTTGACTCGCCCATGGCAGCAGCCTGGAAAGAAGTCCTTGCTTGCGCAAAGCTGACTTGTGTCGTGCTCTCTGCCTCTCCGTAGTTGCGATTTCGACTGCGGCTGCGAGGTCCAGTTCGATCAGCAAAGATCTGCATCCATCGCGTGCCCTCGTGCTTCTTTTCCAAGTGGAGCGTCAACAAGCTCAGCACTCGACTTCGCTCCAACGTCCACAGGCTGCCCGTGGGATCGATTTCGGCCCACGTTGATCGAGAGACGTACCGACCTGAAGCGATCATGCGTGCTGCGTGTGTCAGATCGCCCTCTTCTTCAGCTCCGGAGGCGGCGACTGCATCATTGTCGATCTCGGTGATCTTTGCAGACGAGGATGGGGCGTCGAACAGTGTCAACGCCTCTTGCGTGAAGGAGAGGCTGAGTGCAGAGAGGGAAAAGTGCGTTCGGATGTGCGACTTTGTGATCCAGGACGGGAGTGCAAAGGCGATGGTGATGGTGTCGCTGGTCTGAGCCCATGAGAAGTGAGGAGCTCTTCGTCTGCCTCTTGTCGCAGAGGCCGCGGTCGAAGTGGATCGACCACCTTCTGGCGGCTGTGTAGCTGTACGCGGGCGATCTGACGATCTTTGCATGTTGGTGAATGATGCTTCAGCGCCCAACAGCGTCTCTTGCTCGTCCATCCTGGCCATGATCAACGGCTCTTCGCCTTGAACGCTCCATAGCAGCTTCGCATCTCGTATTGTCTGCCCGTCATCCTCGCCGCTGTCATCATTATCCAACTCCACCAGCTGCACTTCGAACATCGTCGTGCTGCGACCTGTTTGACCTTGGCTTGAGCCCTCTGTTGCCTGCTGTGTGCTTGACTGGAACCCGAGTCCCTGCATGCCCTCCTTTGCCTTGCCCATAGCAGACGTAGTTGTCTTGGTGCTCTGCAACAGCACCCTCGTCCTCCCGCTGGACCTCTTGCATGCTTTGATCGAAGCCTCGGAAGGCATCCTCCATCGCGTCTGTTTGCCACTAGTCCATCTTACGACACCATCATCGCCCAACTTGACCCTTTTGAGCCTGAACAATACCACAGTCGTCCCACTGGACGCCAACCATTCCGTGGCTGATATCGAAGCCAGTGACGGTAGCCCGCCTCGTTCCAGCCGTTCCACCGGATGACCCGTGACCTTGTCCTTCACGCCATCGTATGTCAGGACGACGACGAAGCCATTGCTATCGACGTACGCCGCAAATGGTTCATCCTTTTCCCTCTCGCCAGACGCTGGAATCAAAACTTGATGCAACGCTCGCTCTTTCGTCTCTTTATAACCCAACCCTGTGAAGGTCAGATTGCCGCTCTGGTGTTGTGACTGGTAGAGCTCCGTCAACCGCGGTGGTCGGCTCGGCAGACCGTAAGACTTCGCGAGAGACCTGGAGAAATCATCCTGAACGAGCTTGTAGGCTTCGAAGCCGGGGTTGAGCTTGGCTTGGTCGACGGGGAAGGAGAGCGTACTGCTGGATGAAGAGGAATCGGTGTGGAGTGGTTGGCGATGTGCTTGCGAGTAAGCCATCTTCAGCCCGGCTTCAGCGATGTGTTTGGAAGAGGCAGCGTTGATGGTCGAAGGTGTTGGTTGAGAAGAATGAGAAAGAGCTCGGAAGAAGAAAAGTGAGTATAGCGCGTTTACGCACTGCACAGCTGCGCATTTTTCAAGTCACATGCAACTTTTGAGACCAACACATTGCATACGCATTCCTTCAACACCAGGCCAAGTCACGCATCCTCTTCAGCCGGTCAAGTGTCCTCTTTGCCAACTAGAAGCTCAATGGTGTTCAGAATAGTCACAAGCCATATCAAATCGTTTTGGCAAGGGTATATTGCTAATCAAAAACGTAACAAGGCGTCTTCAGGACGACCTCATTTTACAGAGCGCGAATGGTAACCATCATCGTAGAGACAGCATCATCGCTTACTTAGCACCAGTAGCACCCTGAACAGCCCCCTTCGCCTGGGCAGCAGCATCGCTCAAGGCCTTGCTAGCCGACTCGCCGGCGTTCTGGGCGCTCGCCTGAGCCTGACCGGCCTTCTGCGACGCTACGTTGGTAGCATCGTTGGCCAGCTTGCTAGCCTCGTTCTGAGCCACACCAGCCTGCTTGCTAGCCTCATCGGCGAGTTCACCGGCCTTCTGCTGGCCAGCGGCGAGCAGGTGGGAGACTTGGTCGACGACGTGAGCGGCGGTAGCGCGAGCCTGGTTGACGAGACCGGAAGCGTTGTCTTCAGCAGGCTTGATGTACTGGTTGGCAGAGTCGAGGGTGTGGGAAGCAAGGTCTCGGGCCTGGTTGGTCAGACCGATGAGGGTCTGCTTAGCTTCTTCGGCCGACTGTTCGCCCTGCTTAGCAGCAGCATCGGTGGTCTTGGATGCTTCGTTGGCAGCGTCGTTGGCGGCGGCTTTGGTCTGGTCAGCGGCACTGCCAGCCTGCTCCTTGCCCTGGCCGAGGATCGAGCCTGCGGTCTGCTGGACGTAGGCGAGGGTGTCTGCGAGAACAAAAAAGGGGAGAGGAATGTCAGCGATATGAGCTTTGGCAGCGAAAACTTCTGCTGGTACGTGGCTGCTGCTGCTACTTACTGGAAGCAAGATCAGTAGCCTGCTTGACGAGCGAGTCACCGCTCTGCTGAGCTTGGGACGAAAGGTCGCTAGCCTTGTTGGAGAGATCGTTGCCGACCTGCGAAGCCTGTTTCGAGGCGTCGTTGGCGAGGCCCTGGGCGTCCTTGGAGAGGTCGTTGGTGGTCTTGTTGGTTCCGGGGACCTGCGACATTTTGGATTGGTGCTATGTGAGTGTGAGAGTGGATGGGGGTTGTCTCGTAAAAGCGTTATTGGATGGTGTTGGTGGAAGAAAGTGCAAGGTCAAACTCGAATGCGTATATGTATCTTTGCAAGGCTGCTCTTTGTGGCGAGGACGCCAAAGATTCTGGGAAGCGGTTCGCTGACTGGCTTGCCGACCAACACTGGCCGGGGACTCTTCGGCGAGGGCGTTGGTGTCAAACGGCCACGTTCGTCGGCCACCTCTCACTGCCAGCCTGCTGCGCTTTCGTCTGAGTAAGGATAGAAACGTTCGCAACTCAAGACTCAGCAGTGTCCAAACCCGAGGTAAACTTCGTCCGTGCGCAAAAGCAGCCGCAGGATGATTTCACAAGACTGCGCACGCGGTGGAACTGAATTCACAGATTTGCACCTCGATATGACGCAATCACGCGTTTCATTGCTTCCCTTTTCCGCAGCCGTTCCATTTTGGGCTTTCATAGACGCACAATGAGGCGCCTAGAAGACGCCATCTCGCGTTGTTGGCGCTTTGCACTATCATTCATGACGTTCGATGACGATAAGCCGCGGCAAGCTCTACATTCCGAATCTGCGAATGTTGGACAGCTAGTCATTCTTCTCACGTGCAAGACCTTGCAGTCGTGGATCGGTCTTACGATGCTCATCCTTCCCGAGGCTGTGCTTGCCACCTTATCAAACGCCGAGCTGTCGCTGACTTCCCGCATTGTCGGCGTCGCTTGTCATTCAGGATGCATTTCCGAGCTGCATGTGAAAAAACAAACGTCTTCACGGCCGTCGTCGACAAATATAGAAACGCCTTCTGCTTCGTTCTGCGAGCTTCCGCTGCTATGTCGATGGGGAATCATGCCGCCGCTGTCAAGTTCCGCTGAGGGATGGAATAAGCTTATCGGTCAACATTCCAACTGATCTACGCTTCGCATGTACACAATCACAGTCATGTGGGTAGCGAGATTTGTTGCTATCTGCTTTGTATTGAGATCTACTGCAACAACGCAAGATCCTTCTCGTTGGCACCCACACCCAGCACCTTGCAGGCGAGCTCGAACAGCTTCTGTTGACCTTCGCTCCACTCCTTGCCCGGGTTCCGGAAACTCGCCTTCATCAGCTTGCCCAGTCCCTCTCTGAGCGTCTTGAGTGCCACCAGCGTCTTTGGGTCGGCACTTGCAATCCTAATCCGCTGTCGGTCGATGTAGAGGCTGTTGGACGCCAATCTGAACTCTCCATCTCCGCACAGCATGTAGACCGCCTTGTCATCCATCAGGCCCGTCTCCCACGCGTAGAGCTTCTTGCTCTGCATCATCGTGTAGTACAACATGTAGCTGCTCGAGCTGCGTACCAGCTCCGACATTTTGGCCTTGAAGTTGACCGACGAAGGGTGGATCGACGTGGGTTGGTTGTTGCCGATCGTCTTGAGCTGATACGTCTTGGCATCAATGTGCAGCAACTTCGGGTAGAGACCAGCAGCTAGCGTCGCGTGGATCATGGCAAGACTCGACGAGTTGACATCGAGGTGCGCAGGGATCGTCATGAAGCGTGGCTTGGAAAAGTTGGCAGAGCCGCCACTGCGGTATCGGAGCTTGTTGAGCTCCTGTTTGAAGGCATCGTCGACCGTGACGAATCCGGCGTCGATCAGATACGAAAAGTACTGCTGTCGAAGTTCTTCGATCTGCAACAAGTTCTGAATACTCAGAAAGTTGCGGTTGCAGAACGTACGGTGGTGGTTCTGAGCAGTGGAGCGACGGAATCCATTGAACGCGTTCGCGATGGTGAGGAAGTCCGAGTCGCCCAGCTTGAAGCTTTGCTTGGCCCGGTCTGCCTCCAGCTCTTTGCCAAAGGGTGTCATGAACGGCGACTTTGAGTTGAGGGCCGCTGCGATGGTCAGCGCCGGATCCAGACACTTGAACAACGTTGCCACCAGCAAGAACTTGCCCATGTGCACGTCGAGCGGCATCTTGGACAAGTGTCTACCGAGATGCGTAATCTCTTCTGTCGACGTGAGCGCCTTGACCTCGACCAGGGCGGCAATAGCTCGCTGCACATTGGCCGGGCTCGGTGGGTCAAGTGCTTGCGACAGTGCATTCTCGATCGAGTGACCAATCTTGATCTTCATGATCTTGAGCTTGAGAGCAAGATCCTGCAGCGATAGCCGGAGCATCTCGGGGAGTGGGTGTTCGTCCAAGTACGAGTCATGGCGATACTTGGTGAATAGATGGAAGCAGATACCCTCTTGCACACGACCTGCACGACCACGTCGCTGCTTTGCGTTGCTCTTGGCGATGAAACACTCCACCAGGCGCGAGATCTGGCGCTTCTCGTCGTAGCGCATCTCGCGATGTTTGCCCGAGTCGATGACACAGGTGATGTCGGGAATCGTGATACCGGTCTCGGCAATATTAGTCGCAATGACGATCTTGCGTACACCGGGTGGAGGCACGTTGAAGACGGCACCTTGATTTTCTGAAGGGATGGTCGAGTGCAACGGGAAGAGCTGGAAGCCTGCTCCACCAAACGTGGGATGATCAACGAGCATATCGTGGCATTTGCGGATCTCGGCTAGACCAGGCATGAAGATGAGCGTGGCCGCGCTGTACGGCTCGAGATCCTTGTCCAGACACACACGCTCGAGGATCTTGATGATCAGGTCGTGATTGATCACATATTCGTTCATCCTGCCGAGCGTATCGATGGTCTTGCTTCGATACGCTTTGCCGAGACTTGCCGTGCTAGGGCCTTGGCCGTCTGGATCCTCGTCGTCGTCATCAAGCAATGCAGCATCGTCCTCCTCTTCAACAGGAGTCTGTGCCAGCAACTGCAGTTTGCTCTTGTTGCCCGGTGCATTCTGCTTTCGCGTTTGTCCGTCGCCGTTGCGGTAGCCACGCTTGGGACGAAAGGCATACGGCGAATCGTCCTCGATGGTGAAGTTGCTCATCTCCACGGCATCTTCGAGGTAATGCACGTTGACAGGGAATGTACGGCCAGGCACCGCAATGGTCGGACATCCGCCGCAGTACTTGCTAATACGTTCTGCATCCACTGTTGCCGACATGAGGATGACCTTGAGATCCTTGCGATGTGCGATGAGCGTCTTGAGAATGATGAGCAAAAAGTCGGACTCGATGGAACGCTCGTGCACTTCGTCGATGATGACGTGCGTGATCTCGTTGAACGCGGTGCCTTCGAGCATACGAAGCACGATTCCTGTAGTGGCGTAGACAAGACGGGCATTCTTTCCGACATTGCTCTCCAAACGGATGGCATATCCGACCAAGCTGTCGTTGCTGCCGACGCTCTTTCGAGGCTCACCCAACTCTTCGCTCACACGCTCGGCGAGCGAGATGGCCGAGATACGTCTTGGCTCGGTGACATAGATCTTGCAGTTGCGGCCTTGCGACATGCAATGCTCGAGGATGTAGGCGGGCACCTGCGTCGATTTACCACATCCCGTCTCACCACTGAGTACAAAGATCTGGTTGTTCTCGACCAGGTCCAGGATCTCTTGACGATGATTGGCGATGGGCAGACTCTGTCGACCGGGAAGCATCTTTTGATAAGACGGCGATGCGACACGATTCGAAAAGTATTCGGCAATCTCCTTTGCCCGAGCTTCGGAGGGCTGAGGAGCAGAGGCAGCCGACAGCTCGCCAAGCTCCGTCTGCTCTGCTGCAGCTGGAGCGTTGCCGTTGGTGGTCTTGCCTTTGGCTTTCTTGGCTGCATTGGCCTCCTCCATCCTGACCCGAATGACATCTCGTACTCGCTGGAAGCGAGTTCGGCTCTTGCGATCTCGTTCGTCCTTTTGCAGGTTTGTGAGCTCTTCCCACCATTCACGGTAGCCAGGTGGCAGAGCGCGCTGGACTGCCTTGTCGCGGTCGATGCAGAAAAGCGCAACCGTCGCAACAAAGTCATCCGCCTGAAGCTGCGAAGCGCAGCCGACGGTTGTGAGCGTGTACTCATCGACGTACGACGGGGCACCTGCAGTGATGGGATTCTTGTTGGGCACCACCTTGCCTCCATTCCAGCGAATCGTGAGCTTGCTGCGGTGCAGCCGACCTCCAGAGGGAATGGCTGTAAACTTGAACGTCGAATACGGATCTGCTCGCTTGAGTGCGTCGGACAGCATGACTCTTGGTGTCTTGCCTCCTCCGCCGCTCTTGGCTCGAGCAGGGAGATCACGCATCGTGACGGTTGCGCCGGTCTCGGTATCCTTGTCCTCGATCGGACCTTCGTTCAGCAGATCGCCAAAGAAGCCGCCTTCATCGTCGGAGCTGGCATCTGTCGCCTTGGCATCTGCTTGCTCGTATGAAGGACTAATTGTCTCTTTGGCACTCGCTTGAGCGACACTGGCCTCTGCGGGAGCGGCAGCTTTGTCTGCCGATGCTGACTTGGCGGCTGCAGCGCACTCTTCTGTTGGAGATGCCGTGCCAATCCTAGCTGCAGCTTCAATCTCGCGGCGACGTTGTTGACGTTTCCTCTGTTCCTCCTCTTCGGCTGCTTTCAGCTGCTTCTCGATCTCTTCGCGTTGACGCAGCACCTGCCGAAAGCCGTCGGTGGCGGCCTTTTGGTCAAAGTAGGCTCCACGTTCGCACTCGCGCATAAAGTCTTTGGTGCGGCCAAGGACGCGCTCGAGCCTGGCGTCTTCTTGCTTCATCTGCTGTTCGCCATCCTTGCCAAGCTCCTTCTTCCACTTTGACTTTTCCTGTTCGATACGAATCTGAATGGCTCGCAAGAGGGACCATGTGGCCGTTGGCTTTTCGAGCGTGTCGATCTGGTTTGATTCCAACTCCTCGCTGAGCTGGAAAATAAGACGTTCGCAAGCTTTTCTCAAGCCATCGACTTTTTCACGATCAACATTCGTCTTGGATGTCGCAGTGGCTGTTTTTGCTGAAGCGGATGACGAGGACGTCTTCGCAGCGCTCTCGGGAGGTGCAGCGCCTGGAACTTGCATAGCATTTGAAAACTGCTCTGTGCGTGCAAAGTCATTCTTGCCGAGCGCTTCCGAGCGATGGAATTCGTATCCGTCATAGACTGGCGGTCGGCTCTCGTCGTACTCTTCATCGTCATCATCATTGTCGCCGTTCTCTTTGACGGCAGCAGTGCCATTGAGAGGAGGGAAGTCCTTCTTGTTCGATTCCTTGTCCCGACGCTTCTTGACAGCCTTGCCCTCACCGAGTCTGACTGCATCTTCCAGCGACTCCTCGTCAAGGGCCAGGTAGAGATAGGAAAGGCAATCTTCCACGTCTGGAGATGAAGACTGCGACAGTGCATCCTCGATCTGAGATGAAGAGAACCCGAGCTTGAGGAGGATTTGGTATGTCGTCAACGCTCTCGCCATGACCTTGTCTTCAGAATCGGCGAATGCCGAGGTCGAGGATGAAGAGATGGTTCCCGATGAACCTGTATTGCCAACCGAAAGCTTCTGCAGATCTTTGGATAATGTGGCCATGGCGAGAGAGGTGTGAGAAGAGCCCATGCTGAGAGGCGTTGCACTGCCAGAGACTGTTGTGGTGCCCGAAGCCGTTGTCGCTGGTGTAGAGGAGGTATCACCAGACGCGATGGGAGTCGCAAAAGAAGTGCCTTCAGCGCCGTGTGCTGTCGTCGCCTCGGCGCCCGAGACCGCAGTCGCCTGCTTGTTGAGATCAGCTGCCACTTGCAAGACTTGATCGCGAAGCTCTGGATCCATCTCAAAGTTGGGCAACGTCTTTGCGAACCTTCGATCATATTCGATCGCCTTGTGCTGGCGAGATACCTCCTTCTCGACTCGGTCCTGCAACTTGTCTACGAGGTTCTGAAGTGCCTGCTCTTCCTCTTTTTCGGGATCGAAGAAGTCGGCAGCGTTGCCTTTGCCATCGGCTGATGTGGACTTGGACGCAGAGAGGTTGTCCGCGAGGCTCTCATCGTTGATCTTTTCGTAGTCGATTGCCGCTGAAGAGGTGGTTTTTGCGGAGCTCGCAGCTGGCTTTTTTGCAGCAGCAGAGGCTGCCGGTGGTGGATCCTGGACCTTTTTGGGTGTCGATGTGGTGGCATAGCCACGCTGAACGGTGCCTTTGAGCGTGGGTCTCTTTTTGCCCATCCTGATCGATTCTGGTGATGCCAAAGACCTCTATGATGGTCACAAATGGTTGAAAGCCGTCTCGTGCCGTCTCGTGTCACACGCTCATTCCAGTCAAGTTGAGGCTGAGCTTGTGACTTTGCTGAGGTTCTTCTCTAAAGTCACAGACACACACAGAAAACGCCGCTCCAGCTCCACATGCAATTTTCGTCGTGTGTTACATCGATGGAGGCCACTTTTTGGGATTTCGAGCAAGCCAGACCTCGAAACGCCGAGATCCGAGTTCAGTGGAAGCGTGGCTCGAGCAGACTGCGCGAAATGCTCTCCTTCCAGAACATCTCCCTCTCTCCTTTCAAGGGTCCGGTCAGACTGCACCGTGTTGCCTTGCGTCCTTTCCTCACCAGGCCTTCGACGCTTTTGTCCAGGAAGCAAAGACATCCCGACATGACATCCGTATCACCACCACCGGAAGCTGATGGCGCACTCAAAGTCAAAGAACAGCCACCAGCCCTGGCAATCGTTCGACAGAATGCAGCCAATCTTCCACGCAACTTGCCCGTCAAGAGATTCGACGGTGACCCGCTTGGACGAGCTGACGTACAGCATGCACTCCTCTGCTACCTCTTCTCCGACACGCGCCGAGTTTTCACCAATCCACGCCCCAGCAGCCAGGCTCAAGAAGCATCGGCGAGCGGATCAGGCACTGCTGCGAGCACGGCCCCCGTGCCCGTGCCGGTCTACCCATTCGGCATGTCAGCAGGATGTATAAGGCGGAGCGGCGAGACAGAGGAAGAGTTTCAGGAATGGAAGCAGTCAAGGGAGCGCTACTTGCGCTGGAAGAAGCGACTTGCTCGCAAGGAGAAGCTGGAGCGCAAAGCTGCCGCCGCCGCTGCAGCTGCCGAATCGACAGAGGGCGCTGCAAACGCCGATGCCGACGTCAATGCGAATGAGGAAAAGGACGAGCTCGCCGAAGGCGGCAACGACGCCGAAGTGGACGCAGCGAAAGCTGATGAAGCAGAGGAGGAAGAAGACCTCGGCGATGACGATGAACCTTTCGATGAAAACGAATATCCCAGAGATGGCGCTGCCAAACTCACTTTCAAGGAGCTCTACATCGAATCACTGCTCAACAGCACCAAGTGCACCAAGTCGATGCGCGACAAAATTCTTTCCGACGAAGAGTATGCGGAGGACTTTGCCAAGACGTGCCTCTTGGTCAACGTCGGCCGTATCAACACCACGCTCGCCTTCTATCCAGAGATGAAGACCATTCTTCGCTCGTACCATCCCATACCATCCATGCAGAATAACGAAAACACGCGCCGCAACATGCAGGATGCTCCTCGAATGAAGTCGCTCCTCAAAGGCGTGCTCATCGACACTGAGCGACCTGCTCCACCGACTGCTGGACCATCGGCAGGTCAGCCTATCCGGCCGCCCAAGCCTAATGCGCTCAGCGAAGAGGCGCCCTCGGATTTCAGAGAGGTCATCAAACGCTATCGTGCTGGCACCGTGCCTCCCACCAGCGTAGTCACGCTCATCTTTTTGCTTTCGCTCCACGCCAACGACGTGACGGATATGCACTTCCCCACACCTCACGACTCGCATTCGCTCTTCTACCCGCACACTGACCACCCGATTCCGTCGAAGCAAAGAGCCAACGCCTTCATGTGGATCCTGTATCACTATCTCGAAGGTCCTGCTACGCGACCTCCTGGCGAGTTGCCCAACCCCTTCGATGACGAGCTGTCACGCAATGCTGCTAAAGAAGCTGCCGACGCGTACGCAAACGCACTCACGGACGAGGAGAGGAAGAAGCGCGTCAATCTGCCATGGAAGGGCATCGTGAACCCCGAATGGAAGAAATGGAAGCAAGCCCAAGACAAGACCAACGGCGAAAGTGACGGTCAAAAGAAGGACGGGGAAGACGATGTCAAGATAGAGACGGACAAGGATGGCGACGTGTCCATGGGCGGCACCTCGGATGGCGAAGCTAAGAAGGAGAACGGCGACAAGAAGGCGGCGATGAAGGAACCTCCCTCGCACCTGCACCGCTTGCTCGTGCCAAGGCTCGACACGATTACACGTGAAGAGGCGGCGCTAGAGAACTTTGACACGGAAGAAGAGATCCGATGGGGAAAGCAGATGCAGTCTGAACGTGCAGCCTTCCTCGCCAAGTTCCAGGATGAAGAGAGCAGCAAGACTGCAGCCTCTGCAGGCTCGCCTGCCCCTTCCACCGGTAATGCCGTTGGCAAAGGACGACGTGGTGGTGGGGCTTCTTCATCCAACGCAGCAGCAGCTGATCGCGGTTCTCCATCCGAAGCGGACAAAAGCGGCCACAAGCGACGACACCCCGGTGCTGCCGCTGGAGATATTTCCAAACGATCCCGCATGGCCAGTCCGATCATCTTTGACGACTCTTCCTCCGACATCGACCCTGTCGACGCCACCGCTGCCGATCCGGCAATTTCCGCCAATCCCCTCACCTCCGACCCCTACCTCAACCCTCACGTCTCCATCTCGGACCGCATCCGTCCCCCGCTATGGGATCTCGACCTCAGCGTACCTCGAGAGTATCAAATCTCGGACTCGCTTCCGCAAATCGCATGGGCGCGCATTCTCGAACGTGCCCAGCGCGGTGTCGGAGACGCGTGCTATGAAAGTGACGAAGACGAGTTTGCCGAAGAAGAGGCGCAGGAACCGGAGCGTAGTCGAAGCGAGATCTGTCGGATTCTGACTGGCTTGCAGGGCGTTGTGAGGCATGATGTGTTTGATGCGGATAATCACGAGGTGCGGTTGAAGTATGGCGGCTACGAGAGGGGGGAAGAGTATGCGAATGGGAGGGAAAGGTTTGACGAGTCGTACCGGAGGTCGGATTTGTATTCGAGCAGCACGCCTGTGGCGGTGAATAGGCGCGTGGCGGGATATGAACAGGACGAAGCGAGGGGGGAGGAGGTGGATGATTTGGAAGAGGCGTTGTTGGGCGGTGAGGAACAGTCGAGGAGGATGAGTGTTGGGAGGAACGGGTATTCGCCGGTGAGGGCGTGAGTGGCGTACTGCGAGCGCTGAATGAAGGTCGTTATCCCTCTTCACAGACTTTGTCTCACGAGTGGTCGAGGTGTGTGAGCGTGCGATAATGTGAATGCATGGGATACAAATACAAATGAGAAGTATGAACGAGACACGAGTCTTACTTGGATGAGGAAGACTTTTTACTCTTCTTCTGCTTCTTGGAAGGCGTGCTTGCCGGGCTATCTGTCGGTGTAGCAGCTTTGGACGTCTTTGGCTTGTCATACCCCTCGAACGGATCCATTGCCGGACGCTTCTTCTTGCTCGACGGCGTTGATGTCACCGCTGCTCCCGATGGCGTCGCTATCGGTGCTGCCACTTCCTTCTTCTTCGGAGTTGCCTTCTCCTTCACCTCCTTGACCTTCTCCGACTTGTCCTCCGCCTCGTCAAACTTTGTATGTTTCCCCGTAACCACTCCACCCTCTCCCTGCAGCGCTGCCCTAATAAACCTTCCCGCCGCACTCCTATCCACCCTTGCACCCCTCTCCTCCTTCTCGTCTTCGTTCTCCTGCACCCTCTTGATCTTGCCAAAGTAACTCTTGACCCTTTCCAACTCCTGCATGACCGGATGATTCGTCGTATCCACCCCCTTCGTTTTCAACAGTATCCAGACCAGATCCATCAACACGTAAGCTACTGAGACCTGCATTCGTGCTGCATCAAGCCGACCGTGAAGTTCGTCATCGGTGTCAGACTTAGAGCTATTCGATTGCAAAGCTGCATTGAGTTGGTCGTACGGCTGCGCAAGGAGTGGTTGTAGGACTGCTGTTAGGTCGGTGAATGACGATGATAGTGCTTGAAGCGCTGGGAGGGGGCTTTGTCGTAACGAAGACATGGTTACAAAGCTTTGTCGTGATAGAGTTGAAGAGGCGAGAAACAAAGGATGGAAAATGTTGTTGGTGGAGAAGAGAACCGAGCGAAATTTTGGCAAGGCTGGACAAGATGCACTTCCGTTTGCCGAAAAAAAAACGTTTCGTGCGAAATAGAGGAGCCACGGCCGGTTTAGACTCCGATGCAACAAGCTGCAGCCGAACCTGTCAAAAAGCTAATCAAAGAGTGCCAACTTTCGAACCACTCGCTTTGTTGTCGGTTTGGACACAAAGCATTGCTCTTGGGTCAGACGAGTTGCACTGTGAGCATGAACGAGGGAAAAAGGTATTATGGTGCTCCCACGGTGGAGGATCGAACAAATGGCAGCCTTTGTTCGGTATCGGTGAGAAGAAGGCCAAAGCGCCCACTTCTGCACGTTGTTGCGCGTGCGGCTGAGACGCTCTTCCCTTTGTTTCTTGATTGCCGCCCCTTCGACTCGAGCAAGGCAGCGCCAAGTGTGTGAGAAGGGCATTGAAGGTCCCTTTGTGCGGAGTGGGGAATTTTGATTGCGCACTGCGGCTGCTTCCGACCCACTCTTCTCATTCTGCGGGCACCTACAAAATTCTTCCTTCCCTTTGTCCGTCGGGTTTTCCGCGATTGCAACCATACGCGTTATGCACGATCAAAGTTTGCGGAGGCCTGAGCTCATCCAATCAATTATCTTTGTCCGTTCGTTGCTTAAGCGGCTCACTCTTAAGCCCATGTAAGGGTCTCAGTCGAGTCACTTGAGATGCAAAGAAAAGACACAGGAAGCGGGACTGGTATTTCCAAAACACAAAGAGACCAAGCAAACAAAGGGAAACGTTTCTGCGTCGAGGATCAACCAAATGCAGCAGAAAGGCTGTTGGAGCTGATTGACTCTCGGCGAATAATGGGCAGCATCGGCACCTGTCCGAGCGCATCAAAGGGCGGATAAGCGGAGTATTGTTGGGTCGGATGAGTTGGAAGGTAAGAAGCGGTCTGAGCGGTGACCTGCGTGTGTGCGGAGGGCGAAGATTTCGTGTTTTCAGGCACTGGTGGGCCCGTGATGGTCGAAAGCGCTGGTCTTGCGTCTGTGTGCAGTAAAAATCGCAGAGCAGAAGATTTTGTCAGTCTGCGGAAGGCTGTCTTGAAGCGTACGGAAAGAGCGTCGACTTACCGACAGGGAGAGACTCGGGCAAACACGGCTGCTGAGCGCGCTTAGGAAGACCTTTGACCTTTCGACTGCCCTTAGCGCTCAGTGTCGGGCTCTGAAGAAGACCGTCTCGGTGCTGAAATGGATCACAGTGCAGCATCGAAAAGTTGTTGGTAGATGAGCTGAGGCTCGTGTCGGCTGTAGAGCACATGCTGAGCTCCGAACTGGATTCGAGGAAGGAGTCGTCCGAGTTGCTGTCGAGAGAAGGAGTCTTGCTGGCTCGCGGTTTGGGCTTCCTACCCTTTGCTTTGGGCGCCTTGCGTGCTGGTGAGCGCTTCGCAGCCGTAGTCACAGGGCGACCTTGACTGAGCTTCTGAGTCTTCTTGCTTGCCGGAACGATATGTTGAAGCCAATCGCCGACCTTGTCTTTGACACCGTATTTAATGTAGCTGATCATGCTGGACCACTCGTCTTCGAAATGCTTCTTGTCGGCCGCTGTGAGGGGGCGTTCAAGATTTTCACTCAAAATCTTGTCGAGGGCGAGAGCGGAGTGCGCAGAGCTGGTCGAATGGTCGGAGGTGGACATTTTGATCTTGACTAGTTCTTGCATCCGCGTCTTTTCGTTGCGGGCATAGCACTTCATGATGTCGGTCCAGCCCGAGCGACGGCGCGCGTTGATGAACCAAGACGTGAGCCTTTCGATGGTAACAGTCGAGCCATGCCCGACAGGAGCGCGAGTGGCGGATTCATTCGTAATCTTGACGAGGTTTTGCTTGTCTGCATCGCGAGGATAGGGATGATGCAGGTTGTCGAGAAAGAACTTCCGTAGATGAAAATAGTGTTGCGTCTCCGAGAGCTCCTGCGATTTGTCAACATCTACTTGGATCTTGGACTCCTGAAGTATCAATGTAGCTTCTTGTAGTGTCTTAGAGCAAAGCGTCTCGAAGTTCTTATCGAGACTCAGCAATGTCGCGGTTATCATATGAACTCGATTGGCGGTGCGACGGACACTGTCAACTTTCTGATGATCGTGCTCGCCGCCGACAACAGCCAACCTAGCGTTCTCTTCCAGAGACTTCAGGTGGTTGCCCAGGCGCGAGCCATCACTACTATGTCCGCTTAGGAGGTCCTTTTCGATGTCCGCGAGTTGCGTTTCTAGGCTAGCGAAGGAAAACATTCTTGTGTGGCAGCGGGGGGAATTACTGGTGATGAAGGAGGATTAGGACCGGAAGACCCAAGAGGGCAAAGTAAGTCTTGCCTCAAATTGGAATTGACGCACTTTGCAAATGTACAGATTTTTGGCGCGAGTGGATATTGGCAGCGCACCCTTTCTCGCTCGATTGTTCCTTTGTTTCCACCACACCTCCATGACGACTTCAGTGCCTGCTATATCGACCTTTCAGCATGGACAGCACCACTTTCTTCAAAACTGTCATTCACCTCGCGAGTGAGCTTCGCTCCGCTCTCCCACAAGTATGTGACGAGGCAACATGCGATACGCAGAAGGTCCAGTATCTAGATCTGGAAATAGCGTACCCTGATCAGGCTACCTTGTTTCAAGACTTGGAGCAGCGGGGGGTGACTGTTGCCTGCCAGCATGCTTTGCTGAAAATCTACTACGAAAGACTACATCGGCTCAAGATGGAGTATGAGCAAGTGTACTCACATGCCTTTTTCAATCTGCAAAATTGCGGAGGGGCGGACGAACGATTTCACCAAAAGTTTCGGGGATCTTTACTGTCCGGATACATTGCGCAAGCCAGAAAGGCTTGGAAAGGAGTCCTCCAAGAAGTAGATCTTAAGCGTCTGTCTTTTCAAGACTCCAATCTTCTCTGCGAAAGTTTTTCTTACTCTGATATTTCTCGTCGCGATCTATCCGGTGGAACGTTTGCCCCGAAAGCAACGCGAGGGCACAGCCCTGAAGCAACACGAATCCTCGAGCAAGCCTTCAGCTACACCGACACGATCTCGCCAGCCGAAAAACACCGTCTCTCCGAGCTTACGGGACTCACGCCCCATCAAGTGGTCATCTGGGTGAGTACCTGTCCCTTTTGCGCTTTGACCCACGCCTCGACACGTTGTCGACGCGTCATATCCTTTCAGCAATGATGGCGCAGTACAGTACTTTCATCGGATGTGCAGCGCTCGAGGAGATAGCCCCTCTTCGATCGCTTCACACAAGATACCAGAAAATCTCACTGGCTCGGACTGAGCATGTGTTTGATAAAGGCCAAGCACTTGTTGCGTCAAGGAACACCAGTCATGAGACGCAGTACTAACCATCCTATTCAATTTGTCTTTTGTATCATCGTATCACAGTTCCAGAATCGTCGTAACCGCAACGGTGGTCGCAAGGGTAAGAAGGGCCAGGCTCTTCAGCTCCGTGCCGACTCGCCCTCCGAACATTCGCCTTTCAAGCAGGCTACTCCTCCACCCAGTTCGCCTACGCGCGACTTTACTCTTTCGGAAAAGAAGCGCAAGTCCTACGGCGCGTTGGGTCGCGGTTCCTCCGACGGCACCGACTCAGACTCGGACTCGCCCTCGTCACTTCTCAAACGACCGCGTCTGCCCAGCGACAGCTCGTTCGTCAGCAACGGTTCGTGCTCTAGCGACAGCTCTTCTCCGTCCGTCGATCACATGCTGCGCTTCTCTCCCTGGAACACCCCTTCATCGCGATCCACCAGCTCGTCGTCCACCTCAAGCAGCCAGGATGGATTTTGGGACAGTCCACAGCGACCCCACGGCCTTTTCGAGCACATGGACCGCAAGCATGCAGACAGGGCTAATGCTTTGATGCCTAACCTGACGCTGGGAACTCCGCAGCATAACACCACTCAAACTCTTTCACCTCAACAGAGGTCACCTTTCACTTGCGACTCTCAGGACAGTTCTCCGTTCAAGGTCGGAGGACTCGACTTTGGCGGTCTCCAGCTCAACGTAGGTGATCAGCTCGACAAGCAGCTTCGGGAGAGTATCCAGCGAGCTCTCAGCATGACGAACTCCGAAGCTCAAGGCTCTAACCGAAGCGCTTCGTCGAGCTCATGGGGCACTCAGCAGATGACGACGGATGACGATGAATGGTCAGACATTGATGAGTCTGATGCTGTGGATGTCGGGCGTCACAATACCCCCGTTGATGGGATGGCTGTGGGTCAGCAGGGCCAGTTGCCGCCTGCTTTTCAGAGTTACAACATGGCTGCGCTGGGTCAAATGCCGGTCCAGGCTCAGCCTCAGTCGGCTGGTGTTACTGGGACTGCTGACAACAACCTCCCCTGCGACATGTTCGGCAGCGACTCGTTCGACCTCAGCCATCTCTTCGCTGTCCCCTCGATCCCTCTGCACATGCCGGCGTCTAGCCCCTTTACCGTGCAGCCGCAGCATCAACCTTCGCCTGCCGTCGACGCCAACATGGTCAACAACGTCACGCTGCAAATGACGGACCTTGAACAGCTGCTCGACACGGATATTCTCGGCACGTCGCTGCCGGGATCGCAGCTGTCGAACGGAGGTGAGGTGGAAATGCAGGGCGGCGAGCTGTGTATGAACTTTGACATGTCGTCAGAGGCGTTTCGTGTTTTGTAGGTAGGGGGCGTGACTGGTGCACGCTCGTTGGGTCGAGTTTCTTGGTTTCGTTTATACCTGCTTTTTGGTTCTTGGATTCTGGTTCGATGCGCTCGCTTCTGTCTTCCGCAATGTGCTCCGTTTCTCAATGTGCTCCTGACTTCCACAATGCGCTCCGTCTTCACCTCTTAGTACAGTCAGTGCTCCCGTCTAGTCTCGTCGCGTTCGTAATTCAAACACTTTTCACATCACACTTCTAGACTTGTATGGTTATGATTGACAGTCGTTCCTCGCCAGCTTCTACAGAAGCAAAGTCTACATAAGCGGCTCGTACTCCTCCGGCGTCCCGTTTGCCCCTTCCACGTCTTCCACGCCTTTGGACCACTTTGATCTCTGCTCGTCCCTCATCTTTCTTTCCTCGTCGAGCGTTTGCTGAGACTTGAACGCGTTAGCTAGCGGGAAAGCCGCACGAGCTTTCTCGTCGAACTCTGACAGACTTCCTTCCGACAGGTTGGACAGCAACGATCGGGCTTGAATCGCTACTTTGAGGGCTGTGGTTCGCGCGCGTGGACCGGTCACGCCTGCAATGGCGGAGGGAAGGTTGAGCAGCAGCGCCACGGCTTCGTCCTTTCGCTCCAAAACCAGCGCTGCTTGAGCGTTGGCCACGATCCCCGCTGGAGTCGACGCAGTGCTCGTCTGCAGCGACTCGGCAAAGTACGTAGCCACCGGTTTGTCCGCAGGCACCACCTCAGCGAGAGCAGCAGCGATAACGCTGCCAATGGGTGCTGGTGCAGCTTTCAGATCGGGAAGACGGGTTTTCAGCGATACAACCAGCTCTGTCACACGCGAGCTGGTCGGGTCCAGCTTGTACAGCTTCACAACCGCACGTGTAGCAAGCAGCCAATTCTTCTGTCGAAGTGCAACGTCAAACGTGCTCGTCCACGTCTCCGGCTTGTCGGCTGCATGGGATTGGAGGAATCGCACCCACTTCTCGGCTGCCTTCAACGGCGTTTCCAGCGTGCTCTTGAACCCTTCCAATCCTTTAGGATCGAGATCCGGCTTGGGTCCCTCATCCTCCACTGTCTCGCCATTCGCCGCCGCCTCTTCGGCTTTCTTCTTCTTCTCCGCCGCTTCGGCTTCCGCCTTTGCTGCGCGCTTGGCTTCGGCTTGACGCTGCTTCTTGAGTGCCTTTTTCTTTTCTGCTTCGGACAACCCGGCTAGTGCTGGATCTTCGTCCTCTTTCTCCGCAGAGGCGATGAAAGGTGGAGTGGCCGGGTCGTCGTGCAGCTTTGTGAAGATCGAGATGGCCGCGGTTGCAGCTCGGATGTAGGTCGGATGCGACCGAAGCGTGTCTTCGAATCGAACGAGGTTGACGTACGATCGGAGAGTCATTTTTCGCATGCAGTACGAGTGGAAGTCAAGCTGGTCGTCCCAGAACTCTTGGAATACCTTATCGAGCTGAGAGAGACGTTTGAGTGCCATAGCATAGTTGCTCGAGCGCAAGAACGCTTCCGCTTCTTCGGCGAGGTACCAGAGCGCCTGCATTTCGTTCAAATCGTACGTGGGCGAAGGAGCGTCGGGTTTAGTGAAGAGGCCGACGATGCGTTCTGCTTCTTCAGTCTCGTTTGTGCGAAGCAAGTATTTAGCAGCTTTAGAGTTGAGGAAGCGATCTTGGCCGTCGAGCAAACGTGCGTCGGTCATGGCGGAGGAAGCGCCGAGGAGGTCACCTGCTCGTTTGAGGATGCGTGCTCTCACCATGTGCAGTTCTGGCAAGGTGGAAGAGTGCGAGATGGCAGCATCGATGTAGTGCAAGGCTCTTGTGGAATCACCCGTGAGAGAGTAGTGTTGGGCGAGGTAGTAGAGCGACCAGAGGTAAGAGGTGGGTGGGTCTGTGCCGTCTGTGGACGGAGCTGTTGAAGGCGTCCACTCAAGGCGAAGAGTCTCGACGATCTCTTCGAGTGCACTTTGCTTGGCGGGATCCTGGTAGAGAGATTTGAGATCAGAGAAGAGCGAGGGAATGCCTTTGATCAAAGCTGACTTTGCGTAAGCAGTAGCTTGAGTCTTGAACTCGTCTCCAGTGGCGTGGATGAGGGCAAGACGCTTAGCAGCCGAGGATTTGGGATGATCAGCTTGCAAGCCTTTGAACACCTCAAGAGCCCTGCTGTCGCCTTCTGTCGCAGTTGCTTCCGTGATGCCGAGCAAGTTGAGGAGACCGCCAAAGTATCGCTTGTTTTCCGGATTCGACTTGATGAGCTGCCTCCAAATTGCCTCTGCCTCGTCCTTCTGTCCAAGCCTAGCCAGACATCTCGCCTGAGCCTCCTCCTTACCGCGCAAATCCACAATGCGTTTGCTTGAAGATCCCATAAGATCGAGCGCCTCCTGGAACTTGGACTGCTCCTCCAAGATGCTGGCGTGATACAGCAGTGCTTCGCTGTACTCGTAGCTTCGATCTGGAATGTCGCGCATCACGTTCTCGTACCCCTCCAAGACACGTACTGCTGCGTCCAGTGATCCTGCGAGGTGGTGAGCCACAGCCAGCCCGATCCAGTTCATTCGAAGATGCGGCTGCATGCGAAGCAGTGTCAATCGGTTCTCGACCATGGGAGGATAGTTTCTGAGCTGAAGCTGCAGGAATGCGGATTCACGGAGAAGATTGATGTTGCCTCCTCCTTCAATTCGAAGTGCTTGCGTGTAGCACTTTATCGCCTCTTCGTAGTTCTTGTCCTGACGATGCAAGATGCCGAGTGCGTGCCAGCAGATGAACGAAGTCAAGTCGAGACGTACACCCTTTTTGGCGAGTTCGATGCCCTCTTCGCGGCGGTTGGTGGAGCCGAGGAGCAAGCCCTTCATAGCAACAGTCTCTCCATGGTCGGGAAACTTTTTGAGGATGGTGTCGGCTGTCTTGAGACCAAGTTTGTACTTTTTGGTCTCGTACTCCTGGATGAGCCGCTGGAAGAGACCGCGCTCCTTGGTGGGGAGCGCTGCACGCTTCGGCGGCATGGTGAAGCAGACGGGTGGAAAGGCAGATGTGAGAGGGCCTTGAAATCGAGCTGTTTCAAACTCTCGAAATCCGGTGTATGAGGTTGAGGATGATAATGAACGATGATGAGAAGGGAAGGACGAATCGCGAACTAGGACTGAGCCAGACGAGCGAAATCCTGTAACCGTGCGTCTTTCGCCCGAAGATCTTCTTCCGATTTTTCCAACGAGAAGAACCGGAAAACTGCACTTCTTGCTCAAATTTCAAGGCAGCACACCGCGATGTGACTTGGTGATCGCTTCTGGAACGGCTCCTGCTTGCCGCTGTGCTTGCGGATTTTGGCGATGGGCACACAATGTTTGATCCTGTCGACGCACAATGCTATTCGAAAAATCTCACCCCGCCTCCACGTCGGACACACACCATCTCCGAGTCTGCACGAACCACACCTCTCACCACCATCCCATACACACTTTTCTCATACTCAAATCATCTACGGCTCGAGGGGCGCCGCTCACAATCCCCCTTGCACACACGCAGTCAAGATAGTCGACCTCAAACCGGCTGCAGCTGCGCAAGCTGCTACGCCATTCATATCCGCCGCCTCCTCATCGCTCTCGCCATCTTATCCGCAGTACAACGATATCCCAGCTTCTACTCTTCCATCCACTTCTGGATACACAGGAAAGAGCCGTCAGAGACATCACATCGCAGATCCCATCGTAGCGTCTGGTGCAGCATCGCCGACATACGCTCAATCCAGCTCCGTACCCGCCGGCCCAGTTCGTCGAACAGCAGCAGCGGCCGCATCACATACCAAAAACGTCTTTTCCGTTTCCACGCAACGTTGGGCAAAACGTCTTGCAGATATGGCATCACCATACCCTTCTAATGAAGACGGTGGAGCAGCAGCACCGCGCGACGTGTCCATTGGAGTGGGCACCGTCTACGACCAAACCGCGTTCGGTTCAGGTGGATATTCGAGAGTCAACCCAGACGACGGGTCGAATCCTATACCTTCTCGATCGCACTACTTCCTATCCCGCGATGAGATTCTCAAAGGCGTAGCGAACAGATTTGTTCACTCGAGCGCTTACCTCTGGTTCTACGCTGGTATGGCTCTTGCGTCGCTTTTGACGGTGGTGATCAGTCTGACCTCCGATTGTCCTGGGACGCTCTTTTACGGTCTTGAGCTGGCCATCAATCTGCTACTCATCGCCGAGGTCGGTATTCGACTTGTAGCATTCGGCAAGCAGTTCTGGAAGAGCACGTACAACATTGTCGATCTAGGACTGGTGCTGTTGTGTGCTATCACGCTGCTAGTCATCTTCTTCCATCACGAGTGCTCGCCGTTCCGCCGCTCGCCTCTTCCACCGTCGTATCCCGGGGACGATGGCTCAGACGTACCGATTAGTGGGGGAAGGTCTGGCAAAGGCGAAGAATTGCTCGATTCGATCCTGCTGATCGGTCGAAACGTTGTTCAGGCATTGAGGCTTGTTTCGATCGTCAGGAGGTCGGGAAGCAATGTTACGAGCAGACCGACGCGGATTGAGATCGGGAATAGGCCGTATTCGTTGGACTTGGATCTGGAGGATGAAGGAGCAATGGCAAGAGATAGGATCAGGATAGGTGAGGAGAGGGCGCCGCTGTTCGATGCTGATGATGATGAATTGTGATGTGAGAAGGGGCTTTTTTGTAGGTTTTTTTTTGGCTTCACAAATGATATGTTGCTAGTGACTACAGAGAAGGAACGACTTTGTGCAGAGTGCGGAAGAGCAGCTGTGATCATTTGCAAGTGATATCCATGGTATTAGTGTCGATCGAGCAGCTACCATCGGTCTCGTTGAACCTCCAAGCCATACGATCGGTCTTGACATCTTCGTAGCTGTAGAACTGGTTGTCGGGGCCCCAGATGTAGGTGCAATCCCAGCTGGTGTCCGAAAAGTGAGTCCAGTGCCAAGACATTTCGTCAGTAATCGCCGTCCTTTCGTCTTTGGTCTTAGCGGGTGACTACTTACATTCGAACCTTCTTAGAGAAGGTACCCTTCGCAAAGTATGAGACACGCATCACACCCCCAACCCGATCGTAGTTCTTGGCCGACCAGGGACTGTTGATGCAGACGGCAGCCTGAGCCTTTTCGGGCTTATTTTCCCACATGGTGTCGACGGCATCCCTGCCAAATTCCTCCATCGAGATGGGTGTTTTGGGCCAGTTGCGATCACTGAAATAGTAGGCCCAGAACCAGAAATCGCCTCCTGAGACCGACCATGAGCTGCCACGGCTTCTGCTGCGCTTGCCGTCTGCGCTGATGGCGAGGAGGACGGGGAGCGTGATGAAGAGGATGGCGAGGGGCTTGAGGGCAAACATGATGGCTGGTCTTTGGAAGAGATATGTTTGCGAAGATACTGGGGGAACTGATTTTGGGAGGAGAGAGGAGCGTCGATGGCGACTAGATGTGGGCAAGTGAGTGGGAGCGACAATCTATTTAGCTCGTCAATTGTTTAGTTGAGGCAAGGCATGATCCCTCTCAAGAGGTGATTGTCAGTTCTGACGGGACTGACAATTTGTCGACCCATCATCCTCACACAATCTCATTTGATGCACCCAGCCACAACACTGTGCCATCGTCGCCACACAATCTCATATGATGCAGACTCTCTTTTTCAGTCGACTTTGCTCGCCGCACTAACTCAATCTCGCTTGCATATACACCATGTGTGATGACTTTGGTATGAGCCCACTCTTGCACCAACTCAACTCCGTATCTGTGACACATCAACTTCGCTTTATAACGCTTCATGTTGGTGCAAGAGCCGGAAAGTTGGGTGTCACCATGAATCCCACACGGATACCAGCGAAATTGCGGTGCGAGAGAAGCCAACTGAAAAAGAAAGTACAACAACAACACTGTGATCCACTGCTCCGAAACCATCAGGAATTGGGGAGCGTGGCTGGCATCCTGAGCCCACCAGTGGTGAGACAAGTCTGCATTGACTCGACCAAGAGTTCTTGACAACAGGTACACACGACCTTTGTCTCTGAGAATTGTCGGTAGATAAATGCACAAGGTGGAGCTTGGTGAACAGGCAATGTTGACGTCGGGGCGACAGACAAATGAAGCGCGGTTGCGGATCCGTTTGAAGCGTATCGAGGTGATCCAGTCAAGCGTGTGCGGGCAAAGGTATCTTCATTCATGGAATTTAGACATACAAAACAAATTCGACCTCGAGTCATACAAGATTGTTCTAGGACTTTTCATGAGGATATTGACGATTCTGCTGATAGGTGCCGCCGGAGCCGCCTGCTATCGTATCGTACCCGGGTGGACCGGCACTACTCTGGTAGTCGTCATAGTGACTGTCATCTTGCTGGTGGTACGCTTGGCCGGCCGCTGACGACGATGGTTCGGCACGATGCGGGTTTTGATACTGGCTCATATTGCCAACGGAGGGATAGGACGAGTGATATTGTTGGTGTTGGGGTTGTTGAGCGTGATGCTCGTAGGCGGAGGAAGCGTAGTGGTCGTAGCCGGACTCGTGTGTTGGTTCGTGTGGTTGTTGCGAGCCGTGTGCGACTGATGCAAGGCCAAAGCCGTCATCGATGGTGCCTTGACGACGGTCAGCGGGTGCAGCACCTCCATCATAGACGATCTCGTGAGGCTCTCCTCCCGTGTGCTGTGGGATGGAAGGCAACGTGCGCGAACCAATCACGCGCGAGCCGCCACCGACAGCTGCAGGGTCGGCGCCATGCTGCATGAAGCCAGATGAAGAAGGACCGAATGTGGCCCCTGAGTACTCGGTGGGGTGGCCGTACTCGCCCGTGGGCTGACGACGTGCGCCACCTGGCTGACTGAAGTGGCTACCGCCCTGCTGCGGTGTCAAAGTCGAAGGAATGACATTGCCATACGCGTCGTATTGGGGTTGCTGGGACTGCGATTGATATTGGTGCTGCTGCGGAAATTCGGGCATGGGCGGAGGTGACGAGACCTGAGGATAGGGACGAGGCACTGGTGTGAGCGAATCTTCGCGGAACGGCTGTGGTCCGACACCAGGGACGTAGGTAGCTTCGCTGTGACTGGTCGACATACCAGCACCGCCGGCGACGGATGACATGGTGTCTTGCCTGTGCCCAGTGACATTATGTGCTCCGTGACCAGCCGAGTTGTTGAGCATGGGCGGTGAGCTGGTAAAATCTTCGGCGCGGCTCGCCTGTGCTTGTCTTCTGCCATAACCCTGTCCAACGCCATTGATGACCGAGCCACCACCTGCCGCAGCGGTACCAGCTGCGCCTGCACCGGCAAGATTGCTATTGGTCGAGTAGGCCAGGCCGGGTTGATGGCGGCTGGCTCCGTTAGCGTAGGCACCGTCGTCGTAGTCGTTCTTGAGCGGTACCTCGTACTCGGTCTCGTATTCGGCAAATTTGGGAAGGTCGGCACGGTTTTTGTTATTCCTGTCCAGAGTGGCTTGTCGGCGCTTCCTGTCGGCCTCTGCGTCGAGAGCATCCATACGCATTTGCTGGCCGTAGTTGTCGCGTGGCGGGGCAGCGGGGCGTGCACCGTAAGCGTCGTCGGCGTGCGAGTCCTTGACGCGGTTGCGCCTTCTTCGGCTGCAGATGCCGCAGCTGAAAGCACAGCCGGCGAGGAACATGAGGATCCACGCTGCCAAAGTCATCCACATGGCCATGCCGAGCGAGGCGGAAGCGCCATTGATCGAGTCGATGCGCTTCTTTGCAATGATGAAGAGGGCGAGATCGAGACCAAAGGCGACGAGAGTGATGAAGGCGCCAATGCCGGTGACGAAGCTGCCAAAGCAGTTGGTGGAGAATTCGCGACAGTGCGAGATGAGACCCAGTAGGACGGCGACGACAGCGAAGGCGAGTGCGATGGGATGGAGGATGAGCGTGTAGGTGAGACCCTTGAGGATAGCCGAGGTGTAGCGACTACCGATGACCTGAATTCCAAGAAGCTGGTTGGGATCGAACGAGTAGCCGAGCGTGGGACTGCTGCAGGTGTCACCCAGGCAGTAGCCCAACGTGCCAAAGCGAGCCACTTGACCGCTCTGAGGACCATTGCCGCCGATGGTAGCTTGCAAAAAGTAGATGGATTTGATGATGGGAGTCGAGATGGTGACGAGGCCGAGCAAGATGGCCGCCACCAAGGTGAGGAGGGTGCCTGGTGTAGCCGGACGAATCATGGCGTTGACGGCGGCCGGATACTATGACAGGCTGCCTCGCCAATAGCTGTTGCTGTGGAGATGTGAGGTGAACCGGAAATGGAGCGAAGGGTGGAGCGGAGATCGAGATCCGAGGAGGGGCTAGACGCAATGCTACGGGGAAGCAGAGATGTTGATGGGCACGCGCGCGCGCGTGTGTGTGTGTGTCTGTGCGACTTGACGTGCAGCAGGGGACCCTTTGTCAACTCTCGGATGGAATTCTGCAGGCAGTCCTATATATTTACAGAACCACCAAATGTGACTGCGCTTCCGGCTTTGTGGTGGCAAGAGATGACGGTTGCCAAGCTTTGGATGGCGACGAAGAGATGGAAGTGTCACCAGCTTGGCTTGGTTTGGGGGTGGAAGGAAGTAAGTGAGAGCGCGAAATGAGCAAGCACCCACCGCCATGAGAAAAAAAGAGAGGTCTTGGCGAGCTTGCCGAGAAATTAAGCAGACAGGGAGCGGCAAAATGGCAAAATGAAAGAGAATAGGGGGTCCGCAGCCGCAATGGCAACGGCAAAGGCAACGGCAAAGGCGACGGCAACCAGCTGCAACTAAGTTAGGGCGTGCCTGTGACGTGTGGCAACTGTTCTGTCAGTCGTTCTGCTCTGCCGGCTGTGCAAGGCGTCGTGAAATGCACCCTCTGCTGTACTGCCTTGTGAGAAGCGCAACCAACGCCTTTTCAACAGTCTAACACTCTCAAGCTTTGCCCTCAAAACTCCACAACAGCGAAATCGAAATATTCAAAACGCAATAATTTTGACTCGTGGCTCGACCGTGGTGCTTCTTGCACAGCACAGCCTGCAATTCAGAGCGACTGTGACGAAGCGTTGGCTTGCCTTCAAAACTGCCTCGCATCTGAGCTCCGCTTGGGTTGGGTCCGCGTGCGACAAAGTCTCAAGAAGAACAAGAGAGTGAGGTGAGGAGAATCCCCGGCAATCGCACCGAGAAGCACCGATCTTGGTCCCCTCTCTGCTTGCCCTGTGCCAACTGCGCTTGTCCCTGAGCATCGTTTACTTCTGCACTCACACGCTCGATTTGTCCACGCTTTGACCCTGGATTTTCCTGTCCGGCTATGCCCACACTCTCCCACTTTGTCGTCGGTCCGCTCTCTTTCTCTTGTTTCTCCATCCATCACCCGTCATCCACCGTTATAATACATCCACTTCCATCGTCGCGCGCGAATCACGACGCTGGAATAATCAACGATGGCTCGCTTTGATGACCACTTGCCTACGCGGCCCGTCGACCGTGATAAGGCCGAGTCCGAACTCTCCATCCACATCAAAAAAGCCACCAGCAACGAAGAGACTGCACCAAAGCAGAAGCACGTCCGCAAATGCATCGTCTACACATGGGACTACCGCACTTCCCAATCCATCTGGACAGGTCTCCGTGTCCAGCCCATTCTCAGCGATGAAGTGCAGACCTTCAAGGCCCTTATCCTCGTCCACAAGGTGCTTCAGGAGGGCCATCAGGTGGTCCTCAAGGAAGCCCAAGCACAGATCGGCTGGTTCGAGACATGCGCACGTACCGTTGGCGCCGACAGCATGCGTGGCTACGGCTCCCTCATCCGTGCCTATGTCAACTTTATCCTCGCCAAGCTGCGTTTCCACCGTCATCACAAGGAGTTCAACGGTCTTTTCGAGTACGAAGAATACATTTCGCTCAAGAACATCGACAATCCGGACGAGGGCTACGAGACCATCATGGATCTCATGAACCTTCAGGACCAGATCGAGCAGTTCCAGAAACTCGTCTTTGCTCACTTCCGCGGCTCGGCCAACAATGAGTGCCGCATCTCTGCGCTTGTACCGCTTGTCAAGGAAAGCTACGGTATCTACAAATTCCTCACCTCCATGCTCCGCGCCATGCACCGGCGCACCGACGCCAGCGATGCGCTTCAGCCATTGCGAGAGCGATACGACTCGCAGCACCACCACCTCCGCAAATTCTACTACGAATGCGCCAATCTCAAGTACCTCACCTCGCTCATCAATGTTCCCAAGCTCAATCACGACCCGCCCAACCTCTTCGAGCTCCCCGAAGAGGGTCCTTACCTCCCTCCTCGACAGACGCCAAAAGCTCCAACCCCGGAACCGGGCCCATCACAAGCCGAGATCGACGAGCAGGCTCGACTGCTCAAGCAGTATGAAGACAAACAGGCTGCACTCAAAGCACAGGAGGAAGCCGAAAGGCAGAGGCAAGCTGACCTCGCCGCCAAGCAGCAGCGCGACTTTGAAGAGCAGCAGCGTCTTCAGGCCGAGCAGCAGCGTCTCGCACAGGAACAGCTCATGCGTGCTCAGATGGACCAGATGCAGGGTGGCCGACTCGCCGAACTCGAGCGAGAGATCCTCGCCATGCGTGGTCAGTACGAACGAGACCAACTCATGCTCGAACAGTACGATCGACGTGTCAAGGCGCTCGAGACCGAACTTGCCAACATTGGTCAGAACTTTGGCGCACAGATGCAGGGCAAGGACGAGATCATCAAGCAGCTCCAGGACCAGGTCACCCTCTGGCGCAACAAGTACGAGGCGCTCGCCAAACTTTACTCGCAGTTGCGATCCGAGCATCTCGAGATGCTTGGCAAGTACAAGCAATTGCAAATCAAGGCTGGCAGCGCCCAGGAGGCCATCGACAAGATGGAACGCATGGAGCGCGATGTCAAGGCAAAGAATCTCGAGCTCGCCGACATGATCCGTGAACGTGACCGTGCCCGCTTCGATCTCGACAGGATCAAGGCTACGCAGAAGGAGGAGTTTGACCGACTCAAGCGCGATCTCATGTTCGCCAACGAGCGTGCTGAAGATGCCACCCGTGCCAAGAGCTCCGAGCTTTCCGGCATGATGTCGACACTCAACCGCCAGATCGCCGAGCTCGAAGATTCGTTGCGTGAGAAGCGCATGGAGCTCGACGCTCGTGATGCCGAGTTGGCTCGCATCCGCGACGAAAAGGACGCCGAGCTGGCCATCATGCAAGAGGGTATGGATGCCACCATCAAGCAGCTCACCGACATGCAGCTTAACCAGGGCGAGAACGATCAGGCTGTCAATGCTCAGATCGATACTCTGATCCTCGACAACACCAAAAAGCTCAACGCCATCATCGACTCGATTCTGCAGGCATGCGTCGACAAGGTGGATGATGCACTCTACGAGCTCGAGTCACCTTCAGGCACGGGCAACACCACAGCTACTCCCGAGTACGTCTTGTCGATGATCGAGAAGGGCACCACTTCCACAAACGAGTTTGCCACTGTCTTTTCGCTCTATCTGTCCGGTGAGGTGGGTGGTGAGCACGTCGAGGTGATCAAGCGCGCCAACCAGCTGGCGCAGACCATCAGCGACACACTCACCAGCACTAAGGGCATCACACGTCTTGCACAGAGCGACGATGCTGCCGACAAGCTCATCAACACTGGCCGCGAGACGGGTAACGTGCTGCTGCGCTTCTTCAGCAACTTGCAGTCGTACCGTCTGGCCGGCGTTGCCCCCGCTCAGCGTCGTGACGTGGTTGCGCGTCAAAACATGGAGGCGCGCTCTGCATTCGCCAACCTCAACAGCGTGGTCGAAACCATGGTCAAGGCAGGCAACACCATGCTTGCCAACGCCAACGGCGATATCGGCGACATTGTCGAGCGCGAGATGATGAACGCTGCTTCGGCGATCGATGCTGCCACAGCCAAGTTGCAAGCCCTTCTGTCCAGACCAAGGGATCACAACAAGTACTCTGCTGTTGACCTGCAGGTGCACGATGCGATCCTCGAAGCCTCGTTGGCCATCACACGTGCCATTGCAGGCCTGATCAAGGCTGCCACGGAATCGCAACAAGAGATCGTTGCCAAAGGCCGAGGCTCGTCGACCAACCAGCAATTCTACAAGAAGAACAACCGCTGGACTGAGGGTCTCATTTCGGCTGCGCGTGCGGTGGCATTTGCGACGACGATGCTGATCGAAGCCGCCGATGGTGTGATCATGGGCACGCACTCGCTCGAGCAGTTGATCGTTGCGTCGAATGAGGTCTCAGCTGCGACTGCACAGGTGGTCGCTGCATCGCGTGTCAAGGCGGAATTCATGTCCAAAACCCAAGACCGGCTCGAACGTGCCGCCAAAGCCGTCACCGATGCGTGCAGAGCACTGGTCAAGCAAGTCAAGACGATTACGGACAAGCAGAGCAACGGCGCTGCCGACTTTGACTACTCGACCATGGCTGTTCACGAATTCAAGGTCAAGGAGATGGAGCAGCAGGTCGAGGTGCTCAAACTGGAGAAGGAGTTGACGCAGGCGAGAAGGGTGCTCGGTGCTATGCGTCGTGCTGGATACCATGCTACCGAGGAGGAGTAGCGTGTGGTGTTCTTTTGTGTACTTTTTTCTTTCTGTTTCTTTACAGCGATTTGATGCTTTCACAGTGGTGTCTGTTGTTGAAGGATGTGTCTGTCCGTGTTGAGTCGAATAGCAGGCTCGAGCTCCAAGGCCGTTGAGGAAGGAGCAGCCTGCTGACGTGCGCTTAGGTAATTGTATCAAGACGCGCCTGGCAGGTCCACACCACAGCTCGCGAGGCATTGGAAAAGGCGAAATTCCGACTGTGATCGAAGGCCACGCCGCCTCTCTCTGCTCCACTTGCCAGTGGCAGACCGCACAAGCCCGCTTTCTCAACCAACACTCTCGCAGTTCACTCTTACGCCTACGATCATCACCACGATACCCTCCGCCCTGCTTCACCAAACACATTGACGCTTTACGCAGCAGCAGGCAAACGTATCATCTACACATCTCGTACTTTGCTCTCAACGCCGGAATCTCTCCACACCTCTCTTCTAACCGCTCGAAGCTGCTTTTGAGTCGTTCGCTACGCTCCGCCACAATGTCAGCTCCGGAAAAGAAACAAGAAGCGGACTTCACCTCCGAAGTCGACGCGCTCATCCCCGAAGCCCAGTCTCTGGCTTCATCGTCGCAGCTCTCCACCGCTCTTGAAAAAGTGTTTGCGCTCGAGAAGAAATCGCGCAACGCCGCCGATCTCACCTCTACCACGCGTCTCCTCCTGCTTGCTATCCTGCTCGTCCGAAACACCCCTTCTCCCAGCCAGACCAACTGGGATCTGCTCGCCGATACAGTGACCAGCCTTAGCAAGAAGCACGGCCAACTCAAGATGGCTACGACGCGGATGGTGCAGCTGGTGATGTGCTTTTTGTACGCGGCGGTGGATCCGGAGGAAGAGAGGCGGAAAGAGCAGCAGGTGAAAGATGAAGAGATGAAGGATTTGGCCAATGAAAAGGCGAAGAAGGAGGAGGAGAAGGCGAAGAAGAAGGAAAAAGACGAAGGTAAGAAGGAGTCCAAGGAGGCGGTGGAGGCGAGGAAGAGGCAGGAGGACCAGGAGCAGAGGGAGCGCGAGAAAGTCGGGCAGCAGAATGCCAAGGTGATGGAGCTGATGGATGCAGGCAAGCGCATCGGCGATGTCGGCGTCGACGAAAAAGTAAAGATGAAGCTCGTCGAGTTGCTGCGCAGCGTAACCGAGGGCAAGATCTTTGTCGAGGTGGAGCGCGCCAGAGTTACCCTCTTGCTCTCGCGCATGCTCTATGCCCAGAACAAGGTCAACGAGGCAGCCGACGCACTGCAAGACCTCGCCGTCGAAACGTTTGGCTCGATGGATCGACGCGAAAAAGTCGAATTCATCCTGGAACAGATGCGTCTCAACTATGAGCGCAACGATCTCGCCAAGATGGCCATCGTCTCGAAAAAGATCAACACCAAGCTGTTTGATCATCCGAAGCATGCCGATCTCAAGCTGCGGTACTACGGTTTGATGGTCGACTATGCGTTGAAGGAGGATAAGTTTTTGGACATTTGCAAGTACTATCGCGAGATCTACGAGACCAAAGAGGTTAAGGAGGATGATGACAGGCGGAGGGAGACGATGCGTAATGTGGTGGTGTTTTTGGCTTTGGCAAAGTTTGATCATGAACAGTCGGATCTCATGGCGCGCGTTGAGGCGGGGGAAGGGTTGGACGAGGTTCCCGAGCACAAGAATTTGTTGAAATGTTTCACCACGCCGGAACTCATGCGTTGGCCGGGGATCGAAACGCTGTACGGTCCACTATTGCGTACCTCGTCCACCTTCAGTGGTGATCAAGGCGAACATCGGTGGGAACAGCTGCACAAACGGGTGGTTGAACACAATATTCGCGTCATCTCGTCGTACTATACGCGCATCACGCTGGATCGGTTAGCGCAGTTGCTTGACCTATCGGTTGCTGATTCCGAACGGGCTCTGGCCGATTTAGTCTCGAGCGGCACAATTTGGGCCAAGATGGATCGTCCCAAGGCAGTGGTGAATTTCGAGAGGAGGAAGAGCAATGCTGATGTGCTGAATGCCTGGTCAGCGGATATGCAGCGACTGATGGGCACCGTGGAGAAGGTGACGCATTTGGTCGAGAAGGAGTGGGCGATTCATAGGGCGGGTATCCGCGGTTAGTCTGCAGCTGCCAATGCGAGACAATGTGATCAACTAGTGCGGCCAAGGTGCGTGTGTGGTGTGTGATGTGCTGACCTGCAAACGTGAGCTCGTCGGTGTGACAAACTTGGTCAACCACTGAGGGACTGTGTTTCCACCTCCCTGCTGCGAGCGCGTCATTCCCACAAAGCTACATCGTCTGGCTCCCCCCTCGAGCTGCACCAGCAGATTGTCCTTTGCATGCTTGGAACGCCAGTTCTGAATGGACCATGCACACCATCAATCACAAATTCACAAGCTCACAGCACAGAAAGGCCAGCAACAGTTGGGGTAACGTCGTAAATGGACAAGAGAGCATAACAACGAGATTTGTGTGAGATGGACATCAAGAGGTGCGACACGGTTCGAGAGTTTTCACAACATCAGGTTTGAGTAGAGAGATAAGCGGGGGAGAGGAGTGGCGATGAGGGAGAATGCATGACGAGTAAAGACAGTAGACAGTTGGCGGTGTTGGCGATTCGAAGCGGCATGCTCAATGGGGCAGACTACCTCGACGACCTCTGGAGCAGGAGCGCAGCCAAGCTGAACTTGGCGTGGCTTTGCTCGCACTGGCTTGGGTTTGGATGCGCGTGGGGCAGATGCTGCATGAAGCGCTTGATGCGCAACGTATTGCGGGTGGAGGTGAAGATGAGTGACGACTGTTGCTGAGGAACCAGATATGTGGGAAACTGAGAAAAGAAAAACGACCTTGGCTGGATCTGATGGGCGAGAAAAATGGTGACGAGACGTCGGGCCTTGACAAGGAGGATGTCATGCCGTACATTTGCTGCTGTTGCTGCTGCCTATGCTGCCCGACTTTGAGGTCGTGAACAAAGCAGCAGCAGCAGCAGTACGTAACCCCCTTTGCTGCTTGGATTTTCTTAATTGATCATGATGAGGACACCTGTCCGTTGATTTCCTACGAAGCCCTCTCGCATATCCGCGAGGAAAGTATGTTGTGAGAACGGGTTCACGCCCTTCGAGAAAGAAAAATCATGATCGAAACCAAAACAATCGCCCGACCGTCTGACCGAAAAAAGAGATGCCAAAAGATCCGCAAGTAGCCAAGTAAGTGTGTTGAGGAGAGGTGTGGGAGACGACGAGAGGGAAAGAGTCGAAGAGAAGAGCGAGTGCAGTGAAGAGATGGCACAAGTGGATTCGATCCAACATCTCCATTTTGATGCTGCGTTGAACCGACAGCGTGAGCCGATGCCGCTGCTTCTACGTCCCCAATGAATCCCATCTTACCCATCACAGACCCTTCAAACCACGGTGACAGGCCAGTGCAGAACTAGCCACCGTTTAGTAGTAGCCGGGCTGGTCCTCGCGCTTGAGAGGTCGGGAGGAGCTAGGTACGTTCTGCGAGGTGAGGTAGGCCTTGTCGGCGGGACGGGCGGTGCCGTAAGCAGCACGGGTGGTGTCCATACCGTTGTTGATGGCGTCGTCCCCCTCCTGAGGCAGAACCTTGCGACGAGGCAGCTGAGCAGCCTGCTGCTGCTGAACCTGCTGCTGCTTGACGACGGGCTCGGTCTTGGCATCCTCGCTGCGCTGCTGGATGGACCAGTCGAAAACGTAGTCGTACTGGAAGCCCTCGCGGACAAAGAGGTCGCGGAAGAGCTTGCGGAGGTACGAGTAGTCGGGCTTGTCGTCGAAGCGGAGCGATCGGCAGCAGTTGAGGTAGATGGCCATCTCCGAGGGGAAGCCACGGCACAGGAGCTCGGTTGGGGTGGTCATCTTCTTCTCCATGATGCGGTCGTACTTCTGCTTCTTGGTGGCAGCCTTGAGACCCTGCCAGGGGAGCGAGCCACGTAGGAAATACATGAGAACGTATCCCAAGCTCTCGAGATCGTCTCGTCGGGACTGCTCCACACCAAGATGGGTGTTGATCGAGGTGTAACGGGCGGTACCGGTCAAGTTCTTGTTCTCTCTGTAGGGGATGTGCAGGTGGGTCTTGGGGTCGCGGTACTTTTTGGCGAGACCGAAATCGATGACGTTGACCTGGTTTCCGCGCTTTCCGATACCCATAAGGAAGTTGTCGGGCTTGATGTCACGGTGGATGAAGTTGCGGGAGTGGATGTACTCAATGCGGGAGATCTGCGGCAGACGAATGAGCGGAGAGATGGAAGAAGAGGTCAGTGGGTCTGAGCGTACATTTTTAGGGGCATCTAGGACGCTCTGCGGCGGGGCCAGATAGGAAGGGAGAGGTTATGGATACATACCATCTGATCAGCGAGGAGCAAGACGGTCTTGAGCGAGAATTTGCGGTTGCAAAAGTTGAAGAGATCCTCGAGCGAGGGGCCGAGGAGATCAATGACCATGGCGTTGTAGTCACACTCCTGGCCGTACCATCGTACGAAGGGAACACCGACACCGCCGGCGAGGGTCTTGTAGACCTTGGCCTCGTACTCGAGCTGCGGGTGCTTGGCCTTGATGGACTCAAGCTTGATGGCGACCTCTTCACCGGAGATGATGTTGATGCCGAGGTAGATATCACCGAAGGAGCCGGAGCCGATCTTCTTACCGATGCGGTACTTTCCTCCGACACGAAGATCCATGATTGCTGTTGCTACTGCTGCTGTTGAGTGGGGAGTGTCGAATGGGAGAATGTGGTAACGGATCGATACGACTCAGCCTAGGACGTGGTGGTAGGACGACAAGGTAAACGGGCGAGTTTCAGCCGCAAGAATCGAAGGTAATGCTGTGCAGGATGATGGCGGTGACAATGACGAACAGGGCTGGCGTCAAATGTGCAAAGGTGCGATGCGCTGCGGTGAGTTTGGTAGTGCGAAAGCAGCGTACGCAGTCCGTAGAAGACGAAGGTGTTTCAATGCGTAGTGCTCGAGATGTCGAAACGCAAGAGAGGTTTTACTCGGCACTAGTGGAGAAAGTCCAAAGATGTCGAGCGCAGAAGAGCGGAAAGTGAATGCGAGTTTAGGTAGTTGCGTTGGTCGACTCAGCCACAGATGCCCTCAGGTGAAGATGTGAAAGAGGGAACGAAAAACGATGACGAGGAAGAGTGGGAGAAGGAACGAACGAGGTGTGTGGTGAAAAGGAAGTGATCAGTCGAGACGACAGCGGAGTGTGTGTGTGAGAGTGAGCGACTATGTGTGTGTGTGTGTGTGTTTCCTGCCTGCAAGCGGCGGGCGCAAGAGTCTCTCTCCAAAGGCGATTCGTGTCAGTTTGGTTCGAATCGGTCGGGAAAAAAGCTGACAGACGCACGAAAGGGTCGGCTGGCTGGCTGGCTGGCAACCTTGCTTGCTTGCTTTGTTGCTTGGCTCACTGTGCTGGCTAACCAAATAAACGCATCCGTTGTTGGCTAGTGATTGGCGGCGCAGTCTCGGGATAGCCCTTTTCGAACCCACCTCTTTTCTTTTCTTTTTTTTTTTTTGTTGGCTGGGTTTGACTCAAGAAATGCAGTCTACGCCTGCCCGGTCCAATGTGCTAGCAGCCCGCCGCCGACTTGTCTCGAAAATGCCCTCAGACCCACACAAGCTTGCTGAGATTGCTTGGACACGAGTTTCACTGCCAAAAAAGGGGGAATTTCGAGTCGGAAGCGTGCATGTCGTGCTCTGCCGTGGTGTGATGTCTAGAAAAATACAAATTGGCCAGAGGTGGGGGGTTTGCACTGAGCCATCACACATACAAACCTTGGATTCGAATTTTTAAAATTGAAGCCTTCAAACGTTGTTTGATAGAGTGAGAGACGCAGGGCCTTAGGGGCTGTGTGTTTGGTTGAACTGCTTTTCTTCCGGCTTCATCCTCTCACTATTTTTGTGAGTAAACTCCGTTGTGACTGACTGAAAAGCAGACAATCGGGGGTCTTTTGTCTCCTTATCCGCCCAACCACCGCCTGGCCGCGATGCGCTTTGCTTGATCGTCTGATATCGCAGTCGCAGAGACAAGTCGTCTCCTGCGTCTTGCAGCCCAGACTGAAGCTTGACCCGTTCAATCTCCCGTCGATCTGTCAGTCGATCAATCCATCATGCTCTCTCCCTATCACCCTTGATCGCATTGTGCAAATGCAACGTTGCCGAGAGCGGTCGGTGCAGATATGCTCGAGACTGGGCCCAAGCTTCCTCTGCGAACAGCGGTTGCGAGAACCGATCGAGCGCCGACTCCAGAGGCGTGAGAGCTAAGCCTTCCCGATCGGCCCCCACTTTCTTTGCGTGCCAAGATCTGACACCTGTCAGGCAAAAGAAGCTGGAAAAACGTGCTTCAGACCCTGGTCTGCAACTTCGTCATTCCTCTCTTCACTCCGCCATCCTCTCCAAGTCGGCAGAATTGCACCTTGGCGTCATCTGATCGGTCAACCTTGCTGCTCTCTTTCTTGTTCGTCATCGTAAACTCAATCGTGGATAAGGCCCCCCACTAGACGCTGTTCTGTGCGCAATGCTCAACTCTAATCTTGCATGCGATACGCGATCTGATTGTGAGGTGACTTGTCAGAAGCGAGTCAAAGAAAGAGAAGCTCGGAACGCGTGTTCTTGTAGCGAGGACACATCAACGGTTTTAGACCCTTGAGAGAAAACACCACGGTGCATGTGTCAGTGTAACTAAGGCACATACTGTACGCATGACCATTTCATGAAGACAGACACTCGTGACCAGACTGTGCAACAATCGGCAAGCATGATCCGCATGAGAAGTAGAGAAAAGTCAAAGGCTCTGAAAGATTCAAAAGGCAAAGGATTCCCGGTGAATCTCTTCTGCCGACCAACCGGTATTCTCGAGCGTCTGCAGCGCCATCGCTTCAAATAAAGGTGGACCGCAAACCCACGCTTCGGCTTTCTCGCCACCTTGCACCGCCGCCAGCAACAGTTCCGGGGTCAGACGGCGATCGTTAACCTTGACCGAAACCTTGGATGCGAGATTGTGGGTTTGCAAATCTTGCAGGCCGGCTGAAAAGATGTGCAGCTCTAAAGTTGCGGCCGCGGTCAGGGCGGCTGAGGTGATGAGGTTGAGCAAGGCTGGTGCTTCGGCTCTGCGCACTGCTAGGATTAAGATGATGTGTAGTGAAGTGTTGTGTAGGGTGCGCAGAAAGGAGAGGAATGGGGTGATGCCAATTCCGGATGCTATGAAGACGATGTTCTTGCCATCGCTTACGTTCGGTCCGAGAACGAAATCTCCTCCAATGCCAAGCACCGGTAGCGCAGCAACGCTCGAAGGCGCTTTTGCAACCTCGAAGATCTTGGGCGTAACTCGGCCCTTCTCCATCTTGCGCATAGTCACTCGAACCGTATCCTCAGCCCCCTCACCGCTCGGGGCAGAGCTAATACTCCATGTGCGCACACCGCCATCGTTAAGCTCTTGCTCACCGCCGTGCTTTTCAGACATGTGCTTGTACTCTTTCACCTCTGCATCGAGCAACGAGCTGCAGTCTAGGATGACGTGCTGTCCGGCCGTGTATTTGACTGGGTGGGTGAGTTTGAGTGTGACCGTTGCAAGGTCGGGTGTGTGCTCGTCGAATGCGATTATGCTGGCTTCGTTCAGGTGGTCTTCGGTTGAGCGATCTGCAGGAATCGATGACGAGAGCTCAGACCGCAACCGTCGGATGGGTGGGTTGTAAGGGCTCCATCCGATACCGTCTTGCCCTTTGTTCACAAAGTCTTCGACGCCCTGTGATGGATCAAACGCTTCCGGTACGAGCGGTAGAGCGTCTTGGACGTGCATGAAGCCGGTCAATTCGATGCGGACGCACGTGTGAACGCCAGGGAAGATGCTGCTTGAATCTTTACCGATTAGCACCTGCGCCTCTCCTGTGAGGTACACAATGTCGATCGGAAGACCTTTCTTCATCAGCGGAACGGTGAGACCTGCCACTTTGTCGCTATGAATGTTGCCGAGCGAGCTCATGAACCGATTCCCGGAGTAGTCGGGCAAGTAAGCTACCTGCCGTTCCTCCTTGTCGCCATTATCCTTCGTTGCAGTCTCTGTCGTGATCCGAAGAAAGCCCGGTTTGCCTCCACGGATATTGATGCCGAGATGCGACTTGAAAATCGTCTGCACGGGGCTTGTATAGCGTGTGGCCAGGAAGATAGCGTCTGCCTGGGCTATGTGTTCCAGCGTCTTGGTTGGGAGGTGCTCACCGGGTGCCAGTTGAAGCGATTTGTGCAGCATCACCGACTTGCTTTCCGGACGGGCAACAAGGTTACGCGTATTGATATACTTTGGACAATTGCCCAAGCTCTCCATCACTTCCACTTGGATAGCACGGTCGTCCTCCGATCCAACATTGCGCTCGTTGATGAACCCGCTGAACTTGTTCCTCCGTCGGTTGTCGAACATGATCCCTACACCTGCGATTAGTTTCAGTCCCGGTCCCTGGTACGACGTATCATCCCCGCGCACGAGATGCGTCATACCAAACTTGGCGCCTTCATTGAGCGCCACTTCGACAGGATGCCCCTCGTGCAGCTTCATCTGCGTCGCAATGAGCGAGGTAAAAGTGGGAGACTTGATGAATCCATGCTGACCGTCTTTGGCCGCAAGAAATGAGCCCCACGGTCGACCTTGTCCATCAAGCGTACAGACAGCAAGGATATTGAGTGCTGCATGAAACTGCTGGTGTTGCGCTGTGAGCTGCGGGCGGAAAGCGGCGTGCGCACCGGCAACAGCATCCGTGTAGCCTAGTTGAGTCTGAACAAAGAGCTCGCCGTCGTGCCACTCGTGAGAGGTCGCCATGTTGATCACCTGCGCTGGTGTCAAGAGCGGTGGGTCATGGTCAGGGCAGTGATGAGACGTTGCATTGCGAGCAGTAGGGCGCGGCGCTCAGCAGAAGACGCTCAGCAGAAGACGCTCAGCAGTGGCTGCATCGACTTACCCCGCGGACCATGACAGCATCTTCAGGGTCTGAGAGAGAGAGAGCGGCTCTTTACCGCCACGCCACTTTTTTTTGACAGGAAGCCAGTCCCAAATGTAACAATCTACGAAGAAAAGCCGCCGACACGCGCGACGCGTAAATTAGCGCCGTAGAACACGATCCACTGCGCAGCTTGCACATTCGTGCTCCTTCTTCCTTCCCTTTCGAAACGAACACCATTCTCCTATCACTATCATCTTACTACCTTTTCATTTTCCCAGTCTACCCCAGCTCTGGGCCCGGCGACGCAGGCAACCATGGAGCAAATCCTCCGCCGAGAGCTCAAAACATGGCAAAAAGCATTCAAAGCTAAAAACGGTCGAGATCCTACGAAACGAGATATCCTGGCCGATCCAGGGATTGCAGGGACGTATGATACGTGGCAGGCTGTTGGCGGTGACTCCAAAGCTGCGAAAGCCAAGTCGAAGTCGAGGATGTCGGATGGTGGTGCTTCGAGCTCCAAACACAAGTTGGACGCGAGGGAAGAGGGGTTAAAGACGCCCTCGAAGCGAAAGTCGCAATATAAGGAAGCAAGCTCGCCGGCGAGAAACCCGTTTAGGACGCCGACGAAGACCAAGTTCCCACCGTCTTCGGCAGTCACCCCAGGACGCAGTCGGAATCCCTTCGCCTCACCATCCAAGTCCGTCTCGCCACCGAGCCCAGCCAGATCACTCATCGAAGTCGAAATGACTCCCACCAAGCGTTCGCCGCTGCTCGACACCTTGTCCCGGCATAATCGTTTCACACCATCCAAATCACCCCATCGACCCCAACAGCAGCAGTATATCCCCTCGTCTCCCTCAAAGCTACGATCCGAGGCCCGACGAACACCTTCCAAATCTTCGCCATCACGGGTGCAGTCAGATGCCGCGCTCAAGGCAGCACTCATCGCCTACACGCCGCGCACCAAGGCACGCAAGCGGTTGCGGGGTGAAGATGTGCCTCCTACACCGGGAAGGCGGTTGGCGGTGACGGATCCGAAGCCCAAACAGAGAGGGTTGGCGAGTTTTGGTTTTGCGTCGTCTGGTAGCAAGCCGGTGCACGAGACCGTGTTTAGTCGGCGTCGGAATGGGGGAGAGCTAGGAGGCAATGGCGAGTCGCCGGTCAAAGCAGTTGCTAGGGTGCGTAGGGCGGGTGGGGAGGCGAAAGGGTTTAGACCGTTGTTTGGGTCGCCTGTGGCGCATCGGGTGCAAAACGTGCCACCGTCGACGGGTGAGCGAGAGATGGAGGACGATGAAGATGCCTTGATGGACGACCCGACTTCGCCTATTGGTGGGCTGTTTGCGGCACAAGTGGAGCAGAGGAGACTTCGACGAGCGAGAGAATCGCAATCACCCATGGCGATCGATGACAAAGGCGCGGTCAAGAAGCATAAAGTTCGCACAGTTCACTTGCCGAGTGGCGACAGTGATGACGAACTCATCAATAACCCGTCTTCGTCCAGCCTTTGCCATTCCTCGTCACCACCCACCGACCTCACCGTCCCCAGTAGCGCCCTTCGACCCTCCAAGAATCTCGCCCCTCGATCAGCGAGCAGTCCACTTCGCAAACCCATCAGAAGTCTAGCCCATCGGACGATACAAACGCTTCAACTCTCCGACGACGAAGCTGAACCCAAGACCATTTCCATTACCCCTTACCAGCGCTACGGCACACTCCACTCTGCCACTACTGCAGCGGACGAAGACGAGGAAGACCTATCCTACGCCATTCCTTCAACCCTCTCCATTACCAATACCTCTACCGACAACGCCTCCGATTCCGACGACGAATCCAACCAACCCTCTCTAGCCGGTCTCAAGCTGTCGCCCGTTCGACATGCCAGGTCTGACAGGTTGCAGCGAAACCGACTGCTGACCAGTATCTTTGAACCGCAACGCAAGAGCGCCACGATCTTCAATCCCGAACCACGATGTGGACCACTCCAACCGCAACAATCCCAAGACACCGACGACGAATCGTCTACCCCGAATACAGGCCGAGCTCAACTGGACAGCGACGACGATGATGACTGGCAACAAGAGGTCGACCAAGATTTTACTTTTTGGGACTCCGAGATCGAGCTGAACGACGTTGCTTGACCTTTGTACCACTTTGTACATCATACTCGCATTGCAATCAACCTTCATTAATTTTCGACACAATTGTAATGAGGAATTCATCGATTTGAGCAACAGGTGACGTGAGGGACTAGGAAAGACAGGGGTATTGAGTTTGCAAGCAGAGAACGGCACGGCGGACGGAAAAGAAAATTGCTACAACGAAAAAGAGATGCTGATGCGAGAACAAACTATGCTACGAGAAGGAAACATTGAAACGGAGATCAGAGACCACGAAAGGTGTGAGAAGGGCAAGGTTCAACGTGACCAGTGAACGACAATAGAATGTTCGGACGGGTCGTTGGCGAACACAAAAGGATAGCCGCCACGGTTAGGGTCGGCGCTCGCTGATATACGAGATTGGAAGGTGGGAGTCGGTGTCGTTGATGACGATGCGACTGGTGTCGGTCGGGAATTCAGAACGGACGAAATAGTCCACTGCATGCGTTCTGCATTGGAACTTGTAGAAGCCATGCTTTCGTGCTTGTGATCGCACCTGGGAGCCAGAGATCGCAAGGGTGGAGTTAGGAGATTTGCTCCAGGAGCCATAGGCAGCTGCAGGGATAGCTCAGCCAGGGACGGCAATGGTCCGATGTCTGATGGTAGCAGCAACGGGCTTGTTCCGTCCGTTTCGCCTTTGGACGAGGCGCTCGAGATTGGTGATGTAGGACGTGAGACCTCAGGGGAAAGTGGATCCCTGAAGCTGGTGTAGTCGCCACACATCGAGTGAACAGGTGAAAGGACCGGGGAGAGCGGACGTGAGAGCGCGGCGTCACCTTCTGCACCTTCCGTCCCGTGTGCTATTTCTGGCGAGACATCGGGCTGGGCATCCACGTCGTCCTCATCGTCGTCGAGATCACTGTCATTGTCATCGATCAAAGCTGGAAGCTCTTCCGATGAGCCACCTACGAAGCTGCCCATGGCAGGGTAAGGGCATACGTTCGGATAGCCAATGCAGCAGCTAGCCGCAGAAGCTGACGCGGAAGTGCCTTCTGCGAACCCAGAGTCGTTGCAGCCCAGAGGCACAGAGAAGGCGCTGGAGCAAGAGCCGACCAAACCTGGCGCGGCTCTTTCAGCGATGGGAGCGGCAGCGGGGGGTTGAATGATTGGCTCTGTGTACGGTGACTTGATCAGGTGAGTGAGTAATGGTTCAGATGGAAGGTTCGAGTCGAGCTCAACAAAGTCTTCCTCTTCGTCGGCTTGGGCTGGAGAGTCCAGGATCAAAGCGTATGGACTGAGGCCCTGTGCCGAAGCTTCAGGCACATGATTCGTAGGCTGGAGGCCGTCGGGACCGCTGAGCTCGGAAAGAAGGTCTTCAAAGAACTGAGCTTCTTCGTCGATAGTGGAAGTCGACTCCGCATGCTGGGCAGCGACGACGGCTGGTGCGACTGTTGGAATGTCTTCAGACATCTGACGACGCTCTCGTTCCAGACTGGAAAGCATGGCGTTACGCACGAGCACGTTTCTGCGAAGTCCCTCGCCGGCCGACTCGTCGAGCCGAGAGCGGCGTGCCATGGTGGCGTTGGAGGCCAGAAGTGAGCTTTGCAGGTATTCAGGAAGAGCCTCGTCGATGTAGACGTCGGCTAGGCTGGAGTCTGGAGGATTTGAGGATCCGAAGACCGTCTTGAGGCTGCCGGGAGTGCCCAGCATCGGGGGCGAACTGTTGCTGCCCTGGCGAAACATGTCGTTAGCGCTATTATCGGTAGCTGCGCGTGGTATTGATGGGGAAGGGTCGTTGTCGCTCGTCTTGCTGACGTGAAGGAAGCGTGGTAGAGAGACCATGGTTGAAGATGATAATGTGGAAAACACGTGGTGTGGCTGAGTCGATTACGGGGACGGAAAAGCTTCCGGTGAGGTGATCAGAAGAACGGAGTGCTTGAGCCGGTGCAGGAGCTGCTACTGTTGCTGAGTAAAAGGTGTTTCAGAGTGGGGATAGGCACAGAACCGTTGGTGGGGATGCGGCGATTAGGCTCCCGAATAGTGGAGGAGAAGGTGACCGACATCCATGATGGGGAAGCGGGTCGTCGTGTCGAGACAAAGAGTCAACTGCGGAGCTGACGAGCTTAAGGTTGGGTGGGGAGTAATGTGACAGCTGCAATCGACATGCAGGTGATAGTTATGAGGTTGACTGGCTGCGTTCGGGGCAGCAGTGGTTTGGGTGCGTTTTTAGGCAAGCATGTTGCGCGCGTGGGTGGCGGTGGAGGCGAGAGTTTGGGTTACTCGAAAGCAGTTGGTTCGCAGTAAATAGGTTGTCGCTCGATTTGATGGTCAGCAGTTGAGTAAAGATGATCGTGGCGATGAGATTGTGGCTAGGGATTGGGATGGGGATCTTGACGGAGGAGGGAAGGCAAGGGGTGTCAAGGAGTAGGGTGATAATAAGGGAGCATGAGCTTGAGCCAAGTCGAGATAAGTGGATCGAGTCAGGGTCCAGCTCGCTACAGTAATCTCATGCACTGCTGCAGTGTGTGACTCTGAACACGCACTAAGCTCAGTCACACAAGATCACATCACCTCATCCACTGTCCCAAAGGCCTTTCTCAATCAATCCATACGCCGCTGTCCATACTCATAGGTGCTAGCCTCTGTGGGCGTGATGTTTGTTCTTTTCTCTGTCGGCTTAGCCCACTGACGCCTTTGATCTCGACATGAGAGGCGCCCAACAAAGTCAAAGACCAATTCGAGTCTTGCATGACTCGGCCCTCTTCACTGCATTGCACGCAGCACATAATGAGCAAAGCCTTGAGGCCGGAGAAAGGCCGCAATCTACACGGCACGCCATCAGCACCAACTACGCATGACTCGGGGCTTGCAAGCTTGCTTAGCTAGCTTGCTGCGCGATAAACCAGTTCACGCATCGGCCTTCTCCTCAACAGCAGCTGTTCCGGTGCAGTCAGTAGGTCGCCCACACTTGCTGAGCTTGAAAATCGTTTAAAAGAATAAGTGGAAAAAGTGGACCCGATTGAGAGTTGAGCTGGCTGGTACAAAGCCTATCCAAAGACTCGAGCCCTCTGTCTCAGTACAGTACAGTACAGTAGTGTCTTCAAAATCCCTTCATCACGGATGGGACAATCATCGTCAATGAGCTTTATGAAAGCGATGGAGAAACGGCTCGTGAGGATGTGGACAGATGGCGCCTCAGCACCTTGATGGTGACGCCTTTGGTGGGATCAGTTTCATAACAAGCTCGAAGCGAAGTGACGCGCGTGCGGTTTTCGATGGCGAGATTGTGCCGCACCATCGAAAGGGTCCTTTTCGCTTGCACCCCCGCAATCTTTTCACAAGATGGCGTTGGCTCGATCTGGCTTGGCTTACCTGTATGCAATTTACACTGGACCGCTGAGACTGCCGATAAGTCAACCACAATGAATTGCGGCTGTATCGCTGAGCCCGTCTGCCGTGAGTGTTGCCTCCGGATCATGGTTCCTCGCTTACAGCCGATGCCGGCTACTAATTCATCTATCGACGCGTGACGCTCCTGCAGCCGATACAGTAGCACCCGTCGACAAAGCAGCAGGCATCCGCAGATACTGCAGGCCAGTTATGTCAACTGCTGTTGCGGATCGTGTTGCGTTCAGCCCCTGTGCGGATCAGCCTACCGTCAGGTCTTTGTTTGGCGACCATGACTCATCTGAGTGTGATTGATCCATAGCCGTAATCAAGGGTCTAGCCAAGCCTTGGTCTCGTGTGTGTCGGTCGCGTCATTCGCTCAGGCACTCACTGCATAGGCTAAGCTTGAGTAGCCGCGACTGCTTGTTCATCGTGGCGTGCTGGCATTTCAGCAGAGGTGAGACCAGGCTCGGACTAAGCCGTGTCAGAACAGGTCGGAGTCAGTCGGGTCGTGATGATTGCCCGCCTGAAGCTTGGTGACGACGTCAGTTCCCCTTCCTCTTTGTTTACGAGCCATTGTACGTCAATGTTCGCTCACACAAAAACCGTTCTTACGCTTATGAACTCTCCTCACACGAGGACTCGGGAGCAAGCGGGTCGTTTTCGATATGGCCAAGTGGCTTAGGTATGATGATAAGCAACAAAAAGGAGAGTCAAAAAAAGAACTGCAGCACCTAGGATTCCCGCGTGGTCCCCCACCGCAGTACTGACTAGGCGATATCCTGCTTAACTTCGCAGATCGGACGGGATGCGGTGCTTTCAGGATTCTATGGCCGCAGATGTTGAGGTTGAGAGTGAGCACGTATATATAGTGGTGTAGCTAGAAGATTCGGTATTTTTTGGAGCCAGACTCCTCACGACCAGAAGTGGTCACAGTGTCGCGCCGCCGCGGAAAGCTCATCCAACCGGTTTGAGGTTCATCAAAATATGGTGAATAGAAGTCACGAGGGTATTTATTCGCAAAGAGAAACGAAAGGAGCCATCACCAGCATCAGGCTGACGCTAAGACTGGCCAGGATCTATTGATACAGTTGGGAAGTGTTGAAATGATGGCCGACTACACCTGCCTCTTCTACGCAGACGAGCCATGCTTGATCTCCTGATCACGCAGCTCGCTGACCACGTTGCCAACGATCTTGTATCCGCGGGGCGCCTTCTTTGCAGCTTTACCGGGGTCAACGATCTCGCCGGCCTCGTTGACCCAGACGGCCTCCTCGTCGCTCAGCAGCATCTGGTCTGCCTCTTGCAATCGACGTACGTTCTCGACATGTACCAGCTCCTTGACGGCAAGGATGGCACCCGCCATGTCAGCGCCGATGGGACGGTAGACAGACTGCAGACGCTTCTTGAGACCGAGTCCCTGGAGTGTTCGGTTGATCTTTTCGGGCATGCCGATACCCGATCGTCGCAGTGTGATGCGGTAGTGTGTAGGGGGGGCCGACTCGCCAGTTGTGGAGCCGGAAGCGACGGTCGCCTTGGCAGCGGCAGAAGACGACTCGTGTCGGATGCCCCATGCCGATGTCGAGACAGTCTGACGAGCGAGGCTCGACCTCGCCTGGCCGAACAGGTTGCGAGAGAGGAACGACATTGTTGTGAGTCCGAGTGGTAAATTCGATTCGATGAAATTGATCTGTGTGGTGGCAGTCAGCGCAAGATGGGAAGCCAGGAACAGGTGTCAGTTGAGAGGAATCGGAAAGAGGTGGTTGGGACCATGATCTTTTACGATGCCATGCCCCTCTCCAAAGTCTGCTTCAGCCGCCTCTCCCTCATCTCCGCCACTCGCGCTACTGCCTGAGCATGGCGCGAGAAACTCCAACGTCGTCGACCTTTCAGAAAACCAGACTTTCGACCTTGCAAAGCGCGGCACCCAAACTTTACTATCCTATCTAGAAGTGAGGTTCCAAGCTCGAATCAACCTCGGCCCATATGAGCATCTACAACGCAGGAGAGTCCCTCAGAAAGGGTCCCGTCGACCGCGGAGACGCTCGAGCAAGGGATGAACATAGGATTCGCCCAACATCAAATAGGACCTCTTGAGGAGCAAAGCACCAGCAACGACAATCCTATCCCTAAGCTGCCTCAAGCACCAGAACGATCCGGCACGAAGCTGCGTCGAGAAGAATAAGAGTCGTCTCCGTTCGCTTGTCCGTAGCGAGACGCAAAGGAGCACACAGACCACCTGCTCACGACGGCTCTTCCTAATGCACATCGGTTTATACTTGCGTAGCTCATCTTGCTAGTCGGCGACGTTTCCTCCGGGGTAATGCGAGGAGGGCAGCAGTATCGGCAGCAGACCAAAAGGAGGGGGCAAGGCAAGCAGTCCCATAAACAAGGACGGATCAAAAGAAATCTTCAGGAGGCATAGGGAATGGGAATTGCGGTACGCACCGTGCAGGAGAGGATCCAGAACAGTGCGCCTTGAAGTGAATCTATTGTACAGAAAAGGACTATTCACCGCACATGTCCGTTGAAGGTCAAGCGAAGCGTCCATTGGAAAACAGATGAAAGGGGAGAAAGAGCAACAAACAGGTCAGCATGGTGTCTTCCACGGTCGCCATGTCTAACAGACACCTGAGGCAACCATCTCCCGTCAAGCATGTATGACGATTGAACGGATAGCGACCAAAAACCTTTTTCGAGAAAAGGTGCCCCTCAGACTTCCAAGGAAGGTCTGCAAACCCTCATTGAACCAGAGCCGGCTGCAATCCAGACGATACAAACGATTCGAGAAGGCGGCACTGGCCACACCGGCTCTCCTCTGTAAACAGAGGAGGGTTCGTGCCGTGGACCTCTTCCGAAGAAGATGGCCGCAAACATCCCATGTGAATCTCTCGCAAGGAGAGCCAAAATGCTCCACCCCCCAAGGGGGATGCGTGGGTCCTAGAGTGGAAACTGCGAATATGGTTGGATACCAGGTTTATCATCTTCGGAGGCTTGGACGACAGATCCTGCGAAGCGGATCATGCTTCGCTGTCGCAAATGCGATCGATCGTGTGCTCTGATGGGATGATGGTTGGTGTGATAGAGAACTACTTACGCAGGGAGTGGGCTCGAGGTGGCGTGGGAGCGAGGTGGAACGGGAAAACGAGAAACTGCTAGCAACAAAAAGCAAGAATACAAAGCAAACGAAGTCAGCGCCCAGTCCATGCTTGCTGGAACTGAGTCGCGCCAAGTGCGCGCGGTTGCCGTTGTCCATCGTTGCCATTGGAGCTTCATCCATTTCTAGACGAAGATCACAGTAACAAGATTGAACAGCTTGTCCATCAGACATAAGTGTGCTGGCATGCACAAAAGTATAATAGAGCTCGTTGCGACACGAGCTTCCTTATCGTCTCGGCATGGTCGTGTAGGCCGGGGAAAGGAGTAGAAAGTCATCATAGGAAGAGGGGGGAATCGGAGGGAGAGTTGGACGCGACACCTTGAGGCATTTGGCCGGGTTGCTTAAGACAAGAACACTTACCCTGATCACTGTAATCGACACGCTCGTACACTAGTACAAGCTGTCGATGATGGTGGGAAGGGAGAGGAGAAGCAAGGGAGGTTGGTGTGAAGTGGTAAGGACGCAAGATCAGCGCACGCGAGCCTTTTGTCTTTGGAAGAAGGAGATTGCGATCCGGCCAAGGAAAAAAATCTGCGCTCTGGCTTTGTGTTCTTCTCTGCCGATCAGCTCTGCCGCCTGCTGGCCAACAAGAAACAAGAAAAAGCAATTTTGGAGCCGCAGTCTCGAAATTTCTGTGAAGCGATGGGGATCTCGTACGTATTATAGCCAAATATCGATCTAACAAAGCTGCGAACTGGCTCACGTCATCCTACGCAACACACCGACAACCGAACTGAAATCTCATAGCAACACGCCAAAGTCACACCCAAGGCCCCACTCGCTGAGAGCACAAAGTGGAACTGCAGGCCTTATTTTTCGGTCACTTCACAACGGGGTGTATGTGTGTGAACCTGGCTGCCGCCACTGAACAGCAACAGTAAGGCCGAACCCTTGCGCAGTTCCCACGCTGAACAGCCTTCTTGCCTTCCGCTGAGTCGCGGCTGTCTCTGGTTCTTCAGATCATCCCTCGACCCGACATCGAGCAAGGGGACCAGTGTCGTCGCTCGGTAGACGGTTTACCTTGCAACCCAGCAAACTCAGACCAGCACGGATACCACAAGACCAATCCCGTGACTTCGACATGAAGTCGATTCATGTCAACACGAAGACCCTTTTCGCCCTTGCTTCAGACAGCCGGCTTCACTTCTGAAAGTCACAGAGTCTTACCACGTACAACTCCGTCGAGCTACCGACCACCATATCAGCAGCGTGAGGTGCGGGGACATCTGCTGAACGCTTCCTCGTCGCTCTCGCAGGCACTTCTTGAGCGAGATCCAAGTCCCGCTCGTTCGGAGGATCCGCTGACCCCTCCAACCTCTGCAAAGCCTTGTCAAGGAGAACTGTTCCGTCCCGCAGCGTATTGCGGAAGCGGCACCTGAAAGTCTCGTCACCTCCTCGTTTGCGGCCGACTTTGGACCGAGGTGGAGCTTTGAGAACGCGTATACAACACTTTTTCGGAACTGAGCCTTCCTGCTCCTTCGCCACCGATCAATACACTTGTCTCCAGGAACATCCACCATCACCAACTACATTGCCTCCTCAAAAGATGAGTCGGTCGCAAAGTACTGTGATCGACCTCACCGAGGAGTCGCCCCCCGCTCATAGCCGCCCAAGACCCCCATCGACTATTGGGACCGACACGCATATTCTCGACTGGTTCCCCGACTCCCATGCGGATCGAGCATCGCCGCATGGCTTCCCACGCAACGCTACCGCCTCTTCTTCTATGAGCGGAGTAAGCTCTTCGCAACCTGCCGCCACACCCATCGTCGTTGCCAGCGATGACGAGGACGACGATAACAGCTTTACCATCACCGGGCAATCGGTGCCCGTCAGGACGTCTCATCCGCTGCACAGGTCCTTGTCCATGGCCGCTGCAGCATCATCACCATCAGTCCCTCGACATGCACATGGGCCCACCATATCAGCATCATCAGTACGTTTCCACGATGGCATCGGCCGAGGACCGCATGGTCATGGATCGCATGTCCGTCCGAGCATCGACGCGCATCCCCTGTTGCACCCTCGGCGACCTACAGCACACTCTTCTGCGAGCGCGTCATCAGCTAGACGGAGTGGCAGCGGTATTACGACTACTTCCGAAGCTGCTCGCAGCAGCAGCCTGGCGTCTCGCTTGAGTGAAAGCTTTCTCTTTGGCCGCTACGGATTCGGCACCACCTACAGCATGGAGTTTCTTGGCAACTTGATACGAGGCTTTCAGTCGAGTGGAGGCGCGGATCTGCCGCAGAGTACGGAACGGAACAAAGTACCACAAGTGTTTGATTCCAAGTGGACCCATCCATACGAAGCTCAGCCTGGCTTCACGCACAACATCATCGAGCCGCCCGTTGACCTCGACACGTATTTCGACGACAAGTCTGTCGTCACCGGTCCTCTCCCCGAAACAACTCCCATCTGCCCGTGCTGCCGCCATGCACTGGTCACGGGCGCCAATGGAGACGAAAGGATCTGGGTTCTGCCATGTGGTCATGTGATTGATGGACGATGCCTAGACCAATTGAGCGGATTGACTCCACCGCCGACTGCCGATGTCACCAGCACGCCCAGCAAGGGCAAAGGGAAAGCCAAAGCCAGCGAAGTTGCTCCAGACGAGCCACCTGCCAAAGTCGCGAGGACCAGTGCTCGTACTCGAGCTACAGCGGCTGCAGCGGCTGCAGAGCCGGAAGAAATAGCGCCACAGAAGCCGAAGAAGCCGAAACGCTTCGAATGTCCCGTTCAAGGCTGCGGCCAGAAGTGCATCAAGGAAAGCAATAAGAAAGACTCGGCATGGGAGGTGTTTGTCTGACGGCGTCCTAGCAAGCATAATGTTCTCTTCTTCGGCATCGGTGATAGACATGACGTCTACTTGGTTCTTTTACATCTTGTCCCTGCTCCATTTCGCATGATACCCATCCTCTGGCTACATCGCGGGTACACCGACCTGCTTGTCCTTCGGCGCTCTTGCACTCTACAGCATGTCCCTGCAATCTTGTTCTTTCCATTACCTGTACTAGTATGCATGCTGAATCGCATTCTTTCTTTCCATTTTGATCGACCAAGTGTTTTGAGTGAATGAGCAAGAGAGTGTTTAATCTGCGTTTAATGCGCTTGAGAAGAGGTGCAATTTTGAGCGCATGACGCGTGCCCCAGCTGCATGATATTCTTGCTGCACGAAAAGTGTTGGTTCTGAGCGCGCCGAAGCTCCTTTTTTCTGCGTCAAGGGTCCAACCGTCAGTTTGTCCCCGTTCCAACTTGACTCTTGTCCACCGTCGACCCACACCCATCGCTCTCTAAAACAGCAAGACTACAGAGCAAAGATGGAGGTGACCGCGGGACCTTCGTCCTCTCCAGCGCCTAGGTCGGTAGATAGCAACATGAGTCGCAGTACGAGTGGTAGCGACGACTCGATGGCCAATAGTGCGGGGGAGTGGAAGAGGATGTTTGGTCAGATGCAGCGGAGGGGTGTGGGCGATGGAGGGAGGCGCGGACGAGGTGGTGGTGTAGCTCGTGGTGGTAGTAGGAGCGGTGATCAGCGGTCTCAATCACGCCAAGAAGCCAACGCCATTGCTCACCTTGTGCTCTCCAATCCACCCACCGACGCCCTCTCGCTTATCCGTCACAAGATCCTAACCACTCCTCTTCCGCCCGACACCATTCTTACGCCGACCCACACGACGTATCGCAGTGTAGTGTGGAAGTTACTTCTCGAGATTTCCCACCTCGACATTGCCTCTTACCTGCTTCTCGTGTCGAAAGGCAAATCGCCATCCCACGATAAGATCCGAAACGACACTTTTCGAACCCTCGCCACGGACCAGGGGTTCAAGGAGAGGGTCAAAGAGGAAAAGCTGATTCGGCTGTTGGATGCGTTTGTGTGGAAACACTGTGACGAAGCGTCGGAGGGGTTGTACGAGTTTAGCTATGTTCAGGGGATGAACGTATTGGCTGCACCATTCTTGTATACGTGCAAGAGCGAGGTGGAAGCATTTCGATGTTTTACAAAGTTCATCGAGTGGTGTTGCCCTTTGTATGTCCAACCGACGTTGGCTGGGGTTCATCGAGGTCTTCAGGTAAGCAACGCTTACCACCACAACCATCTTTTCGTGAACAGTAAACAGCTCTGACCTCCTTGTTTTTTTGCTCACCTCAACGTGTTGAACCGGGGTAAAGCTCCTCGACCGATGCCTAGAAATCCTCGACCCACCGCTCTTTACGTATCTACGATCGAAAAACCTCTCCGCCGAAATCTACGCCTTCCCCTCAGTCATGACTCTCTGCGCCTGCACTCCCCCTCTCCCCGAAGTCCTCCAACTCTGGGACTTCCTCCTCGCCTTCGGCGTCCACTTTAACGTCCTCTGCATCGTCGCCCAACTACACATCATGCGCAACGACCTCCTGACCAACCCCTCCCCCATGAAACTCTTACGCCACCTCCCACCTCTAGACGCACGAAAGATCATCCAAGTCACCGTCACCCTCGCAAGAGACGTACCCAAGGACCTCTTCGAAGATCTCGTCAGACATCCTTATCACCCCGAAACCGTCGTTGGTTTCACCTGACGTCCTTCGACTTGTCTTACACGATCCGCGCCGCCCTGTATACCCCCTTTGCGCAACAGACACTTCACCCTGTGATAAAGAACATTCAGTTTGACAATAAAGTGCAAATGAGAGCTACAGCATAACGAGATTCGGGGAGAACAGAGGAGAGCAAACGAGGTATGTGGCGCCTGGCTTTGACGAGAGGAAGAAGTAAAAATGCAGGGGGATGTGAAGAAAGGGAAGGGGATATATACATGTTGCGATTTGAAAAGAGTGCTCAAGAGTTGAGCGGTATGTGATGAGGGTTTTCTCTGTTTTGTCGTTTGTGGGTTGATGCATGATCCGTCCGGAAGGGGAGATGGCGAGCAAAGGGCTGAGGTGTGCAAAGGCTTTTCGTGCCACAGCGCAGTCGCAAAACTTGCTCGAAACATCCGGTGTATGTTGGTGACGGCCATAGCATGCAACCAATCGCGTCGCTGCTCGGTAGGGCAAAAAATATCGACCATTCCTGAACCGCGAGGGACACCATGCGCAGCGTGTGATGTAGCCTGAGTCAATCGATCGGACCTCCCGTACATAGCGTTGGCATGCCCTCAACCTCGTCCCTTGGCTCCAACGAACGATCGCCCCGTTTTTTGCTCGCCCTACTTCCGTCCGCCGTTGCACGCTCACCCATGCCGCTACCAGGAAAATTTCCCTCTTTAATCAAGAGTAACCTTGAGCGACTCCAGCGGGATCGGCTGGAAGTTGTGAACGTCGATTCCGCGCGAGAGCAGCTCGGCTTCGGCGTGCTGAGGTACAAGTCGCGAGATGAGGTCGGGTCGAACGGAAAGCTCCTCCTTGGTCCAGTTGAAAAGAGGTGGCAGCTCGCGACCGTTGGGCATGCGAGCCTCGCCGGTTCGAAGCTCGTCGAAGAACGGGTGGCACAGCGCCTCGATCGCCGTGAGACGCGCACTCGGCGTGTACTCGAGAAGGCGCGAAATCAGGTCGATCGCGTCGGGAGGCGTGCGAGGACGGAACACCTTCGAGAACGGGTGCGGTCGGATCTGCGGGAACTTGTGCTCCATGTAGTTCGGATTCATGGTCTTGATCTGTTCTCGCGAAGGGGTGCCGAGTACCTTGATGATTTCGACGAGCTGATCGATGCCGCTCTCACCGGGGAAGAGAGGCTGCCCTTGCATGAGCTCGGCCATGACACAGCCTGTGGACCAGATGTCGATGTTGGTGGTGTAGTTGGTGGCACCAAAGATGAGCTCGGGGGCTCGGTAGTATCTCGAGCAGATGTAGCTGACGTTGGGCTCTCCTGCAATCAAGATCTTTGCCGAACCGAAATCGCAGAGCTTGAGGACGCCCGCGGAAGGGTCGAGCAGCAAATTTTGCGGCTTGATGTCACGGTGACAGATGCCGATCGAGTGGATGTAGGCCAAGCTGCGGAGCACCTGGTACATGTAGAGCTTGATGAGCAGCATGGGCATGGTCTGCTTGAGCTTGACGTAGTGACGCGAGGCGCGGTAGACGGTCTCTGGCACGTATTCGAGCACGAGGTTGAGGAAGACTTCATCCTTCTTGTCGCCGTTCGAGTAGAAGAAAGCCTTGAGGTCTACAACGTTGGGGTGTTTGACAATACGCATGATCTGGAGTTCACGGTTCTTGAAGCGCTTGTCCTGGAGCACCTTTTTGATGGCCACCTCATCGCTGTCCTTGCTGGAACCCTCGGCGGATTCTGAGCCTTGTGGTGCGACGAGTTTTGCCTGAAAAACCACACCGAAGCTTCCGTTTCCGATGACCTTGCAGTTGGTGTAGGCGATTTCTCGCTGCTCAGCGGTCTTGCCATCCGAGGCAAGCACCTTGATCACCTTGTTGGGATCATCGAGCGCTGTAGACGTTTGAAAAGTGCGGAAAGAGATAAAAGGGGCAAAAAGAACAAGAGGGAGGGTCAGCGAATGCTATCGCGCAAACGTTTGAGCAGGAATTGCACCTCAGCTCGCTCGAAGATCGCGCTGCCTACGCCAGCCTGCCAAACGAAACCACGAAACCTAGCCTACGCAGGCATCAGCAGCTGCATTGCTGGGTAAGGCAAAACGGTCCGCTGAAGAGAAGCAGGTGGGACGTGCAAAAGAGGATGACAGTTGCTGAACGAGCAGGAACAGAGCGAGGTCGAGCTGATGGGTTGCAAGCCGAGAAAAATCAGAGAGACACGTACGGTTGAGCTTGACGCCGTTAAGTGGCGCGTTAGACATGGCTGAATGTGAGCGGGTGCAAGAAACGACTGACGAATCAGCAGGTCACGCTTGTCGATCGTGTTGGCGTGTGTGATATAAGGAAAGTGCGGTGGAGCGATTTGTCTCGGTTGCTGATGCTGCTGCACGCGAAGTCGACGGTCGAGTCCTCGAAATAAGCCAAAGATGCAGATGCCGAGATGTGAGACCTGACAGGGTGCACGAAGACGACAACAAAGGATTTGCTGGCAAAGCTGTGCAAAATGACAGGAAAGCGGTCCGTCGTATGAAAACGAAATCGAAACTACGGGTGTCGTGCGTTGGGCGGCACGCTGTGCTTAGGCGGGCGGCGAGCCAAGGTCGAAGATGCAAGGGCTTGCGAGAGACGCTGGACAAGGAGGATGCGTAATAGGGCAAGAGCGAAGCGATGCGGGATCCGTATGACGCTGCGTATCTGGCGGAAAGATGGAGATGGTGGAGCGAACAATGAATGGCAGAGGTCGACCAATCCAAGCCAAAAGAGGGACGCGGACCGTGGCGTGGAGCGTGGATTCGTGCAGAGTACACAGAAAACAGGCAGCAGCGACAGTCAAAAGTGGAGCCGGACAGAAACTGACTCCAAAGTTGAACAGAGGCCGAACACAGACGAGCAAGGTCCGTCAGCCTCTTGCCTCCTTTTTTCCCTGTCCATTGCTAATTGGCTCGTTGTCAATGCTCTCTCGCTCTCCCTCTCTCTCCCTCCCTGCACAATGCCCAAATGCACACAGGGCCCGACAGACTCGCCTTGGGCCAGACCGCACAATGGTCGAGTCTATTTTTCTTTTTCTTTTCTCTTGCTGGCTAGAGAGGCACTGGAGCAGTGAGCTTTGGTCTGAATTGGTCAAGTTGGAAATTTCAAAAAAAAAAAAATACTACTAGAAAATTGGAAATCAATTCCAAAAAGTCGCAGCCACCGTTTTCTTTCTCCTCCTCTCCTCACTGTCGTTGTAGGCAGCTCAACCGTTCACCATCATCGCTCGTGGCTGCGAGCAGTCCAATGGACCGACCCATCGCCATGTCTCGGTCTCTTTTGGGCTTTGAACCTTTCCTTCTCATTCCTGGTCAATGAGGCTCAATGTAGATGCAAAGGATGGACCGCCGAGCCGACTGCATTCGTGCAGTGTGTCCAGTTGACTGGACTCTCTGGCTTGAGCCACTCCAAAGTCTTTTGAACGCAAACATGGACCCTCGAGTCGCATCTCAACAAAACATTTGGAGAGGGAGAAAAAGACAAGTTTGACTGCAGGTTTTCCCAAGCACAACAACAGGGAAGCTCAGTCGAAATGTGCAAAATCTCCGCATTTCTTTTCTCTCGAGGGACGCTTTAGAAGCTGGCCCGAGCACCTTTTGTTGTGCTCTGGCTGCTTTTTTGGCTCCACCCTTCAGCAGCAGCAGCACCAGCGACCGTCTCGATGATCGTGCTGAGCTGTCATGCACACAGCATTATGAGGAGTGGCGAAGGCCGAATAGTCAGATCAAAGCGACACCTGGTCGACACGCTTTGCTAAGGCGTCAAAAGGACGGTTCCGCTTGCTCGTTTTCACCACCACGTGATGCTTGATCGTGACAGATGACAAGTTCATCTCCGAGCACAAACTGCGATCACACGCGCGCACAATCACACTGATGGGCGTTCGGGAGGCTTCCGACTGGACAGACGAAATCGGCGTTTGTGACCAAAGGTGGTCCGTGAGGAGGGAACGATATTTGGGTTGGCTGGTGTCTTTGCCTCGTGACCCTGCACTTTTGTTGATTCTTGTTGAGCAGACAAGACAGGAGCTTGAGAGTGTTGGTTGCTCTCGGAGAGATTTGTACTTGTTCCCTGCGCGCGCGCGCGCGCGCGTGGCTTGGTATCGACGTGGTTGGCCCGTTTTTCCTTCAGAATGCTGCTGTTAGATCCATTTCAAGCGCTGTCGCCTACCGCTCACAAAGACGGTCACAGCACGACGTCAACTTTGGGCTCCTACTGGTCACACACAGAATGTCAGACAATTGCACAGCACGACTGACCAAAGGACATCGACCACCCGACGCTGATATGGATATTGACATTGCTATTGGATAAGGACCATGAATACTTGGCAGCTCGAGGCTGTGACAAATGGTCTCTCTACGTGACTTAGATGGAAATCTTCAGAGTCTTGATCTCGAACGGCTTGAAGTCAAGCTGAACGTACGTGGAGTCCTCTTCGTCGGCATACGTGTTGAACGCAATCTCATCCTTCTTGTCTTCTTGCACGTCCTCCAGCAAGTTGGTGAGGTTGATCTCCTTGACGGGCAGCTTGATCTTGATCGTCGGCTTGGCATGGGCACCCAGCGACTCGTATAGTCGCAACACGATGCCAAACGACTTGGAATCCTTGGGCTTCTGACCGTAGTACTCAAAATCGTCCTCGGCACGCTTGATGGTATCGATGACCACACCTGCGCGGCTCGAGTCCACGATCTCGATTGGCATTTGCAAGTCGGAACGGTTGACACCAGCACTGCGTTCCAACGTCGCAATGTCGATCTTCGACTGGCGGCTGTAGTCCACATCGAAGCGGGCGTTGAAGACGCGAGCCACCTGCACCACTTTGCCGCGACCCACTCCGCCCACGTGCGGGTACAGTGCAAACGCAAACTGGTGAAGCCCCTCGTCCTCGTGTGCGTCCGGGTACGTCCCCGCCTTGAGCAACGACAGTCGCATCAGTCCGCCTTCGACGCTGTAACCGTACTTGGACTCGGTCAGAATGCTCAGGCCGTAGTTTTCTTCCGAAAGGTCGGCGAATCTGTGGCCGCATACCTCAAACTTGGCCGCTTCCCAGCTGGTGTTGCGTGTGGTAGGACGCTTGGTGATACCGAACTGTGTCTCGAAGCTGGCACTGTCGGATCGCAGACGGGTCGGCACGTTGAAACGCAGAAAGCGGTGCTTCTCCCACCAGTCGATCTGCGTGTCGAAGCGCAGCAGTGGACGAGCGTCCTTATCGTCAACAAGAGGCGTTGCCGAAACAGCATCAAGCACGATGCTGACCTGAACGGTGCTCTGGCCAAATTTGGCCTCGAGCGCAAGGCTGGCCCGCCAAGGGCCCGCCTCGGCGATGCGCACGTTGGTAAACGAAATCTCTTCCTCTGTGTCGAGAGAGTACAATTCGGTTTCCCAGTTGTCGAATTGAGGCGGATAGTCTTCCGAGATGGCAAGTCCAGCAGTGCGTCCCCCTTCAATGAGCTCACGATCCGAAACGCGATCATATATGGAAGTGATGCGACCCTTGGAGACCTTGACCGCGATCGCAGCACTCTGCAGCAGGAAGGTGTTGTGCTCCAATTGCTCCGCTTTGACCTTTTGCGAGTCGGCAAGCGACGAGCTCTTGCTGTCAACGACGGTGGCATGGCCCCGACCGCTGGCATCTTCGAGCAAAAGAAGCGCAGCCTGACCGGCCTTGCACAGCTGCATTGACTGGTGCGACAGGCCGATCGCCTCGGCGCGGGGCATGTTGCTTTGAAGCGGCACCTCCACCAGCTCTCGGCGAGGCACGTCCAGAGTGTTGATCGCCGTGTAAGCGCTGTTGCTGGAAGCTACCACCTCTTCGCCGATGCCAAGAGCGTTCAAGGCTTGACGCCACAGCTTCTTGCCCTTGATCGTCATGTCGGCGTACATCTCCTCGAGGTCGTCGTACACCTTGCGGATGGAGCTGCCTGGCAAGCAATCGTGGAATTGATTGAGCAGCAGAGGCTCCCAGATGGCGTCGATCTCCTCCTTGGGATACTTGTACCCGCTCACCTTGATCGACGCGAGAGTGGTGATCCATTCGAGCTTCTGCATGAATGCCTCGAAGCGGCGGTTCCACTGCTTGATCGATCCATGCGAAGTGTAGACACCACGGTGGAACTCGAGGTAAATCTCGCCCGACCACGTCGACAGTCGGTTTCCGTTGTCGGTCACCTTGCGGACGTGCTCGAAAAAGTCTCTGGCAGAGCGACCATTGTGGACACGCGGCATGTCCTTGAAGCCGTTGTTGTTGACAGCACGAGCACGTCGCATTCGCTCGATCATCTCTTCCGAGGGACCTCCGCCGCCGTCTCCGAAACCGTAGAGCATCAGAGCGTGAGGCTGCACCCAGAGATCCGCGTTGTTCTTGATCCCGCGCACGATCTCCTCGACGTATCCTCTCGAGTCGTAGTTGTTGACTGGAGTCATGTGCACAATGATCTGAGTGCCATCCAGGCCCACCCACATGAGCGTGTTGTGAGGGAATCGGTTGATGTTGTTCCAGCTGAGCTTCTGCGTGAAGAAATAGTCGCAGCCAGACTGACGGGCGAGTTGAGGGATCTGCGCGTTGTAACCAAACGTGTCGGGAAGCCAAAAGATGTCGCAGCGTTTGCCGAAGCGAGAAAGGAAGTATCGCTGACCGTATAGGAACTGACGGGCAAAAGCCTCGCCAGAGGGCATGTTGGCATCGCACTCGACCCAAGAGCCGCCGATGGGCTGGAAGCGGCCGTCCTTGACGTACCCCTTGAGTTTCTCGAAGAGTTTCGGGTAGAGAGTCTCGAGCCACTGGTACTGCTGAGCAGTCGAGGCGGTGAATCGATGCTCTGGGAATCGATCCATCAGGTCGATCTGGGTAGACCAGGAACGCGCTACCTTTTGTTGAGTGGCCGAGTAGGGCCAGAGCCAAGCGCTGTCGATGTGACTGTGTCCGAGACTCCAGATTCGAACATCTTCCCTGCCTTCGACGACATCTCTGTCGTAGAGGGTCTCAATGTCGTCATCCCAGTCCTTACCCAGGATTTCTTGAGCCAGCTTCCGGCAACGCGAAATGCTGTCGAGGTCGGCCTTGCGGAAGGTGTTCTGGATCTGGTTGGCTACCCAGAGAGCGCGATTCTGCAGCTCGGTGTCCCTTGGCAAATTCTTGACGCAGCCTTCGAGTAGCTCAAAGTCCCACATGAGCTTCCATGCCTCGGGACGCTTGACCACAATGTCGCAAGAAGCCAGGTCGAAGTAGCGGTTGGGATCAGGATCGCCCGTGCCATCGGCGGGCATGCCGAACATGCCATTGGCGGTGACTTCAATGTAGAAAGTGATGCCGTGGCGATACTCGGGCTTGAGTGGGAAGTCGACTCGTCGCTTGTCGCCGCCGCCAGTGATTCCTTGGAGAGGGAGACCGTCTTCCGAGTAGATCAAAGCCTCGCAGCCTGGGTCAAACTCAAGCTGAACCCAGTCCTTCTTGATCCAGTCCTTGGGCACGGTGAGCTTGAGCTTGAGCCAGTGGTTGGTCCAGGAGGGGCCAAACTTGATGCTTTTGTCTGCCTTGAGGTACGTCTGTCGCTTTGCCTCGTCAAAGGTGGGCTTGGAGCCTGCTTTGGGCGTCCAGCTCTGGATCGAAACGTACTTGGGGTCGTCGGTGCGAGCCTCGAAGAGAAGGGAAGCCAGGTTGTAGTCGCCGAATTGGCCTCCGACGAACTCCTCGAGTCGACGCTCGTGAACCGACCGGATAAGACCAGCTCGAACGGGGCGAGGCTCGGAGCTGGCGTGAGTGGGATAGTCTGACGACTTGGAAGCGGCCTGCGGCCTGCCATGTTGACACATGGCTGCAAATCCTTGGTCGAAGCTACGGAACCAAGCTGAGACTGATGAGCAGGTGTTCGTGGTCGTGAGAGAGGGAAAGGATGTAGGAAGCCATGGACGGCCCTTTTTGAAGGATCGGACACACACGTTCCGGTTCGCATGCAGTTCTGGCACACGCACACACTTTGATGGCTCGAGCTCCTCGGCTGAGCAAAGGAAGGGGATCTTGGCTCACTCTCTCCCCTTCTGCGCCGTCGTTGAAGCCAGAATTGCGGGGACAAAGCGCACACAGACGCAGGGTTGCAGTTCGGCAGCTGCGGTGGGACCCGCACGGACCCTGAAATCGACTTTGTGCGAGTCGGTGCATGAAACGGCGATTTCACTCCACCTTGGTTGGCCACACAGCTTGACAAAGCCGCTGACCTCGAAGGATGCTATTCAACGCCGGCAGTCTCTCTCAGCTTCACGAATAGCAGCTGATCGACCACGGGCATGCAGACTGCTCCTGATGACACTCGATCAAGAACGAAAGACAGTTAATGAGGGGTATCAGGGAACATGGGGCTACGGAAATAGTTGTATCGAACTAGTTTAGGGGGACCTGTAAGTGAGAAGAAAAAGAAGCAGTCGGGTTTGAGGACAAGATCTGTCACCTTCAGTGCCTCCTCTTGGCCCTGAGACCTAGCATTCTGCGGATGCGGGTATTGAGGCTCGTCGAGAACAATGCATCTTTGATGTGTCCTTTCTGTGAGTTGAAAGCGGCGTTGAAATTGTGCCAAGGGTCGAATGGAAAATTGGAGCACAAAATGCAGGTCGAGAAATTCGAGCAACAATTCAAACGTTGTCAGCATCATGTCTTTCCTACTTCGCTCGGGGACAGGTGCTCGATGGCGGGCTTACCTTGAGCAGCTGCTTGCGTGCGTGAGCCCTTCCCTCGCTCGTGGTCGAAGGATTGTTGAGCGCTGCCTGAGAGATCCGACATCAGTCAAGGTTGAAGACGGTCCGTGGTCAGCGACGAATCTCTCTCCAGGCAGCTTTCGGTGCTTCTGCGCTTGAACTCACTCTGTAGCCCGCAATGACTCGCTCCTTATCGGGGATATGTCTGTGAGGTCGGTATGTCATGCTTTCAGGCGATGTTCGTTGTCGTTGTCGTAGATGAATGTAGGAGAGATGGATCCTGCTCAGCAAGCAGACTCGCCTTGCTTAATGTACTTTTCTTCAACGCTTATCCTTCTTCAATCATGAGCGCAGAGTCGCAACACACTCTAGCATGCATTCGCAGCTAAGCGAACAACGACAAGCCGAGGCAGGTATGACATGGAGAGACGTTCCAGACCCTCTCTGCTCGTAGCCGCTTCGATTTGGCTACTGTGACAGCTGTCCGAAAACTGCCGCTTCTGTGGCTGTCTCGTGGGGAGAAACAAAGACACGACCGCGTCTGCGCAGCTTTGCATCACGTGTGGAGTTATTTCAAGCGCAAGGGCCCGTTCGAGCACAAATCCAAAATTTTCGACCCCCGTCACGTTGGGTTCTTAGGAAGAAGTTGAATCGCAAGTTGATTCTCAGCCACTTCCAACCCGTCCGCTGAATGGTCACACACACCATCGACTCAGCCAATTGCGCCCCGCATCTTGTCAGCTGGCGCAAACCTCTGCGCACCTTTCTTCCGAACCAACAAAGGCTTGTTCGCATCTTCTGGACGTAGGCACACATCTGCAGCGTCAAGATGGCACCAAAACGTAGGTACACGAACCTGGCTTGGGAACAGCCATTCCCGATCAATACCCAACCATCGCTGACTCCGATTTTGTTCGCTTGTTCGCGCTGATACCGCATTCACAGCCACATCAAAGGCAGCGAAGCCAGAGAGCAAGCCAGCCTCCAAATCTGCCTCGGCAGACAAGGCCAAAAAGCCGGCAGCCAACGGCGTCTCAAAGACTAAGGCGGCGGCGGTGGCCAAGACCGAGCCTTCCATAAAGAACGGGTCTGCAAAGCGTGGTACCAAGCGAGCCAAGGATGAGAGTGACGAGGAAGACGAGCTTCAGGACGACGATAGTGAAGAGAAGGACGCTGCTGCTCCACTCCCAGATCTCAAGAAGCGAGGTGCAAAGACACGCGCAGCTTCGACTGAGCCAGCTAGCGACGTCGACATGGCTGACGGCACCGCTCGCCCTATCAAACGCAGCAGACGCGCTCCTACGCCTGCAGGTCCCATCAACTCGGTGCCACGACCCATTCAACCTGTTCATGCTGACGACGTGACCCAAGGCATCGCCGTCGAGGTCAGCACCGGCACCCTCGCCACCAGCGGTAAAGGCGCTGTACTTCCTCGCAAGCTCTTTGTTTGGGGCTCGGGCGATGCAGGTCAGTTTGGCGTCGGCCCTCCCGAGGACGACAAGCCAAACAAGCTCAACAAACCCAAACCTTTTGGCAACAAGGAGATTTCTATGCAGATTGACGATGGCGACTTTGGCGAAGGAGGCATCGAGGTCATTGTCGGTGGCGGCATGCACTCGGTGATCATTGACAGTCTTGGACGCATTCTCACTTCTGGTGCTGAGGATTACGGCACGCTCGGACGCAAGCACCGCGGTGCCTCTGGCGATGCCGAAGAGTCGTACTTCAACTTTGCCCCCGTCGAAGGACTTTCGCCCACCGGGCAAGGCACCAACCCCATCGATGGAAAGGAAGGCGCCGTCGAAAAGTACCGCGCAACGCGAGTAGCTTCGGCCGATGCTGCCGGTGCTGTGCTAGATGACCAGGGTCGTTTGCGCTCGTGGGGGTACTTCAAGGATGGAGAGGGACGTGTCTGCTTTGCCGACTCGGACGCACCTGGCCGCAACAGGGAGCAATGGTATCCCATCGCATTGCCAGGAATCGAGAACGAGGCTTTTGCTGCGGTGGCAGCTGGCGAGAATCACTTCCTCGCTCTCACACTCAACGGAAAGGTCTACTCGTGGGGCACCAACACCTGCTACCAGCTGGGTCGCAGCTCCAATCCGCGCAGAGTAGCCCAGAAGTTCTCCAAGGGCGAACCTCCCAAAGAATGCGACCTGACACCTACACCCATGGTCGGCATCGCAGAATGCAAGCGCATCTTTTGCGGTCTCACCAACGGTTTCGCAGTCGAGAAGAGCGGAAAAGTGGTGGGTTGGGGCTTGAACACTAAAGGTCAGACAGGTACTGGCTTGAAGGCATCAAAGATCGCCACTCCTCATGCGATTGCTGCGCTCGGCCCGGTTCGTCACAACGGCGCGGAGGTGGTGCAGATCGTCGGCGGTAACTTCCACACCGCTTTCCTCTTGTCGAACGGTGAGGTGTACATCTGCGGTGACAGCGACGAGGGCAAGCTTGGTCTCCCGGCTGATCACCCAGCGCTCAAAGATGCTACTGCATCCAACCCTGTTGTGGTTCGCGAGCCAACGCTCGTGCCCTTCCCCGCACCGCCTTCGTGGGCACCCGAATCGGCCAAGACTAAGGACGGCAAGACCAAGATCGTGGCGCTCAGCGCTGGTATGCGATTTACCCTGGCTTTGGCCGCTGACGGCACGCTCTACTCGTGGGGTACGACCTCGGACGATGCGCTTGGGCACCCTGCTGATGACGTCGGCGGCAACCAGAGCAAAGATACACCGACGGCTATCGCGATGCCCGGTCAGCCGGGCGCTTGGCGTATCATGGCTGCTGCGACAGCAGGTCAGCACTCGCTGGCCATCGCCGTCAAGCCTCCTCAGGACGACTGAGCGGACAATGTTTGATTTCAGAATGTATTCTTGTCTTTTCTCCAAAGCCTTTTTGACTTGCATGCTTGACCACGACATCGACTTGAGGCACTCTTGAGTAGTAAAAAGTATTGCATGATTGCTAGGTAAGCTGGAAGCTGGAAGACTTGACTGTTGGCGGCCTTACAACGGCCAACGTACCTCGGTCTGACGTTCGACCGCACATGAGTGTTCAGGCATCGAGAGCCACTCGTCCTTCCGGGCCCGAATCCAGATAGCCGGTAAGAAGGACGATCATCCAAAAGCCGGAATCGGCAGTTGACCAGATGCAGTGGACCCTGTCTACCGCAAAGTGCGAACTGGAAGGGGCTTCCGCCGGGGTCCTCCGAAAAAACTTGTGAATGAAAGCGAGCTGTCGTCTTGAGCCCCGAATTTTGCTTCACCGTATTCAAACGGTCAAGGTTTCAGAAGACAAAAAAAGGCAGCGGACCGTTGAAAGCGAGGAGCAGAGTATCTCCAATGTAAATCCGATCCATGGCCGGCGACACGCTCTTTCGAGATGAGCGCTCGTCTTTCCAGTTGCGATTCTGTGTCTGCAGGTTTGTGAGCCAAAGGGTCGTGGTCATCCCCCACCGCACTGCGGTTGAGGTGGTGGGGACTTGAGCAAAAGTTGAGCGGAGCAGTTGCAAGATCAAACAAGATCAGCGATCAACCCCAACCAACTCTATCTCTGCGAGAAGAGAGAAAGAGAGTACCGAGCAGCGAGCGGACCGCGCCGATTTTGTTTTTGAAACCCAACCCTCCTCCACCTCTCTGGTCTCTCACACTTTCCGTTTTTGGATGCGCCGCTCGTTCGGTTTTGCCTGCTCGTCTAGCGCGGCAGTCTTCCACGCTTGCCTGCTGTAGCCGGCTGGACCGATTGATTTGGTCGTTTGATCTTTTTTGGAAATTTGAACAAAGCGCTCGCCGCTCTCGTGGATGGACGGAAGGTCTTCGGTGCATCGTTACAATCAGCCGACTGATTCGAGCGCACCTTCGGAGGACCTTGTTCTTTCTCTTTCATCATCATCATCGTCGACTCCAACCGGCTACATCTTTTACCGCCCGCGCAAGGAACGGATCGTAAGATCCTAGTCTTTCGCAGTTTGCAGGTGTACAAGCGACCCCCGTGCTGTCCAAGACTGTAGCAGCAACTTCCACTGCGCAGCGTCATCACCTCGGACGACTTTCTTTTTCCACCATTCTGTCGACGCTTAGCTCCCTGATCCCTCGTCAGCTTCGACTGGCAGGGTTTCGCTCAGCCTCCGCTCTCACCAACGCTCACCTGTTTTCAGCGCTCCCACGTCCAACGTATTTTCAAGCCTTGACACTTCCCTACCGATCCATCATGTCGTCTTCATCATCCTCCAGCTCGCAACAGAAGCACAAGGTCGCCATCATCGGCTCCGGCAATTGGGGTTCGGCCATTGCACGTATTGCAGGGCAAAACACACAACGACACTCGTCGATCTTCGAACGAGAGGTACAGATGTACGTCTTTGAAGAAGACTACAAGGGCAAACCTCTTTCGCAAGTGATCAACGAGACGCATGAAAATCCAAAGTACTTGCCGGGATGCAAGTTGCCCGACAACGTCATTGCCAACCCTTCGCCTGTCGATGCGGCCAAGGATGCGACGATGTTGGTCTTTGTACTGCCGCATCAGTTTATCCGATCGGTGTGCAAGCAGTTGCAGGGGCACGTGAGTCCAGATGCACACGCCATCTCCATGATCAAGGGCGTAGAGGTCAAAGATGGAAAGATCTCGATCTTTGCAGATGTGATCCAGGAGGCGTTGGGTGTTTCGTGTTCGGCGTTGTCCGGGGCGAATATTGCCAACGAAGTGGCGCAGGACAAGTTTTCCGAGACGACGATTGGACATCGTCCCGATGCGAAGGGTCACGAGAATGCCGAGCTGTTCTTCAAGCTGTTTGACACGCCGACGTTCAAGGTGGGCGTGATCGAAGACGTTGCCGGCGTAAGTCTCTGCGGTGCGCTCAAAAACGTCGTTGCCATCGCAGCCGGTTTCACCGACGGTCTGGGATGGGGCGACAACGCCAAAGCAGCCGTCATGCGAATCGGACTCATGGAGATGAAACGGTTCAGCGAAGAGTTTTTCGACGGCATCAAACCGGAAACTTTCACAGAGACCAGCGCAGGTATCGCCGATCTGATCACCACCTGTTTGGGAGGCAGAAACCGAAAGTGCGCAGAAGCATTCGTCAAGACGGGCAAACCGTTCGACCAGTTAGAAAAGGAACTGTTGAACGGTCAGAAGCTCCAAGGCACCGAGACGGCAAGAGAGGTGCATGAGCTCCTCGCGGCCAGGGGAAAGGTCGATGACTATCCGCTGTTCAAGGCGGTTTATTCGATTGCGTACGAGGGGATCGATGCTCATGATTTGACGAGTCGGTTGTAGAAGGCGTACGAGGTTCGTTCACGAAACAAGGGTTGGAGAGACGGTTCCAATTGGTAAACGGCAACATACGACAAAAAAGTATACACAAAGAGGGCTATTCTTGGTTGTATCGACAAACGGTCCATATTGCTCCTATTCACTGCTTTGCCTCACGTTCTCATCAGGCTAATGTTCAGGGTTGACTTTTCACGCTGCTAATTCTGCATCGCCATGTGAATTGCTTGACAAGACTGTGTGAGTTTAGACACGTCAAGTGCTCAACTGTGCGGCGGTGACAACGTCACGACCGCGACGAAGACATGACACTCGTGACGCTGGCCCAGCCTGGCTCGTACTCATCATCGCTTGCATCGAGGTCTGCAGCCGACAGCACTGTGCCCGGCGGCGGACGTCGCAATCTTTGCGATTGGCTCTTTGTGCGACCCATAGCCACTGCCTGACGTGCCTTTTCCGCTGCCGATGCTAGAGACGAGTGGCCATTCGACGCCTTGGGTGGCGTGGATGCAGCTAGCCTGGAGGCAGTGGGGTCGGATGCCGGAGGAGACTGTGCCAAAGGAGCCTTGACAGCATCAGCTCCGAAATCTTGTGCTTCGGCAACTTCATCGCGTGGGACCAGCAACCCTGGCCCCCGCACTTGATGAGCTGCTGGATCGGAGGGATCGACGCGGCCCGAATCTGTGCGTTCGACTTGTGCACGCTCCGGCAGCGATCCGCTCGTGGAGTAGTCCGCGGGAGGTGGCAAACTGTCGGGGGTATTCGTGACAGCAGCAGTCTCGAGATCGCGATCGACGGCGGGCTTTCCGTAACCTTGAACCCAAGGCTCTTGGCTGTCGTCCTTTGATGACTGGCTCTGAGCAGCCAGGATTTCGCTCGTGTCGATGGGCTTCGGCACCTGTCCAACTAAATCCGCTGGAGGAGGAGCAAGCCAGGGCTCGTCGTCTGCTGGTTTGTCCGACTCTTCCGATACTTGCAAGTCGTGTGCCCTTTGGCGGATGCGTTCGACATCGTCGGCGGATCGTCCGTGGATTCCAATCTCGATCGAAGTGTCAGGAGTGGCGTCAGCGCCTTCGAAAGCACTTTTGATCTTGTTGTTTGGCTTTGGTGCTGAAGAGGGCGCTTCGGGGAATTCGGGAATGGCAGCAGCCATAGTGGGGGCGGCGGGAAGACCAGAGCTCGCGAGAATCTTTCCGGGGTCAATCTCGGCCGTTGGTGTATCTGGCAACTTCGGCAGTGGTTCAGCGTCTTGGTTGGAGGCGGCGTCGCTCGTCAATACCTCCTTTGAAGAATCCGCCTCGTCCATCTGCGCGGCAGCTGGTGGTTCTGGTCGATTCCGTCCGGTGAGAACAAGGTCATCATCCAGATCAGCGAAAGCATCTCGCCCCGTGCCGTGAACAATGTTGTCCGAAACGCCTCGCTGGAACCGTGACGATCCAAAGCTCGATGTACGCGGCGCACCGTTGCCAAGGAAAGCCCCGCCAGTCATTTGAGGTCGCAGTGATGCCGAGCTAGGATCGCCCCATCCACCACCAGCCCCTGCGCCGAGCCAGACGCCGCCGGTCATCTGTGGACGCAAGACACCCTCACCCCATGCGCCTGTTCCCTTGCCAGCGCTGGCACCGGGGAAATTGCTTCGCGCATTGCGAATCTCGGGATTGGGCGCAGGAGACCCAAACGAGCTTCTGGGCATGACGGGCCGCTCATCACTCGATTGGAACTTTGCGATACGTTCGCGTACTGCGTTGATGCCGGAACCGCCAGAGGGAGAACGCGAGGGACTTTCGCCGGGGCTCAGCCTACCGGAGCCTGTAGAGCCTGCTGTGCCTGGCGGTGAGAGGTTGGCGGATCTTGCTGAGTTGGATGTCTTTCTCTGTAGAGCAGCGATACGCTCCGAAAGACTGGCGCCTGCCTTGGGTATCGGCTGGGCTCTGTCGCCAGGCCTAATACCAGCAAGATCAAGATGGAGATCCACGGTAAGCATTGGTTCGTCATTAAGTGGAGAGGGGGCAGTTCGGCGTCACTTACATTATCGTAGTCTATGTCGCTTTGTCGAGATGACGAGCTTGCTGCAGGGAAGGTTCTCCGAGATGCGCTGCACTGTGGTGCTATGGCCGTAGTTGCTGTATCTGATCGATGAATGCACACCCTTTGTTTAGAAGCTTGGCCTCCGGGGCAAGATTTGCACACAACAGCTGTTGATGTGACTGAGAAGTGAGCGCAAGCAGCAATGTTGATAGTTGCGAGGAGATGTACCAGATTGAGACGAGCAGGCGGGAACGTGTCGGTGTGCTTGCTAGGATCCCGTTGAGGCGGCAACCGTGTCGGCAGAGATCAACACTTTCTGACGCGATTAGTCACGGATTGAACAGTCGCGGGGGACCGAGAGCGGGGCGAACTGGAGGGTGTCGCAAAGTGAAGGCGAGAAGCAAAGAAGGAAGATGCAAAAGTATTGAGCCAGTCTAGTGGGGGAAATGGCGTCTCGTTGTGAAATCGCTTAAGCTCGGATAGTGGGTTTATGGGGTTGGCGCGTGCGTGTGCGTGCGTGTGTGATTTTGTGGGCTGAAAGAGGCACTCAAACTACTCTCTTCCAAGTGAGCCAACGGGACTGTCATTCGTTTCGCAATTCTCTTGCGGAGCTGCAGTCCGAGACAACAAATACTCCTTTACAGTACGCATGTGTTGCGCTGCCACGAGAGTGTCATAGAGTGGTCAGTCAGTCACTTTGGCGAAGGCGCAAGGCTCGAGGTGCCAACCCGAATCCGACAAGCTTGAGCAGAAACGCCCGATTTCGCTGATCTATTGTATTGGGGTGTGTGTCTCGTGTGGTTGCCCCGGCGGAACGAACAAAGTGTAAACGTGGAGCCAAGACCTGCTGTCACTTCTTCCACTTCTTCATCTCTGTTTCACACTCACCACTGCCCACTCTCGACTCCGTAGTCTGCTCCGTTCGTCGCTGTTTCCGACACAGCAAGGTCGCGGTGAGAGCCGACTTCCACTGTCACCATGTCGGCGGCAACCAACGGCGAGCCAAGTCTGACAGACTCCAGCAACACGGGAGCATCCGACGGAACCATCCCAGAATCACAGCTGCAGCGGATGGATCCCGATTCGATCTTGGCGGACGAAGCGAATCCTGACGAAGTTCTTGGCCAGGAGTCATCCGATGTTGCTTCCAGGCGACTTTCTACCGGTCAAGATGACAATCAAGATGACAATCAAGATGCAGCAGCTCTCAAGCGCGCCTCTGCAGCTTCGGCCATCTTCAGTCATGATCACTCCCGTCCACAGTCTCAGGCGATATCGGCATCGGACGTCGTCGAATCCACAACAGCAAAACGAATGTCGACCGAAGCCTTGCAAGCCCAAGTAAAAGATTTGACCAATCAAGTCACCGGTCTCAATGAGAAACTGGTTCGATCCTTCAACCGCATCGCGGACCTCGAGGATGATTACTCGGATGCGCAGGAGCAAGTTCGCAGCATGTCTGCCAAGATCAAGGAGCTCGAAAAGGAGCGCGCAGAGCACCTCGACGCACTCAACACCGGCTTGTTGGTAGAAAAGGCACACGTCAGCAGCGAGATGCAGAGGATGATGGATCGAGTGATTGAGGAGACGGCGCAGCGCGGTAAAGCCGAAAGTGACAAGAGCAAGATTGAAGCAGAATTGGACGAGCTCAGTTCCAGTCTCTTCAGTGAGGCCAACAAGATGGTGGCCGTCGAGCGACTGTCCCGTGCTAGAGCAGAAGAGAAGAGCCGCAGTATGGAGGAGCGACTCAAGGACACCGAAGGCATCATGCTCGAGCAGCAAAAGGTGCTCGCCGACTTGCAGCGTCAGGTCGAGAAGCTGCAAAGCGGATCGACTTCGAGAAAGAACGGCGACGACACCGCTTCTATCGCATCGATAGAGAGCGAAGCTGTCAGCTTCCATCGCCTCAAAACGTCGTCCTTGGCTCGTTCCATTTCTCAGAGAACAGCAATGCAGGAGCGCAAGCATAAGCCACACGTCGACCTGGCTGCTGAAGCTCGTCTCATCATCAACATCGTACCCTACCAAGAGTTCCGCGCCTTTATCGCTCACTTGCGCAAGACTCGCAAACAGCTCGCTCCATTTTACAACTATCCCCTCAACAACCACGGAGCACGCGACTCGCTCAGCGGCACACCGACTCCTCGCACGGCTTCTCCCGCAGTATCGCAATCGGCCAATACTTCGACGTCACTCGCAAGTGCGGCTTCGGCGTACAGCCAAGGGCTGGGTGGTGCTATTTCCGCCACCTCACCCTTTGCGATCGCGGGCGTCAGCAGACACCGTGACTACCCTACTCTACCAGCCAACGTCGAGAGCATGGTCTCACTTCCCAGCCAGCTCTCTCTGCCGTTTATCAAACGATCGCAGGAGGAAGACGTCGAACCATGTCTGCGACTCGACTTTGCACCCGGTCTCAATTGGCTCAGCCGGCGTCAAGCCAACACGGCTATTCTCGACGGCAACCTCGTCATCGAACCCATCTTCTCCGGCAGCAAGACGATTGACGAAGACCACATCCGTCGAGAGAACGCGCAGCTACCACCCGCAGCATGCGCCATGTGCGGTATCCCCGTCGTCAACGTTCCCTTGCCAGGAGGCGTTGCTGCCACCGCGTTATCCGCCGAACAAGGCGGCAAGACGTCTTTGGTCCCCTCGAGCATTGCAACCGCAACATCAAGTTGGGCCAGTTCAGCAGCTAGCTCGCTTGGCTCCATTACCGGGTCCTCTAGCAGTGGCAGCAATTCGGGTACCATCACACCCAAACCTTCCCGAGGTGGACTTTTCAGCTCGTTCCGAAAGTCTTCCAGCAACGTGAAGGCTGCGGTGGAGGCTGAAGCTGCGGCTCAGACGTCAGCGTCTGCTGCGAGCGATTCGGATGCGCAGACGGTCCTCGCTACGCAAGGATTGGTTCTGAGCAACTTGCCTGTACCAACGCATATCTTCCGACTGAGCGACAGCTCACCAACCCGATACTTGCTCTGTCCGCACCACTGCCTGTTACGCCTCCGCGCAGCTTGTCAGTATTGGGGATTCGTACGCAATCTCGAGCGGTCGGTTGTGTTGGAAGGCAAGTTTATGAAGGAAGAGCCATCGTTGGGTGGTAGTACGTCGTCGTTTGATTTGCCGAAGGACGTTGCGCCGGCTAAGAGCGAGCAAGTGGAGACGTTGGAAAAGGCGGTCGCTGCAGCCGAGGGCGAAAGTAAGGACGAAGCGGATGGTGTGCCGGAGGTGGTTGTCGGGGATGGGGAGAAGGTGAACGATGAAGAGAAGGCAGCAGCGGTGACGGTGGAGGAGAGTGAAGAAGGGGAGATGGAGGACGTCAAGACAGAAGCTGAAAAGGTGAAGGAGAGCGTACAGGAAGAGGCCAGTGCGGAGGAAGCACCAGCTAAGACCCGTGATGAGCAAGGTGAAGATACGAAGGATCAAGTCAGCAGCACCGCAGACGCCTCATCCGAAGAAGACAAGAAGCCCACCGGTGGTGAAGACGACGACTTTGCGGATGCGCCGTCGTCTCCGACGGATGCCAAGCCAGCGGATGCCGAGGCGAAGGAGGAAGACCCGACCGCTGAGGCTGGTTCTACTCCAGTCGATGCTGCTGCGGAACCATCTCAAGCGGAGGTGACCGCAACCACCTCTTCCGACCCGACCGAAACCGTCACTTCCAAACCCAGCACTCCAACCATCACCGCCCCTCCTCTCCCACCCCGCTCTGTCGCGCGCGGCACCAACACCGGCTCACCTGCTCCGGTCATCCCTCCTCGACGACACCACACCCCTGCACCGGCTGCTGGTCCACGCACACCAACCATCAACACTGCTATTGCTGCCGTCGCACCACCACCGCCGCCGACCGCGCTCTACCTCAACAACCTCGACTCGATGGAGTGGGAAGACAAGATGTGGACCGAAGTCACAAAGTTGAAGGAGGAGCTTTGGAGGGCGAGGATTGGATTGGTGGAGGATGCGGAGTGATGGTCGGTTTGTGGACCTTTGTTCAAATGCAATCGCACATTCTCACACTGTTGTGCCAGATTCACACGTACGACTTTTGGAGAATCACGGTCTGATGAGCATGCGTTTTCGCCCGGTCTGAACACACAGTTGCCGATGCCGTTCGCTCCGACACTCTATACTTCGAGCCGCGCCAACATCTCATCTCCCTCCCTTACCATCTCCTCGACCTCTCGCTTGGCCTTTCTTTCCGCCTTGACATCGCTGCTCTTTCGCAGACTCTCGACGTAACTCTGATACTTGACCAGCTCCTGCAACAGCCAGTTGCTCTTGCGCTCCCAGTTGCCCAACGCCTTCGCATAGTTGCCACCCTTTGGAGAGTACAGTTGCAACATGGGTTGTCGTAGCTCGTTGTGCAGCGTCAACTCTTGTTCAATGGCTGACACTTGCTTTTCCAGCCTCGACAGTTGGCGTTCCTCGCTCAGCGCAGAGGGTAAGGTGGGTAGTTGCGGGGTGCGCCATTCGTTGATAAACGTTCGTTCGTTTGTCAAGTAGCCGACGTTGGACGACGTGTTGATCGAGGCAGCAGCCGACGTAGCGGGTGAAGCAAATGTCCGATTTTTGGACGACTTGCCACTCCTTACGCTCCGCGAATCCGCACTACTCGTCGGTTGCTGTGGTTGCAACGATGACGATGGAGACATGTGCGCGTTGGAAGAGAAGCTGTCGAGCTCTTCATAGTCATCCTCGTCGAGTTGAGGGAGAACCTTGTTCCATCCGTATTCCATGTTGCTAACCCCACCCGGCAGAGGCTCTTTCGACTGACGAGCGGCCCAGTAGTTGCAAGTGCTGACCCATTCGTGGATGAGCTCTTCGTGGCCGGTCTGGAAGAGGTACACTTTGCCGCCGGGTAGAGTGAGGGCAAAGACGTGCGGTCGCGCCTTGTTGTACCCTGGCCGCGGCAGGGCGTTGGCGAGAGAGTGGGCCAGAGAGATTTCGCCCAGACACGTTGCGTTGGATAGCCAGTTGCCTCCTCCAAGCGCCGCTCCTGAACCACCACCGACCGGCGCTGCCATCGAAGGCCGACTTTTGCTCTTGGATGCGACAGCCGTTGTCGACGATGATCCACCAAGGTCAAACCGGAACATCGACAAAGTGCCCTTCGAGACAACTACAAAGACCTCGGTCCACGTCTTATCCTTGGCCCGCTTTCCGGTGCTCTCCCAGAGGTGTTTGCGCGTCAGCGAGCCTTCTTTCGCCCACGGCGGTCCAGCGAGCGCAAGCGCGTCGTCATCGTCCTCGTCATCCAACGTCGACTCATTGGCCGTGGACGATTTGGCAAGGCCGGATCCAGCATCCTCCTCCATCGACTCCTTGATGATGGTGTGCGACAGTGTGCTTGCAAATCCAGGTGTGATGGTCGGCAGAGGCGAGAGCATCCTGTCACGGTCACCACTGGCGGCCAGAGACTGCGACGTTCGACCCCACGAGTCCACCGAGCTTCGTGATGGATTCGGACTCAGTGCTGGATCCAAGAGCGCAGCATTGGGCCCAAGACCGCCCAACAATCCTTGAATGCCACGAATAGACCCTCGCTTGAGCGCCGTCATTCGATCACTGCCCATGCCCATCTTTCTACGACCGCCGCCCATGGGTGAAAAAGTGCCCGACGGCCTTCCAGCAGCCACGTTTCCAGCACTCGTCTCCGGGCTGGGCAGCAGGATTCGCTCTGCCTTGACCGCAGCATAGATGTCTCGAAGTAGCGTCTCAATCTCGGCCTCTTTGCCCTTGGCCCCACTCGTGGCTGTGCCAGGTCGAGAAGTGTCGTGCGCAGGCGCAGCATCCGTAGACGCTTCCAGGTTCGTCGTGCTCGATGCCTGCTTCGATCGGTTGCCGAGGTAGCTGCTGATGCTGTTCCTGCGCTGAGCAGGGTCGACTTTCTGAGGGCCAGCGTCCATGCTACGCGCCAAGTCGCTTGGTGCGACACTGAAACTGCTCCTGCTATCATTTCGAGTCGACAGCGATTGGTCATCCCCGCCGCTTTCCGCAATGGCGCCTAACGTATTGCGAACGAACTGCTTCAATGTCATCCTTTCCTGCAGCTCCGCAATGTGAAGATCGGTGTTGAGAAGGAGAATGCTGAACACAACCGAGTGGATCACGTCGGCGCTCCCAAAGATCGAGTCCGGATTGCATTCGTAGTACCGCTGCGAAAACGCAGCCAAGATGCGGTCGATTTGCTGCGTTTCGGCTCGTAGGAACAGCTTGTCGCAAAGTCGACGAAAAGCCACGTCGAGTCGCAATCCGCTGAAATCAAAGTTGGCAAAGTAGTGACTTCGCGCTGCACGATTGACCAGGCCAAGACCGCCGAGCCACTCTGCAACCTTTTCTCGCTTCAAGAACGCTGGATCTTCTTCCCAGCACTTGGTCGCCAGCTCCTGAGCCGACGCGGCCAGGGCAGGAGATGCAGTTGCAGGTTCGTTAATGGGTCGCATTACGCTGGCATCGAAGCTTGTTCTTGCAGAGGCTGGCGATGAGACGGGGGAAGGGCTTCTCAGCGCAGACGGAGTCGAAAGAAGCATTCCCGTGCCGCCAGCCCGACCGGAAGCTAACGGTGCCGAAGCAGGACAGTTCAGACTTCCGTTGTGTCCCGGTCGCAACAGAGACTGTTCCGGCTGCTCCATCGCCTTGGGCCCTGTAGACGAGTTCACGCCGGGTGACGCGGGAGCAGTGATGATCGTCTTGGTAAGGCCTGCATTTGGTTCGGAGGAGAGATTGATGTCTTCTGTTTTGGAACGCTTTGTCACGAGCCTTACACTCTGCTCCTGATTCTTGGTATTATCCGAATCATCTTGATCGACATGGTTATCGTCGTTCGCAGCCGGCGATTGAGTACGCGGCATACTGTGCACGGAAACTTCAGCACTTGGCGATATTGTGGTCGCCGTCACAGCAAGCTTTTGCTCTTCCTTCAAAGACGAGTTGAAAGAGGCGACTTTCGGGTCGGCGCTTCCGATACCCGCACTTTCGGCAGCCGTCTCAAAGGATCGCATGCTGACCATGCTGGCGCCAGAATCAGTCATTCGGCGGCGCCTGTTGTCCGTGACGGGATCCATCGAGTCGCGTGGGCTGTTGCGAGCCGAGTCAGCATCTCGCGGCAAGTCCGCGGCTGGCGGTGTGCCGGGGAGAGCCGTTCGCTGAAGCGATTTTGTCGGTTGGTGCGGTACCAGATCTTTGCTGACCTGCCGTGTGCTGTCGTTTCTCGAGTCAGTTCGCTTTGATCTTGCCGATGCAGTATCCTGTGGATCACTGCTAGGAGTCTGTCGCATCTGCGGGCCTGATTCCGATGGCTCTCTGGGCAAAATCCCAAGCCCTGCCGCTTTATTGCTGTCGAGCGCTTGCGATGCTACGCGTGAAGCGGGCGTGTTGGAATGAGATGACGCGGAGAAAGAGCGGGCTGTTTGCGGAGTCGCGGTCTGGACACCGTCCAAGGCATCGCTGGTGACAAGCTCGGGCTCCTCCAAAAAGCTGCCCGATCTCTCCTTGTAATGATCGATTCCAAGCTCGGGGAGCTGAGGTGATGGGCCCCACGCTTGCTTCAGCGCTGGCGCAGCCGGCTGTTCCGCTACCTGAACTTCTCGAGCAGGCTCTTCCTTCCAGGCATCGTCCATATGAGAGGAAAGCTGCTCGACAGCTAAACGAATGGCGCCGGTGGAGTCGCTGGAAGCGAGCGACTTGTTTCGTTGATGCTCATGCCCTTGAGAGCTCGAACGCTGAGGCAGAGCAAACTTGTCTGCAGTGCTCCACTCCGTCACACTTGCCGGTGCAGATGGAATTCGAAATGCTGCTTTGTTCATAGGCGCTAGCGTCTGTGCCGCTGACGCTTTTGCGACATTCCGGTCTGGCATCGATGCTTCGACGCTGCACGTGCCGGTTGCAGTCTGCGAGTCTGAGCTGTTGGAAGGCTGCAAGAATCTCTCAGGAATGCTTGGAACTGCCACGACATCGGCCGATGCAAAAAGCGCATTCTGCGGCGCGCTGCCTGTGGCGGAGGACGCACCTACACTTCCAACGCTGGCCTCGCTTTCCATACGTCCAAGTGATGCAGCACCAACGCCATGGTCGCTGTTGCCGCTTCGACCTAATGAGGTGGTGGAGGGATTCGAGCCCGCTGAAAAGGTATACCCTGCAGAGCCTGGCTGCCCCGGCTTAGCAGCGTCTTTTTCACGACGAATCGGTGTGGTGTCCTTGCGCAGCCTGCGGAGAAAACCACTCGTCTTCTTCATACGCTGCCGAAAGGAGCCCATCGACGCAGCTGGGTCTGAGCTGCCTTGCCGCGAAGCAACCGACTGGATTTCCTGTTCGAGACCGACACTACTGTTGAGACGCGGACGTGATCTTGGCGCACCATTGGCCGGACTGGCCTGAGGAGAAAGCGAAGAGCCTGGTATCGTCGAGATCGGTGCAGCCAGACGTTTGGAAGACGGCGAAGATCCAGCTGAGGAGCCGGTGGTATGACGTTGGAGTGATGTGGTTCTATCCGGTGAAGCAGGCACCTGAGCTCCGTTGGCCCGAACAGTACCCGTCATGGACTGAGCAGACATTCCAGGTACGGCGGTAGATTGCGGCTTCCTGGCTGGAGATTGGAAGGCATCCATGTGCGACGGCCGCGGTGTGGCGCTTAAGAGTTCCTCGTCTTCGTCCACTTCGTCAAGATTGGCGGAGCTCGTCAAAGATGAGGTAGATGGCTGCCTTCGACGCTCGACAATGACCCGCTTTGCGCTCGTTGAAGGACCCGACCAGATCGATTGTGGTCTAGCCAGTAGCCCTCCCTCAGTGTCGAGAGCAGCGGATGACGATTCCCTCAGCACGTAGGTCTCATCAGAGGCGAGCAAAGCTTCAAAGTCCCTGCCAATGCGGGAGGGGGTAGCTGGTTTGCGAGGTGAAGTGTGACGAGAACTGTAAGCGCTTGCACTGGAAGGGCGCGCTGGTGTGTCGGCACTGGCGGAGGTGAAGGAAGTGGTCGTGCTGGCAGTGCCGGGGTGACGGTATTGCAAATGACGGCGGGTTGTCGAAGCTGTTGGAAGATCTCCGCTCAGCTCGCGAGAAGCTAGTGATCGAGATGGTGAAGCATTGCTAGGAAGGGAGGGCGCTGGTCGATCGGAGTGCGAGTTTTCGCTGCTCGACTGGGGATATAAAGGGACGTCGGAATCGTTGGACGAGACGGCAACAAGCTGCGGTGCTCCTCCCACACGGCCGCCACCAAGAAGAGGGTTGTTCCAAGACATGTGCGTAGCAGAGGCTCGATCGTCCGAAATGAGCTTAGCGGCCGAATGCGAGGGGATGTGGGCTGATCGGTTGCCGATGCTTGCAACCGTGTTTGTGCCGACTGTGAAACTTTGGCCGAACTGCAAGCTAGGAACGCAAGGAAAGGTGGGCGTGCATGCTCGAGATCAAAGCTCCAACGCTGAGTTACGATCACTAAGTTGTAAAGGGATTCGTGAGGGGCAGGTGTGACTTGAAAGAATGCAAGAAGGTTTGTGCGCTTCGACGCGCATGTCCCCTTTGTTCGGCTCTTCCGGTTGCGAAGAAAAGCGGCAAAGGCGCGTTCGAAAAAGCTTTGCAGCACACGCAAGCAAGCACGCAGTTCGACTTGGGGAGAAACCTTGAGCTCAGAACAGACTCAAGCTCGTATCTGCCATGCATCCGTTGCTTGCACAACGACACTTTCTGCCATCTTGCTGCCAACAACACCCTCTCGCTCTCACACAGGAGCTCAAAGCAAACACACGCAGAGCCCTTCAGCGAGTGGTATCTCATTGATTCAATAATGCAGCCGAAAATGAAAGATAAGTCAGTGAAAGCTGGAATGATCAGCCTCGTTCAACGCTCGTCCTTGATCCGGACCCGACCCTCTGGCTGTCTCTCTTCGGGGTTCAACAGCGAAGTGAACCCAGCGCGCAGATTCGAGGTGGTGCTCGCGCCTGTTCCGCTTCTGGGTCGTGGCCCGCTCTTCATCGTGACCGTCCTGTCCGCCTCGTCTTCGCTCGAGCCTCCCTGCGAGGCAGAGGCATCGCCCCCCGCAAAACGGTCTTGCGTACGCTCAGATTTGATGCTAGGCGGCCTGTCCGGCACCTCGTCCTCATGCAGCAGCTCGTCCTCCTCCTCTTCCTCTGCAGATGACTCGGACAAATGACGTTCGCGCATTTGCGTGAAGCGGCGGGGAGATCCGGACATGCCGTGGGCGTCAGGAGGAGGTCCGCGTTCGTAGTCGCGATAGCCGGGCGGTGGCATCTCGCCACGTCGCATCTCGGTCCAGGAATTCATGCTTCGTGAGCCTGGCTCATATGCCGAGCGCGACAGCGGTGGATGGTCCTTGCCATGCATTTGCATTTGCATCTGCATGTGCATCTGAGGATGCATTGGACCAGGTGGCGCATGTCCCAGCCCGTAGCCATGCATAGGTCCATGAGCAGGTCCTGGCGCTGGTCCAGGTCCCGGTCCGTAGCCTGGATGGCCTGGATGCCATCCGCCACTTCCACTCGCGATCGGACTCATCCTTGCTCCAGAAGAGGCAGCGGGCGGAGGCGGTCCGCGAGCCCAGTATCCATCGTCGCTTCGGCTAGCGACATGCCCTTGCTGCTGACGAGACACCTCCATTTCGGAGTGATCGCCGCCGGGAGCATGGCATTTCTGGTGACGTCGCAGGTTCGATTGAACGCTGAAGGATCGTCCACAGCCTGGCTCATTGCAGACGAAAGGCTTTTCTCCTGTGTGCGAGTGGTGATGAATCTTGAGGCTCGAGGGACGTGAGAAGCGCTTGCCACACCACGCACATTCATACTTGGCTTGGCCAGAGGCGATGGTGCCCGTCGCGCTTGGTGCCGCACGCATGCCGCCAAAAGCGCCTCCATGCTGGGCCGAGATGATGCCGTCCGGAACACTTGCGAGCGCCTGTCCCCGCATCATTTGTGCCTGGAATGCGTTGCGTTGCGCTTCGGCCGATTCCGACGGCATTGGCCGTCGTGGAAACACCCAACCAGCACCACCAGGACGCGGAGCCTCGTCGCCAGCACCTCGTCCTCGCCTGGGATGGAAAGAGTCAAACGCGGCAGATCCTCCTGGCGGAGGCGGCGGTCCATTTCGATCGAACGGCGGTGCACCCAGCCCCGGCGCAGGCATTCCTGGCGGGCCATGGTGCACCGACATGTTGGGATCGAAGGGCTCTTGACCAGACATAGAGTGAGACTTGGGTCGGTGCGATCGCGCCGTGTTTGCGTTTTCGTAGAGCTCCATGGGAAGCGGCATGCGTTCCTGCATCGACATGCTGTGCTTGTGCGAGTACATGCGACCGCTGCTACCGGCCGCTTGCGGATCGTCGCCCCTCTGTTGACCCATCCGGAGCAGCTCCGATGCCGCCTCGAGCCGCTGCCTCCTTGCGGGATCCTCCGTGTTGGGCAGTGGGGCGATAGGACGGTCTGCGTGCGTCAGAGTACGAGCGCGCGGTCGACTAGAAGAGCCTGGCAGGTCTGCGGAAGAGCCTGATGTACGCATCGATCGATGGCGCGATAGACTCGAAAAATGCTGTTCGGGCGAGTAACGAGAAGGCTCGCCCGGTGGATGGTGCGACGACTCGCGGAACGGTGGAAGAAGCGAAGCTGACGGACGCTCGCTGGCTGACATCTTGTACGAGGCTTCGCCCGATTCGAGCGTCGATGATCGGCTGTGCCAGCTGGTGCGTGGACTTGTGTTGTTCGAAGGAGCGCTGGTAGCTGACCACCCTTCAGGTAGCACACTCTCCTCCGAGGCTTGCTTCGAGTGCAGATAGCCTGGTGGCAGCATGGGTGCAGGATCCGAAGAAGTTGAGATGTGGGAGAACAGCGTCGAAAGCGAACCGGAGGAGGAAGATGCAGGTCGATGGCCGCTACGACGCTGCGATCCGGACTGCATGTCGGAGGCGGGTCCGTCGCCATCCAAAGGCGGCCTGCGCAAGGGAGGAGAAAGAATGAGTCCTTTCAGTGCCTGTGCTTGACGCGATCGTGAGTCGGCTCTTCGTCTCGAAACTGTATCCTCGGGGCTGAAAGGATGTGCTGATGAACCAGCATGACGAGGAGGCGTGCTGGGCACAAGTGGCCCAGCTCGTCCATAGGAGCCCGAAGCATTTGAGGAGTGTCGTGTGCGAATGGGACCGAGCGAAGAAGAGCTAGCGCTGTGCGAGAGTCCAGATTGAAACTCTGAAAAGCTGCTGGTGCTGGCGTGGCTGCGGTGGCCGCGGTGGTCCAGGGTTGCTGATGAGGCTGATGTGTTGATGTTCGCCGGCGAGCTCGGTGTAGCGGTGCCCAGAGACGAATGGCCGTCGTCGGATGCAGCATCGGTGCGTCGAACAGAGGCGAGTGGCTCTTTGCGCTCGATGCCGAAGAGATTTTTGATGCTGGGCAGACTGGTCGATGGCTCCGGCCCGCTCTGACTCGCATGCTTTGCTGTTGCTGCTGCTGATGCTGATGCTGATGCTGATGGTTCCGAGTCGACCTCCATATCGCGGGGCTCAGCAAGTTCGCCCGATTCAGACACCGAGTCTGCGATGGAGCGCGGTACGGACGCTGCGCGAGCAGAGCCGCTGGTGCTGGAGGCGCTGCTGGCGCCAGGGAAGGGAATCCCTGCTCTCGCGCCGCTCGGCCCCATGGCTCTTTGTGCGGAAAGAATGATGAAAGGCGGAGCTGGCCAGCGTACCTGGCTCAGCAGATCGAGCCTGTGTGTCAGATCAAAGCAACGGCTGAACCCTGCTTGCTAGTGAGTGGTTGGAGTGGGCGCAATGACGATGACAACGACGAGGAGGGAAAAGAGAGCCGCTCGCCTCACTCTGACGGTGGTGGTGATGGACAGGCGGACAATGTGGCAGCTTGGCGCTGCAAAGGCAGAGTGTTGCCTACAAAGGATGAGAGTCGAATCAGATGTCTGCGTACAGGCGGGGAGACATCAGCAGTGGGTCCTGAGTGGCAAAGAGAAGTGGAGATCGCTTCCAAGATTGGGCCGCCGTGTCAAGCGGAAGTGAGGGCTGCTGCGGGAATCGGGCCGGAAATGCGTGAGAGCTGAGTATTTAAGCTGCAAGCGCTGACGAGCGTTCGGATACCGTGGTGGGGATGCAGTGGCGCCAGGCAGCGTGCGTGATGCAGCGGGTGCGCTGAGATGTTACAGTAACTAGGTGGCAACAGCTGGGACAGGACGAAGTGCAAGGTGCAGTTGTGGTGTGATGATGTGAGAACAAAGGTAAGGATCCAAGAAGGTGGGCTGATTATCGGTGGTCCTCGATGTCAAGTGCGGTGTGATGCGATGTGGTGCGATGCGATATGACGATGCCAGTGATGACAGCTGTTGGTTGACAATGGTGCGTTGAGACGGGATCCGTGCTGAGTTGGTGAGCGTGGGTAAAAGAGGAAGCCGGAAGAGAAATTCCTGTGTTGAAGATGCGGTGCGCAACGAAAAAAAGGGTGACCACGGGTGTTGCGATGCAATGGTCGCCGACGAAATGAAGTCGACTAGTCAGAGAAACCGAGGCCGACTGCAAAGGTGATCGTGCTGTGACAAAAGGTGAAGTGGCGAGCTGGCTGATGGGTGCTGCTGCGAAATAAACTAGGAGAGGAGGCGCGAACTGGTGGGCGGCGGTCGGGGTCCGGGATTCAAGGGTGGGACGCAAAATCGACGAGCCCTTGAGTCCAAAAGGATTAGGAGGGCGATGGTCGAAAGAGTGGAGAAGGTGGGTTCCGAGTAATGAAGCGGAAGAGAATTGGAGATGGAGCTGGGGGTTGAGGTGGACATGAAGATGGCGATGGCGACAGCAATGTGACGGGAGCGGGAACGGGCACGAGGAGCGTCGAGTAGGCAGGCGAGGAGCAGGAGCAAGCGAATCGCAAAAGCAAAAGAAAGCACTTTGGCGAGGCAGAGAGTCGCGCTTTGACGGCTGAGTGTGATCTGCACCAGCGCGAGAGACGCAAAATAACTATTTTTGATATTTGTTTTATATTTATTTATATATTTTTGTTTTTACACGGCAGCCATTTCTAGGCTTGAGGCTGCTCGCTCGACATGCCGAATATCTTGCACTGCATTGAGAGTGTTTTGGGCGTAAAGAGTCTGCACAACACAACCGCCTACGTCTGCGCAGGATGCCAGAAGCATGTCGTTGGTTCCGCACGTCTCCCCTCCGAAGCGCCCTCGCAAGTGTCTTGACTCGAGCGAGCAAAGCCAGAGTCGCTTTCAGCTTTCTAGTCGTGGACGCTCGCGACAAGCTGCATTCTCTACAAAGACAATCAGGACAATAGAAAATGCAACTCTGCAGGGTACTGTACTCTTAGGATACACTAGGGACAATTTTCGGCTGTCTTGGATCGTCGATCCCAGGACCCGCCACGATAAAAAGAAGAAAATGGGCCTGCATGGATGGCGGGGGCGCGCATCGCAGTGGCTCAATCAAGGCTTTAGCCCCGCGCGTCAAGGCTCATGGCTGAGCAGCGCGCGGCTGTGTTGCCAATCGATTTCGACAAACAAACAAAAAAAAAGAGCCAACGGAAAGACATACATTCCAGTCGAGAGAGAGAGAGACACTGAGAAGCAGCACCAGATTCCATCTCGGTCTCGAAGCAGCAGTCAGCAACGGGATCGACCAGCCTCAGCCTCCAAAAAATTGGGATACAGTAATGTCATAGGGCTGATGGCGCCGTATGCATTGTGCCTTGCTCTCCACGGTGAAGCTTGAGCTTGAACAAGAACGTTCCGTTGTAACACCTGTTTCGTCGAGCTCACACTGCAATCCTGTGTTTGCCGGCCCTCGTGGTGCTGGCGGTGTGGGAGTATCATTTTGTTTGTCAAACCGCATGGTCCGAGACGTCGATGATGAGCTGGCAGATAATCAATATGGGCCGCGAGGCGGCGGCGTCACCTTACGAAAATTGCGATTACTGTTTGTCAAGACGCCGAGATCAACCAAGCGAGAGAGAAACACCGACGGCGAAGCGACCAGAAAGACCATCTTTGGCTTTGAACTTAGTCTCTGCTGCCGAGGCTCTGGTCTCGACCCAATATTTCCCAGGCTGGACTGCACTATAGGTACGAAGTGATGCTTGTGCGCGCTTCTGTTTTGGCGAGCAAAAGTCAAGTCTCGTATCGAGCTCGCTCTGACGTCGTATCGAGGTTCGCCAAGATCCGAGCTCAGCATGTTACCGTAAAATGCAAAAACGGCGAGCGGAGGCGGAGCACGTACCTTGCAAAGACATCTGGAACATCATTGCCGGTCTCAGGCAACCTGGCAGTGGATTCATCAATTACGGCTCGTCGACCTCTCGCGCTACCAGCTCTCGAACAATCTCTGTCCATTCTCGGAGTAGCTTTTCCGGGCCCCATGATCGACCTCCACTGTCACAGGTTGCGGGATTGAGCGCGTCTCAAGCTCAGAACCAGCTTGGAACATGGTTCAAAATCAAAGACACGGGACAGCCGAAGGCAGATCATGGCGTCCAGGATCTAAGGCTAACGCTTGTCCGAGCATACGACGTGTGCCGCTTCACGTTTCAGCCTGAAACAGAGCCTGCGCGTGACGAGCCCTCTCCAGCCCCTCCGTTGTGAGCAAGCGCATTGGATGAGACAGCCTCCCGAGCCTGGTGTGTCTCACTGTGTCTGAGCCATCCATGCTGACTCGAATGGAGAGGTTTCCCCTTGTTGCCATTTTGGGAAGGTGACCATCGCTATGGAGCTCTGCTCGATTCCGAATGCTGGATCTGTGTCTTCATAGACATCTTGCACATACAAAGCAGAAAGCTGGTTGGGGGAGAGAAGAGAAGATAAGACAAAAATTGCTCCCAGACGGCGTTCAGTCTGCCTCAATACCTTTTTCAAGCGGTGGCTCAAAACCAGATGTGGGATGGGATCTGCATCTAGCGGCAGCAGCAGCAGCAGCAGCAGCACGTCGACGATCCGGATCGTCTTCGGGGACGAAACCGAGCCCGGAATGGCAAATCGAGCCTACCGTCATCGTCCATTGGAACCGGTAGAGCATGATGACCCTGAGGATGACGCCGTGATGCATTTCTCTTTTTCTCTTTCTTTTTCTATTTTTTTCTCTGAAAAATCTCAGCAAGACCAGCGTCGGAGACTGGAAAACCTAGATACGGAGGCAAAGATTGACAGCTGAGCTCAGAAAAAAAACCAAGCCTTCTCTCGAAGCCAACTGAGACATTCCTCAGATCTCCTGAGAAAATCCCTTAGCCGATGCTGCCATCCTTCACCCACGCCGCGGAGACCGGAATGTACAGGAAAAGTACGTGTTAGGTCCGTTATCATCACCATGGCTTGTCATGCCAATGCCTGCATCTGCATTTGCCATGAGTGTGTTGCCATCAATACACTCGCAGATTGCTTTTGCTCTTTCGCTCGGCTTGACCTTTCACTATCCGAGCTGTCAAACCCCCGATGCACCTACGTGACAGCCCCGCTTGTTGCCGAGCTCGATAGCAAATCCGTCGGCTTTGCAGTGCTGCTCACAGTCGCCTTCACTGGAAGTTGATCATCGTGCACGGAATTCAGTTGCTTCGCACAAAGGTGAATTGGCTAATACACATCGTTTCGGTCCGTCAATGGCCGGCTCCTGTGGTCGAGTCGGAATCGCTGTCGTCGTCACCGTATACTACGAGCGCTGTGCCACCTGTGCTGCTTCCCGTCCGATCCAAACGTTGCTGTCTATGGTCTGAGCTCCCCTTTGAATCATCCTGCCTTGACGAGTCACGCACGCCCTTGGGAGTCTTGTCGCGAGCGAGAGCCAAAGACGGTGTCATGGGCTTGGACTGTGTGCTTCTGCTGCGCTCGCTTGCGTCCTCGAGACTGCTGCGGGGTGACGAGCCTGACCCAGCATCAGCAGTGGTTGGAGACCTAGGCTTGGACGACAAGAACGACTGCTTCTTGCCTCCGGTAGACGACGGCGGCGATGAAGAAGAAAGCGCGCGTCCTCCATCGAGACGGAAATCAGCGCTGAGAAGGTGTCGCTCGCTGATGGCTTTCGGTGGCAGAGGCGGTCCTTGCAAGCCAAACCGGTCCGGACTGTTCAGCAACGAGCTGGGATGGGACGACACCGCTGATGCTGCGTCGGCATGCGATTGGCCCTCGCCAGACTTGGATCCGAAAGCATTGGTGATGGAGGTGAGGCGCGGCAAAGAGGTGCCCAACATCGATGGACCTGTGCTGCGTCGCGGGCCGCCGTTGGTGTGACGAGGCGTGCTTTGACCCGATCTCCTGCGTACGTGAGCGTGGCCATCGCCATGCGAGTTGGGACTGTTGCTTCGCGTCACCGTTGTGCTGGTATCGTCGATGTCGAACTTTTCGGCTTCGTCTTCGTCGTCATTGTCCCGCCCCTTTCCATTGTCGTCGTCTTCTTGGCTGTCGTCGTCGTCGTCGTCGTCGTCACTAATCTCCCCTTCTCCACGTCGACTGTGCTTAGCGAACATCTTGCTGGAAGAAGCCGTCGACGACCCGTCCTTGCCTTTGTCGCCGCCGTTGTTTGATTCCCCTTCAGCGCCTTCCTCCACCACCACAAACGACTTTTGCCTTTGTCGTTCGTTCCACTTGAGCGTGCGTGAGATGCTCGAGAACCAATCGGTGGACTGATTCTCGGCGCATACGGTGGGGAAAGGATAGCGACTCGCTGTCACCTTGATGTGGTCGCCTTGCTTGAGCTCGACTCTGCCGCGGCCGTCGAAACTGGCCCAAGCCGTGCTTCTCGAGTTGTATGGCACGGCGATACGCAGCTCCATGCTGTCGGGCAGCAGCATGGGTCGGAAAGAGAGCGTGTGCGGGCAGATGGGCGTGATGAGGATAGCTGGGATCTCAGGATGCACCAGACTACCTCCCGCCGAGAGCGAGTAGGCGGTCGAACCGGTGGGTGTAGAGATACAGAGACCGTCTGCCTGAGCAGTCGTCATGTGATGTTCGTCACCGAACACCTCCAACAGACTGACGTACGGGCTCGGACCTCTGTCTACGACCAAGTCATTCAGCACCTCGAACGTCTCTATGGGGCGAGTGCTGAAGCACATGATTTCCTTGTCGCGGCATTTTTTGCCTTTCTTGCCCTTCTTGCTCGACGTCTTCTCCATCGAAGGGAGTTCCACCTCGTCGTCTGGACGCAGTTCGGAACGTGGGCGATGACCTGAATCGGGGTTGGGAGATTCGATGGCATCCCAGCCGCAATTCTTGACCGAATTGAGAATGATCTCGCCGGTCTTTCCGGATTTGATGGCTTGGCGACGATGTCGGTCGGCCGAACTAGAAGATGGCAATGTGGCACGGTAGACGGTTGCTGTGAAGCGCATACGGAGATTGACACGAATTCCGTCGTCAAGAGCTGACTTCATCACATCCTTGTACGCCTTGAAGTCGAAATTGGTGAGGAATCCAAGCGAGCCAAGCGCAAACGGAAGGACGGGAGGCACGATGCGTTGGAAGAGCCAAGAACAGAAGAGCACAGTACCATCCCCTCCTAGAGTGACGACAAAGTCGAAGAGGTGAGGCGAACGAGAGCACATATCGGCGTTCCAGAATCGCAGCTGGTTGCCGCCCTCGCTGCGGCTGAAGGCGCCGTTGCCGTCTTGCGCTGATGGACCAGAGGACGAAAAGGACGACGACATGCTCGGTGTACGCTTGGGTCGCGAGTCAAATAGCTGCGGATAGTCTCTGCGGATCCCATCGGCGTCGAACCGTTTGGACTGGCGAAGCTGCGAGTCGACATAGACGATGAGTCCAGTGTCCTTGCCATTGCGAGGCGTAGTCATGAGCCAGAGGGCAAGCTCGCGTGTCAATTTGATAAGGTGATTGTCTCTGGCCTTTGTGATGATCATGACGGACTGAATGGTAGACTTGACCCTTGCGCGACCGAGCTGCTTGCTCATCTCTCGTACACCCACGGCGGTCTCTGCCAGCTGTCGAGTGAGAGATCGCACCTTGTCCGAATCGTCTTCATCGGTCGAGTAGGAGTAGGAAGAGCCATAAGAATCTTGATCCGACAGGGGATGATGCGCGACATTGTCAGCATCACAGTGGTCTTCATCGTCGTCGCCATCGTCATCGTCCGAGCTGGTGCGAATGCGGATTCGAGCAGATGCGCGTTCTGTGCTTCGTGCGGCCGACGTCGATGGCGAATCTGAGTTTGAGTGAGTGTCATCTTCTACTAGTGTCTGCGCCCTGCCGATCGGGAGAGAGCTTGACGTGGATGGAGAAGCGGCGGCATTCGATGGAATCTCTTCGTAGATGGATTGGGCTTTGCGACGTTGGGACTGAGGAGAGGTAGCGTCGTCGTCGGCAGAAGCAGCGTCACTCTGCGAGTATTGGCGCGGGTTCTTGGGTCGGTGGCCGCGCTGGCGGCTGAGTTGACGACGCTGCTTCTTGAGACTTTCACCCAGCGCTACACCGCGATCGAGATAGGAATGGACGAAACAAGGCGAGTTGAGGGAAGCAGGCGGCTGATCCGCAGAGTGAGCATGCGGCAACGAAGACATGTCTTGCACTTTGGCATGTGTCTTGTTGAGAGGTGCCGTCGAATCGTTATCGATTTGATCTGTCATGCTGGGAGCGGGCGAGTCTCTGGTGTCCTCAAAGATGCTTAAAGTCGGTTTGGAGCCGCAGGGCTTTGGCGGTTCAAGCAGTGTGAGACCTGAACTAGGATTCGTTGCCATCCCCGGATTCAGCAACATCGGTGGAGTCGCCTGGTGAGAGCCGCTTGATCGGACTGGTTCCGACACGGGATGAGGCAGGTTTTTTGAAGGATGATCCGACATATTCGAAGGTGCTGACATGTTGACGCCGCCAAAAGTGCTGAGTTGACCGTCTTTGCTGCTGAGATGTCAAGGCGGGCCGACCGATGGCAGCCCTGCCAGGCAACGACGTTGTGATTTCCAGGATAGGAGATGATGGACGGCGGTTACCTCGGAACGACATCCGAAGTAACTACCGCGTTTACCACCAATTGCAAGTTGAACCGCTCATCATCTTCAGTCATCAATCAAAGGTGAATTTTGTCGGCTCAGCGAAAAGAAAAACCCCGGACAGCTCGCCGCGGAAAAAGGTCCATGAGCCAAGCGCACGTTCCTCTTTCCTCGAGTTCAGTCGAGATACAGTAACTTGCCCCTTCTCGTCGAGTTGACCCCTTTGCCCGTCAAGGCTTGAGGCCAGACGCTTTAGGTGCCTTGGCAAGGCCTCATTGCCATGCGCCATCCGCTTCTAGACACCAGTTGTGTATTGCAAAGATGGACCATCTCGCTGCAACTGTTTGCCAGCGAGACCTTAACAACGTAAGATTTCCAGACGCCAGCTCGTGGCTGTCTCGCTCGCTCGGCCACGGGAAGCTGGACCTGCATATCAAGCGCAGCGCTGGGAAGATCCTCATCAACCGACCACTGATTCTTTCAGCATCCTAGAAGCGCTTTGCGATGGGAAAAGCTGCGCCTTGGCAACAATCACCACCACCACCATCACATCCAGATCGGAGAGCAAGCCTGACTGATCCAATGACTTAGACCTCGACACCCCTTCGACAAGCCGCCAAAGCCTATCTTCTACTGTAGAGGTCGCGCCGCACGCCGAGGCTGGAAATTCACCGCGAATTTCCGTCCACGCTGTTAGCGTTCCAAGAAGAAGTGGAACTAGACCCTTTCCACCACCATCATCTCCTCTTTCGCTCGTCGCAACCTTTACTCGCGCTCTGCTGCAATACTGCACGGCCGTTGACGGGAGGGCCTTGCACATTCCATGTCTTTTTCACCTTCACAAACTAGCCCACGCCGCGCTCCGACAGCCTCGAGGGAAAAGCACTACCGAGCCAAGTCCATCACTCGCTCCTCGCTCGACCTCGACAACTCCGAGACCGGTGCTCTTCTCCTCGCTCCCAACGGGCTTGCTGCTGAAGCCGAAGACGCGACCGGATATCCACCACAGTCTGCAACGAGCGGTCCCTCGGGCGTGTCTTTGCGGTCGTGGTCTACGAGAAGGATGCCGCTCGGATCAAGGAGATTGGCTCTTATCCTCTTTGGCTTTGTGGCTCTGGTTGTGCTGTTCGGTAGGAGAGACTCAAGAGATGCTGTAGTTAGCTACGTCAACGATAAAGCAGGCCAGGTGGGACAGGCCTATCAGAACGCGCCGTGGAAAGCCAAGCCGGGTCAAGAGGGCAATCATGCGGTCGGCTTCCCAGTACAATCGCCTGCCTCGACGACACCCGCAAAAGCACCCGTCACGGGTACGAAGTCTGACACTGTCCGCCAAAAACCCGCACTGCACCCCGACCCCACCAAAACAACACGATGCGACGGCACTGGCAAACGACCCCTCGATCACAAGGGCAACCCGAGACCGTTGGTGCAATACGCACTTATGATCGATGCTGGTAGCACAGGAAGTCGTATCCACGTCTACCGCTTCAACTACTGCTCTGATTCGCCAGAGCTTGAGGACGAGTACTTTGAGATGCTCAAGGGCGGTCTCAGCAACTACGGCACCAACCCGTCTGCTGCTGCCGACTCGTTGAGGCCTTTGCTCAAGTCAGCTCTTGCCAAGGTGCCTCATAGCTTGCGAAAGTGTACGCCCATCGCGGTCAAAGCCACTGCTGGTCTGCGCCTCTTACCCGGGAAGCAGGCTGAGGACGTCATCAAGGCTGTTCGACACATGCTCGAATACGAGTACCCCTTCCCCATCGCCGATGGCAAGAACGCCGACGGCACCAAAGCGTCCAAGGGAGTCGAGATCATGGAAGGCAAGGACGAAGGTGTATTTGCTTGGATCACGGTCAACTATCTCTTAAACCGTATCGGCTCGTCGTCGGCAGACAAAGTCGACACCGCCGCTGTGATGGACTTGGGCGGTGGTTCGACGCAGATTGTCTTTGAGCCCACGTTCCCCTCGGCGCTGCAAGGCATGCAACCCGGAGAGCACGTCTACCAGCTCAACGCCTTTGGCACCAAGCCTTACACGCTCTATCAAAACTCGTACCTCGGCTATGGGCTGATGCAAGCGCGAATGTCGATCAACTCGCTCGCCGCCTTCACGTACAGCCTGGCGCATCCGAACGCCGTCATCACCGGTTCGGCGCATGACGGCGCACAGGGTTCGCTCGAATGGTCCTCGTTACGACCCGAGACGACGCGGATTCCGTCGCCTTGCTTCACACAGGGTCGCACCAAAGCGGTACTCATCTCGCAGCCGGGCCAGAAGACACAGGCGAATGTCACCATGGTCGGCACCGACGGTGGCTTTGCTGCCTGTCGACGCCTCGTCGAGGTGATGATGGACAAAGATGCCGTCTGCACCTCCCGACCGTGCTCTTTTGGCGGCGTCTACCAACCTTCGCTGATGGAAACCTTCAAAACCGCCCCCATCATCGCACTCTCGTACTTTTATGACCGACTGGAACCGCTCGGTCTCGGACCCAAGTTTAAAATCAAGGATCTCGAGGCGGTCGCACAGCGCGCATGTGCGTATAGCAAAGGCAATAACCAAGGATTTTCCGCAAAGGCGATCGCCGAGTTGGAGGATCGTCCAGACACGTGTCTCGATCTGAGCTTTATGCATGGCTTGCTCAGTCTCGGATACGAGTTGGATCGCGAGAGGGAGGTGAGCATTGCCAAGAAGTTGGGCGGTACCGAGTTGGGCTGGTGTTTGGGGGCGCAGTTGGCCGTGTTGGATGAGGATGGGTTGTTGTGTAAGGTTTGATGCGTAGATACTCGCAAGAATTTAGATGGAATATCAAACAGACAGATTTGCATTCATGATTGCCAGCGTTGAAACGGGCAGCTACTTCTTCTGACCTAAGCCACTCGCATGCTCAGCAGCAGCCTGGATCGTCCGCGCTACCGTACTCCTCACTTTACCATCTTCCAAATTCAACAGTCCGGCAATCGTACATCCACCTGGCGTCGTCACTGAATCCTTGATCGCTGCGGGATGCATTCCGGACTGCATCACCATTCTCGCTGCACCTTGCATGGTCTGCGCAGCCAGCTCCAACGCTTCCTGTCTTGGAAGACCCATCATGACTCCTCCGTCTGCCATGGCTTCCAGAAACACGCAGGCGAAAGCGGGACCGGAGCCGGCAAGGGCGGTACATGCGTCAAAGTGTTTTTCGTCCAAAAATCTGCATCGTCCAACAGCGCTGAAGATGGAGAGGAGGATATTTCGATCGAGTACAGCGTTGGGCAGGGTTGCCGGGAGAGGGGTAAGGATCGTCATTCCTTCTCTGATTTTGCACGGGGTGTTTGGCATGGCTCGAACCACTTTTGTCGCTGGTGTAACCCATTCTACCATCTGCGAGATTCTCAACCCGGCACAGATCGAGATCACCAGTTTGCCATCCAATGCCTCTTTCATTCCAGGTTCAGCAATGATATCTTGCACCATTTGAGGTTTACATCCGAGCAAGACGACGTCGGCATCGCGTGCTGCTTGGACGTTTTTACCCGCATGAATCTCGATATCGGGGTAGGCGGAGAAGGTCTTTTTGAGTCGACGGACAGATTCGAGCCGGTTGACGGTGGCGATGTATCGTGTAGGTAGTTCGGTAAGGTCGTCGCCGGTGGTGGAGTCTTGGAGAGAGGAGATGGAGGAAGCGAGGGAGGCCTGTTGAGAACGTTGGGAGTCGAGAACGCCGGAAAGGATGGCGACCCCCATCGTGCCGCAGCCGATTACTGCGAGGGTGTAGCCGGGCATGGTTGAAGAAGAATTGGGGTGGTAGATTGTGGTAGTGGTGGTGGCCAAGAAAGGTGTTGCCAGGGAGAATGGCAGAGCTGCGCGGGGGCGAAGAACGAGTTTCTTCTTGCAGGGTTCCGGCTAATCGCCGCCGAGATTAAGCTGCAGATGCTGTTCAGCGCCTGTGTGACTCGCCTGTGATAAAGTCGTCCCGATTTCCCTTCTGACCCGATCGGAAACTGTTCTTTCAAACTTGCTTCGCACCTCTTTCAGGTCTCATTGACACACCTCTGCGCTGATCAACGCCTCATATACACAACAAGCACACAGAGCAACATCAAAAGACAAGCGATCCAAGTCAAGAACCATCTCTCATTGCAACAACGTGGAAAGAAATGTACCCAGAGTGAAAGTGAAAGTGATTGACTCAGTGCTTGGACAGTGAAGGCCACCGAGCAGGCCGACGCCGTGAGTAAGCATGGGATTCGTCTTGCGACCCTCTTCGCCTGAAGAGCGAAGGGGGTAGGCAAAGATATTGGTCTTGCACCTTTCCGTAAACCGTTTTGGCTTTGAGAGCTCATTGCGAGCGAGGCCCTAACAGTAAATTTTAAGGTGCGGTGTGTAAGGAGAGGCGGGGAGTAGGAATGAGAGTGAGAGTGGGAGTGGGGGAGGAGGAGAGGAGGGAAGCTCAGGTAATGTGTTGGGAGCGGAGACGATGAGGTGACGGGAGAGATGGGGTCCGAGGTTGGGGTGGCAGAGGCGATGCGCCACGGAGCTGAACCTGAACGATGAAGTAGAATCAAGAGGTTGATGCTGGTACCAGAAACTTCACGTATCAAGTCGTTTGTTGTCCTCGTCATCACATGGAAAGTCGTCCAAGATTGAGAGTGACTCTTGAGTTGCTTGGTGTGGTCAAGAAGAAAAGCTCGCTCGAGCATCCGCGTCGACCAAATGTTCTGAAAAACCCCTCTCTCCAGGACCCGAAAAAAATAAGAATTGGTTGCAACATGCGTTGCTCCAATCAGACGTCACGAAACACTTCACCAGAACCTAGACATCAAGAGGACCATCTTCTTCTGGTGAAATGGCTCAAGATTGGCATTCAGTAGCCCACAAGCTGTCTTTGCTGGCATCTCATTCGAACTCAGCACATCAAAGAAATCGATGGTTACGCTTGAGCCCAAAGCAGACACACTGAGAAGAGACATGGACTCTTCCAAAAGCGGCCTGACATAAAGTGCATTGCAGAAAACAACGATCTCTTCTCACTGATAGAACTCCATCTTAGAATCATCCGGCTTCTTAACAATCTGCTTCCACGCCTCCTCAAAGTCCTCCGGCATGATCACGTACCTATTCTTACGCACCGCCTGCAAACCCGCCGCTTGACAGATACTGGCGATCTCGGCGCTCGAGAGCTTGTCAGGTCGTCCCACATAGTCTTCCAAATCGACCTCTGGACTGAGGTTCATCTTTCCACAGATCGTCTGGAAGATGAGACGCTTCTCACGACGTGATGGCGTAGGAAATTCAATCTTGCGATCCAGACGACCGGGTCGGAGCAATGCGGGGTCGAGTGTGTCGGCTCGGTTGGTGGCCATGATGACTTTGACGTTGCTGCCTTGGTCGAACCCGTCCATCTGGTTGAGCAGTTCGAGCAGGATACGCTGAACTTCGCGATCCGCACCCGTCTGCGCGTCGAAACGCTTGGTGGCAATGGCGTCGATCTCGTCGATAAAGATGATGGCAGGCGCGTTTTCGCGTGCGAGTCGGAACACATCACGCACCATCCTTGGCCCTTCACCGAGATACTTTTGCACGAACTCTGAGCCTACGACACGAATAAAGCTGGCAGTGGTTGCGTTGGCAACGGCCTTGACCAACATCGTCTTTCCTGTTCCGGGGGGACCGTAGAGCAACACACCGCGCGGTGGGTCGATACCAATCTGACGGTACAGGTCAAACTGCACCAACGGCAGCTCCACAGCCTCTCGAATCTCCTGCTTCTGAATGTCCATGCCTCCGATGTCCTGGTACGTCTCTGTTGGCTTTTCGTCCTGTCCCAGCATCGCGATCGACGAGTCGGCCTCTGGTGGCAACACGTCTACCAACGCATTCGAGTGACGATGCAATGCTACACTCGAGCTGGCCTTGAGCAGCTCACGGTCGATTGTGGAGAGGATGCGGACGACGTAGTTGGATCCTGTGGTGGAACCGACGATGCCCGTGTGCTGGTCGATGGGTTCGAGGAATTGGCCAATAACGAGAGGGACCGACTGGATACGCTTAACCTCCTCTTGCGCCCTTACGAGCTCGCGCTTGAGATTTCTCTGTTCGTCCTTGACATATTCTTCCATGGTGTTGAGGAACTCGAGATGCTGCTGCAACTTCTTGAAGCGAAGATATGTGTCCTCTTCCGCTGCCATCTCTTGGTGGATGGCGGCCTTTTCGGCAGCTGCATCCTCGAGCGTAGGCTCGGTGCGTTTCAAGGAAGAGATTCCGAGCTCCTCCATCTTGGATGTGATGCGGCAATCAAGCACTGCCTATCAATGTCTTGGTCTGCGTGCCGCTTTGCGATCCCTTTAATCTGATTACCAGGGCTTTCAAGCTTGATTCGTATCTGGTTGTTGCCGAACTTGCAAATGTGCTCGAATACTGCTGAACCTGTGCTTGACTGTGGTACCTCAGTATGTGTACCGTTGAGGTGCTGCGTAACCGAAATGCAAGAAGGAGTTCGGAACCGTGGTGAGATGGTGTGCAAAAAGAGGAAAGTGGCCAAAGCTGTAAAGCTCGAATGAGTGAGACGCGCAAGTGGAGCAACACTGGAAAGCAGACGGCAGCCACACCCTCGCGGCTGCTGAGCTGCTGCGTGTGATCGAGGGCGCGCTCTCCACTTTTGACTGAATCGGTCAGATCGGGAAACTATTTTTCCTCGATCCGCGAAAGGGTCTTCTCGTGAGCTCAGTCCGATTGGACCACGGCACGTTTTCGACGTCTTACCAATTTTCGAGAAGCTTGGACTGGCAGCCACCGGAAAACAAGCAAAGCCTTCAAAGACCTGTTCAGCAGCTCCCTTTCTTGCTCATCACCATCTCCTCTTTGCAAACACACATCTCTATCAAAATGCCTCGCTCAAGTCGATCTTCCGGTCCTTCGCGCTCTGCGCCCTCCGGCTCGCGCGGCGCACACACCATGGCTGCGCCGCCTCAGCAGCATCACCACCAGCAGCCCACCTACGCTCAGCAGCACCCGCCTGCCATGGCACAGCAGTCTCAGGGACCCGGTCTGTTTGGACAGATGGCTTCCACCGCTGCCGGTGTCGCTGTTGGATCGACGGTCGGTCACGGTCTTTCCAACATGCTCTTTGGTGGTCGTAGCTCCGAGCCCGTCGAACAGGCTCAGCAGCCCGCTCCTCAGGCTTACAACCAGGGAGCCTACCCGGGTCAGCAGCAGAGCATCGGCGTCAGCTGCGAACAGCAGAGCAAGGACTTTATCAAGTGTCTCGAGAGCAGTAAGTTCACAAACACCCATGTCTGTCCCCTGTCACATCTTGTAAAGAGTCTAGAAACTAACACTTCTGCTCTTCTTCTCCACAGCAAACGACATGAACTCATGCTCGTACTACCTTGAGCAGCTCAAAGCCTGCCAGGCCGCCGCCCGCCCTTACTAATTTTTCGTCCATGTATATTCAACATGACTTCTAGATGAATTCCACGTCACCATTCAGCAGGAAGGACACGGCAGTCTGCGGAAGATGGTGCGATTTCTGAGGCAAGAGGCATCCGACACAGTATGTGTACATTGACAAGTTTGTATTTGCAACGAGAAGTGCTGTGCGAGATGCGAAGATGGCCGGGCAGATACAGGAAGCGATGCATGCGAGAACAAACAACAGAGACAGTGGCGACGAGACGAATAGACATGTATGGACAAGACAGGACGAGAGGGGAAGCTGGTCAAGTGGCGATGGAGCGACTCCCGCCTAAGGATCCTCCTCGTCAAGACGACCAAAGCTGAATCCCTCGTCTTCATGGCGCGGCCCCGGGTGGAGATCTTCTTCGTCCTCCTCCTCGGGTAAATGGTAGAAGCAAGCGTCGTCTTGGTCGCTGTCGCCACCTTCCAACGGCGCATCGTGTTCGGGACCTGAGTCGAAGTTGCGCGCAAAGGGACCGCCTGCACGCATCGCCTTGGGTGGCGACACCGAGTGCGAGGCGGAGTGCTTGCGCATCGAGCCAGAGCAGGACGAGATGGACTTGCGTCCCAGCTTGTGCGCTGCGCCACTGGGCACTCCGAGGGAAGGCTTTTCGCGCGTTGCTGCTGAGCTCTTGATCCGGGTATCCTCGATTCGTCGCTCGCGTTCACGCTCTGCCAGCAGTGCGGCCGATTGGATGGCCAACGACTGCTCATAGCCCATAACTTGGACTTTGCGACCTGGATAAAAGGCGCCGGACGACTGTGCTAGCTTCTTCTTGACGGCTACCGTATCGCGTGACCAACCAAAGGCCTCCGAGGTCGGACTAGTGCCGAGCCTGGGAGACTCTTTGACGGACAAGCCGAGCAGAGCGGATTCAAGCTCGGCCTCTTTGCTTGGGTCCTGGAGCTGCACCGCGGAGATGCCGTCATGAAGCTCTCGCATGGCACGCAAAGACAGGATCGCATCGCGAATGGCCTCCGTCTCGGAGCGAAGTCGATTCTTGGTGGGACTCTGGATAGCCTCCAATGTCGATAGGATGCGCTCGTTGCGATCTAGCCGCTGCTCGAGCTCGAATTCGGAACATAGATGGATCGGCTTTTGCACAGCAGCCGAGTTGCGGGATGTCCGTGGGATGAAGGCAAGCGAAGCCGCACCTGTGCCCTTTGATGAAGTAGGCCCCGCACGGAAGCCGTTGCTTGCATTGCTGTGGGCGGCTATCACGCCCGTGTGCGTTGCTGACGATATCAGGGATGGTCGCGAGCTGCTCAGGCTGCTTACGAATCCGTACGAGGACGGCCCGGTCGAAGTGGGAGACGGTGTCTCGGCCTTGACGTGGCTAGGAAGGTCATTGCTTTCTGCCTTGACAAGCAGAGGAGGAGAGGAAAGTTGGTGAGACGTGTCGCCCCTCAAGGGCTGCTTGCAGCCGGTGGGAAGCAAGAGGCCGTTCATGCAGCTCTTGCTCTGAGATGAGGATCAAGAGATTGACAATATAGGGTAGGGGAGGTGTCAATCAGTCTCTTGTCTAGCGGCATGATCCGAAGGTGGCCGAGCAAGTTTTGAGATACCTCCACGAGAGCTGCTTGGCTGTAACCTAGGCAGATGCTCGAAAGCGACGCAGTGCAAAAGGAAGCGGAAGATTTCGTTACGCCGAGTTTGTGGAATGGAGCGACTGAGCCGTGACGGTGCAGGCGGCGGAGATGAATGCTATGTAGCCGGTATGAGTGTGAGAAAGTGTTGCGGTGAGTGTTGTATGACAAGCTGCTGAAAGGGTCTTGCGTCAATAAAGGGGCCCGCTCTGAAAAAGTGGCCGGCTGCGCTGTTGCAAGCGTACTCTGTATCAGCAAGATGTGACATGTGGAAAGACGGAAAAGAGCATCTGGAGCCAAGCGCTTGAGACTCATCCTGCATGATCAAAATCAAGCCTCGTCTGTGCGTCTGAAAATACCCCACACACGCGCACATACAATCTGGTTGGCTGAGACTGTCCAGCTGTCTATGAGTCGAACGTCGGCTCCGCGCCATGTTGTAGTGCTGGTCTTTTACCCCACCAAAAAGTTGCCTGGTGCGCCTGGTTCCTGTGATCTCAAAGAGGGAAGGCTTGCGTGTCAAAATGCACACAAGAAAGAATTGGATTCATGGTCTTGATCTTGTTCAGAGTCGCCAGAAAGTTGATACCAGCTACATACAGAGCGTCGGTACTGCCATCTTCGCTCAGCGTCATCGTTGACCCGGTGCAAGAGGCGAAAAGCATACCACATTGCGCGTTCCGTCTCATGCGAGAGCACTTTGGAAGCTTGGTCTGCTCTTTCTCACTTTTTGCGCATCGTCATCTACTGTACATACATGCGGCTGAGCTGCGCCGCTTCGACAGCAAAGGCAGACTTCGTTCGACGCGCCAACTTTGCACTGTATGGCTGTAGAAAGACATTGCTCCGCTCTCTGTGACTCGGCAGTTGACACAAGACGCTTACGTCTCGAGCTCAACACTCGAAACTACACTCCGAGTTTTGCCTTTGTCGCTATCCTATCGCCCTTCTCCAAATCGAGCACACACTGGGATTCGCTCAACAGTGCCCCCTTTGGCAACTCAACACCCTCGTGTCCGTTTCGACCTGTCAACAGTGCTTGCTTCGTCTGTGCCCGCGCAGATCGGGTCAAGAACTCGATTGCCTTTTGCAGGATGGGTTTGCCTGCGATGAGTAAAATTGCGCTCTGGAAGCTATCCGTCCAAATTGGATGATGGATGAGAATCAACGCCAATTTCGAATCCCCTCTTTTGCGGCTTCTTTTTTTTTTTTCTTGGTTCGGTTTTGGGATTCAGGGTCTCAGCGTTGGCTAGACGGAGCACGGACCAGGGCTGCTGCTCGCTTCTTTGTCGAATCTGACGCTGGGCTGCCAATCAAAGCATGCCAACCAGGGTCCTCATCCAATCATCCGTCGTCATCGTACAGTCAGTACGGTCAATAAGCCTTGATTGTCCCAACTTTCAAAGCTCGTCAAGCAAGTCGAAACGGATGTTGCACTTTTAGTCCGATGCGCTTCAACGTACCTGACGGTTCGCGGAGAGGTGAGGTTCCGCAGTCCACGACGTTCGTTGCTCATCCTGGTCGACAAAGAACGTGACCTACGGCTGCACTTGTGCATACGTAGCTTGCATACCACAGCGGAAACCACGCCCTGAAGATGTTTGATCAACCGTTTGCGAGAAATAGAGAGTTGGTTGCGACAGTGGAACGCGGAACCAAAGTGTCAAGTAACAGTAGTGGAGATAGCGGAACGTGTCTGGAAGAACCCACACGCGGTGTCGTCCGGTGGGTGTCTTGTTGACGATCCCCAATCCACCGGCCTTGTCGACTTGCCTTGGTCAATCGGCGACGGGCTGGTCGTTGTACATTGCGGCAAGAGCGATCGTTGATCGTGTGTATGGCATTCAACACCGCTCCCCCCTCTTTTGTATTGTTTCCAACCCTCTTCGGTCCGTCTCGATCCGTACTGATAATGTGAAACCTTGATGGCGACGCTCAACTGCTCTTTGCGCCAAATGTCGTGCTGTGCTGCTACTGAACCGCCAGATAACTATCGCTGGAAATCCAGAAGAAAGAGTCAGAGTCAGCTGCAGTGTCTGCAAACGAACCGTTGGGATTCGCCAACTGATTTGATTTCGGTTTTGGAATTTCGGGTGATTGACAGAGTCAGGTTGAGCCGCACATATGCAGTCTACTCTCTTGGTCAGTCACATCTAGACTGTGAGACTCACTGTGACTGTCTCGCAGTAGTCACACAATTCCGCTCTGCTTCACGCTCAGCTTGCCTCTCTCGGCTTTCCCCACTCCGTTTGTGGACAGACAGTCTGCCTTGGCTGTCGCTTCGCTTCTACCGCTTGACCCTCATTCGTCCGTTTGGGCTCGATTTCCAGCTTGCATCCCCCTTTATAAGCGCAATCGGACTCTCGAACCTTGGTTTCCGCAGCCCCTTTCGCTTCTCCTCCCTCTAATCGCCGCCTCGGTCATTCTAGTGCGTTGCTCCTCCTCAAACTCCTTCAAGGCGATCCGCACTTCCAATCCATCCATCGCAAGCCCATCCCGCGGCTGCACCTACCGTACTGCGGCTTCGAGCTCGGCGTCGTCAGCGCTCACAACCTCTCGAGCCCACTTCATCTGGATATTTCATTGCCCTCGTTGCCCTGTTGCTTCGGCACCAACCAATCCGAATCGTCTTGGGTCTTTCTTCTTCTGCGCTGGAAACGACCTCGCCTCTCCTTTCTCGCCGCGCGAAACCTGATGGCGCGGCACTAGACCGAGTCGTCGATCAGTTCAAACCCTCAGCGACGCAGCCAACATCGTCGAGCGCATTGGGTGAGACCGTTACGCAGCGTCACCGTGCCACCGTTGACGCTTTGGCCTTTCACAAAGCATCCCACCTGCTCGGAAAGCCCGTGTTCGCTTTGGGCAGTGTCGCTCGACGTCGATCTGCCCTTGACCGGCAACTACTTCCCGCCACCACCACTCCGTTTCTCACGCCGCGTCGACGCTCTTCATGCCTTGCCACCGTCATCCTCGCCCTCCTCTCCTTCACGCCTCTCGTTCGCGCATCCCCTCATCACGCTACTTCGGCTGAAGCGACAGCTCCCTCTCACAATCGGCAAGCGCCACAGCCCGGCGCGGCTAGGCTGCCGCTGAGCTACCAAACATGGAGGACCTCTCCGCAGACGACGACATCCTCTCGGATGTTCTGCTCGATAACCTCGAGTTCGAACCTGCCATCTCCACACACAAGATGAACCCGAGCTACAGAGGCCACCGCTTCGATCGCAATGCCGTTAGTCTCATCGTCAGAAAGCGCGTCGTCGTCGAAAAGGACATCACGGCCGCCATCGAAGACCTCTGCAAGCTCGGCACCATTCAAAAGTATCTCCACAACAAGACACAACGCCAAATATCCAGCTTCCACGCCCATGCACGACGCTATCTCGAAAGCTACCTTCCCGAAAGCGGCGTCGAATTTGCTCTCACCACACGCTATAAGCGCGTCATGATGGAGAAGGCCGGTAGAGCGCCGGGCGCAGACGCCGAAGCCTCCACTTCCGCAGTCAAGCTCGAAGACATGCCAGGCTCGCCCGGAAAGGATGCGGCCGAAGAGAGGGGCAAAGGCCGTGCAAAGGGGAGATCGTCGCTCGATCGCGCCGCCACCAGCATTGGCGCAGCACCTGCTGCCTCGGAAAAGGCCGACCTCTGTGTCTTGGCCATGCGCACGTTCAAGCCCGGCGAGCTGATCAACTTTTGCAAGGGCGGGCTCAAGGATCTCACCAAGAGCGAGGACGACGCTCTGCGCGAGGAAGCCACCGCCTCACGCGAGAAACGCAAGGACACCGAGTACAAGGGTGTGCTGGGTCCCGGACGCGATTTTTCAGTCATCCGATCCGCGAGAAAGGGTTGCAGTCAGCTCCTGCTCGGACCGGCCAGGTTCGTCAACCACGATTGCAACCCTAACACCGAGTTCTACCGCATGGGCGCTACCATGGTCTTCAAGGTGATCCGACCCATCCAACGCAACGAGGAGATCACCACCTTCTACGGCGAAAACTACTTTGAATGGGGCAATGCAGAATGCATGTGCGCCACTTGCGAGTCTCGAGGCACAGGCGCGTTTTCTGATTCATCCGTGCCACCGCCCGTCGAGCCTTCGGAGGGCTCTGACGGAGTTGAGTTCAAGGTCGAGGACTCGTCATCCACCGGCGCATCCAAGGACGCCAATGGGCGACGTCAGTCGCGACGCTCAAGTCGTCCAATAGGTGCATCATCAGCGTTGCCGTCACCGTCGCCGACGCCATCCCTGACGCCGTCTCTTCCCGCAGTGCCCGGAGACGACGCCGCAGCCAAGGATAAAAAGTCGAAGCGAGACTACCTCGCAGATCTCAAGCTGGCAGAGCATGGACCGTCGGACGATCGTTCAGACCCGTGGGCAGAAGGTGCGGGCCCCAAGTGCCGATGTCTCACATGCGGCGCTACATTCTGGGCACCGGAAAAGTGGTGGACGCCCGACGAATGTCCACGCTGCGAACGTCATTACAAGATCTTCAAGGCTGACTGGCCAGGACGCGTGCCGACCGAAGGTGCCCTGGCTAGGAAAGCTGGTGTGAAGCGCAAGACCAGCTCCGAGATGATCTCGGACCACCTCGCAAGCTCTGCATCGCCTGCGCGTAACAGCAAGGAGCGCTCCCTGACGCCAACGGATCTCAAGACCAACGTCACCCCGAAGGCACAGAAAAAGCCGCGAACCAGCAAGACTGCGACAGGCAGCACTGCACTTGGCGACAGCGCCACATCAAGCACCGCGATCAGCAAGCCCGTCCGAGTCTCGACCGCACCCTCGATATCATCTGCAAGCCCGGCAAAGACTGCAACCCGTCCTGCAAAGACAGACACTGGAAAGGCAGTCAAGCAGGAGCGACAAGACGAAGACACGGTCTCTCGTTCCCTGGCTTCAGTCGCCTCAACGACAGTCAAGAAGGCAAGCAGCCTTGCTGCGCCCGTCAAACCATCTACCAAACCAAACACCTCGTACGATCTTGATTCGGACGGCTCCGACCTGACACCAGAGCCAGAATCTGAGCAAGGCGATGATGCCAAGCCAATAGACGAGGACGAAGATGACGACCAAGGCCCTCGACCTATGTCTTCTGCCGTTCGATCGCAGCCCAGCCAAGCAGATCGCTCCTCGTCCAGTTCGAGTCCCGGACCGCCAGGTCCCAAAATGCTTGGCAAAAACGCAAAGACCGATGTGTTGGCGCAATACTGGGGAGCGGCAGAAGGCGATCGACGTGCACGCAGGAAGGCACCCGTCCAGTCTGGCCCGACCTTGCTTGCCGCCAGACGCTCATCTCAGGACATCACTCACAAGACCACAGAACGCCGTTCCAGCTTCCGCGAGATCAGTACGGACGAGCACGGCGCTCCGAAGTTGAAGCGCCGCCTAGTCGCCGAGTCTGCATCCGACGCCGAAGATTCATCGCCGCAGCCTTCAACCGCTGTACGACCCAATGCGGCTGCTACGGCCTCCAAGCACCGCAAGGCTTCGAGCATGAGTGATGCTTCCCTCGCACACATCCGTTCCAAGTCGGAGGCGCGACCCACGCCGGATCGACTCACTCCGGCTTCGACAGTCAGTGCAGCCTCGCCGGCTTCTTCTGCCAAGACAGCACCATCAGCATCAGCACCGCCGCCCAAGACCTCGGCAGGCAACATGCCAGGTCTCGCCACTTCGGGAGTCGAGCGCACGTCAGAGTCCAATCTGGCGCTCTTCTGGTCGGCTGGCGTTGGAGGTACGAGGAATCGACGTCAAGCGCAGAGGGAGCCGCAGACGGTCCTCATTCAAACCGTTCCTACGAAACGATCCAGGAACCCTGAGTCGAGCCGAAGCCGTACACCAGAGGCGAAGAAGCCTCGTGGCAGGTCTCACGGTACAAACGGAGAGGAGGAGGGCAGTGGCAGAGACCGAAGCGCACGTTCTCGTTCCTTGGCTGCCTCGGATGATGAGTTCAGGGAGACGAGCCAGGGGAACAGCGATCTGGACGATGACGACGATGATGAAGAAGACGATGGACGCCCAACTGTGAGGCCATACATGTTTTCGGCCATCAGCAAGGTATTGCAGTCAAATGGTAATGGCGATGCTGCAAGCGCTCAGGACTCGAAAGGGCCGCTTCTTCCTTCTGCACCACTGTTTCGACCGCCCGGACTGATGCGTCCCGACCTCGCAGCAGCAGCAGCGCGATCCAACTCACCCCTCGCTGGACCTCCGAGAGGTGCACCAGGACAACCGATGCGCAAGAATCTGCGATGGGGCAGCGGCAAATCTTCGGCGAGTCGGCCTCTGGGACCGAATGGAAGCCCTCTGGGCCGTCCACCTTCCAGTCTCAACGGCAGTCCCGTGAGCGTGCCTCCAGAGCGCACAGCAGAAGACGGTAAGACTCAGCTGCCACGAGCCTCGGCCTCACCGCTGATTGGTCAACGCGCCATCGTGCAGTCAAAGTCGCCAAATCCACCTGCTGATCGCTTGGACGCATCGCCTCTCGAGCCGAGTCTTCGGCAACCTGCCGTCGTCCCCAAATCGATCCAGGTCGAGTCCACTACGACGACAGCACTGGCGCAGCCTGTCCAGGAGACCAAAGCGGAAGCAGCCATGCCAACGCCACTGTCAAGCAATGTAGCGCCAATCAAAGAGACGGTCTCGACGGCAGTCGTTCCAGCACCAGCACCAGCACCAGCCTCTGACTCAGAGTCTGCAGTCAATGGATTGGCTACCGATGTGCCGCCTAGCACAGCATCGACTATCGCCCCTGCTGCGCCTGCTGCACCTGCCGCACCCGTACCCGCGCCCGTTCCTGCTGCTGCTGCTGCTACTACTGCTTCTGGTCTTCCCGTTGATGAAGTATCGGCAGCCAAGGACACGCCCCAAGACGGGAGCGCGAACCAAGACCAGTCGGATCCTCAGCAAAGACGCACTTCAGGACGAGCACGCAGAGCTCCAGAGATGGCAGCTGGTCAGATCCCATACAAGGGAAGCCTGGTGAAGCTCGCTGCTCAGAGAGCCAAGGGCGCCAAAGGCGGTCAATCCGGCACTTCAACTCCCACTTCGGCCGGAGCGGCATCGCCAGATCCCCGACATCAGAGTCCCAAGTCGACCCCTCGCCACAGTATCAGTGGAAGCATGCATGAACCCGGCTTCGGCGGCGGTCGTGGTGGTCAGAATGACAGTCCACTGGGCAACGGCAAGCACAGTACATTACCTACCGCTCAAATTGCCGATGTCAGCGTCGAGACGAACAAGGATATCGCAATGACCGATGCTGCAGCGGGTACGCCGATGGACGTTGACCCGTAACCGAATTTCATCTTTCACCGGTGACCGTTGGTCTTCATTTTTTTTTTTTGTATTTCTACACATGTCAAGGAACTGCTTCATCATGGCACACACATGCAGCGTGAGATGTGACACAGGCAGAAGGATGAGCGTCCAATTTTAACTAATTGCAAATGCTGGAGAAAGCGAGATGGTCAAGAATGTTGCTCCTCCTGTCGCGGCTGCTGCTGATCGATGCCACTGCTGGCACTGACGACATCGAGCACGCGTGTCAGGTCGGCAATAACGCCGTCGATGCGCGCCTGGATGGCTGTCAGCAGTTGGATCTGGTGTTTGACGGTCGAAGGGTGGAGTGTGGGGTGGGATTGTGTTGAAGTGAGTAGGGGATGTGGGAGTGTTGGAGCGTGGCGTGTAGGAAAATCGGGGATTGAGGTGGGGTCGAAGAGGGGGATCATGGAGATTGGGTCGGTGGTGGGAGGGGTGGGTTTGGGAGCGCCGAAGCGGCGTAGTGTAGCTTGTCGGATGGCTTGGCGTGGATCGACTGGATCGTTGGATTGGTCATCGGTGGGATCGCGTGCTTTGCCTTTCCCCTTTGCCATTGCGTCGATGGACGACGGTTCTACGTTGGTCTCTGTCCGTGCAGCCGCTGCAGGTCTCCTCCCACCCAAATACAGCGACGACGGCGGAGGAGGCATCCACAACCCTCGTTGACCGTCGTCTGTCGCACTGCCAAACTGCACCCGCCCCATGCTCCCGCTCGTACCCGCCTTCTGCGCAGATGAAAACACACTGCTTTCGCCGCTACTAGGCTGCCCGAACGCCACCGTCGGAGCAGAGCGCGGCGTCGACTGTCCACTGCGTCCTCTGCTGCGCCTTGCCGCGTGTCGAGCGGAACTGTCGCCCTCTTGGCGCACTTTGCGCAAATCCGACTGCAAACGTTGCAGGAACTCGGCAAGTCTCGAATCGTAGGCTTGCTCTGCTGGTGCCGTTGAAGGTGGTGTACTTGCGCTTTGGCCGTCCTCTCCTGTACGGGCAGCATCCTGCTGTCCCGCCGGCTGTCCGTCCTGCTGCGCCGCCTGTGCTTCCGCTTGTACACCGCCCGCTGCACCCTGCCCCTCGGGCTCATCATCCAAAATCATCCTCCTGCAGGTCGGACAGCTCTGTTGACGCTCCAGCCACGACCTGAGACATCTGAAGTGGAAGATATGTCCACAGCTCAACTTCTTCGGTGTAACGTTGGTCGCTGCCCCCTCTGGCGATGCTTCCGCAACCATATCCTCTCTACAAATGATACACGTGCCATCCGTAGCGTCCAAATCCGCTGCAGACGCATTCGGATACTTGGTCTCCATCTTCTTCACCGCCTGTCGGTATCGTACCAGTGCCTTGACTTTGGTCGTACAGCTTCGTCCGGCGCTGTAGAGGTCGTGGATGAGCGAGAGCGGGATGCCATAGAGCCGGGTGAGCAGGATGAAAAAGTAGCCGTGCGTGCAGAGCCTCACGACGTCGTGTGCCAGGTCGACGTAGAGCACGTAGAGCGATTTTGCTTCCCACGGCTCTTCCCGCGCCATGTCGATGCAGTTGAGTATGTATTGCGCGATCGTGTTGGCGAGGAGCGCGGTGAGGATGATGAATTCGGAGGTGAAGAGTACCATCATGCCGATTCTGAGTTTCTTGACGAGCAGCATCTGCAACGAAAACCCGACCAACGCCAGATCCGCCATCAGCAGCGTCGAGAGGATCGAGGCCATCCTCGCGTGGAAGATCCTCGGCACTGACGGACTCTGCATGATCGACGCCACCCTCTCCGCCGACAACCAGTGGAAGATCTTGAGAAACAACAAGGCGCCAAACAGAATCACGAACGACACACTAAAGTCATCCCTGAAAATCGATACGGCCAACAACGTACTAACCAGGCTGTACCATGACCGTTCGCATACCAGCTCGACTTCATTTCTGCGCAGCTGGCCAAAGTACAACAGCTGCAATAGCCGGCCTGCTACCAACGCTATGACCAGTAAGAAGTTTAGAAGGACCAAAAGACATCCATTCGATCGTCCAAGAAACACGACGGCCGCATAGAAGTTACTACGCTCTTCGAAGGCGATCGCTACGGTCGCGAGGGCGGCGAGGGTGGAGGCGATACCGTAGGCGTAGATTCGAGGGCGTGTGACCCAGGTTGTAAAGTTGCTGGGTGGCATGCTGGCTGTGGTCCCGAAAGAGCTATATAAAAATTTATGGTTTGGAGAGGAGTGCCTTTGACTAGGCACGTACGGAGAGGGCTGCCATGCACGGCAGCGAGGTTGTTGTTGTTAGGGGTTATGTCGCGTCTCGCATCGATGTGCCGTATAGGTGGGTCAGAGGAGATGAAGGAGGAGAGGAAGGTGTGCGAAAGTGTTGGTCTGTGTGTGAGGAACAGGTTCCACCTCACCGAGCTGTGCGGCGTATGCTTTCTCGCGCGGATTTTCAGCAGAAAATGTGGAGAGAGCCGAGTGTCCGATTTCCGACAAACCGAGCCGAAATTTCACTTTCTCATTCCTTCCTTCCTCACTCCATCTGATAACGACGATCGAGGCAAGATGTCGAGCAAGAACAAGCTGACAAAGGTGAGCACCTCATCAATTCCATATGTGCTGGCACCGTACGACCGCTTCTGACCTCCCATCACAATTTCGCATCATACAGTTCAAAACGGCCGTATCAGCCTCCTCACCATCCTCGTCACCTCCGCCCTCATCCCAATCATCCAGCACTCCCTCGCTGACCATCACCCAAGCCAACACCCTTCAAGCCTTACATCAAGAACAGCTTGCTCGCCTTGCATCCGTGAACCTACCCAAACTAGCATCCGCCCATTCGCGTCGCTTTCTACAACTCGCATGTCTGCAAACACAGAATGCCGACACTATGTGGTCATCGGCCAAGATCCAGGCTGTACAGTATAGGCGGAGTTTGTGGGCTGAACATGTGGAGCCTGAGACAGCAGCTAGCGAAGAGGGTAAGATAGTTCCGGACTTTTATCACAAACACAATCGACGGTGTAGTCGATGTGCTCTTCCCCTCGTCGCTGGGCTGAATCAGGTGACGCTTAGACAAGCACGCAGAGGAACCGGAAAGAAACGTACACGAAAACGCATCTCAACCTGCACACTATGTCACCACAAAACCCGAACTTAAGGAATACCCTCCCACACCTAGATACCCGGAAATATCATCATCCGAACAGCTTCGTTTCAAACGATACATGAGCTAACCCAAGACATGGGAAAGAGCGTGAGGTCAGGTCTAAAAGACAGTGTGGTCTGCGGACTGACCGCAAGTCGTACAGTTCTTGTTGGATAAGCAAGGAAGTGAGCGCATGCACGGTTGTGCGACCGTGTGGTATATGTGCAAAGAGCGAGTCTGTAAACAAGATGTTGATACAAAGACCGAGAGAGATGAAAGCGAAGGTGTCGTGCGGGAAAGCCAGCTGGCTGCTACCGATGCGATTCGAGATACAAGAGCACGTTGATGAAAAGTGGATCACGTCGATGAAAGTGGTATACAGGATAGGACGTGCTGAGTCGTACGTCAGACGGCGGGCTGTTAGTAGATAACGCCGCCCGTTCGTGGCTTGGAAGAAGTCCCAACGCCAACGAACGACAGCACGTCGCCTAGCACTGGCCCGATATACTTATCGGCAAAATTGCTGCCGACCACTGCGTTGGGATAACGACCGTCGTAGTAATAGTTCTGGCTTGCGCTCGGAAGGTGGTTGAGTTTCCTGAACTCGTCTGCGTCGAGCGTCTGGTGATGGATGTGGTAAATGTCGCGTGAGGTGTTGAGCCCCAGACCGAGAGCTAGACCGATGGCGAAGAGCAACACCAAGATGGACGTGCTCCTGGCAGTGAGAGCTGTCGAGATGGTGCCAGAGACGGTTCGTAAAGGTGTCGATTTCACCTGGGCGTGATTGGCCGTGGATGTTTGCGTCATTGTCTCTTCGGCGATCGTCGCAAGAACTGGCTCTTGGACAGCATCCGTCTGTATCGACTGTGTGACCATCTCGACCGATCTACGAGCTTTACCGACTCGCCTTCTACGTCGCTGGATGACCGTCTCGATGTAGTCGTCCACGTTGCTCGTGTCCGCATCCTTGTCTTCCACCTGTGTTTCGTCTCCCGAGCTGTGTGCATTCAGCTCCATGCTTCGTGCAAGCTCGTTGCCCAGGCGTCGTGTCATGGTGCTTGGGTTGCTGTTCTGCTGGACAGACGAATCCTTGCTGTGCAAGCTCGTGAGTCGGCGTACTTCGTCCAGCTCCATCTCGAGCTTGTCGACGGAGCTACGCAGCTCTTCGGTCTCCTCCTTGTACCCTTGCAGCCTGCTAGCTTCTGCTCTGACCTTTTCGAGCTCCTGACGCAGCTGAATTTGAGCCTGTTCTGCGGCACCCTTGGCCTGTTCGCATTCGATCAAATACTCGGACAGCTCTTTGGCTTCCTTCGCACGACGGTCCAGATCCGCCTTGGCTTTGATGAGTTGGCTCGACTCTTCGTCGAGATCTCTGCGTAGCTTGACATTCGCCTTCTCCGTACCTTCGACTTGGATGTTGAGAGCCGTCAATTGCGACTCGTAGGCGTTGTTCTGTTCTTGGAGCTCGAATTGCTTGGTGCGCAGCTCCTTGTCCTCGCGGCGAAGGTTCTGGATTTGCTTGTGGAGATCTTCGAGTCTTGCTTGCTCCTCCAGCAGAAGCTCTTCGTATTGCTCTTGCGATGTGGTGAGCTTATGTTCCAATGTATTCACACGTCGCTCCTTATCTGACAGCGTTTGCTGGAGAGCATCGTTCTTGTCTCGCTCCATACGTAGATCCTCCTTGAGATTGAGGATGGCAGCGGCCTCGACGGTGAGCTCCCTTGAAGAGTCTCGACTGTTGTCTGCATCCCTGATGAGATAATCGTCCTGACTCAGGTCTGCGAGGTCTTCAGATGCTGCGACTGGAGTCGAGTCGTTGCCGGTGCTGTGTGAGGCCCCTCGGTCGATGAGCGACGGAGTGTTGGGCGCAGCGTCGTCCGAGATGACAGAGCGTGCACTAGACTCGAGTGCGTGGATGAGGTTGACAAGCATGTTGGACGAGATGGGAACTTCGGGATTCTCATCTGCAAAAACTTCGAGTTGACTGAAGACTTTTGGATCGATCAATGGGTGATCTCTTTGCTTCTCGAACTCGGACAAGATGGCTGGCAGGTTTCGGCTAAGAACGGTCGGCTGGCTCTGGTGATGGGCATTGTCGGTCTCGTCGTGCTGTACGTGAAATTCGGGCACGAACCTTTCAAAGAGGCCTTCAACTTCTTGCTTGAGCTCCTCCATCCTACCTGGGTCGTCGGATGCTACAGAGAGGCCACTGTTGAGAAGCACGACGTTGGAGAGATGACTCGAGTCCGACTTTGGCCCACCGGAAACGTTGCTGCGAGTGGAGAGGAAGCCACCATAGGAGGTTGCGGGAGTATTGTCGATGTCATCTTCGTCCTGAGATGGACGCTCTTCGTCAAAGCCGGAAGACTGCTGACTTGTGCTGGAATCAGAAGGGCTGCGTTCGTGACGAGGCCTGAGCTTGACAGCCTCCAGGAGGCCGTTTTGTGCTGCTTTAAAGTGCTCGTCTGTAGTGTTGTGTATCGAGCTCGTGCTGCCTGCATGATCATGAGTCGAGGACGCATCCGCTCTGGCATCGTGTCCGGTCGCCATCTCTGCGAATGGCAGCTCACGGTCGGCCGCAGTGCTAAGAGTAGGAGGGCGAGCTTCGTTGGGTGTTGGTAGAACCAAGCGTCGCTACAGCTCGAGCTTGCTAAGGTTTCAACGTCATTCAGACAGGTGAGGATGTCGTGAGACAGAACAAAGGGAAGGAGCCTGAAGACTGCCGCTTGTTTGACCTCGAAGTTGTCGGAGGCCGCTTTATGAAGTGGGGTGCTGGGCTATGACAAAGATGCAACCTTTGTAGGCTGCAGTGTCGCAGGATCCGGGATGCGACCTCTGAGAAGAATGGCGAATCGGCTGCTGCGGCAATATCAAAGTTGTAGGTGTATGGGAAGGTGATGTGCAAGAGGTAGAGAGTCAAGGTTGCGATGACGGCTGTCAAAGTGCGGAACATGCGCGGTGGATGCTGAAGGTGACTTTTTTCAGTTGTCACTTTTAGAGCCACGCATGTGAGCCAACATTCCAACTAAACGAGGTCTGAGTGGAGTTGGCCTGCCTTGCACCCTTGTGGAGCCTTTTTTCTGGGATTTCAAGTCACGACCTGCACTGTTTCCGGCGTGGCAGCTTGGGTCGTAGTGCCACAACTATGGAGAGAGCAAGGCACGCTCAACATCGGGTTGGGCCCACCGCCAACTCAATCTAGTCTTCGGCGTCGTACGTTGCTGTGCGCTGTGCGGACAGCTGACCAAAGCGGACAGAAAGAGAGAGAAGAAAGGGGTCTCAACCGCAACAATCGAGCGCCCCTTTTAGCGTTTGCTTGTCGAGCCTCGTTCGCCTGTGGGTAGATCGGCCATCTGAGAGGAAAAATCGCTGATCCGTGAGCTTTGAGGCCTAACATTGTTTCAAAATTCATCCGCAGCGTCTGGTGCGTCGAAGAAAGTCAGCTCGAGAGAGACCCTGAAATGGCAGTCCAACACCAACACGCACGGCTCGCAATCGCAACGTCATCATGTGAATCACAGCTGCGAGCACATCCTTCGAACAATCACATGATTCGCCCTTCGTCCGCTGGACTTCGGAACACATCAACATCCACCTCACAATACGACTAGCCCTGGACTACCGTCATGGCTGGGAGTCAAGGCGCTGGCCATCTACGCGCAATGGCATCGCTCCTCACATCAGAGCTCACGTCGCTAGGTGCCGAGGCTAGACGGAAGCATCCCGAGATCAAGCAGGCCACCGACGTCGTTCTTGCTCGGCTCAAGTCCGATGGCGATACCTTCATTGCTTCGTCGCGGCATGATGACAGTCCACCATCGGATCATCCTTTGCTCAGACCCGTGTTGCTCAGCTGCGAAACCAAACTTGCCAAAGTCATCTCGCTCGCCATGGCTTTGCTGCAACGCATTCTGCTCCAGAGACTCATTCCAGACTCGGCCGTCCCCACCATCGTTAGCACCCTCAACAAGCTACTCACTCCACCCACCAAAAGCGACGTAGATGTTCAGCTCAAAATCCTTCAGATCGCATCGGCGCTGCTCTCCTCCTACCCAAGTCTACACAATGCCGACCTATCCAACACGCTCATGCTCGGCTTCAGGCTACACGAAGGAAGCAAGGTCGCTGTCGTTAGCTCGACGGCCGCTGCGACTCTGCGACAGAGCGTCATGGCCGTCTTCGACAAGGTCAAAGAAGAGGATGCGGTGCTCGATGGCATCAAAGGAGGAGGCGAGGAAGCGGCTGCCTTGGCGCCGCTTGCAGCAATGTCCCTCGATCTTCCAGATGGCTCTGTGACCCTCTTTCCATCATCGCGCGATGCCTATCTCGTCTTTTCGGACCTTTGCTCTCTCGCTAATGCCGAACCAGCTACCTTCTTGTCGCTCAACTCGCTCTCAAAGACCTTTTCGCTCGAGCTTATCGAAAGTGTTCTCTCGAATCATCCACGTCTCTTTACCACTTCGACCTCGACAATGAACCAATCCAACTCGCATCCAGAGCTGCTCTTCCTACTCCGGTCCAAGGTCTGCCCATTGCTCATCAAGAGCCTCAGCGAACCACCCGCTTTCCCCATTCACCTTCGTCTCATGCGGCTGCTTTTCCTTCTCTTGCGTCAGTTCAGCTCGGACCTCGTGCTCGAAGTCGAGATTCTCCTTTCCATCTTGCTCCGCACCGTCAATCCCTCTGCACAGGAGCTTGCGGCACACGGCGGCTCTCAACCTCTGCTCTGGCAAAAGGTGCTCGCGCTCGAAGTCCTTCGCAGTTTGTGCTCAGACGACGCCTTCCTTCGAAACTTGTGGCTTTGGTACGATTCCGCAAATGCAGCGACAGAAGCAACAGAGTCACACAGATCCTCGTTTCCCATCTTTTCCAAACTCGTCGAGACGGTTCAGAGCGTTCTCTTGCAAGGTGAAACCATGTTTGCCCGCGACGCTTCCATGCAAACCTCATCCGAACCCACCGAAACTCCCGACGGTCCTCGCAAGAGTCAGATCCGACCAAGCACAGATCGAAGTTTCAGCGGTCTCTATGAAGCTGCAGCCGGCGTCGCCAGTGCTGCCATGTCTGGCATGTATGGCTCTTCCCAAGCCTTCGGAACAGAGTCCCTGTCTTCTACTAGCTCGCCTCCCATCCAGATCATCGATCAGCTCGACAAGGTCGAAGCTCCCAGCCTCGCCTCAGCAGCTTTGCCAAAAACGTATTTACAGCTTCTTGCGCTGCAGTCGTGCCATCTTCTCACCCAGTCCATGGCTCTGTACGCTCTTCCTCTCTACTCCAAGTTTGTCAACTCTCGCCCCAAGGATGCTGCACCAGCGCCTCCAGCCATGCGAGACACTGATATAGACGCTCTTGCCAGCTCAACAGAACGCGATGGCCTTCGTCTCACAAGGTCCATGCTGAGCGCTTCAGCACTTCCGCTCAGCGAAGCCCTCACACGATACCTGCAGATCAAGTGCACCGATTCCATCTTCGAGGAGACGCTATTGGCACTAAGGAACCTCACCAATGTCACGGGTGCCCTCGGCTTGGTGCAAGAGCGCGACGTGGCGCTCACCAGATTCATTACCTTGGCCGTGCCTGGATGGGACGCTGCTGCTCCATCCGCTGTCGTGGACACGCCAATGAACGGCATGGCATCTGGGCGAAATTTGTCGACCCGCAATCTAGCTTGCCTCAAGGCTTACGTCCAGGTCGCATACTATCTCTCGGGAGCGCTTGGACCGTTCTGGTATCCAGTGCTAAGCGGACTATGTGGTGCGCGAGCGCTGCTGGTCTCGCTCAACACTTCCGCCGGCACCGGTGACGGGGCCAGCAAGGGCGATGACTATGATGACGGCGACACGAGTCGAAACGGCCGCACCACGCTTTCGACTCTGACACATGGCACCATGATGTCGCTCGACATGCGCTCAGGCAGGAATCAGCTTCAGCTGCTCAACGTCACGGACCTGCAGCCGAATCGACTGCAAGTACACATACAGAGCGTGTTCGAAAACACCACTTCACTTGAAGATGGCGCTTTTGTTCACTTCATTTCATCTCTGTGTCGTCTCAGCGATGACATGCTGCTAGCCTCGTCGGTACTTCCAAAATCGGCAGCATCGGAAGGAGGAGTAGCGTCGCCACGAACTTCTGGCTTCAAAAATCTGGCGTCGACCTACCGAACAGAGGGCACCGCAGCTTTTTACCCCATCACTTGCCTGGACTTGGTAGCCACCTTGAACGCCAAACGGCTCTGCTTCCTCCCATCGGATCAAGCATGGGATGCAGCGACTGTACACCTCATCAGAATCTTTTCCAACAATGCCCTTCCTTCACCTTGGCGCTCTCAAGCTTCTCAAGCTGCCAACAAGCTTGCCTTCTCTGCAATGTCCGAGGCAGCTGAGGTTTCGGAGGAACAAGACAGACTGCGACTGCAAAAGCAGGCTTTGCATGTCCTCTCAAGCGCCGCAGTCCTCGAGGGTCGGAGGGTCACCACCGTGGATATGGAGCTCAGAACCTCTTCGGTCGAGTCCCTCAACAAGATTCTCGAGACGTTCGGACACTCGCTCGTGTATGGCTGGGAGACCATCTTTGACATCTGCTCAGCTGCCTGCAAGGACGACAAGAGGAGCACAGACACCGCCTTGATCCCGTCTGCTTCAGCTCAGAAGGTTCAACTGGCTTTGGTCAAGGCAGGCTTTTCGTGCTTGCAGCTCGTCTGCTCCGACTTCTTGTCGGCCTTGAACGCCGAACAGATCCGAAGATGCTGCAGTTGCCTCAATGATTTCGGAAGTCAGAACCTCGACGTCAATGTCGCGCTCACCGCTAACGGATGCTTGTGGGGTGTCACAGCCGAGATGGCCGCTCGAGCCAAGACCCAGTCGCCTGAAGCAAGTGCGGCTGCTGTGGGCACGGATGCGCAGCCGCTTTGGCTATTCCTGCTCCAGTGTCTCTTGTCCATTTCACAGAGCCCAAGGTCCGAAGTGCGTAACGGCGCCATCTCGAATCTTTTCCGAGTGCTGCAGCAGTATGGTGACATGCTGGGGTTGAAAGTGTGGCAGGAGATTGTCGATACGATCATCTTTCCCTTGATCAAATTGCTCGGCGCATCGATTCAGGATCTCGAGAGTGGTGCCACAGACGGAGCGGCACAGAAGGACCAACAGGCGCAGCTGATGGGTGCCCTTCCGAGCGAGCTCAAGCAATGGCAAGAGTCGCAAAGTTTGGCGCTTACGCAATTCGGCGAGGTCGTGCGATCGTATCTGCCTATGAAGCTGATCCACGGCGATGCTTTCGAGGCCATGTGGACGAGGTTGCTCGATCTGACCACTCGCACGTTCCTTCGAGGTCCAGCCGATCTCTCGCAAGCATCTATCAAGTGCTTCACTTCCGCCCTGTCGGCAAATGTGGACAGCGACGCTCATCTCGACGAGATTGCACGTACCAAAGTCCAGGCTGCTTGGACGAAGGCATGGGAGAGTTGGGTCTCGATTGGCGAGCACATCCGTCAAACCGGATCGCAACAAGGTGACATGAGTCAGCCAAAGTCAGATGTCAACATTCAAGGCGAAGCTGCCGTCTCTTTTGCTTTCACGCAAAAGAATCTCTTGGCGTACATTCAAGCCTTTCCACCGATCCATCGCATTTTGCAGGCCGACTTTGATCGAGTAAACGTCGAAGCGCTTCTGACAAGCCTCAAGGCATGTGTCTCTTACTCTGGCAGTCCAGACAACATGTCGGATAAGACGAGCCTGACCAACGTGCAGGAAGCCGCCCGCGCCACGGCTAGATCCGTTGCTGGGGTCAAAGATGTCCCCTCGCTCGTCTTGTCTGACTTGTCCGAGTGCATCTGCTTGGCTTTCTCGGGCATCGGCCTGGACACCGAAAGAGCCAACCAAGGTCCCACCTTTATAGCCTTGTCACGAGCTAGCATCGAAGAAGCCTTTGGTGTTTTCACGACGCACGAAAACGACCTCAGTATCTACGAAGGCGGCGCTTTCGAAAGTCTCCTCTCTGCCCTCGTAATCCCGATCAAGCTCAAGTACGAGTGCCCGGACACTCCGATCGCTGGCTCGAGAACCGAACGAAAGCAGGATGTCCAACCGGTCTGGCAACTCGCCACCCTGGCTCTGTGTCGAATTCTGTCGCGGTGCTGCCCGAAGCTGAATGGTAGGATAGGAGCAGCAGAAGGGCTCAAGGTTGAGACGGCGGAGCGGTTGTGGGCCAAGATCGTCGATGCCGTCCAGGCTACAGTGCTTGCCGACTCGTCGTTGGCTCAGTCGTTGCCTAAGCAAGTGAAAGATGCAGATGAGCGCTTCGGCCTGATTGTGCTCGGAACGATCGAGCGTTTCATCTTGCCACACCTGGGCGAGAAGGAGGTGCCAAATCATGTCATCGAGCAGCTCGGACGCACTCTGACACTCGGGTCTAGGGTGTATATCTTTGAAACGCAGGCCACCGCAGACGATCCAAGCGGACGAGTCGACGATCCTCAAGAAACGGCAAACGAGCGTTTCGCTTACTGGTGCTTTGATCTGCTGTTCCTCGGCTGCTCCGCGCACTTTGGCCAGGGTCAAGCTGCAACTCCATCGGCAACCGAGGCGTATCGCAGGCTAGCTACGATCCTGCTCCGACACCTGATTTCGCGCTGTCAAGCATCCTTGCTAGCTTTCGCTCGCGATCTTCAAATCCGCGGCATGATTCCGATGCAACGGATCCGCCAGGAGGAGCTCCGATATATCCTTCGGCGATACATCGACCTGCGACTTTGGCCAGGGACGTACACTGCGCCTGTCCCAGGCGAAGGTGCTTCGGAATGGCATCGATCGGAACGCGCTCATCTGTTTTCGGCGTTTCGGTATCTGTTGTTGCTCGTCTCATCGCAAAACAGTGTAGCGGGAGCGTCGGCGGATGTGGGTAGTGCAGGGACGTCGTTGGTGCCGATTGTGCCTGATGCAGAGTTGACGAAGGTGATGGAGACCAATGGGCTGGGGTTGGGCGTTGTTGGGACGACGAGCGACGTTCTTGGAGCGGCGGCGGCGGAGCTCGCTGCACAGGCGCTGGCGTTGATTGGTGATGAGCTGGGCATTGCCGAACTTCCAGTGTAAGGTGCAGCACTGTAGCACGAAAAATCGATCTGAGCCAGCATCATCGTCAGAAGCGAGTGATTGAATTAGTGAAGAAAGAGAGCAAAATGAGAACGGTAACAACAGAGAAACGAGAGGTGAAAAAAGCATGTGGAACGAAAGCTTGAGAAGGCGAAACGACCGACGAGGCTCGTTTAATCCCGCATGGTTGTTGAACGACGACGACGATGACGAGCGAGCAGCGAGCGTTTGCGGAACCCCATCTCGGTGGGAGCTTTTTGAACGACGAGCTTGGGTGGTTGTTGAGCGGCTGGAGCAGGATTGACAGCTGGCGATGCGGGCTTGACGGTGTTGTCCTTTGGTGCCGGTTGTGCAGGCTTGTTCGCAGGTGACTGTGCAAGTTGGAGCGTTGAAATTTGCAGATGACTTGGTCCTCGATGACCTCCTCCTCCTCCTGCAGTAGCCGGAGGAGCTGGATTAGGCTTGGGCATTGCGTTCGGCTTCTTGGGGTCATCTGGCTTCTTCTCCTCCTCCGCCTTTGACCGACCCGTTACCGATTCCGGGTCACCGATCAAATTCGCATTCGTTATCGGAGTCACCAACGCCGCGTCCCCCGCGCTCAACAGCACCGGTTTCGCATTGGGCCTGTACAGATCCGTCAACCTCTGCCAGGCGGTTTGATCGATACACTGAGCCAACTGGACCTGTTTGGCCGCATACTTGCTCGTTAGACTTGGATCTCGCATCGTTGCACAGAGATTCTTACACCTGGTACCCGTAGGACACGTCGCCTGGATCAAGTTGGCATACTGGTTCAGCGGTTTACCCGATGCATCGACGGCTCCGCATAGAACGCGCATCTCGTTGGTGCCGTAGATGCAGCGCGAGTAGACGAGGTAGAGCTTGAGCTCGTCAAACCCGCCTCCGTAGCCTTCGGTGAGCGAAGGGTTGAAGGCGCACAGCGACGTAGCGTCCATGGCGTCGATGTCGAGTGACGTAGACGGGTCGGTGAGGATTTGCGTGAATGTGGTGTGGAAGGGAGAGGTACGGAAAAAGTTGAGGTAGTTTTGATGGCCAAGACGCGTTTCTACGCCGGAACATCGACCGGGTTGAACATGATATGCGCCGATGTCGGCTTGGCCATCGGAGGATAGTTTGTAGGCGGAAGAGGGTGACAGTAGCGACAAAAGGAGGAGGGAGATGCAGCAGAGACTCAGGCGCGAGTCGCTCAGCATCGCCATCATCATCGATCTTCGTTTTTTCCCGTCTGATGTGAAGACCAGGAGAAAAACAAAAACGGCAAAGGACGGTGTTAGCAAGATGGTCTCTCCGAACCAGTCGAAAGATGCAAAAACGACTTGGGGGTCGCGCTTCTCGAAGAACTCTCAAAGTTCTCAACGTCTTTTGCCGCAACCGAGTCCGGCTCGAGCTCCCTCGGTATGATGGTGACAACAAAGCACGATGCTCAAGCGCCACCAACAAGCAAGTTAGTGCAGAGTCATTGAAACTCAAAGTCGGTCCCACACTCTCTTTAGCTCGCCCATCGTCCCTCATCGTACCCAACCTTCATCTGCGCTTGGTGGGCTAAGGTGGGAGGGAAAGATAAGGTACACAAGGCATCGCGCACGGGACAATGACACTGTCAGAAGTGGGCGCGGTTGGCGTGGGACGAGATCAAGTTGTCGTCTTTTCTCCACGAGTAGTGGAGATCCACAGGTCTTGCTTCGGCGGCCCCACGGAAACCACATCAGACCATATGCTAACGTGAATTGCGCTCGGATCCGATCGTGTCGACATTGACAGAAAACAAGAGGTTGTATTAGACAAGAACAGCAGCCACAGCGACGGATAGCTACAAGAAACATCACTGGCGTACAAGACCAAGGCTCCCCTGGACCCCGGCTAGTCGCGAAAATCAACATCCCCAAAACTTGCTCAGATCTCAGCCCACCCAGCCGGCCCCGCACGCTCGCCACTAACCAGCGTCAGCATAAAGACCACCAGGTTGGCGCTGAAGGCCATGCCGAACCCGCGATACAGCGAGCGCAGACCGCCGAGCGAAGAATGGCCCGTCTTAGCCGCCAGGATGCCCGACTGTGCCATCGCGGCGGTCTCGGCCGAACCCGAACCATCCGACGCGCCGGATGGCTCCTTTGAGCTTGCTCCCTCTTTCGGCGGCGATCGAATATGCGTAGCAACAGCTTCTTCAGTCACAATACGATAGATGGCCTCTACAACACCCACATACGCGATGGGCCGTGTTTCGACACACGTGCGCAGTCCCCGCACGCCCACGTTGCCGCTGCTGTTCAAGTTGATGCCGCTTTGCGAAACGGTCGTTGCCGTTGCTTGCTGCTGCAGCGTTGCGCTGGTGATCTTGCGTGTTGAACTCGAGCTAGCTCCATCCGTGACTGCGCCGTAGGGCTTACGAATCTGGAGCTGCAGCCTTCTACGCACAGTCTCGATGGGCAGAGTGATGCAGAGCGAGGCGGTTGAGATGGCGAGCTCCGCGATCGCGTAGCTGATGGGATGCGTGTTGGGCTCGAGTCGCAGCGTGTGTTCGATCAGCAGTGGCGCACCGAGCGAGAGGAGCGGACGAAGGGTGAAATCGAGAATGGTGGGGATGAGAAGGTTGGGGTGAAGATATGCGGTCTTCCAGCCACCTTCTTCGCGGAGTGTTTTCTTGATGGCATCGTACGGCCCGCTGTACTTGCGGTGAGCGGGGAGCGTGCTCTGTGCGATCAACCGAGTACGGACCAGATCGAGCGGCGAAACCAACACACCCGTGATGAGGTGAGACGACAATAGCAAGCCCAGCGTCTTGTAAGGGTACGGAGCATAGGCAAGAGGCAGTGGCGAAAGTGCTGTGGGCGCAAAGAGCGACAGGATGGAAGAGATGATTGGCTGGAGGGTAGACGACGTGAGCTCGAGAATGAACGAAGTCAATGATCCCTTCCACAGGCCGAGCCAGCCTTCCTTGCCACGACCAACGGCCTTCATCATCTCCCATACTCCTCCCCTCACTACGACGGGCATGACAAACTCGGGTCGCGCGCCCTGGTCGTACACACTCTTTCGCATCACATAGCCCGATGCATCCACCATGCGTCTCTTTTTACGTCCAGAGAACAGCGATGTGTCTGGTCGAGAAGGTTTCGACGTCACGTCGCGGAAGTAGGCGTCGGCGTCGTCTTCATCCGATAGATCAGCTTCGAATAATTCCTCGTCGAGCTCGTCTTGCTGCACGTTTGCCTCTTCGTCCCACTCGTTGGCCTCTGGCGCAACCTCTTGCTCCCATCCGTCTGCAGGGATATCCTCTGTCGGTGGGTGCAGGGGAGCTTTGGTCTGTCGTGCGGTGGTGGTGAGCGTACGGCGTTGTGCCAGCGCTGCTTGTTGTGTGAGTGACAGCCAGACGTCGTCTCTAGGCACCCATTGCACCTGCAACAGGAGCTTACCGACCTCGAAAGGCATGGCAAGGCACGTGCTGGTGTATTGAAGTGCACCGCTGACGAGGAGAGCGCGGAAAATGTCCGAGATGCTGGTGTCCGCTTCACCAAAGCCACCAGCTGACGTTGTTGCGACGTAAGGCTTGGCATCATTCGAAGACATGTATCTGTTCGTGGTTGCTTTCGAAGCAGTGGCAGTACCAAAACCTTTGGAGGAAGAGGCGGTGGTTGCGCCAGGTGTGCCGGTCGTACTGAAGCGAGGAGCGGTCGCGATAAACACGGAACCTTCAGGGGGCTGATAGTAAGGTCGAAGTGGATGCGCTTGCTGCGCACTGGCTGTCGTTGGCGGAGGAGGTGCTGTCATGGTTGCTGAGGCGCACGCTATGAGGTATATATGTGTGCTTGTTGCGGCTCAAGTTGGTTGAAGGAGGAGAAGCGCGTTTCCGGATATAGGCAGCTGAGTGAGAAACGCACAAGGCGGAAGGGGACACAGCGCGATGGACCCTTTTGCGGCTGCTGCGCTCGAGCAGAGAGAGCGACTTTTTTGGGAAGGCGTGGAGGTGTTGGTCCGAGTCGAAGTTGAGCAATGCTTGCAATGCTTGCGAGCCCAACACGACTGCCGAGAAAATCGCAACGTGTTGAATCGCCTTCTCGAACAAGCAGAGTCCGAGAAAAATCGCACAAAGGCGTGGCCATGTCGACGCTGTAAACGAAGCTTTGATGTTCAGTGGCTACAGTATAAGATTAAGGTTGATGAAGTCTGACGTACATCTTACCTCTTCATCTTCCAATAGCACACGAATTGTTGCAGAGCGTTCTACAAGACCTCATTTGGTGTACGCCGCCATTTTTGCCTTCTTCGCACTGGAGCTTCGAACATCTCTGTCTGAACGCTTTTGACCGATGTGACCACAAAAGAACGAGTTTGGGATGGGAAAGAGGTCCTCAGAACAGCTATACAAGGTGGATAAGCAGCCGTTGAGCCCCTTCCCCTCCTTCACTCCCATTCGCTCCTTGATTCGTCTTAGCTTCGTCGTCTTTGTCCGCTCACTCAACGAGCAGCAATGGGTCGCCTCGGCACACGCGGACTTCTGTTCATCCTTGGCTGTTGCATTGGATGGCACCTTTGCGTCTTTTGCGGCCAGCTTGTCGTTTTTTCTCTCTGCTTCTCACTGCTCTGTCTGTTGTTCCACACCCGCCAGAGCTTTGATGACGGAAAGGCCCAGCAGGCCTGCGCACGATCGAGTACCAACCTCACGAAACTGCACCTGACGGCTGGCGACTCGCCTGAGACAATCTGCGCTCCTCGATCAACACGTTCATCCATTCAAAGCTCGCCCAAGTCTGTAGAAATGCTGTGTCGCGGGGATGAGGAAGCCGGCAGAAGCAAGATCACCAGTGGCCATCGTTCTGACATGTTTACGTTCAAAGTCCCACTTCATCACTTTTGTTTTGATCGCTCTTCTTCTTTTCACTCTCACGTCATGAGTCTAGCAGAGCGGGACGTTGTCCTAGCCTGGCTCCGTGGCGTGGGCAAAGCTGATGCGGGCATGTCGAAGACATGTTCACCCTCGAGTGTTGGTCCTGCTCTGCCTCTCACCGCCAAACGACTTGCCGGACACCTCGCAACTTCTCAGGAAGAATTTCAAACCTCACAGATTCGCATCGACACTTCAGATTGTTGCTCGTCTTCTGTTCCAATCGCTGGCTCTCAAAGTGACACTGGACAACGTTCTTTCATCCCTATCAGGCGTACATTCGGCTCTCACGGCTACGATGCTGAAGGACCTTCCTCGCGAAAGGTGCCGAAGAACGAGCCTAATCTTAACGTTCCACTCTTTGTCGGTTCGAGCCCGAGCCCCACCCCAAGCGGGAGAAAGAGCAGCGATGACGCTGACACGTCTTCGATCACCACCATCAATGTTTCCATCCCGAGTCGAAACGCTTTTGCTCTCACACGACTTGCGGGTGAAAAGGAAGCGCTCCTGAGGTGGTTCCAGACGTTAGAGCAATACGGGCCGGTGCATGCGCAGGTCCATCAATCGTCGCAATGCGCCGCTCGCGCATCAACGACCCCTGCGCCCGCCGTCGAATCAATCAATCAAGAACAAGGTCGACGAGCAATCCTTACTCAACCCCAGCACCAGGCAAAGATCGCGATCCCCTCAAGATTCCGTTCTCGACTCTTGCTTTCAGACACCAGTCCATGCAGCCGGGACCACGTCGACCGACCGACTTCTCGACTTGGCCGCTAGACTCAACGAGTAGAATTCAAGCACACGTAGCATATCCGAATAGCGATGAACGTATCACTCGTTGAACACAGATTTCAACCAATAGAAATGGTAATTACGATATTAAGAGGGCCTAGAAAGAGCGAATAGGGTGATACCGAGCTCGATCTCGTAGGGGGTATTGGATTGCTGGGATTGAACCTGGAGGCAGTGGACAGGAGGCGTTTACTGCTTGTCCTGGATGGGGATGTCCTTGCCGGTGAGCTTCTTGCTGTTGGAGGTTGGAAGCCAAGGTCGATGATCAGATACGGGAGAACCCGATGTATGTAGAAAGGCATCAGTAACAATCATCACGAATGTCAAGCTTAGACTGTTCAAAGTAAACACTTACAATCCAGTGCGAATACCGTCAGAGATCTTCTCGGTGGTGGCAGCCGACTGCTCGTGGCCGGACTTCTTCTCGAGGAAGTCGACACCCTTGTCGAGGGCGTCCTGCTGACCGCCGGCGGGGGGAGCGTTCTGTTCGGGAGCGGACATTTTGAGTGATTTGTCTTTGGTGTGTTGAAAACAATTAAAGGTGATGATGGACAGGCATTGTTGTTTGCGTGATCAACCCGAGACTATATATACAAGTTGCTCCTCGCACACGAAAAGGCCGACGGTCAGTCTGTGACAGCTTCCAATGCCAGAATTCGGGTCGGGAGTCTCCATCACACGGCCAAGTAGCTTCTCATGGACATGTGGTCACAAAGACACTGACGGGATGCATACACAAGATTGCTGTTCGGACCATCTCGCTATCTTTGCCAGCTTTCACGCAATCAGGCGGTGGACGCACGGGCTCCTCTGCTGCCAGCCGAGGTGGAAGTTGGGACTGCTCAGACGCCGCAAGCTGTGGCTGGCGAGCTGTCTCTACTGTATATTAGAATCGTCACTCCTGACAGCTTCGAGAGAAAAGCGGCGGTGCTTTTTGACAAGCGAGCCTCCACATGCCATCATCACGTTGCAAGGAGCAACTCTGAGCCTCGGGGCACTTGAGCACAGCTTTCGCCAGATATGAACATCCAAAAACATTGTCTGTGCGTCAGAGCTGGCCTTCGAACGTCAGGCCCTTCCCGAAAAATGGACGCTTGAGACAAGGCGCGGGCGACAACGTCGCCTTAGCGAGGAAGAACAGCCCTGCTTAGCCCACCTCGCTGTGACTCTCTTCGATAATCCTTGAGACGGCGTTTCAACACCATGAGCAGCTACTGCATGGCGGTGTTTTGCTTCGATGAGGCCATGATCGGCGACGGGTGCGGAATCTCTTTTTCTATCGCTTCATATAGATTTCATCGCTGGCCAGAGAAAGCCCAGCCGGCGACTTGTTTTTCGAGTTGCCCGCCGCCGTCTCCGATCTCTCGCCAATCGGCTGTAGTCAATCGGCACATCGGCTTAACAGAGCTCATCCTGGGCTAAAAAAAATATATCTGCTTTTCATGCACGGTTCTTTGACGACCCTGACTCCAAAAGAAAACGATAAGGTACAACTGCTGATCTTCTCCAGGAGATCTTCCCGAGATATGGCCGCTGTCTTGCTCCGTCTCAACTCGATTTCATCCATCCACAACCTCACAGCAGTCATGGTATGCGCGTCCTAGGCAATTCTGCGCGCACCTTGCTCAAACCTCTCACTGTCGGCCCATTCGCTTCACGGACGGCTCTTCTGTCGGCATTGGCTAAACTCCATTTCGGGCCTCATCGACCTCAACTCTCCCAGGCCATCAGTGATTGGCTGCACCCGACCAAGCTACACTTCAGGATGACTACATCTCAAGTGCCACTCGATCTTCCGGACATAATCGCCGTCAAGAAGCTCCAGGTGCGCATGATCGTCGGCGTCGACAACTGGGAACGTGTGCAAGCTCAACCCGTCACCATCGATGCTCGCGTCTACACCGATGTCTCCAAGGCGGGTAAGTCGGATCATCTGCCGTACAGCATCCACTATGGCGTGCTCGTCAAGCAAATCGAAGCACACTGCGCAAACCATCGATATAGAAGTCTCGAGGCTCTGGCAGAGGGTCTGGCCAAGGTGTGCATCTTTATCCTCCACGCTCCCAAAGTCACCCTCAACGTTGAAAAGCCTCGCTCCCTCCTGCATGCAGCCTCTGCCGGTGTCCAGATCGCGCGTACTCCCGCCGACTATGTGCTTGGTGATGGTCAGCCGATCCCTTTCGACATAGACCCAGCTCGGCACTTGGACCAACTTAGACTGTCGCCTTCCTCCACGCTCGCACTAGACGACAAGGTCATCGTGCGGGACCTCATCATCAACACCATCGTCGGCGTCAATCCTTGGGAACGAGAAGATAAGCAGAATGTCAAGCTCAACCTCGTCGTCTACTCGGGTCTTTCTCGCGCCAAGGAGGCTCACAACTCTACAGCCGGTATCGTCGATGTGGTCAACAAGCAGCACAACTATCGAACCATCGTCCGGAGCATCTCGGAATATGTTGCGGCCAGCTCGTACAAGACTGTAGAGAGTCTCGCTACTTCGATTGCAAGAGTTGCCGTGGTCCAAAATAAGGTCGACAAGATCCGTGTCAGCGTCGACAAGCCAAGCGCCATCATGTTTGCCGCCAGCGCTGGGGTAGAGGTGGAGCGAACGCGTGAGTTTTTCGAGCACGAAGCTCTGGAAGAAGAGCTGCAACTGCGTGCAAAGGCATCCTCTCCTACCGGCATAACAAGCGCTGGTCTCCCCCTCTCTCCCAAGAATGGATCAGCACCAACAACCCAGAACAACGCTACAGCGTTGGCCTTGGAACAAGGGTGGCACGTTGCCGCCATCGCTCTCGGTTCCAACGTTGGCGACCGCGCAGCCAACATCGAAGCTGCAGTCCAAGCCCTCAGCGAAGCCAAAGATTGCATCCTCGTCGACACCAGCTTCCTCTACGAGACTGCGCCCATGTACGTGCTCGACCAGCCTAGGTTCCTCAACGCCGCTTGCCGCATCGCCACCAGGCTCAGTCCCCACGAGCTGCTTTCGCTCACACAGTCGATCGAGCTCCAGCTTGGCCGTGACAAGACGGGCGTGCCCGACAAAGGTCCGCGCTCGGTCGACCTCGATATCCTGCTGTACGACCATCTCGAGATCGACGATGCGCCTCGGCTGGTGGTTCCTCATCCGGGCATCAAGGAGCGTGAATTTGTGCTCGAGCCGCTCAAAGATATTTTGCCCGACTTTGAACATCCGACGTACTCGCGTACCATGTCGCAGCTGCTCGTTATGCTCCAGAAATCGCCCGACTATGAGCCGAGCGGGATCCGCAAGGTTCTGCCCATCGCATCGTCGAGGGCAAGCGCCGACGGTGGTTCCCACGGTACTAAGCTCTGGACGTGGGGCTCCAAGACGTTTATCATGGGAATCATCAATGCGACTCCCGACTCGTTTTCGGATGGAGGCGACAATCTGGTCGCTGCCAATGCTGTCCAGTCGGCAACGCTGATGGCTGAGCAAGGGGCTGATGTGATCGATGTGGGCGGTATGAGCACCGCTCCCAACGCAGTCGAGGTGGATGCAGACGAAGAGATCCGGCGCGTAGTTTCGGTCATCAAGGCGATTCGTCACGCAAGAATCGATACGCCCATCTCGGTCGACACCTTCCGCGCCTCAGTCGCCCAAGCGGCTCTGTCGGCGGGAGCGGACATGATCAACGACGTTTCGGGCGGCGAGCGCGATCCGGCGATTTTGGACGTGGCCAAACGATGGAAGTGTCCGTATATCCTCATGCATATGCGCGGGGACAGTACGACGATGAATGGGCTCGTAACATACGAAGGTGGTGATGTGGTAGCTGGGGTACGTGCCGAGCTTGAGCTGCGTCTTGATCGTGCGTTGAGAGCCGGTGTACGTCGATGGAACATCGTACTCGATCCCGGGATTGGATTTGCAAAGGACAGTGCAGGCAACCTATCGCTACTGCGTGATTTGTCGAGATTGACACAATCAGAATCTGTGACTAGATCGACGAAGGGAAGAGGCGTGGCGTATTCAGGCGCCGCGACTCCAGCGTTGGACCGATTCGAGTCGATTTCTTCCGGAGAGTCAGTTCAGGATTCAATCACACGTCCGTGCTGCTCGCTCGTCTCGTTTCCAACGCTGGTCGGTGTATCGCGCAAAAAGTTCCTCGGTCACATAACGGGCAAACAGCATCCCAAGGAACGCGTATACGCTACGGCCGCAGCGTGCACAGCAGCCATTGCCGCTGGTGCGGATATACTAAGGGTGCACGACGTGGAGCAGATTCGAGACGTGGCGCTTACCTCCGATGCCATCTACCGTAGGTAGACCCAGTGCTCTCCAATGCCGACACGATAAGTTACCAAGACATGCCCGCACAATACACCTCTTCCTCACGTGTTTCCACCTGCAACAAATGATAGCTCCTCAGAACCACGTATCACCCTTCACAAAAAGCACTGCTCAACACCAGGCAACCCAAGAGAAATGCATGTCGTCAAGAATCGTTCACATCATCATACTCGTTCACTCCCACTCAGCTGTCATCATCGTAAGCAATTAACAACATGGAATGGATCGCATTGCAATGACTATCTCAGATTCGTACCGGTCGAATAGCAAAGCTTTACTTGCGCTGACCGTATGCCTTTGTGGCGTAGTCTCCTCCCTCGACAATAACGTTTGCCGGAGTTTGAGGCTTGCCGCTAAAGTAGTTGGACAGAATCTCCTTGACACCGGCGGCATATCGCTCTTGAGCATCGATAGAGGTACCAGAGATATGAGGAGTCATTGCGTTACCACCAATACCATGCTCATAGGGGAGACCATTGTGATTGGCTGCCATAGAGTGGAATGGATGCGACGCGGGTGCCGGTTGAACCTCGGTGACGTCGCCACCATATCCACGAAGGTGGCCGCTCTTGAGGGCGGCGGCAACGTCTTGAGCGTTGACGATGGCGCCACGAGCGGTGTTGACGATCCAGGCGCCCTTCTTCATCCAACTAATCTTCTCGGCATCAATGAGACCCTTGGTGCCTTCGTAGAGAGGGCAGTTGATGGTGAGGACGTCGAGCTCGGACAGGAACTCCTTGAGGTCTTCGCGACGGACAGCACCAGTCTCCTTTTCAATGTTCTCGTTGCGCTGGTAGTCGTAGTAGGTGAGCTTGGCGCAATCGAACGGCTTCAGACGCTGCAAGATACGGGTGCCGATGCGGCCGGAACCGAGGGTGCCGACGACCTTGCCTTCGAGATCGTACGACTCACGGGCGACCTCAGCAACGTTCCAGTCGCCTTCAAGATACTGGCGGTTGGCAGGGACAAAGTTGCGGACGAGAACGAGGATGGTCATGACGGCATGTTCGGCGACGGAGACGACGTTGGAACCAGTGACCTCGTAGACCGAAATCTTCCTCTTGTTGGCTTCGTCCAGGTCGACGTGGTCGGAACCGACACCGGCGGTGATGCAGCACTTGAGGTTCTTGGCTTCGGCAATCACCTCCTTGGTGAGGTAGGCGGGATGGAAGGGAGTGGTGATGACGATCTCGGCATCCTTGACGTGCTTGCGGAACTCGGAGTTGGGACCTTCCTTGTCAGCGGTGACGATGAGCTCATGACCCTGCTCCTTGAGCCAGTCGGCAATGCCGAGCTTGTTTTCAACGGTGCCGAGCAGGCGAGGCTGCGCTTCACCGTACTTGCCGGCAGTGTAGAGGACAGCAACGATCTGAGGAAGGAACGATATGCATAAGCAAGTGGTCATAAAAACGAATGGTCAGCTTGAAAGCCCAGTGAGATTACTAGGAGGGCCATGTTGTGAGCAGGATTGTGAGCTTACCTTGACCATATTGGGCTTTGTAGTAGAGAAGAAACGAGGTGAAGATGTGAAACGGGGAAGTGTGGTGCGTAGGAGCGTAGATCGAGCGAACATGGCGCAGCCTTATATGTGGTTGGGAGCTGTGGTTACAGAGCGAAGGTCGACACGACGGGGGAAGAAACAAGAGCGTCAGTACTGAGAAGTCACAGCAATGACACTTGGCAAGTGTCCGAGGCAAAGGCCGAGACGGCTTTCCGAGACGACGCTACGCCAAACCATTGCTCTTTCATGGCCTGTGCACGGTGAAGCGGGTAACCAGAGACCGACGACCAGTGGTGAAGTGTCCCAAGCAAACTCATCGACACACCAAGTGCGGGGAAGCCCAGGAATGCGAAAAGTGACAGCTGCAGGTTGCCTGACCACCAAAAAAAAGTCAAAAAAAAAAGTTCTCAGCGGCGCGAGGCGGCTGGAATTTCAGCAGCCGAGGCGGAGAAGAAGAAAATTGCCCGGCGCACGAGCCAATCGAAGGCACTTGACCAGTCAGGTCGTCTTTTCGGACGGTGCGGCCGATGCCCGAAAACCATGAGAGTGACATACGTCTTGTTGTACACTCGCTTCTCGCCCTCCGAAAGTGCGGAGAAGCCGTTCGCAGGGATGAGATGCGCAATCTGAACAAGAAGCTTGGGTCCGCCGAAACGACCCTAGCTCCAACAGTCAGCGGTGACTATTGTGGGAAGGGAGCAGGAAATCACGGACGAACCAACGTTGCGTCACTTGTTTTTGCACTTGCCAGCTTTGCCTTCTCTTGCGATCCAATCATGGGCAACGGAGAGAGACAGAAGAAGCGACTTCAGCATCGCCACGGTTGGGGGGTTCGCTGAGGCGAGCGAACACTGCTAGCTTGACAGACAAGAAACAGTAGGGAGTCGTTCGAAGCCAAACCGCAGTAGGCAAACAAGGCCGTCTACCCGCCCGACTGAGGGGAGGAGAACCGATCTTGCATTCTTGCCTCGGGGCGGCAAGCGGACAGAAGCCTCGGACGCTCCCGCTCTCTCCTGCTTCTGCAACGTCAAAGCTTGGAAGCACTGATCTGACGTCGAACCACACCGCATCGGACCACTTCGGACGAATGCCCGCGACGAGACTCACCTTGCTTGAAGATGATGCCTGGTCTCGTGATGCGGTGCGATGAGCGGAAAGCGGTTTGAAGACGACGGTGGCAAACGGAATGGTGTCTGAAGGAGAAGTCGGGATCCATCTCCTCATCGAATCCCAAGCTCATATATCTTTCACGAAGGGTAGTCGGAGCAGTAGTCATTGTCAGCTTGACCGTCAGAGCGATCAGTGAGCATTTAGCGATGTTGATGCTAGTCATCGGAGGCGTCATCATCGTTTTGCTCTCTGCCAGTCGCAATCCCCTGCCAGTGGTTCGCATGAGAGGACGCTTGCAAGCGAGGGAGCGCCTGCTCTGCTGAATTCCAGATCTGCCTCCAATCGCTTGAGCCTGACCTATCAGCACTACGGCGTGCAAGGTCACATGTGGCTTCCTCTACCTTTCTCGATATTGATATGCAACTATGACTGAGATCGACACCGCCTCTCCCCTAGCAACTAATCGCCGAGCTTATCGTTTGGCTCGGCAAGTTGTCACAAGAAGGCCAAAGACGTTCCTTCGACGCAGCTCGTCCTACCGTGTATCGCCGAGAAGAAGGTGCGACGTATGACGCCCGACAGCCAAGGCAACCAAGAGCTTCCAGATCAACTAGGCGGCTTTGCTGTTTGCCATTTGCACAGCAGGAAAGGCCGAATGACTGTCAGAATATTTTTCAAATCGGCGATGATAATTGAAATCGGCGATTTGGAACTATCCGAATTCAGCAGCGCGATTGCTTCATCACGCAGCAGGTCGGCGAAAGAGGTGTCTCGTAGAGAAAACTTGGACGTAGGGTCTCTGCTTCTCACGAGCCTGTGATGTTGGCCATGTGCTCCTCGAACACCGCCTTCGTCCAGCTTTCATCCAAGCGTCCATCAGCACTCGAATCGCAAAACCAATCGCGCTCGACCTTTCTCACCATGTCAACCACCACCACCCCGACACCTTCCATCATCAGACCGGGAAAAGCGCCCGAAGGTCCACCGGGATGGGAAGAGCGGAGGATCGAAAAGCAAGTCGAAGCCGAACAGGCCCAGGAGAAGCGAAATCATCGGCGTGAGAATTCGTCCGGTATGGCGGGGATCAAGGAAAAGGTACACAAGATTGGCGAGAAAATGCACCTTGTCGAGCCGAAAGATCCGGCGCAGAGAAGCGCCGCACAGCTTCAGGTAAGTGACTTTTGCGCGGCAGGAGGGCCAAGCGAATCGATCGAAGAGTTGTACTGACATTGAACTGCTTTTCTGACGTTCCAATCTTTGACGCGAGTAGGACGCTTCGACTATGCCAGAACAAGCACCGATGCAGCAGTGAACAAAGCATTGCAGTTTTCAACCATCAAACGCTCACCCGGTCTGTTACATAGGACAATAACTGCCTTACCGAGGCCCATCCATGTATTGCATCTGTATCATACTCAATCAAAACGGTCATTAGACGGCGAAATTTCAGGCAAACGGCAATATCCACAGCCACGATCCCGGTCCGTCGGCTGTCGGTCGATGAAACACAATCCATTGCGTCGGTGGCAGTATGGCGCCATGTTCGCAAGAACAACACCGAGAACCCCGGGTCAAAGAGCCTACTTTGATTCACCTTCGTCATCGCTAATCTCCTGAATGTCGGGAGTTGCCGCGTCGCGCAGCTTGGCCAACAGCGTCTGAGCGACTTTCTTCTGTTCTGCCTCGTCCGACTCGGTATCGTCTTCGCCCGACACCCGATCTGCCAGCTCCAGCTTGCGTTCTCCCAAAGCATGGATATCTTCGTCGATCGTTCCGCGGCTGAGCAGCTTGACTACCGTGACCGGTTTCGTCTGACCCATGCGATACGACCGATCCGCCGCCTGCTTGTCGTTGTGCGGGTTGAAGTCCTGATCAAACAGAATCACCCAGTTGGCCGCAATCAGGTTGATGCCCAATCCACCCGCTTTGGTCGACAGCAGAAAAACGGTAATGGAAGGATCGTTGGTGAATTGATCGACGAGCACCTGTCGGTCTTCGACCTGGGTGGATCCGGTGAATCCGACATACTTGACGCCCATATGTTCCAGGCAGACGCAGAGGATGTCGAGCACCATGGTGAATTGGCTAAAGATGAGGATTCGATCGCCTTTGGCCTGGATCTCGGGGATGAGCCTTTGCAAAGCTTGGATCTTGCCCGAGTTCATCCACTCGGGTGCAGGGAGGACGTGCTTGCGTGTTGCTGGGTAGGTCTGGGCCGAGAACGAGAGCTGAGCATCCGTGTTGATGCGTAGATCCTCCTTGACGTGTTCAAAATTGTAGTCTGCATAGTCGGGCTCCTTCATGAGATCTCTCGCCATGGCGTCGATCTTGGCCTCGTCGAACAGGCGTCGTGAGAGCAGAGGATGGTTGGCTGCTTTGCGCAGCTCCATCAGCACGTGTCCGCTCTCTTTGTTCGAGTTGGCGGCCGCCTTCTTGCGTGCAGTCGCTGCGGCACCTTCGGCGGCGTCTGCCTCGGCCGCAGCAACGCGCTTGGTCTTTGCAACAGCCGCAGAGTAGATCTTGCGTTGCACGGGTGTCATATCGCAGTACTCGACGCGGACAGTCTTTGTGGTGAGATCGGTCAACACCTTATCCTTGAGTCGTCGGAGCACAAAGGGATGCATCATCTTTTTGGCGCGGTCTACGCGTTGTTTTGAAAGCTGGTTTTGCTGTCCACCAGCCTTCACCTTGAAGATGGCAGCGAGCGCTTCTTCGGCGTCGGAAAAGTATTCCGGCATGATGAAGTTGAGCAGGGAAACGAGCTCTTGCAGGTTGTTCTGCAGCGGCGTACCCGTAAGCAGCAAACGCCAGCGAGTCTTGAGCTTGAGCAACTTGTCATACTTTTGCGACTTGCGGTTCTTGAGCATGTGTCCCTCGTCAAATACACACACCTCGAATCCGCCAGCTCGACAATCTTGCTCGTCGCAACCAGGCTTGCATTCGTTGCGACCGCAGCCACGTCGACCAAACTTGCGCAGGAAACTGTGATCTTGTGGTCCGCCTGCAGCCATGTCATACGTGGTGAGGATGACTTCGAGATCCGGGTCTTCGGCCACCTCTTCTCTGAGTTCGACGCGGTCCTTCATGCTTCCGTAATATTTGCGAACGTGAATAGACGGGGCGAAAAAGCGGAATTCGCGATCCCAATTTTCGAGCACTGAGCTCGGTGCTACGACGAGATGCGGACCGCGGATTCCCATGTCTTTGAGGTGGGCAAAGAGCGAGATGACCTGTGCTGTCTTTCCGAGACCCATCTCGTCGGCAAGGATGCAGCTTGTCTTCTTGCGGTAAAGCAGATAAAGCCAATTGACACCGACAAGCTGGTAATCTTTGAGTTTGACACCGTCGGCTAGCAGCTTGGGTTGCTCTTCGAGGTAGAATTTGTCGGTTGAAGATCCGCCTTTCTTGATGGAAGACAGATTGAGCGTGCTGGCTGGAGTACCTTCGCGAGAGCCGGCCGCAGAAGCATTGACGGAAGCAGAGACAGCCGGTGAAGCGAGTCTCGAGACGGTCTGGCTCGCATCGGGCAACCATGATGCCATGGCCTCGCTGAGCTCACGTCCAATCTTTTCGCATCTTTCGAGCACTTCATCGACCTCGTAGTATCCGGCCATGAGGTCTTTGCACTGGTGGAAGAGCCTGGGTGTGACACCCTTTGCCGACTTGCTGCCGAGCTTATCTTCGATGTCGTCTGCATGTTTGAAAGGACGCAAATCGATGATGGTCTGTGCCTGCTGGGCGTTGCAATTGGTGGTGTCCATGAGAGCACTCGCATCTGCAGTGTTGAACCACTTGACGGCAGCGCGCTCTTCTTTCTCTTCGCGGTCTTGTCCGTCCGAGTCGTCGTCATCGGAGCTGATCTCGACGGTCTCGCGCTGGATCTTCTTCTGGGCGGCTTGCTGTGGTGCGGTCGTTTGGGAGGGAGCGCGTGAGGTGGCAGGGGTCGAAGATCGAGAGCTTGAATTGCTCGAGATGGATGGCTTGAGTGCATGGGATGCGCCGTTCTGTGCTGGTCGATTGGCGAGTGAGGCTTGGGCAGGTCGCTGTACGCCATTGCTGGCGGATTTGAGACTAACCGTCTTTGTGGTGACAACGCTTGGACGAGAGAAGAGCAGCTGGGTCGCCTTTGCAACGTCGCCTCGAGTCTGACGCAATGCTGCGAGTACGCGTTTAGGCTCGAAAAAGGGATTTTTTTTGATGATGAGTCTGGCCTTTTCCCGGAGTTCGTCATCTGAAAGAGGTACGGGAAGAGCTGAGCTGGCTGATATTGTGCTTGTTGGGGCTGGCGTGGAAGAAGATTGACGAGGAGCGGGACGGGGGATCTCCTGAACACTGTTGTCGTTGTCATCATCATCATCTTGTACGACAATGTGCTTGACAGGGAGATCAACGGGTTGCTTCTTGACTGGTGGCTCCCCGGATGAATCGCGGGAGCGGGAGCGTGCAGCTGCTCCTCCTCCTCGGACTAGACGGCGCTTCTTGGGCTTGCGATCTTCCTCTGACGACTCGGGATCGCTCAGATCAGAGCTCTTGTCGGAATCGGCTACATGGCGTTTGGGGTTGCTGCTACCACCATACCTGAACTGCTCGAGACTGGATCGGAAAGATTTGGCACCGTTGGAGGCATTGTTCTTGCTCGAACTTGTATGATGATGGCCATTTGAATTTTGCTTTGTGGGAGAGGTAAAAGTGGTGCGGCTCATGGAAGAGCCATTGCCCGAATTCATAGCAGAGCGGAAGCTATGCTCGGACATTATGGAGGTATGGGCCGAGGCTTGACGGGCTGGCGAAGGGATGATGGGGCTGGAATCGAGGCAGATGATGCGTGGTGTTGAGGAAGATACGTCTTGCAGACGCTGCCTGGGTGGAGTAGCAGGCTCGATGGAATCGTCGCTGTGTTGACCATTCGGCATATGCGTTGCTTGCAGCTTCGAAAGACACGGATGCGATGCTAACCGTCTTGCCAATTATGAGATGGGAATGGCTGCCGTGTGAAAAGATTTGGTTGTGCGTGGCTGACGAGGAACGCAAGCCGGTAGGAAGCTCGAAGGGATAGCAACGCTTGTGATAGATGCACAACAGAGTGGCAAGATCCGATAAGATGTGACAGGAAAACAAAAAGTTGACTTTCTAAGCTTTCGCAGTCCGTCTGCTCTGTCTCTCGCGTCGTGGTGAGCAAACACAAGCACAGAGAATGAGTGTCTCAACACCTTTCCCACGATTCTGTCCTTCGGTGAATTATCCGACATCACCTTCTTGTACAGTACAGGGTAACTGTGCAGTAATGCGTGGAAAATGAAAAAGCTGCCGGATCTGTCAGCGATTTCTCGAGCCAAAATTTCATCAAGCCAAGATGAGGAAATTTCAAACAACTCAGACAGACACATTATTTACGCGACTGGGCTCCCTCACCGCGTCGGCAACTTAGCCGACTTGGCTCATTCCCGACGATGGGCGCAGAGAGCCAGCAGAGCCGCAGCAGAGCCGCAGGCCAAACTCTCAGAAGAGTTGGCGACTCAGCTTTGGGGCGTTCGAGGGGGCTAGGCTTCGAGGATGCTGCTTCGCACTTTGCTCATGGCCTTTGAGGCCTGCGAACCCGGGCATTGGATGCACTTTGCTCATTTTGGTCGATATGCCAGCAAACGTTTGCTGCGGTAAGGATGAAAAGGGCCTCTACTTTGCCGGGGTATATTACGTGTCTGACTGCGAGTAGGGGATGGCAGAGTCTACAGCTCGACATGCTTAGTTGACGACACTGTACAAGGGCTGCTTGGCGTCTGTAATGCTTCGGTGGTTGACGATACAGAGCTAATGCCGCTTCCAAGGTCGACCCAAACACCCATGCCACCATGCTTGCCTACGCCCACAAAGAAGCGCTTGGGGATCTGCACTTGCGATTCGGACCATGGTATCGAGAGCCGGTAAAAGTCATGCGTTTCCGCAGCGTCGAGGGCCGAATTCGAGGCACTGGATGGCCTCGCTATCGGGCTGAAAAATCCGTTGCCGCCAGAATACCCAAAGTCGAACCAACCGTAGCTGGAGCGCGGCAGTGAAGTGTTGGTCATAGCTACGGACGAGTTGGCAGAGTTCACCGCGACAATCGAAGAGGCTGGGCCGTACCAGTTAGAAGAGGTGGTAAAGAGGCCCGTGAGAATCAGTGCGCAATACATGCATGGTTGCGAGTGCAGCGCAAATGAAACGAGGAAGAGGACCAGGAACAGCGGCGAAGTCTTGGGGAACGGCAGAAGAAACAACGGTATCCACCATCGCATGCAGTACATATTGACGTGGACCAAAACTTGTCGCGAATGATGCGAGATGCAAGGATCGAGGATGATGGAGTGCGAAAAGACGGTCCAAGTCAAGTGTTGGAGGGGCTCGTCGTTGTAAATGCTCAGCCGCTCTGCTCAAATTCTGACCTGAGCCAAAATTCGGAAATCGGGATGCAGGTCCGAAAACGCGACTCGGCGACTTTGCGGACATCAACACTCCCATCGCGCTCTATCTTCTGTCGACCTTCATCATCATCATCGTCATCATCATCATCATCCGCTATCGACAACGCAGTCACTACTCGAAACTGGTCCCAAAGAGTCACACACGCGGTCATTCGTTCTGCATCCCAAGACTACGTCACAGCCGCATGCACGCCCAATAGTCTTCAAAGCCACAAGAGTGGCGACAACCCCCGGCCACGACTCTCGCCATGCCCCTCCTATACCCATCAGGTGCCAGAACCCTTCACAGGCTCTCTCCTTTCCAACGCGTCATCAAAGTTGCGCGACACACGCCCTCATCATCTGCATCAAATGGAGCTGACTCGGATGCTCCTTCATGTCCAGGATTCAAGCCTTCCGAGTACGAAGAGATCGTCGAGGATCCCGTCTCGCGCGGCTTCAGGCACGACTCGCGTCAAGCTGATGATGTGAAGCTCAAAGCAAGCTGGGATGCAATCACCTGCGATGCTTGCGGTCGCAGCATAGAAGAGCATGCCGCCCTCGCCGACGCAGATGACGAGGAAGCCACGCGCAGGGCAAAGGTAGCAGTGCGATTGGATGAGCTGCTGGAGGACAGGGGCAAGCTGCTCGACTTTGACTACGCTGATGCTGACATTGAGTCGCTACGCAAACAGATGCGTCCTGTCGGCGCCGATGGCCTCGTGGAAGCCTCAAGTCCAGTCTCGCAACTCAGCACAGTTCCCGACGCTACACCAAGTCCCCACCCGTCTGCTCAAGCGTTGCCAAATAGCTCAGGTCCACACTCTTCAACTCCGCTTCTGCAGAGCTTGAACCGCAAACGCAAGCTACGCGAGTCATCGCGATCGCGATCACGCTCGCGTGACAGGGAGGCTTCCGTAGCTACCTCGAGTCGTTTGTCAAGCCCAGAGATGACCGTCGTCCATTCGAATCCGGCGTCACGGCAACAGTCTACCGAGCCCAGCGCAGCCAACGGTCGGCACGATGCCAAGAGAAGAAAAGTTGCGACCTCAGACCTGGCCAAGGAAAGCACGACTGACGCCAACCTATCAACCGACCTCAGTGATGACTCTGTCGAGCTCAAAGATACCAAAGTAGCGGACAAAGCGACAAATCCAACAGCAACAGCAGAAGGTGAGGAAGAAGAGGCCGGTGCTGTTACGGAGGAGCCCAGCGAGAATGACAAAGAGCAAGGCGAGGATGGCACTACAAAGGTCAAAGCGGAAGAGGCGATCGACCTGGAAGAAGAGATGCAGCCTGCACCCAAAAGCGCCGCATCGGCAGCAGAGGAAGGTGTTGCGCCAAAGAAGGAGCGTCCAGCGGTGATCGAGGAGCGCACTGGTCTGATTCAGTTCCGAGTGGTGACCAATGACGACAACCACGAGTCGATGATCTTGCTCACAGGGCTCAAAAACATCTTTCAGCGTCAACTGCCCAAGATGCCGCGCGAGTACATTTCTCGTCTCGTTTTTGACCGCAATCACCAGAGTGTCGCCATCGTCAAGCGAGGATTGCAAGTGGTCGGAGGCATCACCTACCGCCCGTTCAAGCAACGCAAGTTTGCCGAGATTGTGTTCTGCGCCATCACCAGCACGGAACAAGTGAAAGGATACGGCTCGCATCTGATGAACCACCTCAAGGACCACGTCAAGGCATCTTCGCCTGTGATGCATTTTCTCACCTATGCCGACAACTATGCGATTGGCTACTTCAAGAAGCAAGGATTCACAAAGGAGATCAGTCTGGACCGTTCCATCTGGGTGGGCTATATCAAGGACTACGAAGGAGGTACGCTGATGCAGTGCAGCATGGTGCCGCGAGTCAAGTATCTCGAGGTTCAGGACATGCTCGCAGCGCAAAAGGAGGCAGTGCTAGCCAAGATTCGCAGCATCAGTCGCTCGCACGTGGTTCACAAGGGACTAGAGGCCATGCGCGATCGGAACCGTCTGATCAAGCTCAAAGGATTGATCGAGAACCCAGATGGAACCGTGGCCAAGCCGGAACGGGCAGCCAAGCGCGATCAGCATCACGGCGAGGAGGACCCGACGGCTACGTTCCTGGTGGATCCATCCGAGGTTCCCGGACTCAAGGAGAGCGGTTGGACGCCAGAGATGGACGAGCTCAGTCGACGACCCAAGCGAGGACCGCACTTTGCTGTCATGCGCCACATCTTGGTGGAGCTCAACGGACACGGAAGCGCGTGGCCGTTCGTGAATCCAGTCAACGGCGACGAGGTGACGGACTACTACGATGTGATCAAGAATCCCATGGATCTCTCGACAATGGAGGCCAAGCTGGAAAACAACCAGTATGCCAATGTCGACGAATTGGTGGCCGACGCTCAACTGAGTAAGTACCTTCGAGTAGGAGTGTATTGTTGCGTTTCCACGGCTTTTTCGACTGACTGCTTGTTGATCTTGTTTTTTCTTTCCTCGACAGTCTTTGACAATTGTCGTTCTTACAACCCGGCGTCGTCTCCGTACGCAAAGAGCGCAACCAAGCTGGAAAAGTTTCTCAAGGAGACTTTGCTGCCGAAGGTGCAGAGTTCTCTGTGACCCCCGTTTTCTTGGATGGGATTTGCCGCCAAAAATCGTCTTACAGTCTAGTTCGAACTCGATCAGATTGTTTGTCGTATGTAATTGTACCTGCATACTATCCGCCTGCTGCCAGCTGCTATCCTCTTTCGAAAGAGAGGGCGCGAGGAAAGAGGAGAGAGATGTTTGAAGAGAGAGCCTGACCTTTGTACGAAAAGCAGTAGAGTTGAGCGAGGGCGACGACGGGCCGACAGTTTCCGAATTTTCTTTGCCTCTGCTCTCGCTTGCTCGCCGCTATGACGAAATCCCTGCGAAATCCCACTTGGGCCTCAGCAACAAGCTCGATTCTATTGGCTCAACTCAAGAAACATTACACAGCTTTCGGTCTGCCAGATAGGGTAAGACGATCGCCTCGCCTCGCTGCGCTGCGGTGCTTAGCTCTGTTGACGACGTGCTTGTGTGTATTGGACTGCCGTGTCGGAGAAACGGCTTGCGAGAGCGCACGGTTCAAGATAGAGAAATTCAGGCTGGAAACTGCAAGAGTAGTGTCGCGATTTCCGAGACAAAGAGCGTGAGACGGCGACTCTGTGCCTGGAAGCATGGCGCGGCCGGCGTTAGAGGGGTGCGTCGACGCCAAGCGTGTGTGTCAGAGTGGGTTTTCGACTCTCCACAGCCTTTCGATTCCTCAGCTCTGTGACTTGCTGACGCCCTACCTCGTTGTCGTCGTATTGTATTGCTACCTCACCACCGGACCACTTGGTCTTAGACACACTCACTCTGCAAACCAGCATCGGTTGCTTCCGTCAAGTCACGCGGCAAGCCACTCTCTCTTTCGGCATCCATTCGCTCAGCAATCTAACGAGAGCGTCCGAGTTTTTTCCAGTCGCAAGCAAAAAGTTTGATCTCACAGACATCCACGCTCGCACTCGTATTCACACCCCGAGGGACACTGCGATCGCAGCCGACACTCGCCGTCCGCGGCATCCTCCGACTGTCGCCATGTCAAGGTGAGCCTCGCATCCGTCCAGCTGCGCAGAGGCAGTGACGACCATGTTCCATAGCCTCATCTGCTGACCGTCCATCCTTCTTCGCCGCACAGCTACGACAAGGTGGTCAAAGGCGCCACCAAGCCAAAGTCTGGTGGCATCAAACCCAAGTACATCGACCCTATCATCGCTACCACCTTTGCAACCGATGGCTCTCTCCAAGATGTGTGCAGGGCGCTCGGCAACCGTCTACGTGACCCGAATGCCATCGTCGTGCTCAAGTCGCTCGTCATTCTCCACACGATGATCAGGAATGGCGAAGTCGACAACGTACTCAGCCATCTCTCCTCCGAAATTGGTAACATTCGACTACGCAATGTCGCTTCTTCCAACAGCTGGTCAGGTCACTCGGCTCCACAGACGCTTCCCGTATACGCTCAATACCTCGATGAACGTGTCAGAGCTTATCGCGACCTCAAACATGATGTCATCCGGTCTTCTGATCGTTCCCGCGCCCACTCCAACGGTGCTAGCAATAGTAACCGCCTTCGCAAGCTTTCCGTCGAAAAGGGCCTCTTGCGCGAGGTCTCTTCCACCCAGAAGGTGGCAAGCGTTCTCATGCAGTGCTCCTTCTTCCTCGATGACCTCAACGACGATCTCGTCATGTCCGCCTTTCGCATGACTCTCAAAGATCTCCTTGCCATCTACACCGCGATCAACGAAGGTGTCATCAACATTCTCGAGCACTACTTTGAGATGGCCAAGTCCGACGCAGAGCGTGCCCTCGAGCTCTACCGTCGCTTTTGCCGTCAGACCGAAAACGTCGTCGCTTTCCTCAACAGCGCCAAGAAGGCCTCTCACAGTCTCAACCTTGCCATCCCTTCGCTCAAGCACGCGCCTGTCTCGCTCGCAGGCGCTCTCGAAGAATATCTCAAGGACCCCAACTTCGAACAGAACCGCCAAGAATACAAGGAGAACAAACGTATCGCAGACGGCATTCCCGCAGCATCCACCGCCCGTCCCACATCTACCATCTCCGCGAGCGTACCCAAGAGCGATTCGAAAAAGAGCATCACCATCCAGGAACCCGAAAAACCCGAACGAAAAGTCAAGCCTCCGACTTCGAACCAGGACCTGCAAGACTTTTTCGCCAGCATCGACAATGATGGAGGTCAAAACATCTTTTCCAATGTGCCACAAGAGCAGAGCTTCTTCCTTCAAGCTCAACCTACGGGCATGATGGGCATAAACGGTGGCTTTGGTGGTATGGGGATGGGCACGGGCATGGGCATGGGCATGGGCATGGGCGGTCTGCAGCCTCAGATGACCGGCTACAATCCGTTCATGGCGCAGCAACAGCAGATGGCTGGCTTTGGTGGAATGCAACCGCAGATGTCCGGCTTCATTCAGCCACAGGCGACTGGCTTCAACCCTTTCAGGCAGTCTATCATGCCCCAACCTACTGGGTTTGGTAGTCCCTTTGGCGCTTTTGACGGTCAATCGAGTATGCTTGGGCAGCCGCAACAACAACAACAACAACAACAACAACAACAACAACAACAACAACAACAACAACAACAACAACAACAACAACAACAACAACAACAACAACAACAACAACAACAACAGACCCAACCCTTCTCGGCTTTGCAGCCCCAACACACCGCCACACCCTCTCAAGCTCAATACCCTGGACAGCAGACCCTGTCAGGCTCGTTTGGTCAAGCGTCGAACCAGCAGTCGTCTGCCATTTCTTCGTTCAACTCGGCGTTCCAGACTCAAACCAATGGACAGAGCAACCCGCCCGAAGCATCGCCGGCCAAGCCGCTTCTGCCACAAAAGACCGGCTCGCGTAACCCTTTTGCTCCGCCGCCTGGATCGACACAACCACCAGCCTCACCTCCTCCACAGAAAGGCCCTTCTCTGAACCAGCTCGCAATGAGCGCGTTTGGAGCGCCCAACGGGGGTTACTACAGCCTGGGCGCCAATGCCTGGGATGGAAGCGACCCAACCGGCAAGAATGTGAACCATCAGCAACAGCAGCAACAACAGCAGCAACAACAGCAGCCACAGCCGACCGGAAACGGCCTCCTCGCACCTCAAAAGACAGGACTCATTGGCAGTATTGCTTCCGAGTTTGCTTTCGGCAATCAAGGCAACTCGGCCACCAACAACACCGGGTCTGCTTTGGGCGGCAGCAGCACACCTGGCGCAGTATCGACACCCTCGGGCCAGGCTAGCAACGACCTATCGTCGCAATTTGGCGCTTTGTCATTTGGCAGCAATTCAACTCAGCAGCAGCAGTCACAGCAGCCACAGACACAAGCGCTGCAACCGCAACCAACCGGGTTTGGGGGGAGCACCATTCGACCGTTCAAGCCTGAATCGTCGTTTGGTGCCAGTTTGGCGAGTAATCCGCAGTTTAGCAGCAACACTACAGGCACTTCGACCGGGCTGGCGCCTCAGATGACGGGGAATCCGTTTGCGCGGGTTGCCAGTCCGCCGCTGCCGCAGCAGCAACAGCCGACGTTTACCGGCATGGCACCGTTCAACGCCTCATCGAGCGGTTTGACGACCAGCGGTCTGGCAAGTTCGAACAGCAGTGCGTTGAGCGCGTTCAACTCTGCGTTTGGGTCGGCGGGACAACCGTCGGCGCAGAGCGGTACGGCTGGGGGAGCAGGGTTGGACGGTTTTGCAACGCAACCGGTTCAGCCGTCGGGCGGGTTGGGAGGATCGAAGGTTAAGCCGTTCCAGCCGTCGTCCGAGTTTGGCAAGAGTATACGCGAGAGTGAGCAGCCGAATTTGCTCCAGTTTTAAGCACCGAGGATTGCAATCTAGTTGGTAGTGATTTTGAATCTAGTGTGATGAAGGTTTAGGGGGTTGGTGTGGTGATGCGACGAGAGGGTGCTAAACGGGGGAGTAGACGTATTGATAAGGCGATAGAGACACGTCGAGGTCGTGCACCCGGGTTCGCGAGTGTATGCGTGGTGGTTAGCTGCTGGCCGTTTGACGGCGAGATGCAAGGTCACACCTCATCACAACCTTCTATAAACACAATCCAATATATGCATTCACCTCACTCGTACAACCCATCAACCACCTGCTGCAGCAACACCTTGAACCTGGCTACCACCGCCACCAGCTCTTGCTGCTCCAACACCGCACGCTTGGCCTTGATCGCCAAATCCACCGCACCCTTACTGCGGAGCACGACATCGAGATTGACGTCCGGCTTCCAGATCGCCGCATGGGATGCGACTGCCCGCGCTCCGACTGGACCAGTGTCGCCGTTGACGTGTTTGGCATACTCGAGCGGATGCCCTACGTCCACCGACTCCAACGTCGGCGCTGCATCATCCTCACCAGTCCCGATCAAGATGTTGATAAACGTGTTGTAACTCGGCTTGTCCGTGCACAAACCAGCCCAGCGGTGTGCATCCACCAGATCGGTCTGCTCAAACCTCGCCCGCATCCTGAGATCCCTTACTGCCGTCTTGGCCTTCTCCAACATCGACCCACCGCGCAGCTGCATCGGCAAGCAGTTGAGCAGCGGTCCTTGCACCTTTTCGATCGACTCGAACGACAACGATCGCCCGAGCTGGTACACACCAAACACCGGCGACTCGGCCGCAGACGACCCAATCCGCTCACCAACCAACGTCGACCACGCCGCAAGCACGATCGCCGGCAACGTCAAGCCTGCTCTACGCATCTTGACATCCAACGCCGATGAGACGGTAAACGCACTACGCTCCGCATGCAACGCTTCCCCGCTCGCACCAGTCTCACCGGACAACAGCCCGGAACCACGCTTCGAGACGGCCTGAGACCAGTACTGTTGCGCATCGCCTCTGACCTGCTGCTGATCCTCCACCACCCGCTCGACGGCGTCCAACCAGGCATTCGAACTGACCAGCTCGCCCCCGGTGTACAGCGAAGCAAAGTCGCGCACGAGCATCTCGATCGAAAAAGCGTCGTACAGAACATGGTGCAGCGACAACACAATCACGTCGCCTACCAGCGTCAGCTGCACGGGAGGCTTGGCCAGATCCCGCCACCCTTCCACCGCCCGGCGACCAACTACCTCCTTGACGATCAGCTCGGCATCGCCCTTCTCCACTGGCACCTCAGCAAAGCACGAAGCGTCCGAGAACGAATCCGCCTTCAGCACGACTTGCGCAGCACTTGCATCCCCGCCGAGCAGGAAGGCTGTTCGAAGAATTGGCTGAAGCCGTCGCAACTTGTGCCATGTCTGCATGACCCGCTCCGCCTTGGCGCCTGGCAGACGCAACGCAAAGCTGAACCCTCCCTGTCCGGCATCACCCGACTGTGCCCACGTTGCGAGCCACAGCTTCTGACCAGCTAGGATCGGAAGGACGCGCTCAATCTGATCAGGTTCGACGCCGAGACCTGCAGCAACCTGCTTGGCCAGCTGGAAGGACACCTTCGAACCACCGTCAGCATGGCCGTTTGTTCGAGCCTTATCGTCCGCCTTGACACCATTCGCCGTCGATCGACTGGAAAGAATGCCCTCGATCGTCTCGCCAGCCACGATTTCGCCCATTCGCAGCTCGATACCGGCCCTTCGTGCCTGGGATGCAATGCGAATCGCAGAGATTGAGTCGAGGCCAAGCAACGACAGCCGAGTGTTGCCGCGCAGCTCCACCTCGTCAACACCAGCCACTTTGCTGATGATAGCAGCCAGCTTTCGCCCTTCCTCGCTCAGTGCGATTTCCACACCAGCCTGCGAGACACCGTTCAAACTCGATCGGCCGTTGACCGCGACACCCTGGGGGAGATGCTGCGGGAAAGCCGTCTCTCCAAACACACTTGGCAGAGTCGAAATGGGCTCCTCGACCCGGCTCGAGAGGTGCTGCAGCAACGCCTCGAGTTTGTCCACCAAGCCGCCGAGTGCCTTTTGATCATACTTGCTGCTATCCGCCTTGGCAACGATCGACATCTGCCTTGGACCCTGCACAAACGCAACGTTGAGCGTATACTGCGCACGATCCGTGCCATCGTCAGCCAGCTCGATCGAACGCAGCTGTCTGCCATCCTCCTTGTCGTACGCCCTCTGGTAATCGAAAAGCGCATCGAAAAGCTGGCCACGTGCAAGCTTGGCTTGAACATCCCGCAGAGCAGCACGTCGATGCGCCCTTCCGGCGTCGTTGGCAGCTTGCACCGCCGCTGCGACCCTGTTGGCCGGCTCGTCAAGGTCTTGGAATCGAACACGAGTGACAACCGTGTTGAAGGCGGGCCCCACCGTCGTATCCGCCTCTGGCATCAAGTCCAGCAGCCCAAAGAGCTGTCCAAAGCACACATCGCGAGTCTGTCTCTCGACCGCCAGAAGTTTACCAAAGGCAAGGTTGCACAGCACCTGCGGCGAAACTCCCACAGCACGAGCGCGGGTTTCGAGATCCTGCGACGTCAGGGCAAGCTGCCTTTCCACCAGCACCGCAGCGCCGGTTCGCTCCTGCGAGCGCTCGGCAAGCAACGTCGGCCGGAAACCTTGCAGAGCGTCTTGCCAGTGTCGCACATCCTCGTCCTGGGACAACAGCGCCGGCACCAACTTGTGGAAAGGCAGCCGCTCTGTCAGCTTTCCCTCGTTGCCACTGAGCAAAGCATCAAAATCCTCCAGAAGCTGCGGAAGCGAGCTACCATCATACAAAGCATGGTGAATGCTCAGCATGACGCACGACGTGCCCTCTCGACCGCCCTCGCCCCACACATGCACAACGTACGGTACATGACGCAAAGCTTGCTCGTCTTCGAACGACGGCTGCCCCTCGATCTTGTCCAAAGCCCGACCCCGGAACTTACCAGCGTGCTCGACGATACGCGGTTCAGTGTCGGAATGCACCGCCTGCGCCCAAGGATGCACGCCATCGACCGGATGAAACGTGGTCCGGAGAATGTCGAGGCGGTGTACAAGCTTTCGCCAAGCTGCAGCAATCTCGTCGGACGTCACACCTGCGACCTCGAAAGCGTGGTGATGGAAATACAGACCCCCGGCCGAAGCAAGCGACTGTGCAATCATTCCGGACTGCAACGGTGTGCATGGCAGGACCGAAACGATCGAATCCTCTGCAGACCACGTCCAGCCCTCTCTCTCCGCCACAGACAAGGTACGCTCCACCCACTCTTTCAGACCTCGATCTTGCCGGTCTACCTGCTGATCCTGCTTTTCCGCGAGAGCAGCAATGTTGGGCGTGCTGAGCACATCAGCCACAGTAAACGTAAACCCATTTGCACGAAGCTGCTTGACAAGACGAATGGCAGAGATCGAATCAATACCAAGGCGGTGGAAAGACGTGTTTCGCGCGATCTGGTCCCGAGGCACATCGCAAAACTCGGAGACAAGCCTGCGAAGCTGTTGCTCCGCCTCAGTCCAGGCCTGACTCGAGATGGCGCCTTCCCTCTTGGCTCCGAGCGAACGCAGCAGCGACGCATCCATGCGCTCGTAGAGAGCAGCCAGAGCCTTGTGGTCGGTCTTGTTGTTGTGAGTCAACGGAAGACCACGCGAGGTGACAATCCAGTGAGTGGGGACCATGTATGCAGCAAGACGCTTGGCAGCCTCCTGTTCGAGTCGGATGCACAGCTCGATAGCCTTGTCATCCTCGCGGACGCCAACTTCGCCGCTGTTGGTTCGCGAATCAGCAGCAGCAATAAACGCAACAAGCTGCTTTGATCCCATCGATGCGTGCTTGAGGTACTGGACGTCGGCATCATGGACACCCTTTTGGGAAGACAAGACGGACGAGACTTCATCCAGCTCCATACGCTGGCCATTGACCTTGACTTGACGATCGGATCCAATACGACCAAGACACTCGACCGTCTCGTCGTGCAAGAAGCGACCAAGGTCGCCGGTGCGATAGACTCGCGTTCCATCCTCCATGTAGACAAACTTTTCGGCAGTCAGCTCTTCACGACCGTAGTAGCAGTCCGCCAGTTGCGGTCCACCCACGGCGAGCTCGCCGATCGCACCGGACGGCAGAACACGAGTCGAGCCTTCTTCGAGCACAAACATCGACGAGGCAGGGTATACGCGACCGATCACGTTTCGAGTTGCGCCGGTCTTGACCTGTCCCAGCGTGTTGCCAATCGTGGCTTCCGTGGGACCCCATGCGTTGATCAGCAGACGCCTGGCCTGGTTCCATTCGTCGACCACGCGCGAATCAATCACATCACCTCCACTCATAAGCCACTCAAGCTGCACATCCTCGGGATGGACAGTGCCAGCTAGAGCAGCGGGAAGATCGGCAATGGTGATGCCAAGGTGCTGGATCGAGTGCGTCAGGTCCTCGAGCAGCTCCTGCTTGGGTGCAGTCCCGATCGAGAATCCGAGCGAAAGAGGCATACACATCTCGATAAGGCACACATCAAACCCGATCGACGCAAGCTGCAGGAAACGAGACTTGCGCGAGAAGGGAAGAATGCGTTCCCACGAGTACAGAGCACCAGCCAGCGCGCGCTGACTGATCTGCACCGCTTTCGGCTTGCCCGTCGAGCCAGACGTGAAGAGCAGGTAGCATGGAGCATCCAGGCTCGGCGAGGGAAGCTCCCGTTGGCCAGAAGGCGATCTGACAAGGGACGCCAGGTCGAGCACCTCGCACGAAAAGCTGGCGAGATTGTCCTTGGTGGACTTGCTAGCCACCACGGGACAGTCCCCGACCGATTCGATCATATACGACAGACGCTCGGCTGGAAGCGTCGGATCCAGTGGAAGGTACGCCTTGCCCGCTTTCCAGATGGCAAGAATGGTCGCGTACAGCTCGGCTCCCTCCTTGTGGAGGTGGACACCGACAAACGGACCATCGAGTTTGACGAGGTGGAGAGCAATGTTGGTGCTCATGGAATTCAGCTCGGCGTACGAGGTGAGCTTGGGCGGTTCTTGCATCGACGACGCAAAAGCCACCGCAGGTGCGTTGGGATCGTTGCGGACGTGTTCGGTGAAACGAGCTACAATGGTCTCGCTAGGGCTGGCCGGCACGTAGCAATTCTTGTTCAGAATCGAAAGAGACCCGACATCCAACGACTCGGCTTCCTTCGAACCTGTAAACGAGGCCAGGGTACCATCGAACTGAGATAGCATCAACTTCGCCTGCCCGACGGGGACGAATCGAGTGTCAAAGGTGAGGTGCAGAGTGACTGCGTCACCAACAGCACTGACTTCAAGCGCTAAGGGATAGTCTCTCTCCATCTGAGTGTCGCCTTCCGAAAACAGGTCTTGCTGCTGAGCTGCCTCCGACTGGCCGAGATACGAAAAGAGAGCCTCAAAAGGCGCCTTCGTCAGATCGAGCCAGCGCATCAGCTGCGGCAATGACACATGCTGGTGTGGGAGAAGAGCGTTTAACGCCTGATGAGCTCGTTGGCAAAGATCAATGGAAGCGCTGGAACCAGTGTCGGCCAAACGCAATGGTACCGTAGTGACGCATGGCCCGTGAATTGACTCGACGCCATCGACAGGAATGCTTCGACCGGAGAGGACAAGACCCAGAGTAACCTCGCTCTCTCCGACGTACAGACCAAGCAGATGGGCGTACGCAGCGACCAACACCGACTGCACCGTCACCTTACGAGCGCGAGCCGCCTTCTCCAATTGGGCGAAAGCGGTGCGCGAGGAGATGGTGAGCTCTCCACCACGACTGACATTGTGCTCCGGACGAACTCCCGTCAAGTTGGGCACTCGGGTGAACGCAAAGTCCGACAGCGTCTCGGTCCAGAACTGCTTGGCTTTGTCCTCTTTGGCACCATCAACAATGCAGCGTGCTGCGGCTTGGAAAGGCAACGAAGCCGCATCGCAAGGCTTGGCACAGAGCCGATCCGAAGCCTCCTTGAGCAGCATGCGAATCGATTCGCCGTCGTAGATGGCATGGGAGCACGTCAGAGTGAGACGAGGAGCAGATCCCTCGCCTTGCCACAATTTGAGGCGCAACGCAGGCACCGTGTCGATACTCGCGACAATGTCCTTGGCTGCACGACCATGATACTCGTCAAGTCTCTCCGCTGTAGGGACAGCCTCAGAGGCAGCAGACCAGCTTGGAGTCAAGGCATCGGCAGGCAGCACTACCTGCACACGCTCGCGATCGATCTCGGCAAAGACAGTACGATAGATCTCGTGGTTGGCGAGGGTGGTCATCCAAGCATCGCGAATCTGCTCGGCAGAGTACTCTTTGCTCGACAGGCAGATGGTGATGGTAGTAATGTAGGGAGGCGTACCGCTTTCACTTGCAAGAGCTTGGGACACCAGTGCAGTCTGGATCGGCACGCACGGCACGGCGGCTTCGATAGACATGTGACGGAATTGCGGCAGAGCCCTGACCTTTTCGGTGAGGGCCGTCACTCTTCGCTCCCAGTCCGCATCACTGAGACCGTTCGAGGCGGCGCTATCGCTGCGCTGACGAGCAATGGCTCCAATGGTAGGCTCGTTCATGATGGACGACACCGAAGCAGCGAAGCCTTGCTTCCGCAGCCTGCTTGCCAGAGTGACAACGGTCAAACTATCCAACCCTGCCATGATGAGATCGAGGTCATGGGTAATCCTGACATCCGAGGCAAGTCGAATCGACGAACGGACAATCTCGGCAACGGCTTGCTCGCTCTCTGTGAGATCCCTTTGGTCGGACTCGCTGGCTGTTGTGAGTGTCGAAAGCTGGCTGGGATCCATCGAGCGATAGAGATCCTTGAGGAGACGTCGGTCAGCTTTGCCGGAGAGCGAAGAGATCGGAAGATACTTGAGCGGAAGCACAAGCGAAGGCACCATGTACTGCGGCAGGCGAGCTCGCACGCGTTTCCTCAGCTCCGTCGCCTGTTTGGCGGCTTCGGATGCCTGCAGCAGCAAAGCAGAAGGCTCGGCAGTGTCCTCCTGCGTTGTCCTTGAGCTGTCCGGCGCCAGGAACGACACGAGTCTTGCGGGTCCCTCGATCTTGGGATGATCCGAGTGGATTGTGACAGCAGATCCAATCGCTCCAAGGTCCCCCTTCAGAGAAGCCGAAAGTGCAGCATCCACCTCCCCGAGCTCGAGACGAGCGCCTCTCACCTTGACCTGCGAGCCGTCCATGCGACCAAGATATTCGGCTTCGTCGCTAGGGTGCAGTCGAACCATGTCTCCAGTACGGTAGACGCGCTGGCCGTGGTATTCGATGAAGGACGTAGAGTCGGGGCGGTTCAAGTAGCCGTTGGCGACCTGTTCGCCTGCGATGCACAGCTCGCCGGGCTCTCCGCGCAGAGTCGGCACAAGCTGTCCGTCGACCTCTTTAAGCACGAGGTACTGAGTGCCAGGGAAGGGTGCACCGATGTTGCTAGGACGAGATGTCTTTCTGATTCGAGCGACCGAGTTGCCAATGGTGGCCTCGCTGGGCCCGTAGGCATTGAGGACCACCGGTCTCTCCTCTCCCTCGCTGCCCCACAGCTCGCAGAGATCCTGCGTGAGGGCCTCACCACCAATGATCAACACTCGCAGCAAAGGCACCGCACTAGGTCGGATCCGCTCGCCCTTGCTGAAGAAGAGCGAGGGCACAACACAAGCGTGGGTCACCTCGAGCGTAGATAGGGTCTTGGCCATGTCGTCGTGAAGAAGAGCGCGAGGACCTGTGACGATGGTGGCGCCGACGCGCAGAGAGAGGAAGATCTCGAGCAGGTGGACGTCGAAAGCCTCGGCAGAACGAGCAAGGAATCGCGCAGGAGTACCGAAGGACCCGGGCGCCTCCTTCTCGTAAGAGAACTGGAAACCTTCGATAGCAGCAGCCAAGTTCCGTTGGGTCAGCAAGCAGCCCTTGGGCTTGCCCGTGGAGCCCGACGTGTAAATGATAAAAGCCACATCGTCTGGACGAATTTCCGCGTTGAATGCAGTGCCTTCTCCTTTGCCAACGTCTTTGAACTTGCTCGACTCGACATCGAGCTTTTCGACCTCTGCTAAGCGATCAAAGTCAGAATTCTGGCTTGATGTGATCACCAGCGCTGCGCCGCTGTCCTTGATGAGCTCATTCTTCCGGTCGATAGGAAGGGTGACATCGAGTGGCAGGTAAGCATGCCCTGCTTTCAGGATCGCTAGGGGTGCAATGTAGCTCTCCTGGCTGCGCTCGAGGCAGACTCCAATGACCGAGTTGCGAGGCAGGGATTGAAGCAAGCGCGCAACGCTATCGCTCGCCTTTTGCAATTCTGCATACGATAGCTTGGCGGTCGGCTTGCGTGCTGAAGCAGAATTGGCAAGCTCCTGATAGATTTCGACCGCACACCTACCGTCGGAGATGGCTTGCCTATTCAGCGAGCTGGCTACACCAACAAAGCGGTCGTTGGAGCGCTTGCCCTGGGCATTGGGCTTCGTGACTGAATAGAGAGGCAAGCTCGGGTCGTCCAATATAGCGCTGTGACCGAGGAAAACTCCAACCGGAATATCCACTGAGGAGCACAGGGCAGACAGACTGCGACTGAACTGCTCGAGCATCAGTTCACCAAAGGCTTCACCTATGACACTCTTCTGCCAGCTCAAGCCAAGCTTGACCGACCCATCAGCGGCTGGCAGCACCTCCACACCCAATACGTGCTCGGTGGCGACGCCGAGGTCCGCGAGCTTAGACAAGCCGAAGTGCTGGACATCGACTGCCTCCGGCTGCGATGGAGCAGGCTCGAGAACAAAGACAGAGTGGAAGAGGTGCTCTCCCGGGGGCACGCGAAGCATTCGGCGAATCGCACCCAAGTCCGTATGCTGCGCTTCCATGATGGAAGTGTGGAAGGCGTCCATCTCTTTGATGAGATCACCGAGCCTTTGAGTTGGACGCAAGACGAAGGGTACAGGCACAGTGGACAAGACAGGACCGTATACCTGATCAAGCTCAGCCGACAGTGTTCGACCAGAGACCGAGTCGCCGAGGATGAGATGCGGCGATTCTATGTAGGCAGAAAGCACCATAGCCCACGCTGCTTGCACGACAGGACGAGCCGAGACACCAAGGTGGCGGCACACAGCCTCGACTTGGGGCCATTGTACTCCCGCAGTCATGTAGCGTGACTGATGCAAGCTGGCGTGTTGGGCCTCTGAATCGGCTGGCTTGGTGAGAGACAAGGTAGGGAAGGTGGCAGCCTCGCCTTTCGGATAAGACGATAGAGCTTTGTGCCAGATGTCGGCGTGTCGACGGGCCTCTTGCTGGTTGATGGGGAGAATCTGGGCGAGCGCGGCCGAGAACTGCAGTGAAGGAGGCGGAAGCTTGCCCTCGTAAAAAGCTTCGATGTGGTCTTCAAAGATTCCGAGTGATCGAGCGTCGTAGGTGCTGTGGTGGGCCACGACGACCAAGGATTTCTGGGAACCTTGTTTGACAAGCAGGAAGCCCACAGTCGGACTCGTGCCGAACGGATCCAACTCAAGCTCCGAGTTCGCAGCAGCAAGAATGCGTTGCTCAGCATCGGCGCCATCTTGAATATGTACCTCTTTGATCTGAGGAGTACAAGACCTCCACACGACTTGCAAAAAGTGAGGCTGGAAGGGCCAGTCGCGTTTCGATGCGTCCAAGTCGAGCGAGCCGACTTCGGCAAAAGAAGTGCGGAGACTGTCAAAGAGGTCGACAGTCTTGATCAAAGCCTGCGAAAGACGCTGCTCGTCGCAATCTTCTGGCAGCCGATACTGACGCTGGATGCGATAGCTTGAGGGATCGCGCTGCGACTCGGCCAGCATTCCTTCCTGCAACGGCGTGCATGGCAAGATGGACTGGATGTCTGTTTCGGTAATCGTTGCATTGCGCTGCTTCAGCCACGGCACCACGGCGGGCCGGTAAGCAGCATCCCACTCGGCAAGGAAGGTGGCGGCCTGCTTGGAACGCTCCTGAGAGCCCTCTTGCGAGCCTTGAAGGTGCTCTGACAACGCTTTGAGGGTTGGGAATCGGGCTACATCAAGCACAGACACCGAGAATCCTTCTTGCGAAACCCGTTGAGAGAATGTCATGGCACGGATGGAATCGAGACCTACACTGGTGAAGGGCGTCTTGCGGCCGATCTTGCTTGCATCGACGTTGCAGAGTTTGGCAAGCCACTTTCGCAAGCAGGCTTCGGCTTGGGCGGTTGCGGGATCGACGTCGTCATCATCGCCTTGGTTGGCCAGCCTGTTCTCCCAGTCGAGCTGGTCAAAGTTGGCAAGGACGTTCTTGAGAGCGACTCGATCGATTTTGGCACTCGACGTGCGCGGGAAGTGCGAGAGTATGACAAAGAGGTTGGGAATCATGTAGGATGGCAAGTTCTGCCTGGCGTTGATTTGCAGCTCTCGAGCGACGGCAACAGCCTCGTCGTCGGTCCTGAGCAGCTCGCCAGGCTCTTCACCAGGCAAAGCCGAGAAGTTGATGATCTGCTGTTCGCTTTCGTTGTCCTTCTTGGGGAAGGCCATGGTCTCGGAGTCTTTGATCTTGTCGTGGCTGTTCTTGATGGCAGCGTTGATCTCGAGAAGCTCGATGCGGATACCATTGATCTTGACTTGGTCGTCGATGCGGCCCAAATACTCGAACTCTTGATTGGCGAGCTGACGCACCAGATCACCAGTGCGATAGACTCTTCCGAGCTGAGGATGCGGGAAGAACTTATCGGCGGTCTTGACGGGATCGCCGACGTAGCCACGTGCGAGCTGGGGGCCGCCAAGGACGAGCTCTCCCACGGCGCCCTTGATGACGACGCGGTCGTATTTGTCGAGTGCGTGACACGAAACGGTGGGCAAAGCTACACCGATATTGGGAGCCTTGACTCGATCGCCAAAGGGAACGCGACGGTTCATGGCAATCAAAGTAGCCTCGGCAGGACCATAGAGGTTGAGAAGGCAGCAGTCGTTGCTCCACTCGTCGGCGACAACCTGGCTCAGCTTTTCGCCGCCCGAGATGACCACCTTGAGACTGGGAACGCGATGGCGCGGTGTCATTGCCATGACTGCAGGCGTCAAGAGCGTATGTGTGGGCTGGATGCTGTTGCCCACCTCGACAAGATCCTGGAGAAGCACTTGGCGTGGACACGAGCAAATGGTGCCGCCGAGACCCCAAGTGTAGAAGCAGTCCATGATGGAAAGATCAAAGTTGTAAGCCGAGTATTGGAGATAGCGGATCTGATCTGTGCCGATCTTGTCGCTGCCGTAAGGGATATAGATGCGGAGCGCACGCATGGCCTGGATGATGGCGAGGTGCTGGATTCCGACACCTTTGGGGAGACCTGTGGTGCCCGAGGTCCAGATCATGTAGGCAAGCTGCTGTATGGAACGAGCGCCATTTGCCGGACGAGTGTTTGCGACGTTTTGCAGCTCGGCGTCCAACTGATCCAGACGGATGGCTGTCATACCTCCTTTGCTCTTGACATCTGGGCTTTCGAGGTCTTGCTGCAACTGGTTGGAGATGTTGTCGTCGTGGGTCAAGACGACCTTGGCGTTCGACTTTGCAAGCAGCGCCTGTCTGCGAGAGGCAGGCCAGTCGGTGTCGATGGGACACCAGGCGGCACCGGCCTTGAGCACACCGATGAAGGACAGATAGGTCTCGGGGCTTTTCTCGAGGTAGAGAGCAACAATGTGATCCGATTCGGGATGGGAGCTGGCTGAACCGATGCCATGACTCCAGAGGAGCTGCTTGACCTTTTCGGCGCGCTGGTTCATTTGGGCATAAGTCCATTTGGTGGACTTGTGATCTTGAAGGTCAAAACGGAAGTCGAGGGCTAGTGCGTCGGGAGTGGTGTGGGCAAAGTACTCGAACTCTGTCTCGAGGCGGTCTGCATGACGGCCTTGAAGATGATCTGGATCGGGAAGATGCCGGTAGTTGGGATTATCCGAGGCTCGAAGCTTGGAATCGAAGCGCTCCACGGACAAGGCGTGCTGCTCAGTATCGTTGTGGTAGGATTGGAGGAGAGCGGCGAGCTGGCCGAGTTGCAGCTGAGCCGACTGTTGCGAGTGGACAGCAGGCGCTGCTTTGAGTTGGAGGACGAGATGATCTGAAGCGGCAAGATGATAGGAAAGGGCAAGCGAGATGTGAGGGCTCGAATCGAGCTGCAGCTGTTGGAAATGCTTTGAAGGAGAGTTGGTGTCGATTGGGTGGTAAAAGGCAGCATAGCCGTGATCGAGATTGTGGGCCTTGATTTGGGGTTGTCTAGCTTGGTCGACAAAGCTTGCGAGCTGTGATGGAGCAAAGTGGTCGAGCTCACGTTGCTGCGCAAAGTCAAGCTGGACGATGGATTCGTGGCCAGATTGCGACGAGTGAAGCACCTCGACGTTGGTGGCTTCGTGGGAGCCATAGTGAAAGAGAATGACGGACCAAGCTGAAAGCACAGCGAGACCGAGGTCGTTGCTGGAAAAGGTCGAGATGGCTGTTGCATCGAGATGGAGCGATTGTTGGACGCGCAAGAGCTTGCAGTGCGGGCCAACACGAGAGAAGCCAGGACCAGAAGTTCTTAGACCCGTGACGTCGGGGAAAGGGGCGTGGGCATTGTTGGGGGTCGACATGATTGCAATTGTGCGTCGGTTGTCTGATCGAGTAGAAAGAGGATGGAGCAGGGTGAGCCGGTCGGACTGGGTGCGATGATGGTCGTGGGATGATGGTAGCCTTGTTGGTGTACGGTCCTGACAGGAGCACGCGGCTGTGTGTGTGAAGGAAGCTTACCTTGTATACTCTTGCGATGTCTATTCGGGGACGGGTGAGCTCGGTGCGATACTTGAGCAAGGGGAGCAATGCAGGGCGGACAAGGGCCGCGTCTATGGATGGAGAGGGAGGGACCAAGCGAGGAGACGCCAAAGAGCGCAAGAGATTCATTCATTCATTCTCTTTTGCTCTAGGAAGAAATTGGCGTTCAAACGGTCTCGTCACGACCTTTTCAGCAACAGCAGCGCATCCCTGGGCTGGGTCACAGTACTGTACTGTACAGAACTGTACTGTCACACATCTTGTCACGAGCTGGATTCAGGTCGAGTTGGATCGATCATCGGATCTCAAGTCGAAAGCGCAAGAGGGGATGTTGCGAGTTGTTGTCGTTGTTTCTTCTTGTTCGTGTTGCTTCTCAGCGCCGCAGCCTGAATCCATTCCAAACCGCCGAAATCAATATGCCGGACCCTTTCTTCTCTCTTTGTTTTCCAGTTTGTCAGTTCGGTTTGTCCTGTTCTGCCTGCAGACGTAATATATTGCGCGGTTCGGCTACAAGCGCGGCCTTTCAGAAGTGGAGGGGGGACAAAAACGTTACCCAGAAACCAGAGAGCAAGCAGCAATTTTGAGTAAACGTTTGCTGGTTTGGCTTTGGGGTTGGGTGTCTGCTCAGCAGCGACTTGCTCTTCACGGCGATTCGGACCGACCTGCTTTCTTAACGCAGATCGCCAAGGCCGAAGCGGTTCTCATCGGCCTAAGGCGACACTGGTGACAAAGGGGCCCGAGACCGGCCGAGCTTGGGCGTGTGAGTCACTCTCAAGTTGCTGCTTGCCAACCAAATCCTGCTTTCACTTGAAGCTGGCGTGAAAGCAGGATGGCGGGCTGCTGAAAAACAAAAAAGAGAAAACAAAAAAAATTATCTGATAACTCGTTGCCGCAGCATCAAGCTTGTTCCTTGTACTATAACTATTGCCGCTCATAATGAATTCAACACCCATAACCAACTGGCTCGCATATAGCCGACAAGTACCATGAGGTGCTCCCCCACGACCTCGGAAGGAACCGGTAGCTCAGCATAAACCAATCACGACGACGCTGCAAACGCTGCAAGCATTTTGGGCCAAGCATTGTTTTGAAACCGACAAACTCAAACTCTTGGCGAGTATGGACTGTATCAACAGGAACCAATAATCAGATGAGATCGAATCAGATTCATCAAGCAACGCCAACCATCCACGGCGTTTTCCATACTTTGGGCTGGCAGGCATTTATGCTAAGGTTCGGCTGGCGACGTGGCTTACGTACAGTGCATTGATTCGTGCGGTCGTCGCATTCTGCCATGGAGCAACCAGGGGATTTTGAAAAAGAGGGGCTGAGCTGAAACGCACGCGCCATGTGCAGCCCTGATGAGAATTGCTCGCAGCGACAGCTACAGTAGCGCCAGACCCAGCTTGAACAAAATGTTTGCTCAAAGCCCTGTTGACGATTTTATCAGATGAGAAAGGCGCTTGACAAAAGACGTCATCTTATCCGATCATTCTTTTTTCCCTAGCTGGACAGCCGTGTTTGTTGAAAGTTTCAATGAAAAAAGTCTTGGCTGCAGCAGCGTAACCTTGGGTAACCTTGACCGATCCTTACTATTGGCTCAAGCTCGACCATCTTGGTTCGCTTGTCCACGTCGACATTTACGCTAAACGAGCATTGCAGCATGGCACAGCATGGCACAGCACCGCTTAGTCCGTTGGCCAATCCTCACCCACGCACACATGTGGCTCGCTCGACTTAGGTTTCGGATGCCGATGAGCCGAATTGTTTGCCAGCAGCTGCAAGAGTTTCTAGTTGCGTTGCTTGTCTTGTTTCAAACACCTTGTGCTGTCGTGACTTTGCTCGGTCTCTTCTGTCAGTATGAACAGCAAATTTCAATTCTCTTTCGTAGTGCGTCTCAAACTTTTGTCGCATGCTCCCATTGGTTCGCTCGATCATGGTCTTTGCATGGCACCTCGAACTTGACCCTGAACACGACCATAGTACGAGGTCAGCCAAGAGGCAGATCAAGACGCGCAAACGAGAATGTCCAAAGTACTGTACAGTAGTGACAACAGCTCCAGGCGCCGTCTCACTCAAGCACCCCACCAGCGAGCAACACAAACCGCTGTCCGAGCTCGGCTCTTTTGCAGAAGAAGAAAGTTTTTGTTTTTTTTTGTTTTTTTTTTATCAGATTAGCGATCTTGGCTGAGCTGCAAATTTTTCTTCTCTGCATCACCACCAGGCAGGCACTTGAGCACAGACTCTGGCTGCCAACCCAGACCTCGGATCGACAGGCAATGGCAGCAATGGCAGCAATGGCAGCAAGCAAGGGGTTGGTCGGTCATTCGCATCAAAAGCACAATTGCCTCTGTGTCACGCTGATCGGCTTTGACCCGAATCATGCTCAGCCTTTGTCCATCCTTGTCTGACAAGTGATCGCCGTCCTATACAAAACAAGCTCGTCCTTTTTCTTGTTGTTCCCCGTCTCGTCTTGCCCCTCACTTGGCTCACACCATCTTATCTCTCCGATAACCCTTACCCCTTGCTCAGTCTTTGCTGCTAGCAGCATCCACTCAAAAGGTACGTGTGATCATCTATAGCTACTCAAACACAAGCACTCGGCGCACGCATTCTCGCCTGGCATCTGGACGCTGCACACCGTTCTCTGCCGTGTATCATAGACCATCCAAGATCAAGCCGAGGTGTTGCCATCAAGTCGTCAACGCTCGGGCCCAAATCTCAGAGGATTGTTACTACGCACGGTCAACCCTGAAACGTTTCGAGGCTATGCCAATCAGGATCTGTTCAACGCGATGCAATCCCAAGCATCCATGGTCTCAGCTAGTCGTTCCACATGCCCGCAATGCCGTCGTTTCCCTGAACGGCCTTGTTAGGTTCGGCCCATCCTCGAATGGAACCAGTGCTCGCAGTGTTGCACATCACGCAAGTTTAGCACTGTCACCCGCTTCTTGCAACAGGTGTCAACCCGCGTCACAGGATCAACCTTGCAGCGGACCTCTCTCTTTGATGTCAAGCTTCGCCGCGGAAGCCACAATGCGACGGATAGTGCCATTTTGCCAAGTGCTTCTTGCCTTCGAACCAGACCTGCACCTCGATGCTTGCGTCAATGCCGTTCACAAATCTCGCCTACACACCAACGCCATCGGAATACTGACCTCCTTGTCCTGCCTTGGTCGCCTTTCCTTACTTGTCAAAACAGCTGCATCGCCTACCAACGCACCGCTGCCAACACCGACGGCTGCAATACTCGACCTCCCTCGCAAACAGCTGCAGCAGCAACTATGAGTGTAATCGATGCGACCATTGACCTGGTAAGTCCACGTCTCTTTCAACCATAGTCGGATCATGCAACGAGCCTGGACAGGCATGCCTCTCTCGCAACAGCCATGCCAAATCTTGCGCGCCGGTAATTCTTGGCAGCTTGATCTTGATTGATTGCATAACCGGAGATCCAGACCCGAGCCCCATTTCTAAAAGCGGCGGCTACTCGGCTCTTCGACCAAAGTGGGTTTATCCAGAGAATCGGCTGCCGTCTCATCTGGTGGCGGACAAAGAGCAATGACGTCGAGCATGCCCGCGCTTCTCCGGAATGCCCAAGGCTCGACATGCCGTAATCTTGGTCTCGTCACGATTGGCATCAGCACGTTGGCATCGGCACATCTTCTTCTGTCTGTCACAGAGGCGAGGTCGACGTTCGTCTTGTCTCAGCTTGTCACCAAAACGTCAGCCGAGGTGTCCCCCCGCTCCGAGAGCGGCCAACTAGGCTGGGCAAACAGCCCCTGGGTCGTTCTGCAGTCGGAACCAGATTGCGCTGTGCCATTCGTGCCGCACGATGCTCTGCATCAAATGTCGCATTCATTTGGCCATTGTGTAAGGCACTCACTCTCGTTGCACATGAGCCAATATTGCCTCTTGACGCATCAATCGGCCAAGTCGAGACGGACCAATCAGAATCGAGCTATTTCCAAGCATCCAACAACACCACCGGCACTCGTCGTGCAGTTGGCCGTTGTTTTTGCGTCTGCCCTCTCATATACGCATGCATGTTCTTCAATTAAAGGACACTGAAGCAGCAGCAAAGCAGAGGAAGGAGCAATAGGCAGCACAGCGCTCAAACCTTTGATTTCGGCATCTGGCCCTCCACATTGCTACCGAATGCAAAATGTGGATCGGGCTTTTGTTTTGTCAGCGTTTGCGGGCTTTGGATGATCGTCCTTTTACGCTCTTGTGCTTGCTCTGCCACTCTGTTTGTCATGACATGTTTTCATTTCGTGACAGGCGTTTCGCACAGCAGCAAACCAGCTGACTGACCGTCAAACTGCTCTGTCAAACTTTTTCTGGATTTTGCATCTCCGCCTTCACCCTGGCTCGCGAGCCGTCCGTCATTTCTGCATGATCTCTGCTTCTTGGCTCGAGCCTTGGGTCTCGACGAGCCATGGTTGGCAATAGCTTCCTTCTGATTGGTCCAACGCTGGCCACTTTTCTTGTCATCCATTGTCCCTCGCTCCGTCCAGAGCAATCCCTTACTGGCCCTGTCGATTGGCTGTTCATAGCCAGATCGCGATGCTTGGCATAGCCTCGCGGCGACCACCTTGTGCTCGTGCTCGGCCCGACTTTACGGTCATACCTTCTCGCCTTGATCACCCCTTGTGCAATCGCACGTCGCCCTCGCTCGGCATCTTTGACAGCTTTGGCCAATGCTAGTCGGCAATACAGACCAAGCCAAGTTGAGCTTGGAGCGGCTAGCTTTCGTGTCAGCGCATGCTTTTGCAGACACGACTAATGGGGACTTTGGCATAGCCAGCTTCGAGCTCAAGCCTTAGCTGTGCTCGCCAGCCTGACTAGGGTCTGTCTGATCACACGCTTCTGCTTCTGAGCCGCCGATCCGTAAAATCTGGGTGTGGGCAGTCAATCTCTCTCTCTCTCTCTCTCTCTTCTCTCTCTCTCTCTCTCTCTTTTGTTGCTCCAAGTTTTTTTCTTCACGTCTGTGCCTGCTTAGCCAAAACAAGGGTCCTTCTCGCCGTTGGAAAAAAAAGAAGAGGAGGTTCGATGATGGTGGTGATGATGCCTCCCGGTTTCGCCTCCTACGCTTCCTTCGACAGCCACCTTCCACTTGAAACCATCGCTCCCCGTTCCAGCCTTTTCTTCTCCACACATCACGACACAGCGTAGCTTGTCTCGTTTTGTCTGCTCCATCTCGGTACCAGCCATCATCCACACAGCTGTCTTCCCTGCCACCATCACCAATTTGCTTTGCCGGCACGATATCCTGCTTTGATATATACATCACACGTTGCATTCCGCATTCATTTCCTACTCTCGCACCAGCATTCCTTGGCATCTCAGACTCATCTCAGCATTGCTCCGGCCTCTTCCATCATCCATCTGCACCTGCTCCTGGCCTTTGTGAACCCGACTCAACACTAACACCCTACCTCGATCCAATCTTCGCCCCCACTTTTTGTCTACCACGTTCATTATTCGGAACGCCAATTGAACGTCAACGTCTATCTATCAGGAGCACCCCCTGGCTGCGTCCACCTCTTCTCTTCAAGCCATGAACCGAGTACGTTTCTATCCCGCCTACCTCGACTGCAACGCACGGCATTGTTCTGACCGGTCTCACTTTTCTCTTGCACTCTCTCTTCGTCGCAGGTCTCCTCCCGCCAGACCACCGTCTCTAAGGAGGAAATCTATGACCTTCTAGGCATCGGCTACGGTCCAGCCCACTTGGCCCTCTCGATTGCCCTTCGAGAGTCGGCCGAGGCCAACGAAGCAAACTTCAAGGCCCACTTTGTCGAAAAGCGCGGCCACTTTGCTTGGCATCCTGCCCTTTTGCTTCCCGGCTCTCAACTTCAAGTCTCGCCTCTCAAGGATCTGGTCACCCTGCGCGATCCCACCTCCGACTATAGCTTCTACAACTACCTTCACTCGCACGGCCGTCTCGCACGCTACATCAACAAGGAGCAAGGCGTTCCCAGCCGTAGGGAATGGACCTCCTACCTGGCTTGGGCCGCACGTCGCATGAACGAAGCCGTCTCGTACGGTCAGGACGTCATCTCGATCGAACCTCTCGCCCTCACCTCCGCTGCTCCGGACGCCAAGGAGGAGACCATCACCGTTCGACCGGCCAGCGGCCAAGAGGCTGATGCTCTCTCCCTCTACCGCATTCGCTGCCGTGATGAGGCCACCGGTCACGTCGTCACTCGGTACGCCCGTAATCTCTCAGTTGCAGTCGGTGGCGTACCCAAGCTGCCACCTGCGTTCCAGGCGGCGTGGTCTGAGCAAGCCAACGCCTCGAGTTCGATCCCACGCATCGTCCACTCGGGCTTCTACATTCCCTCTCTCGCCCAGCTCGAGCCTGAGCTCCACAAGGCTGCATCTCTGCGTCGTCCACACGGTGCCGCCCCGCTCGACGACTCTGCCCGACTGCATCTTGCCGTCATCGGCGCGGGCCAGTCCTCGACCGAGATGCTTATGAACCTGCACTCGCGCTTTCCCACTGCCATTGTCACCATGATCTTCCGCGCTTCCGCTCTCGTGCCTTCGGACGACACTGGCTTCGTCAATTCGGCCGCCTTCGACCCGGAACGCACCGACGAGTTCTGGCAGGCCAACGAGACCCAGCGTCGCAGGTGGCTGCAAGAGTTCAAGCGAACCAACTACTCTGTCGTGCGTACCGACTTGCTCAACGAGCTCCACGACACCATGTACGACAAGTACGAGGTGCAGCTGCCCGAGGAGCTCCAGGATCCTTCCGAACGCGAGCAGGGCCGAATGGAGATGCGACGATGCACCGAGGTTGACACGGTCGACCTTGTTGAGGATGGCGTTGAGTTGACGCTGCGCGACAACCTGCGCAATGGCAAGCTCGAGACGGTGCATTTCGATGCCGTGTTTCTTGGCACGGGCTTCATCCGATCTCCTGCCCAGATGCCTTTCTTGGAGCAGCTCAAGCCCTTCTACCCAGCTCTGGACTCGGAATGGATGGCGCGTGATACCACCGCAGAGGAGGACGAGACGGCCAAGCTTGTCGATGTCGAGGACGAAGAAGTGGTCGAGCGTCGACGTGAGAACCTGCGTGGCATCACCAGGGACTACCGTCTGGTTCCCGCTTCGGCGATGCGCAGCACCCTGCACAGCGGCAAGTCATCTCCAGGCGCTGCCAGTGACGCTTCGTCGACGTCATCGCAACAGACACTGGCGAGTGAAGGACATCTCTCGGACACGTCAAATCTGCCCGAACCCTCGCTGTACGTTTTGGGCGGCAACGAAGCCACACACGGCCTTTCAGACAGCCTGCTCTCGATCGTGGCGCACAGAGCCGGCGAGCTCACCACCTCGTTGATGCAGCGTCTAGCGCGCACAAGACGCGGAACCGCTTCGACCGCGTCACCCCAACCCACTGCCCGCACCACTGCCAGCGTCGCCAATGGCAAAGCTTCGGTCACCATGACCAAGGCAAGAGCAGCCGCCCAAGTGGTCAACGAGAAACTCGCCTCTCTTTCCGGATTGCAGCTCAACGAGTCTTAGTACATCACCCCCCACACACATTCTGGAATAGTATCAAATGCGGAACCTCCGGCATTGCAGCTCAACTAGTCTTGGATTATGTATGTCACTGCTCGGAATAGTATCAAAAGCGGAACCTCGCCTCCCTCTCCGAGTTGCAGCTCAGCAAGTCTTAAAGTATCACCCCCCCCCCCCCCATACACACACATGCTGGAATAGTATCAAATGCGCAACCTCGTGTCTGTATTAGTCGTACCATCGCCTTTCTCTCTGGATTGCAGCTCAACGAGTCGTAATCATGCTGGAATAGTATCAAAAGCGGAATCTCGCCTCCCTCTCCGAGTTGCACCTCAGCGAGTCTTAATGTATATCACCCCCCACGCACTGAAATGGTATCAAAAGCGGAACCTCGTGTCTGTAATCGGATCATTTGCTGGAATCGTTTTCCTTTCGCCGCATCAACTCGTGATTCCTGGCCGAGCTTTCGGGGGGTCACCCACACCTGTTCGTGACTGCTAGTTCCATGACACTGTGATTGACAATTTTGGGATGGCACAGCAGCACACACGTCGAGCGCCGCTTGAATGGACCTAGTCCCAATATCAAGCAGCGGCAACAGTCTCAGAGGTTGAGCCCGATAACTTGACTCCCGTGGCCGAATCAATTGCGCCCCACAGCTCTTTGTGTGCTAATTTTATCGCACCGTCTGTTTTCGAGACTGTGCTACAACTTGGTCTTGGCGCTAGCCCATTGAAGCAAGGCGCTGGACCTGTGTACTGCTCTGTCATCCGAAAAACAAGCATGGCAGTCGCAAAGACTTGGAATCAGACATCACAAAGCAGGAAACGACACTCCAGATAGACTAGCAGAGGATTACGGTTTCATTTAGCGAAAGGGAAAAAAAAAATAGACGACAACACAGGCAGCGATCACGCTGCACGGCGAAAGAAACAGGAAAGTTTGTGTAGTGTTGATTGACCAGCCTACGAGGACACACGTTAGGATCGTATCAAAGAGCAAAGTTTGGTCCGAGTTGATCGACCTGATCAACCATCCGTCACAAGGGCATGCTGGAACAGTATCAAAGGCAAGTTTGAGCCGTGTTGATCGACCATCCGCCCACAAAGACACGCTGGAACCGCATCAAAGAAGCCAAGTTTGCTTCGTGTTGATCGACCATTTGTCCACAAAGACACAAGATGTATGCTTGCGATCACTGACGGAAGGGATGATGTTCGTGAGGCAGAAAGAGCGAGCCACGCGTGGAGAACACGGGAGCAGCCAGGATTGGGTGGCTCTTGCACGAGCGGGACATTCAGGCGTACCTACCATTATCCCCTTTTGTTCACAACGCTGCCCAATCCTTCTGCTTCGTATACAGTGGATTCTTATCGAGGTTACGTTGCTTGGACTTCGCAACCTGTGGTAAAGTAATCCTTCTTTTTTACATCCCATCGTACTGCTCCTCTGCTTCGCATCAGTTAGGTTTCTCATCGTAGTACCTGCAGGCCTCATAACTAGCTGGGCTCGCAATTCGATCGTCCCAACCGAGCGCAGCAGTCCACGATTTTTCGCCTATCCTGTTCGTGAAGCTACCATACCCTCTGACTGACCATGGAATCAATTGGTATTGGCATCGCTCGCCGATTCTTTCTGTACCATTTGCACTGCTTGAGCTCTTGACAGCAATGAATAGCTTTTTTTGGTCGAGCATACACTTGTCCAGCCTACACTTGTCCAGCCTGGTTGCTCTGTTGAGTTCGATAATAAAAGCAGATGTCCCTATCGCCACCCCTGTCCGTGACGCTGTCAAACCCCTCTTCCTGTCAATGCTAGGGTATCAGCGGCACTTGGCGGTTTTTTAATATCATTTCCACAGCTAGAGCTTTGGCAGCAACAGCTACGGTCGAGAATGTATCGTTCAGCTTGATGTGTGTCGCTCGGTCGTCCGGATAAAGCGCGATAGTCAGATACCAATCGACAACGCCCTCAAGCCAGAGCCAGAGATCCCAAATTTGGCATGCGCAACGACTATCAACCCACATCATCCACACCCACCTCCATCACCGGCTCATCATCCCTCAACCAGCCACTTCTCTCCGCCCTCGCCTCAACCTTTCTCCTGCTCGCCGCCTCCATCTTGTCGAGCACCTTCTTGGCACTGTTAAACAACCCCCCTGTCTGCTTGCCGCAGGCAAAGCACTTGCTATTCTTGGCAAACCGCTTGATGGCGCACGAAGAGCAAAAGTAATGCCCACACCGTGTCACGACCGGATCGGTAAACGGCTGTCGACAGATCAGACAGGCAAACGGCACCTCTTCGTCCTCCGACTCCTCGGGATCCGAGAGGATATCCTGTCTGCCCCTGGCCGTCGAGTTCGGAAGAACGTCCAGCTGCCACCCTGCCAAATAGTCCGATCGGTCGTGTAGGAACTTGCATGTGTCTCCGAATCCACAGTAGCCGGTCTCTTTGTAGTCTTTGCAAATGTCAGGTTGGTAGTCCATAAGTGAGGTTGTTCGAACGGTGGTGGTCTGTCGGATTGGTCCGCGGGAACGCATTTTAGAGGACGTGCCGTCATCGCGTGCGGCTATGTAGGAGGTATACGATTTGGCACCACGATAGAGTCCGTCTGCGTTGCTGCTTTGCGGTGTATCTTTGAGTGCGGACGAGGGAGTGTCGAGATCCCAGTCGCTGTGCTTGGTTGCATCGTCGCGGATCTTTTGGAGGCTGTCGCTGGTCGTAGAGGTGGTGCTATAACAATCTCGATATGTGGGTTTGGCAGTGTCGGACTCTAGCGCGTACTCGTCATCGTCTGCACGATCGTCTGCGAGCTTCTTACGATGTACGGGGCCTGTGGATTGTACGAGCGGATTGTTGTTCGAACGCTTCTTCTTGATCACGACTGTAGAGTGGGAATCAGGATCGTCGCTATCCGAGTCGCTTGCTGACTGACTGCGCGAGAGTCGAGAGGGTGCGGGTATTGTGTCTGAGGATGATGATGCGGGAGTGTCGACCTGGGACGGAGTGGACGTGGTGGCGCGAGAAGCGGGTCCGCGTTTGCGCTTGAACACGACAGTTGGGGACGCTGCCCCACCGGGTTCTGCAGATGCGTCCATGCTGACTGCAGTGAAGTCTCCTAAAGGTGGAATAGATACAAGGATGCGTAGGCTGATGGTGGCGGCATGAGAACAAAGCGTCTCGAGCATGAGGTGCACATAAAGTTACTCGGCTTTCGGATCTTGGTAGGCTCAGTCGCAAGTGGAGTGGAGCTTTATCGTGCGATAGATGCGATTGCACAGACCCTTTTCGGCATTGACTCACAGAAAAATGGGGGAAAAAATCTTCTTTTTCTTCTCAGCTTTTTGGCTCGAGCTTGTCCTACTTTGGAGAGAAAGGACAAGAGAAGGGTTCAGCGTCGTCCTACGCTCCTTGCCTCTTGACTTGTTAGGAGGGCAGTCAACCCTTCTGCACCTTTCCGACTCAATCGTCAGTAGCAGAAACCTCGTCGGTGCTGTTGCTTGGCGATCCAATTCTTCAATCGTATCCCCTGTCTTCAGCTTCTGGTACAGCGACGAACAAAGTGAGAATCTCTGCCAAGCCTTGGTCGAGCGATTTGAATCCTTTCCGGCTTGCTTGCTGCTTGCGTAGCTCAACGTCTGACCTTTTTACTTGCTTTGCTCTTCTTGGCCATCCTTTGTACGACCCTTTGGATCCTGCTCGACAACCAGGAGGCTCTCTGACTCCTCTCGCTTCTCCTAGCTACGGACTCCTCTGTCTCCACCTGTAGACAGTGACCCTCGCCCAGCTCCATTTTTACAAGATGCTGTCTTTGATCGGCTCTTCGCTTCTTCACCCCTCCAAGCGCACCCAGCTTTTGGAGAGAGCCAACGCCAAGCTAGGCGGCAAGCTCGCGTCCATCGATGCCGTCTACCTGCACTTTGTCAACCCTGCTTCGGAACAGGCCAACGCGGTCCTTGCCGATACCAGCAGCCCTCAACGCAATGTTCTCGACAGCCTCCTCGTCTACGGTGACAATGTCGACCTCGCGCACACCCGTCCCGCCGTCCAGACCATTCTTTCAGGCGCCGCTTCCACTGGCTCAGCTCAGCAGACCGTCCTCTTTGTGCTACCACGCCCAGGAAGCATTTCACCCTGGTCGAGCAAAGCTACCGACATTGCTCGCATGTGCACTCTCAAGGAGTACGTTGACCGTATCGAGCGCGGTGTCGCCTTTGTCCTCGAGTCTGTCGCTTCCTCCACCTTCGAGGCTGCCGACATCGCCAAGGTGCACGACCTCCTCCACGACCGCATGACCCAGTTCATCTCGGCCGTACCTCCCACCGCCGACGCTCTCTTCCACAAGGCGCAACCTGCTCCCCTCACCCACGTCGACCTCCTCGGCGCCGATGGCACTTCGGATCGCCAGGTGGCCAAGCAGCGTCTCGTCGATGCCAACGAGAAGCTGGGCCTTGCCCTTGCCAATGACGAGATCGACTACCTTGTCGACGCGTTCATTGCCGGCAAGGGTGATGGCTCCGATGCGCTTCGCCGTAACCCTACCGACGTCGAGCTCTTCATGTTTGCTCAGGTCAACTCCGAGCACTGCCGTCACAAGATCTTCAACGCCGACTGGACCATCGACGGCAAATCCATGCCCAACACCCTCTTTGGAATGATCCGCAACACGCACAAGCTCCACCCCAACCACACCATCAGCGCCTACTCGGACAATGCTGCCGTCATCGAAGGCTACGAGGCCACCCGTTTCGCTCCTTCTCCCGCTGGCGGCTTGACCGTCTACCAAGGCATCAAGGAGCCCATGCCTTTCCTCGCCAAGGTCGAAACCCACAACCATCCCACCGCCGTCTCGCCTTACCCGGGTGCCGCTACTGGTTCTGGTGGTGAGATCCGTGACGAAGGTGCTGTCGGACGTGGATCCAAGCCCAAGGCGGGTCTTGTTGGTTTCATGACCAGCAACTTGCTCCTCGAAGACGACGGTCGTCAGCCTTGGGAAGAAGACTTTGGCAAGCCTGCGCACATCTCGAGCGCCTACGACATCATGATCGATGGTCCCCTTGGCAGCTCTGCTTTCAACAACGAGTTTGGTCGTCCGGGTCTCAGCGGTTTCTGGCGTACCTGGTCCGAGCGTGTCCCCGTCGACGACACCTCGAGCGAGGTCCGTGGTTACCACAAGCCCATCATGCTGGCTGGTGGTCTCGGCAACGTTCGTCCCAAGAACGCACTCAAGTCCAAGATCACTCCTGATGCCGCCATCATTGTGCTTGGTGGTCCCGGCATGCTCATCGGCCTCGGTGGTGGTGCGGCGTCGTCGATGGCCAGTGGAAGCTCTTCGCGTGCAGCTCTCGACTTTGCCTCGGTCCAGCGTGACAACCCAGAGATGCAGAGGCGCTGCCAGCAGGTCATTGACGCTTGCACTGCGCTCAGCGATGCGCCCGGTGTCATTGAGGGCCGCATCGGTGAAGGAAACCCCATCCAGTCCATCCACGATGTCGGTGCTGGTGGTATCAGCAATGCGCTTCCAGAGTTGGTTCACGACGCTGGTCTCGGTGCTCGCTTCGAGATCCGTGATGTGCTCGTCGACGATCCGTCCATGAGTCCCATGGAGATCTGGTGTAACGAATCGCAGGAGCGATACGTGCTCGCCGTCAGCCAGGAGGATCTTCCTCGCTTTGAGGCCATAGCCAAGCGTGAGCGATGCCCTTACTCGGTGGTCGGTCGCGCTACCACCGAGCAGGAGCTCGTCGTCACCGATCGTCTGCTTGGTGGCACTCCCATCCACCTTCCTATGCCTATTCTTTTCGGCAAGCCGCCCAAGATCGCTCGCCAGGCTCAGAGCAAGCAGCTTCTGCGTGTTCCTTTCGACTCGACCCTCACTTCGTATCTCCCTCAGATCAAGGACGATCCCGTCCAGATGTTTGCTGAGGCTGTCGACCGCGTTCTTCACTTGCCCACCGTGGCATCCAAGAACTTCTTGATCACCATCGGAGACCGAAGCATTACCGGCCTTGTGGCTCGCGACCAGATGGTCGGTCCTTACCAAGTCCCCGTGGCGGATGTTGCTGTCACTCGTACCTCGTACGGCTTCGACGAGAGTGTCACGGGTGAAGCGATGGCTTCGGGCGAGCGCACACCGCTTGCCCTTATTAGTGCAGCCGCTTCAGCGCGTATGGCTGTGGCTGAGTCGCTCACCAATATCGCCGCTGCCAGCATCGAGAGTCTGGAACGCATCAAGCTGTCAGCCAACTGGATGTGCGCTGCGAGCCACTCGGACGAGGGCGCTCGTCTGTACGAGGCTGTTCAGGCTATCGGTCTCGACTTGTGCCCCAAGCTCGGCCTCGCCATCCCTGTCGGTAAGGACTCCATGTCGATGAAGATGGCTTGGGAATCGGCGCAAGGCGACAAGCGCGAAGTCACTGCGCCGCTCTCGCTGACCGTGACTGCTTTCGGTCCTGTCGACGACATTAACCGCACTTGGACCCCACAGCTGCGCACCGACATCGACGACACAGTTCTGCTGTTTGTCGATCTTGCCGGCGGCAAGCAGCGTCTTGGTGGTTCGTGTGTGGCTCAAGTCTTCCGCCAACTGGGCCACGAGGCTCCCGATGTCGAGGATGCCGCGGTGCTCAAGGCCTTCTTCGAGGCATGCTACACGCTCAAGCAGTTGCGCGTGCAGAAGCGCGACGAGGGCAGCTTGGTTCTCGCCTACCACGACCGTTCGGATGGTGGATTGATCACTGCCATTCTCGAAATGTGCTTTGCGGGACACTGCGGTGCCGAGGTGTTTGTCGATGCTCTCGACGCCGAGCTGCGCGATCCGGTCGCTGCCCTGTTCAACGAGGAGCTGGGTGCGGTCATGCAGATCAAGTCGGCTGATGTCAAGGCCGTCTCTGCTGTGCTCACTGCTGCTGGTGTACCGTCGAACCAGCTTCATGTGATCGGACGTGTCACCCCTGACTCGCAGGAGATCAAGGTGGTGGCACGATCGCAGCCCTTGCTCTCGTCAACGCGCGCTACGCTTCAAAAGGCGTGGGCCGAGACGTCGTTCCGCATGCAGAGTCTGCGTGACAACCCGGAAACCGCAGCGACGGAATACAGCCTGATCACCGATGAGCTTACCTCGGCGGCAGCTTTGCGATACGAGCTCACCTACAACCCGCGTGAGGACGTCTTGGGTGCCTCTGTCCACTCGGCCGCATTGGAGGCTCGACCGAAAGTGGCCATCTTGCGAGAGCAAGGTGTCAACGGCCAGATCGAGATGGCTTGGGCGTTCACGCGAGCCGGCTTCTGCGCGGTCGATGTTCACATGTCGGACCTGGTGGAAGGTCGCTTGACGTTGGACCAGTTCAAGGGGTTGGCTGCTTGCGGTGGCTTCTCGTTTGGTGATGTGCTGGGTGCTGGCAGTGGATGGGCCAAGTCGATCCTGCTCAACCCTAGCGTCAAGGAGCAGTTTGTCGACTTTTTCCAGAAGCGCGCCGATACGTTTGCGCTGGGAGTGTGCAACGGTTGTCAGTTGCTCTCGCAGCTCGGTGTGGCCGGGCTGATCCCCGAGGCAGAAAACTGGCCGTTGTTCAAAACCAACGAGTCGGGACGGTTCGAAGGACGTCTTTCTACAGTCGAGATTACCAAGACCGGTGGGGCCAGCTCGATCTTCTTGTCGGATATGGCCGGTTCGGTGCTGCCGGCCATCATTGCCCACGGCGAAGGACGCGCTTCGTTCCGCAACCAGGGAGACTTGGAAGCGTGCAAGGCCAAGAACCAGATTGCCATGCAGTACGTGGATCAGCGATACCCGCTCAACCCGAATGGCTCGCCGGAGGGGGTTACGGCGATCACGGCGAATGGCGGACGCGTGTTGGCGCTGATGCCTCACCCTGAGCGGGGTGTGGCGCTGTCGAGCATGAGCTGGGCTCCGGCCGAGGCGTATGCCAAGGGCGAGAGGGGCTGGCAGGGTAAGGGACCGTGGTTCAGGATGTTTGAGAATGCCAGGAGGTGGGTTGATGCGCACAAGGTGTAAGGATGTCCGATGCTACCCTGTGAATAGGTAAGAAGAATTGTTTACGGTTTCGGTTTCGGTTTCGGTTTCGGTTTCGGTTTCAGTTTCTATCTCTCATCGTGCGTTGCTTCGTCTTTGACTCTGAGTTGCTTGTCCATGCAGACTGAGAACGATGAGTGTCAAAAAGAAATCTCAAATTTCAATCGTCGTCATCGTCATGATTGCTAGTCGCCTTATAGCTCGCCGACCTCACCACGCCCTCGCTCGGGAGCGCCCCATTGGCCATCAACAAATCCCTCACATCCTGCTCCGTCCCGCGTCTCCACAACGGATCTAGATCGAGCCTCACCAGGTTCGCCACCAACCGGCCCGCTCTGTACACCAGCACCGTCGGCAATACCTGCAGCGTCTTGGGATTGTACTCGTCAAATTCTTGCTCCGCCTCGTCTTCGTCCTGACCAAACCCGATCGCTGCGGCTTGAACTTGTAAGAACTTGGTCCGTGGATACACGCGTGCCAGACTCGCCAACGAAGCCGTGAGCAGATTGCACTGAGCCACTGCCTTGGAGTAGATGTGGATCACAATGGTGACCGAAGTATCTTCGTTGTCGATCGCCGAGACGTATCCGCGTTCGTCGACTTCGCGCAGGTGTCCAAAATAGCGGTCGGTGTTGGTAGCCTCGGTCGAAGTCGGAGTCGGACGAGCCTGAAACGCTTTCAGCTCGGCAATCCGCATCTCTCTGCGACGCTCTTTGGCCTGCAGATCGGCAATGGCGGCTTGACTGACACCTTCGTCGTCGCTGTCGAGGTTCTCCTTGTGAAGGCGAGCGGCTTGTTCGCGTTTCTCTCGGGCAAGCTGTTGGGTATACGTTTCGGATGATAGCGCCATGCTTTCGAGTTTACGGTTGGTAGCGTGCACCGAGGCAGTGCGTGCGGCCGACTCCTGCTGCGCCCGAAGCTGCTGATCTCGAAGAACGCCTTTGGGGCCGGTGTTGGTGGCTCCCTCTTCGCCCCGGTTGGCTGTGCGGGAGGATTGCAGGCCTTTGATGCCTCCACCACCGCTACCAGAAGCTGCAGCGGAAAGCGCAGTGCCATCGTCATCGTCATGGTCATAGTCATCGTTGTCGTCATCGGGAAGATCAGAGCCCAGCTCGTCATCGGTATTGGGAGCAGAAGCATCGGATGGCGGACGACGATCTTCGCGATAATTTGGCACGGGTCGAGCGTCGACGCCATGCAAGATGGCTGCTTCGATGGGATCGCCGCTGCCTGGCATGATGAGCAGTGATGGCAGTGATGGCAGTGATGGCAGTGATGGCAGTGATGGCAGTGAGAAAAGCAGAAGACAGGGTCAAGGAACGAGGGCTCGCTTTTTGAAAAGCGAAAAGAGAAAGCTTCCCGCCGTGGTCGAGCAAGTGGGCCGAATGGGTTGCGTATTATTCAGGAGAAGAGTCGAGATCAAGAGATGGTGGTGGACAATGACAAAGGGGTGTCGATGCAGTAATCGCAGTGGGGGTATAAGCTTTCTCGAGAGGCAAGCTCGAAATGAAAGCGTTGCGCACAGATTTGCTGTCAAAAGAAGTGAGCCCTTTGTGGTGACACGGTGCGTCGTTGGTGGTACATGCAGGACGAGCTTGACAGGTGTTGGTTGGTCTTGACACCGCTTCCCGAATTTTGCCAAATGTGTTGGCCGTCACAGGCGTAACAGTGCACTATAATTTCAAACTGCGACAGAGCACCTGTCGCACGAGTCACTTTGGAGTCACTTTTTTTTCGCCGCACTTTCGAGCGTTTCTTCTCGTGAAGCTCAGCTTGCATTCCCAAAAATTTGGCTGAGCGTCAGAAGACATTGAGACTGTGTGTGTGTGTGTGTGTGAGCTTTGCGTTGGTCTCGGGCATTGACAGCACTGGTATCTCCGCAGCAATCGCAGCGTTCTTCTACTTCAAACCACCATCTATCAGTGAACCCGCCCCTTGCACACCACATTTACCCGTTCGTATCACCCGTTCGCTGAAAAGGTGATCATTGTACGGCGTGGTGCCTTTCCTCCAGAATCATGGCGCAAACAAATGACTCGGCCGCCGTCTTCGGTGAGCACGACATCTCATCTACCTTCAACTTTCCCACAGAAGAGGAAAAGGTCATCCGATACTGGCGTGCCATCGACGCTTTCAAGACTTCCTTGAAACAGAGCCAGGGCAGGAAACCTTTCAGCTTCTACGACGGTCCTCCTTTTGCTACCGGTCTCCCCCACTACGGCCATCTTCTCGCAGGTACCGTCAAGGACATTGTCACTCGACACGCACATTCCACCGGTCACTATGTCGACCGTCGCTTCGGTTGGGACTGCCACGGTCTCCCTGTCGAGCACGAGATCGACAAGAAGCTCGGCATCAAGGGTAAGGAGGACGTCATGGCCATGGGCATTGACAAGTACAACGCAGAATGCAGAGCTATCGTCATGACCTACCAAAACGAGTGGAAGGACACCGTCGAGCGCATGGGCAGATGGATCGACTTTGACAATGGCTACAAGACCATGGACATCAACTTTATGGAATCCGTCTGGTGGGTCTTCAAGACGCTCCACTCCAAAGGTCTCGTCTACCAGGGTATCCGTGTGATGCCCTACTCCACCGCCTGCACCACCCCTCTTTCCAACTTTGAGGCCGGTCTCGACTACCGCGAGGTGCAGGACCCCGCCGTCACCGTCAGCTTCCCCCTCGTCGAAGATCCCAAGACCGCCTTCCTCGCTTGGACCACCACTCCCTGGACTTTGCCTTCCAACCTCGGTCTTTGCGTTCACCCCGACTTCAACTACATCAAGATCCACGATGACGAGCGTGACATGAACTTTATCATTCACGAAGACCTCCTCACCACCCTCTACAAGGACCCCAAAAAGGCCAAGTTCCAAAAACTCGAAACCTTCAAAGGGAAGGACCTCGTTGGCAAGGAGTACGAACCCATCTTCCCCTTCTTCCAGGAGCGCTTCAAGGGCCGTGCCTTCCGCGTGCTCTCCGACACCTACGTCACCTCGGACGCCGGTACCGGTATCGTTCACCAGGCTCCCGCATTTGGTGACGACGATCACCGCGTCGCTATCGCCCACGGCGTCATCACTCGCGACGAGACCCCTCCCAACCCAGTTGACGGCTCCGGACGCTACACGGACGAAGTGCCCGACTACAAGGGTGTCCACGTCAAAGAGGCCGACAAGGCCATTCAGAAGGACCTCAAGGCGCGTGGCCGTCTCATTGTGCAGGCTACCATAAGCCATACGTACCCCTTCTGCTGGCGATCCGGCACTCCACTCATCTACAAGGCCATCCCTTCGTGGTTTGTTCGTGTCGAGCCTGCCATCGAGAAGCTCGTCAAGAACAACAACGACACCCGCTGGGTGCCTGCCAACGTCGGCGAGGGTCGTTTCGGAAACTGGATTGCCAACGCCCGCGACTGGAACGTGTCCAGGAACCGTTACTGGGGCACTCCCATCCCACTGTGGGCCAGCGAAGACATGGAGGAGATCGTCTGCGTCGGTTCCGTTGCAGAGCTCGAAAAGCTCTCCGGTGTCACTGGCATCACCGACCTGCACAAGGACAAGATCGACCACATCACCATCCCCTCGCAAAAGGGTAAAGGTCAGCTCAGACGTGTCGAAGAGGTCTTTGACTGCTGGTTCGAGTCCGGTTCTATGCCGTACGCCCAAGCGCACTATCCTTTCGAAAACAAGGACAAGTTCGAAAAGTCGTTCCCTGCCGACTTTATCTCGGAAGGTCTCGACCAGACAAGAGGCTGGTTCTACACGCTCCTCATCTTGGCGACGCATCTCTTTGACACGGCGCCTTGGAAGAACCTCATTGTCAGCGGTCTCGTGCTAGCCGCTGACGGCAAGAAGATGAGCAAGTCGCTCCGCAACTACCCAGACCCCAACCTGCTCATCAATCAGTACGGTGCCGACGCCATCCGACTCTACCTCATCAATTCGCCCGTCGTACGTGCCGAGAACTTGCGCTTCAAGGAGGAAGGCGTCAAGGAGGTGGTGGCGTCGACTTTCTTGCCATGGCTCAACTCGTTCCGCTTCTTCCTCGGCTCGGTCAGTTTACTGGAGAAGGATCATGGCATCAAGTTTGTCTACCAGAACAAGGCTCAACTGTCGTCGAACGTCATGGACCGCTGGATCTTGGCGCGCTGCCAGTCGCTCATCAAGCTCATCAGCGAAGAGATGGCTGCCTACCGCCTCTACACGGTGGTGCCGCGCCTCGGAGAGCTCATTGACGAGCTCACCAACTGGTACATTCGTTTCAACCGTCGTCGATTGAAGGGCGAGAATGGTGTTGAAGACACCCAGGCTGCGCTCAACTCGTTGTTCGAGACGCTCTACACGCTTTGCCGCACCTTGTCGTCGTTCACGCCCTTCTTGACCGAGAACCTGTACCAAGGCCTGCGCAAGTTCCTGCCAGCACCTGCAGCGGATGACAAGGAGGACTACCGCAGTGTCCACTTTTTGTCGTTCCCCACGGTCAACGAGTCGTACTTTGACCCAGTCATCCAGCGTCAATTCAAGGCGCTGCAATCGGTGGTGGAGCTGGGCCGTGTGATCCGTGTCAACCACAACCTGCCCATCCGTGTGCCGCTCAAAGAGCTCGTCGTCTTCCACACCGACAAGGAATACCTGCAGGACGTCGAGTCGCTCGCCGACTACATCAAGGAGGAGCTCAACGTGCGCGACCTCGTGCTCTCCTCGGACGAAGCCAAGTGCGGTGTGCGCTTCAAGCTGTTTGCCGACTGGCCTGTTCTCGGTCGCAAACTGCGTAAGGACGTCGGTAAAGTTCGAAAGGGACTCGAAAGCGTCTCTTCCGACGAGGCCAAGAGCTACAGGGAGACGGGCAAGCTCAACGTTGCCGGTGTCGACCTTGTGGAAGGCGATCTGCGTGTCATCCGTTACGTCGAGACCAAAGACATTCAAGGCTCGTTCGAGTCCAACACGGACGGCAACGTCGTTGTTCTCCTCGACATTGAGCAGCGACCCGAACTGGCGTCCGAGGGTACCGCACGTGAAGTGGTTAACCGTATCCAACGGCTGCGTAAGAAGGCTGGTCTGGTGGCTACGGACGACGTCGACGCCTTCTACTCGTTCGAAGCTGGATTGGGACAAGCATTGGCCGAGTGCATCGAGAGTCAGCAAGAGACGTTCATGAAGGCGTTGCGCAGGAAGCCGTTGCCCGAAGCGGAGAAGCGAGCGGATGCCAGGGTGATTCTGCAGGAGGAACAGGAGATTGGAGAGGACAAGTTCATGTTGACGCTCGCCTGGGCTTAGATTGGTAGATTGAAATAGGAGGTATTTGGCCACACCCGAGCATGAGTGGTTGCAAATGTGATGTGCAGTAAAATTGCGTTGTGAGAGATGCGATGAGGCTTGAGAATACATTGACTGGTGCTACATGTGCGAGGTGGGAGGGTATACTGTATGAATGCGACAAGGAAGCGATTCAGCTTAGCGCTTCTTGGTGGAACCGAACCCACCAAAGCCCATAGCAGCCATCATGGCATCCTGGCCGGCTTGTGCTTCCGCCGTGCCTTGTTCTGTTGCGCTGTCTGCAATGTTGGATGCAGACCTCTTGAGCAACTTCTGCCGGCGTCTCTTTTCCCTTTTCTCCTCTCGCGCCCTCTCTTCTTGTTCAGCAATCTGTCTGATTCGCTGATCAAAGTCGTAGACCGGTTTGCCGCCTCCACCAGCTTTGGCCTCGGCTTCTTGGGTCAACCTGTCCAGCATGTCCTGGACCTCTTTCAACGTCGCCCTGTCCTGTTGCGTCGACTGGCCGATCCTCATCAGATGTACACGTCCATTGACATGGTCCAAATACGCCAAGTTGTCCTTGAGAAGCTTCCTACACACTTCGCAGTAGAATCCGGGACCCGTTTGACCTTTGCCATCTCCAGCGGCAAGGTCGACCATCAACGTCTTGCCTTCATTCCTTTCGAGATCGAGAGGAGCACGGCGCTGCTGCATCGCGAGCTCCGGTTCGGGCTGGTCGGATTTGAGCCTCTTGAGAGGTTGTAGACCCTGTGAACGTCGTTCGGCATTGACAGCGTCGAGTTCGGCCTGACGCTTTTCACGAGACATGGCTTTGCGTGAGAATTCATCCTTGTCCCATGTCCGACGGCTGGGTCCGACGCCTTTGCTACTTGCGTCTGCTCCGTATGCGCCGGACTTGGTTGGTGGTGGTGGTGGTTGCGACATGGCTGCTGGAGGGGGTTTAGGATGGAAATTGGGATGTGCAAGTGGGTGTTGCAAAGGTTGAAAGCTCGAACAGCTCCACTTTTTTTGTTGAGGAGAGCAGCCAGAGCGTCCCGACACCCGAACAGGCTGGAAAGACACGGTGATCGCGTCGAAAAGGCAAAATCGGCAATGGACAGATCGGGCGGCACGAAGAGAGAGAGAGAGAGAGAGATTGAGAGAGGGTGTGATCTTCTGGAGAGCGAGGGGAAAAATGGCAAAATTGTGACTGTAGAAAGAGAGAAGTGTGCTCAACGGGAGCGAGCACTGACCTTCGCGATTTGTTTTTGGTGTGTTTTTTTTTGCGCCTGTTGTGTCGGCCTTTGTGTCAGTCAGTCTTCTGCTCAGTCTGTGACAGACCAAGGCAAAATCCAAAATCATCGTCTCCATCACCATCACCACCACCACCACCACCACCACCTTCTTTTCGTGTTTCGCTTCTCCTCACCCTCTTCCTTTCGCTCCCTTTCTTCCCCATTTCCATCGCATCAGCAGCGCGGAAGGGCGTGTATCCGTCGTCTTCGTAGTCGTGTCGCGCGCCGAGCTCGGAGGGAAATAAACAACAGACGAGGATCCATCCCATCGTAGTCCAGTCACACATCGACGTAGTGGTGATCCTTCAGCTCCAACGTCAACTCTTTGACGTCTTCCATCATGTTTGGTTCTAGCGGCTTCGGCGGCTTTGGTCAGCAGAACAATCAGCAACAGCAGCAGCAGCAGCAGCCCACCGGTGGCCTCTTTGGTCAGCAGCCCACCACGCCTGCACAGACTGGGTTTGGCGCTTCCACTGGTAAGTTCGGACTCGAATTCATTGCTTCGTCATCATCGCTGTACATTCAAACTGACCAAACACGTTGGCGTTCATCTTCTTGTTTCATGCCGCGTCTCGTCTTACAGGCTTCGGATCTACAGGTGGCTTTGGCGCAGCTCAACCAGCGGCTCAGACTGGCGGTGGTCTCTTTGGACAACAGCCAGCTCAAACACAGACTCCTGCCTTTGGCGGATTCGGTGCCACCAACAACAATGCTTCCACCACTGGCGCTTTTGGCGCTCGTCCCGCTGCTACCACCGGCTTTGGTGGCTTTGGCGCCAATGCTTCCACCTCTGCCAACAACTCCTTCACTTTTGGATCCACGCCAAATCAACAGCAACAACAGCAACCCGCCACCGGTGGCTTCGGCTCGTCCACCTTTGGCGCTGCCGCTCCCGCCGCTGGTGGTATGTTTGGTCAGCAGCAGCAGCAGCAACCAGCTGCAGGTGGATTCGGCGCTACTGCAGGTGCCTTTGGCCAACCCGCCGCTGGCGCAACTCCCAGTCAGATCACCCAGGGTACTGCCACTGTTCCCTACGACCCGCTTCGTGAAGACTTGACCCCAACCGAGCATATCAAGGACCGTAAGAGCTGGGATGTCCAGCAGGCCATCAACGTCATGCCGGCGTACTCGCACTACAGCATCGAAGAGCTTCGTCTCATGGACTATCAGCAGGGCCGATCCAAGGGCAACACGGGCCCAGGCGCCACTGGCGCTTCCTCTACTGGTTTCGGCTTTGGTGCCACAAACACTTCCACCGGTGCCTTTGGTCAGCCCCAACAGTCTACCACTGGTTTCGGTGCTACTCCTGCCACGGGATCTACAGGCGGTCTCTTTGGTCAACCTCAGCAGCAGCAGCAGCAATCCGGCGGCCTCTTTGGTCAGCAAAATAACCAGCAGCAGACCGGAGGTCTCTTTGGTGCCAAGCCCGCCGCAACCGGCTTTGGCGCCTCCACATCCACCGGAGGTCTCTTTGGTCAACAGCAAAACCAGCCTCAGACCGGTGGTGGCCTTTTCGGTCAACAGACACAACAACAGCAGCCAACCTCCTCGTTTAGCTTTGGCTCTCAACCGCAGCAGCCGGCTGCAAGCACCGGCTTCACGTTCGGTGCCAATAACAACCAGCAGCAGCAAAACAAGCCCGCCTTCGGCTTTGGCGCTTCCACCACACAGCCCGGTCAGACCGCTTCCACTGGCTTTGGTTTTGGTGCCAACAACAACCAGCAGCAGCAGGGACAGACAAACACCGGCTTCGGTGCTGGCGCCACCGGCACCACTGGCGGATTCTCGTTTGGTCAAAAGCCTGCCACCGGTGGTCTCTTTGGCGGTGCGACCAGTCAGCCAGGTCAGACCGTCGGCGCTACCAGTACCTTTGGTGGCTTCGGTGCCAACAACAACGCAGCTACGCAGAACAAGCCCGCCTTCGGCTTTGGCAGCACAGGAGGGGGATTCGGCGCTACGTCTGGAGCTGGCACTGGCACAACGGCTGCCCCTGCTGCTACCGGAGGTCTCTTTGGCGCGGCTAGCACAACGCAGCCCACCGGTGGTCTTTTCGGCAGCAACACCAACGCCGCGGGAGGCGCAACAGGTACCACGGGAGGCTTCAGTTTCGGCACCAACAACCAGCAGGCTAACCAGCAGCCTGGTCAGACTGGCACCACCGGGGGCTTCGGAGGAGGTCTCTTCGGAGCCAAGCCTGCAGGTCAGACTGGCGCCCAGCCCGCCACCGGAGGTCTCTTTGGCAACACAGGCACGCAGACGGGTCAGCAGGGAACCACTGGCTTTGGGATGGGAGCGTCTACCAGTGGTGGGCTGTTTGGTAGCACCGCAAACAAGCCAGCCGCTGGTGGCTTCTCGTTTGGCACAGGCGGCGGATCCTCGCTCTTCGGCGGCAACAACCAGCAGAACAATCAGCAGCAAGGTGCAGGGGGTTTGGGAGGCGGCTTCGGTCAGACGCAGAACAACACATCGGGTGGTCTCTTTGGCCAGTCGAACCAGACCTCGACAGGTACGGCCGGCGGAGGATTGTTCGGCGGATCCACCAACACGGGAGGCTCGTCGCTCTTTGGCAACACCGGCGCGTCCAACACGGGCGGCGGCCTCTTTGGCAGCTCCACGCAGAACAACAACGCCGGCGGCGGTCTCTTTGGCGGTCTCGGCGGTGCACAGAACCAGCAGGCTTCCGGAGGTCTCTTCGGCCAATCGCAGCAGAATCAGCAGCAGTCGGGTTTGTTGCAAAACCAACAGCAGCAGCCGACCGTGCAGGCGTCTCTCGATGTCAATCCTTACGGAACCGATAGCCTCTTCGCCTCCAACCCGATCAACGGCGCTGCTGGTGGCTCGGCGGCCAATGGTGCCTCGCTTCCCTTCAATGTGGCACCCAAGAACAAGCCGCCTCTCACCACGCCCTTCCGCTCCAGTCCACGTGGTGCCAACAAGATCAACCGTCTGCGTGGCTCGACGCCGGGTGCATCTGGTCTTGGAAGCTCCAGCCTTGTACGTGAAGGTACGCCTGGATCGTTCCGAGAAGGCACGCCTGGTACCCACGCTCGCTTCGGCACTCCAGGACGCGGCGGCTCGCCCGCTCTCTTCAAGGGCCTGAGCGACGAGTACAGCCAGCCTTTGTCTTCGCAGGCCTTTGTTTCGCGACCCTCGGCAAAGCGGCTCGTGCTGGACGACGCAGGAGAGAACAGCTTCTCAGCCTCGCGCATCGGTCGCAGCGGCAGTGTGCCTCACTTTGACACTGGCAGCAGCCCGGCGGTCGGCTCGCTAGGTGCTTCGGCTTTCCGCAGCGGTACTGTTCAGCCTAGCTCGGCATCGCGCGTTACATTCAGTCCTGCGCTTGAACAGCGTGCTGAATCCGTGCGTCCCGGCGGAGGTGATCTTTCGTTTGCCTCGTCGCTTCCCTCGCGCCGTGGCAACTTCCTTGGCGGTGCTTCTTCCAGCGTCGTCGAAGACACTCCTCTCAAGACGGTCTCGGCAGCGGCTGCCAAGGCCAACGTGCCTCGTCAGGGTCGTGATCTCGAGTCGTCGTTTGCTGCTCCATCCAGCATCAACACCACTGGCGCCGCTACAAACGGATCTTCTGCTTCGACCGGCAAGGTTGGTGAATACTACACCGAGCCTTCGCTTGCTGCTCTTCGCACTGCCAACTACAACGAGCTCGCCGCCGTGCACAACTTTATCGTCGGTCGCAAAGGTGTTGGTCAGATCGAGTTCCTCGAGCCTGTCGACCTCACCTCGATCGAGGACCTTAACGACATTGTGGGTGGCATCGTCCAGATTCGTCTCAAGGAGGTGGTCGTGTACCCCGAAGAGGACGACTACGACCCTCGCAACCCCAAGGACGGCGCCAAGCGCAATTTTGTGCCCGGCATCAAGGCCAAGCAGGGCACAGGACTCAATGTGCCTGCTCGCATCAGTCTCGAAGCCTGTTGGCCTAACGACCGTGCTACTCGGGAGCCCATCAAGGATGCTGAGCACCCTCGTGTCAAGCAAATGATCAACAAGCTAAAGAACAAGCCCGAGACCGAGTTTGTCGACTTTGAACCTGCATCCGGCACCTGGACTTTCAAGGTCAAGCACTTTAGTCGATATGGATTGGACGACTCGGATGAGGACGAGGAGGCTGCTGATGCTGGTGCCAAGTCTGCCGCCGCTGCAAAGGCGAGTAGTGCCACCAATGCCAAGCGACCTGCCAGCAGGCGCCTTGCGTCCATGACTGCCGATGAAGATCTCTCTGATGAGGACGTTTCGGTCGTTGGCGGTGTTTTTCGTGGCCTGAGTGATGCTGGTGATGACGATGATGATGACGACGATGCGCCACCTCCATTGCGGACGCTCGACGATGGCGACATGGATACGGACGATGACGCAAGCCAGGCGGCTGCGGCGGCTGCGGCTCTCCATGCTGCCAAGCGTCGTCAGCAGCGCCAGTGGACGCCTTCTTCTAGTGCCACCGGCCGCGAACGTGGTGGCAGCGCTACGCCATCTCGAGCCATGTCAACAGTCGGCAATGCTGCCGAGGCAAGACGCGTGCAGGTGATGCAGGCGAGTTTTTTTGGGCAGGACGACAGTAAACCAGCTTCCGCTGCTGTCGTTTCTGCCAACCCAACGGGAGCCAGCCTGAGCCACAAAAAGACGCTCAACCTTCGACCCTCGGCGGCCGCATTGTCATCACCGATCAAGCCTGCCGCTTCTCTGCCACCGCCGGCTGCCGCTGCGTCTGTCGTTGCAAATGAGAGCAACCTTGAGACGACTGCAGCTCCACCTCGAAAAGCACAAGTGCAAGGGGAACCGCAGCCGCCCAAGAAGCTTCGCAAGATCGATGTGGCTCAGTCGGCTGCAGTCGCGGCGGACGGCGAGACGCTCGATGCGGGCCTATCGCTCGGACGCAGCTTTCGGGTTGGATGGGGGCCTGACGGTACCTTGGTGCACAATGGCAGGATCTTGGCTCAAAATTTTGAGACTTTGACCCAAGCTGCCAAGACGGAAGCCGATGCTGTGGCGTCGACCAATGCATCTACGCTTGTGTTGGAGAAGATCAAGCTCTTCAAGGATAGCGAGACATCAAAACAGGAAGCGGACAAGACCGAGAAGCTGCTCGGCGTTCAACTCGGCCATACCAATGTGGAGCTCGACGAGGACGGCATGCCTACGGCCTATACCGACTTTGCGACACGCTTCCGAGACTTTGCAGTGTCGTTCGAGCACCGCGATCGCAGCTTTGAGGCCAGCCTGTGGCGACTCGGGGTTGCGCTCTTTGACGAGATCGAGCTGCACGTACCCGACGGTGTCCCGACAGCGACGGCTGATCGCATCCGCAATATGCGCAGGAAAGCAGCGCTGTCCGACTGGCTGCGTCACACGGTGGCTAGTACGGTCGAGTCCGAGGCACGGTCGCACGTTGCTGCTTCTCGAGGTGCCGCCTTGCTGTTCAGCTACCTTAGCGGCAATCAAGTCGAGCGTGCTGTCAATGCCGCACTGGATGCCGGTGATCTGCGCCTCGCAACGCTGATTGCTCAGGCGGGAGGGGACGAAGAGGTTCGCGCCGACATCAGCGAGCAGCTGCTCTCTTGGCGCAAAGAAGGCGTCGATGCACACATTACGCGCGATCACCGTCGGGTGTACGAGCTGCTTTCTGGAAATGTGCTGGTCTCCAAGGGCACCGACACGCGCACGACCAAGGATCCGATCGACCAGGTGAGCGACTTACCTATCTGCGAAGGACTCGACTGGAAGCGCGCGTTTGGCATGTTTCTGTGGTACGAGTCGGCGTATGAAGCGCCGCTCGAGCATTCTTTCCGGCGATACGAGGCGCAAGTGGTTCCTTCACCTGCTTCGACAAATGCCGGCATCGCTCCTCCTTTACCCTGGTATCGGGAGAACTCGAGTTTGGGCGCTACTCGCCTGCGTCAGCTGCTGCAAAAACCTGGTGGCTACGACCGCGATGCGCTGTTTGAATTGCTCAAGCTGTACGTCGACCCCACTTACGGTTTGGAGCCGGCGCTCAACGCTCTTGCGTTTGGTCCGTCGAATGTCGACGCGCGTCTGCCTTGGCACTTGTACAACTTGCTGTCCCGCGTGCTTCAGCGACGTGACTTTGGTGACCGCATCGAGCTCGGTCTCACCGAGGATGGGGGGGACGATGCCATGCTCGACAATCAAGAGGCAGCCACATCCAGGCGGGTGCAAGGCAACTCTGCACGGGCAGACACGCTTGCGTCTGCCTACGCTACGCAGCTCGAGCTGATGGGTCTGTGGAAGTGGTCTGCATTTGTGCTGCTTCACCTCGAGCTGGGCGAGAGCCGCGAAGCTGCGATCAAAGCGCTGCTCGCCCGTAACGTGGCGAAACTCGACGACGAGCGCGATTTCCTGTGCGACCGACTGCTGATTCCAGAATCGTGGCTGTACGAGGCCAAATCGTTCGAGGCACGTGCGAGGGACGACAGATACAGCGAGTATCAGCTTCTGCTCAAGGCTCACAACTGGACGGCGGCGCACAACGTTGCAGCACTCCATCTTGCACCGGAGGCGATCATTCGGGGCGATCACGAGCTGGTCTCTGTGCTGTTCTCGCCTTTTTACCTCGAGGTGCAAGGGGACCCAGTCGACGAGATTGCAGGATGGGCGGATGGCGCTGCGCTCTTCATTGACTACGTTGCGGCTTCACGCGAGATTCCTTCGCTGGCTGCGCTACTCGCCGAAACCGAAACGCGACAGATGGCCCTCGAGAAAGCCGAGCGCTACGCATCGCGTCTCCCCACGCTGACAGCCGGCATCAATGCACTGTTATGCAACGATGCCTCCACCTCGTCATGCTTTGCAGCTGAAGCCAAAGCCAGCGAGCGAACACACATGGTTGCGCGAACCGAGATCATTGCTGGCATCACGAATCTGGCGAGAATCCTGGTCAACATCGCCACTACCTCCTCGAGCGCCGATGCGGCTGTAAAGGCGAAACTGGAGGCGATGGGTGCAGGCTTGTTGTCGAGCAACGCTGTTTCAGGTGGGAGCGAGAAGAATGGCGGGTGGGATCCGGCGGCCTTGGAGGTGGATTCGGTGCAGGCGAGTGCGGATGATTATCTAGGGTCGTTGGTCGCTATTGCTTGAAGCACGGAGGGGGGGAAGAAGAAGAAGATGTAGTACACGGCTTTGTCTGTTTGGATGAATAAACGATGTGAACTCTCAATAGGTTTGGATTGCAAGGAATGGCTGTGCTTGAGTGGTTTGTGGTAGGGTGTGTGTGCAGGGGTGGAAGAAGGGAGCTGGTGAGGCCTAAAGGAGGAGCGGGAACTTTTGAGTGTAGTTTGGGGAAACTTGGGATTGAACGCGGTGTTCAAAAAATTGCGAGACCCTGAGTAAGTTGAGAGGTGGTTGTTGTTCTTCCACGATATTTTTTTGGTCGTCACTGCCTACCATCATCGACGGCGACGAGCAAGTTTTTTTGCACTACGATTTGGCGAGAACCGAACACAGAGACCACATTTATAGCGAGATCGATACTCTGCAACCAAATCAGCCGCTGAAGACACACGCTGATACGCTTTACAACCAGAAGCAGATCTGCTCACCCTTGACCCGTCGCACCAAAGCCACGCCACAATGACCTCGGTCCACCCGGTCCTGACGCTTATCAACACATGCGATGCACTGGCACTCGAATTCGATACCACCTTTGAAACCTCGTGTCGCCTCCTCACATCCCTTGCCAACGGTTCCGCTGCAGACGGTCCACAGTCCCTCGACGACACCCTGATGGTCTTGCGTTCAACGCTCGACAAGTGTGAACAGATCGTAGGTTCCATGTTGAGCTGTATCTATCAGGATATTCCGCATCTGTTGGATCAGTTGGATAGTGTAGATGGTGGAAAGGGCATCGTGGGAAATTGGAACCCGAAACAGGCGTTGGATGGGATTTCGCAGTTGTTCTATGTACGTATGCGATGACCGTGATGCATGGATGGATGGTGGTGTATCGTTGGCTGACCTCTATCTCTCTGATCACATTCCCACACCCCCCCCCCCCGCCGCCGCCTCCGTCCATTCTCGCACCCCCCCCCCCCACGTCCCGGCCCCTTCGTCTGACGCACACCGCAGTCATACCAAGATCTGCTCACTGAAAAACGCGAGCTCCTCGCCGACTTCACATGCGAAGAAATCAACGCCTCGCAATTCGTCCATCGCTGGACCACCATCGACGCCAACTTAGCCAGCCAGCGCAAACAACAGGTCGACGACTTGGCCGATTTACTAGCGGCATTTTAAACGATCCATGTTCCCTCCTCCCCCACATCGTCGATAGAGGAAGGCTGGGAAGCAGGGTAGATTGGCGATTGCAAGCCCGCGCCACGCCAGAGCGGAAGGAAAAGTGGACAAGTCCGACTTTCGCGTCAGAACGTGTGTTTTTGGCATTGCGAAGCGAGACACTGCGGAAAAAGGTCGACTGTGTTGGTTGATGGTGCTCAGGCGAAACGCTTTGCCTGCCACTCGGCAAAAAGAGCAGGTGAAAGCAGACAGAGCTCAGCTCAAAGACACAAGCGCACCACATCTCTCCTTTCAAACGAAACCAGTATGCATTGGAGACATGCCTCACAACCCCCACACCAACCCCTGCCTCTGTTCACATGTACGCCTTGATCGCATCAACCAACTCGGCCCCAGCCTTGGCAAAATCCACCGGCGCCGCCCGGCTGATCGTATACCTCACCCTCGCCGTATCGTTAAACGTGTCCATCTTGGCGCGGCAGTTGAACAGATACATGCGATTCGCCGCGCGGTGCAGAGCCGCGTTGAACTCGGACTCGCTCTCCTCGCGCAGCTGGTGGAGCTCTCCCGCCGACATGCCGATGAGCTTGGTCGCGTCGTCGTTGAAGCCTGAGAGCCACAGCTGGCCGGTGGCGTCGGCGACGTTGGTCGAGAGGATGTAGCGGTATTCAGGCGCCGGATAGGAGCGGTCGCACTTCTCGCAACGCCAGTTGTTTTCGTGGTCGAGGCTGACTTTTTTGTTGCATCCGTCCGAGGGGCAGGCTGTGTAGTAGAGATTCTCCTGTTTGATGTATACCACTGTAGCACGCACGTTGAAGTAGTCGGGCTTGTCCGACATGCCCAGGTTCTCGTCCTTGACCTGGGCGATGCTTCGTCTCTCGGCCAAATTGCCGCCGGCTCCACCTGCGGCACCCAGAGCACCGCCGCCGACGCCGGCGTTGGTGAAAGGCTGGAACTGGGCGTGGGCCCCGTCGTTGTCGTACCATCCGCGTAGAACGTGCGCCTCGGTAATATCCGGGTTGATGAGCATGGTCGAGCTCGAAAACATGCTGAGCGATCGGCCGCCAAAGTCGCCCACCTTGACCCCCTTGAAGGCGATCACGGGCTTTTCGTCGACTCCGGCGTTGTTGGGGAACGTCTCTGCGTTCTTTCCCCACAACGTCAGCCGCACGCTGCGCTGGCCCTGGTCCACCAGCGTCAACTCGCGCTTCTGCACCGGTCGCTGCGACGCCTTGGAGACGATCTCGCTCAGCTCGCCGTAGCTGTCCAGCACACCGATCACGTCGCACGTCTGGTTGGGCTCGACGCTCTCGAGCTCGTTGATGCGCACAAACTCGTACTTGACCTCGGGCACGTCGGTGGCGTCGGTGCACTCTTCGATCTCGGTCGAGTTTTCAAACGTAATCTCGTACTCGTTCTGCAAGTTGCTGAACTGCTTCTTGGCAATGTTGACGCGGGCCTTGGAGATGAGGTAGACGTGATTCTCTTGCAGAAGCGGGTAGAAGCGGTCGACGGCGTCGTTGAAACCGGTCGCCTTGATTTCGCCACTGTCGTCGAGCAGGTTGACCGAGAAGAGCTTGCCTTCGCCGCGCTGGTTGGACCAGTGACGGATGTCCGACTTGGAAGTAACGCGAGCCTTGATGGTCCAGCGGTTCTGGTAGGGCGAGAGACCTTCGATCGGGTAGATGGGCATACCGGCGTGCACGCTGCTGCCACCGGGTCGGCCCGCACCACCTGCGGGTTTAGCAGCGCCGCCCATGGCCGATGTAGCGGGAGTAGTTCTGCCGGCAGAATTGTTGCCCAGCGCACTGTTGCCGAGAGTGTTGGCGCCGCCAGCGCCGCCGCCGTTCTCCTGCTTGACACCGCCTTCGGCCTTGCCGGCCTCCTCGACATTGGTGGGATTACCGAGACGCTCAGCGGTAGGCTTGCTTACGACGTCGAGATCGAGGAGGATGAGAATGCGACGGCCTTGGACCGTGTTGCTGGCGTACTGCGAGACGCGGATAAGGCAGTGCCTTTCGAGCTCGCCCGATTCGACCAAGGATCGTTTTTGAGTGGCAAGCATTGCTTGAGCGTAGTGCACGCCGTCGGATACAATGATGCGATAACGGTCGCCGACATTGGATGCGGAAGTAGCGCTAGCCTGGATTTTTTTGATGCTGAGGATTTGGCAGACGGCATTCTGCGCTCCGGTGGAGGGGTCCGAAGTCTTGATCATCTGGGCGATGGCGCCCTGCGAGAGGTCGTTGAGCGACATGGCTGTGGAAGTTCTGTCTGTCGCCTGGGAGGAGGAGGAGGCTCGAGTGAGAGGTGCGGGTTCAAGTGCGAGCTGTCAAGGAGTGAGCTTGCTGCGCGGGCGAAAGCACAGCAATGAGTCGTGCGCAGCAGATGCGGTTGCTGCTTGTGCAAATGTAGGTGACGGTAGACAGTGCCGCTAATGGTGGTGGAGACGTCGAAAGAAGGATGGACAGCAGCGAAGATGATGGTGTGGTAAGAAACCGATGGCCAGGTTGCAGCTCCACTTGTTCTTCTTGCTGCTCATGTCGAGGCTGAGTCGCGAATTGACACACGTTCTGCTGCGCATCTTGATTGCGGGTGGCGCTTCCAGTAAAAAATGCGGCACCACTTTGGCTCATTTACGCGCGCGACGCGTTTCTGAGAGATCAAAGACCAACACTTTCGATTCAACTCGCACGACAGTCGTGAGTCGCTTGCCGAAAAACAGTTCATAAAATCATCGACTTAACATCTTTCTTCCAGCCAGCAAAATCAAGATCGGTTCACTTCCGCAGCCGCATGTTGAAGAACCCATCCGTGCTTGCTTGCTCTCTTTTCCCTTTCTCCCGTGACTGCTTACGATGACAGACTCAAGGATCATCCTTGCAACAACAAGCTCCGAAGCCAATGACCCGCTTGTACACAATATTCTGCACATCGGTCCGATGCACTTGTTCAATCTAAACCCTTCTTTCGAAAAACGTCAGGATAATTGCTGAGCGACGCACGGATAAGACAGGGATGGGAAGGCGACTCTAGAGTCAAATTTACTTTGTTTCACCGTCGAGAGCAGAAGCCTGCCTTGCGCTGAAAGGGTGCAAAGCGATGTGAGGTTATGCGATGCAATGTTGCAAAGCGATCCTTTTTACCCGGTAGCTCAATCGGGCTCATAACGAAATGTGGCCTGACTGTGACCGAGAAGCAGCGTGTCAGCGATGGCAAGGCCACAAGGAGCAATGTAGATCCGGTTACCGGTCTTGGCTGCAGCAAGGACAAGATCGACAAAGTGGCTGATCATCGCGTGGTCATAAAGCCGGGACCAATCTGTGAGACTCTCGAGAGCAGGCATTGGAGCATGTGTGTCCAAGAACATATTCATGTAACTCGGTCAGCTTTTCGTCCTCCGCCGTGCAGCATGGCTTGCAAGCGTGGACGGGGCGGCCTAACTCCAGTGTGATCTGCATGCAGATTGTGGAGCTCCAGACTCCGCTCGCTTATGCAGATGAGCATTACCTGACGATGTGCCTTTTTTGGAAGCCACACAGAGTCCAGTTGTGCGGCTGACATTGCCGTCTCTTTCTCTTTCCAAGTTCAATTTGGCCATCGTCCATCCCATATATTGTACAGTACTGAACCATAGTATCGAGCAGCACAGACCTGCACATCCTCAGAAATCTGAGTGTCCCCTAGGAGGGCTGAGCAGTACCAAGACGCCGTCAACGTCGATATTCGAGAATTTCAGCTAGAGCTAGAAAATTCCCAACAGAAATGGATCACTCGGAAAGCCTTGACCAAACAGCCATCTTCCACAGCATAAGTCAGATCAGAGTTCCAGTGACACAAAAAGGCGGCTGCATTTAATCCATTCTGTCCTGTCCGGAAGAAGAAACTGTGTTGAGACACTAAAATGCGAAGCGGCGTCAACAATAGAGCATTGGCTAGCCTAACAAAAGGCAGTTCTTCCAGATACAAAAAGGCTTTGTTTTGACGTCTCACCGACGTCTCCCATCGTTTTGCCCGACTGTGATATTCCGTTATCTTTACTGAAAGCGAAGAAAGGGAACCTCGCTGTAGTAACAACGATAGAACAGTCGAAACCGACACGCTACGACGTGGGATCGAAAAATGGCTTTCCATCTCCGCTTCCTCCACAGCTACGTCGGAGAACTTTTGACAACGGGAACATGCATGCAAGACAGCCACCATGCCTGCTTTACAGACCCTGGCGAGGGTCCTGAGGATGACCAGCAGAGTGACGGGTGTCTCGGGCCTGTCTAAAAGTGCTCTGCGGCTGTATCCTTACTTACAGTACAGTCCCACTTGGTCAGCGACTGCCAACATCGAGCCCAGCATCGATGCGAAGCCACTTCGCTTCGACACCATCTGGACGAAGGGCTAACCCAGCCGCTTCCTGACGCTCCCGTGGCGGAACTGTCAAACGAAGCCATGATGGGCTATGCGCACTTACGCGGGTCGACCAGCTATCCCTGAGCAATAGGTTGTCAAATTCAGAGTTAGTGCATTGCAATGGCTTTTGTCTAGTCACACTGTCACAAAGATCAGCTTGCGTCCTACGAGACTCTTCGGTCTGCGACCAGATGAAGCAGACGGAAAGCCCTGAGAGCATCAAACGATACAGTGACAGAGTCAAGAAGCCAGCAGAAATGCGAATCTTTCAATACGGAAAAGAAACGAAAATCGAAAGAAAAGACAAAAAAGGAATTGGAAAAAGAACAGGAAAAAAATACCCGGTCCCTATCCTGATGCTGGATCTCGTCTTTGGCTTTCAACAGCTTCCTGTCAAGATCGATCTTGTCGGTGTCTTCAAGAAGCGAAAGCGAGGCTGCAAACCACCAAACATATCAAGATAAGGTAAGGCGACTAGTTTTGGTGGAAAACAGCAAGACGTCCATGCTATCTTCGATGAGAAAGTCCGGACGAATCCTGCATTGACTTCTTGGTCCGCAGGGAGATCGGGTCTTGCAACAGCGTTCGGCTTTAGCCTGCATTGCTGGTCGAGAACGTACACAGCTTGCAGGTGGATCAACCGCCACCTGGCGCTCTGCACGGGCACGGGAGACTGTGCGCATCCAAGGGCGGCATGTTTCAAGCTCTGAAATGGAGCGCAGATGGGGTCAGAACGTGGTTGAGGCTTGAGTACGTAAAGTGGGGGGCGAGACGTCCCAACCTAGGTTCATGCAAGCGCTCAGGAGTTGACCGCTTGAGCAGCAAGATTCGCACCCAGCACGATCAACACGGTGTGCAGGTGGTTTGATCTTCACTTCGGTCGAGGCACCAGCCAAGACGCTCAGCTGTCAGTTAAGCGTGGCTCGTCTCCAGCCTGGAGTTTATCGACCTGTAGAAGATGATCTCCTTTCGCGAAAGAGCTAGATGTTTTTGGCCCTACTTCCACAAACGGAAACAGAGGTCTCTCAGGGATTTCAGTCGTGTCGACCTTTAGCAACAAGGAGCTTGAAGGACGGATCACCGCCTGCGACAAAGCTGAGCTGGAAATTAGCTTAGCACTCTGATCACACGAGGACATTTAGCATTGTCGTTGGCCTGTACAATGGACATGTACTGTACGAAGCCACTAAAAAAAGCACAACCAGATGCGACGTTTTGGCGCGCATTGCATACTTTCAGTATAAACATACCGGATGGAGATCGATTGGAGCCCGTTCTCGTTGCCTTTCTCGTGCTCGTGGGTGGGTCGCTGCCTCTGCTCGAAGACCTTGGTGGTCATCGCAAGCTTCCGGAAAGGCGACACAGTCGTAAGATGAAGGGGGGGGATATAATAAAAATAAAAAAAGGAAGGGAAGGGGAACCGGAAAAATAAAAATTATTAAAAATGTCGATTTTCTGATGTTTTTCTGGTGGATATTCTTTTTTTTGGCTTTAGGTCTGCAGGTGGTGGCTTGCAAGGCAGCAAATCGAGTCTCCGCCCGGACGTAATTGGCCGAGGCACAGGAGGATCCCATCGAGGGCAGTGCATCAATCAAGGAACCACTTACTTGCCCCCTCGCTGCTGCAAATGCAAAAGGCAGGTCAGATCCCGTCTTGGCTCTTTCTGTATCGCTGCCACGTTCACAAGGGTCGCATAAACACCCGCAACCCATGTGGTTCCCCGTATCGCAGTGCGAGACAGAGGAAGAACAACCAAGCTGCCGAAAAGTCCAGTCTCCGCTCGACGAAAGATTTTTCGCAATTGGAAATATATGCACTGCTATGTCGATCGGTTTTCCAGTTTGAGTGCATTCAACTCTACCATTACCATCGTCTGCCTCGTGGATAGCCGAGGAGGAGAGCGCTCGGACGCACGAGTCCGGACCACGTTAATTGCAGTGTTGCTTGCGTTGTGAATGCGAAAAGGGTTTCGTGACGGTGTTGGCAGGCTTCGGTCCGGACCAAGGGATGCAGGGTGGAGCAACGTGGGAAAGAAAAGCGCAGCTGACACAGTGAGCAGAATGCTGAGCTGCAAGCATCTACGGTCGATTGCACTGGGTTCCCGTGTCTAAGATCGTGAGTATCAACAAAGGAGAGAGGAAGAAGTTTTTCCCCCTGGTCTTCTTCCAGATGCACTCACACGCCACAGCAGCTGAGCTTCACTTCAAATTCGAAAGCGTCAGGCGTCAACACCAAGTTTCTTAGTCTCTTCTGCTCCGATCAAGCGCTCGTTCGGTGGCTCCGCCCATGCCTTTGGCTGTTTACCTTTTCGCTGAACGCGCTCCTCCGCAACAGTGCACGTCTTCCTCTCTCCCTTCCTCTCTGTGTGTCCTTCCATCACAGCCGTCGAATCAGGCAAATATGGTATATAACCCAACCGCTGAAGCTCTTCCGAAAATGACGTTTCTTTCCTTCCTCATCAAGCACTCCTCTCTCTTTCCAGACTTTCTTTCCCTTTTCCAATCCCCCTCCCCACTCTTCCCCTTGGGTCCCTAGCCGTCTAGCTAAGTAGCTACCTCTACTTTACAACAATGCGAACCTCCGTCCGTGCCGCTCTTCTCGTCGCCGCCGCCGCTCTTGTGGCTCTTCAGGTGGCTCAGCCCGTTTCGGGTCACCTTGTCGACCGTGAGGTGTTTGAGAACGTTACTCCTACCCTCTACGACTACTCTCGTCGAGACGATGCCGCTGCCACTGCCATCCCCACCACCACCTCCAACACTGCCAGCCCCACTGCCACCGCTGGTACTAGATGCCAGAGCGCCTCGGACTGTGCCACTGGCGCTTGTGACGCCGGCAAGTGTGTTCCCATGAAGGGCGAGGGCCAGAACAACTCGTTCTGCACCAGCGACGCTCAGTGCAAGTCGTCGTCGTACTGCTACCGTGGTTCGTGCCAGGACATCAAGCAGGACGGTGCCAACTGCTACAAGGACTCTGGATGTGCTAACGGCAACTGTGTAAACAAGAAGTGCGTCGCCAACGCCTCGCAGCCCCTCAAGGCCGCCTGCACCAAGTCGACCCAGTGCACCAATGGTGCCTTCTGCTCCAACGGCGCCTGCAAGACCATCCAGCCCTCCGGATCGTACTGCTACAAGGACCAGGGTTGCACCTCGGGCTACTGCATCAACAACAAGTGCTCCAGCCGTGGTCTTGCTAACCAGGGACAATTCTGCGACAAGAACGCCGGTTGCAAGTCCAACTTCTGCTTCAAGAGCGCTTGCCGTGCTAAGCGTGCTCGTAACCAGCCTTGCTCGCTCGACGACGCTTGTGTCTCGGGCAGGTGCCGTAAGAACAGGACTTGCGCTTAAGCCTTCGGTTCTGCTGGTTCGCGCTAGACCTATACTTCATCTTCATCTCGCATACACACCCTGATAGCCTGGGATAAGCCCCATCCCCCTCTCTCTGTTTCCCCTTTTCCCCCTTCTCCTATTCCCCCTTCGTCACCTTCTCTTTATCTTCTTACTTCGGGAATAATAGTTATGGCTTCTGTTCCCTTTTTCTTCTGGTTCTGATCGTTCGTTCCCAAAGTTCTGGTTTCCGGTCTTGTCTGTTAGGCTCATCTTCGTTTTTCATAGCGTTCTGGCTGCAAGAGCGCGGATCTTTTTTAAAGTACCGTGCCGACGTCCCGGAATTCCAAAAGATTCGTTTTCGATCTCCAGAAGTCTACAGCGTGCCTGCCGTGTTTACGGAAAGGAACTCGGCGCGGTGTGTTCCGACAAACACAGGGCAGAAAATGAGAGAAAAGATAGGCATCTTCGCCAAAGAAAGTGTGAGAGGAGAGGGTCAGCATTTCTTTTCATTTGCCTTGACAAGGAGAGATGCGGGAAATAAGGTGGAAAAGATCCAGCTTCCCATCGCACCTTGCCAGTTTTCGCAGAAAAACATGTCTAGCTGTTTCAATGTTGACTGTCTGGATGTCAAGACCGCTAGTGCGATCTCTGTCAAAGATCTCATCTAGCAGCAGGTGGTGACGGAGTCCGACGTGCAATCGAAGAGGAGGAGCAGGAGGATCGACACAGCCAAAAGCGTAGATGTCAAGTACTGCATCCTCCCTCGGCTACAATTTCTTGACCGCATTCTGACTCGGTGACATTTTAAATTTGACAGTAAAAGACATGCACGAGCGATCCCGCGCAAATCGTTGGAGCTGCATGCGAGTCGGAGAGACATGGGGCGGAGTTTTTACGTGGTTGACCAGCTCAACGCACCAACCTTCTGTGGTGTGGGTGTGCCGCTGTGGCCTGGTTTGGTTCCACTCCCTCCGTCTCGGAGCGTCAACACGAAATGCTCGTGGGAGTTGATGAAAGGGGATCTGACGTTCCCGTATTGATTTTGGCGATCAGTCATACCGCATTGGTCGTGAAGGACAGCTGATTCAGGCATACTGTAGGTACAATCGGAGATCTCCTTGCCGGTTTGGGGAAGTCAGTTAAGCCCGATCCGAAGAAGATGGCGCATCACGATTTCATCGGGTCTTAGCCTCCTCGTTGAAGTCGGGATTGCAAGCTGTGACTCACAGCCGCAACGACAGGCCCAGAAGAACGAACCCTCGTCATCGGATAAACACGCAAAGGACCAAGATCGAAAGAAAGAAAGAAAGAAATGCATGGCCAATTCAAGCTGAACACTGGTAACATAGACACGCACGACAAAGCCGCTGATCACTCATCGTCATCGTCCAAGCTCTCCTCCGCCGAAGCCTCAGCCTGAAGCGCAGGGATCGGCGAATGATACACCAGCACCGGTTGATGCTTCTTGAACGCATCGTGAGCGATCGTAACTGCCTCTTCCAAAGCCGCTGGAATCGCTGTTCCCTTCAACTTGTTGAGCGTAGCACCGTACAGACAGTTGTCTGCGTCAGTCTGGTCCTCGTCGACGGTCGAGTACGGTGGGACGTTTCGTGCGTACACGTTGGGCGTGTAGTACGCTTCCTCCTTCTGACCGGGAACCAGGAAGCCACCGTGGAACCAGAAAGGTTTCTCACCAACGGCATTCGCTTGCTTCAACTTGCCCACTGCTCCCCTGCTCTTGCTTGCGCTTTGCGATTGGAAGATGGAAAAGTACTTGCGTGACAGTTTCTGCTGCGCAGCTTGAGGAGAGAGGAACTGGAGGGTTCGAGGCGAACAGAGGAGGGGAGAGTGATCATCCCATTCGCCGTCGAATCGTCCAATGGCACCTGGCCAGGTGTTTTCGAACGCATACTCGATATCCGCAAGCTCAAATGCGAGCCAGAGACCTTCGTTCATCATCTTTGGGTAGGCACCCCAGAACATGGCTCGCACCGGTTTGCGTCGCATCCAGGCATTCATCAAGAGGGCAGAGAGCACACCCGGTCGTGACTTGTCGAGCACTACCACGTCCATGTCCATTCGTGATGCGATGGTGTGCGAGTAGAACGCGCTTTCCGCCAGCTGTTTGGAGGGTGTACCTTGGTCGATTTGGCGCTTGAGGAAAGAGACGAGGAATTGGGACCCTTTGTCGACTTGTTTCGCCTTGCTGCGAAAGAAGAGGGTTCCTGTGCTGGAGAAAGTCGGATGCGAGAAGAGCTCGGTCGGATTCTGAAGAAAGACGACTTGGGGGTCAATCACAACAATCTCTTGGAAAGACGACGCGAGCAGAGCCAGCGACTGGCGCTCCCACGTCTCCTTGAGGCCGGGATAGCGACCAGCGTCATCTTCAAGCTCGCGTGTAAAGTGGGTCGAGGTGTCGAGATCGTGTACGCTCACTCGTCCGAGCGACTTGAAGATTTCCGCCAGAGCCGGGGGCAGCTCGTCTTGGGTATGGTGCCAAACTTCGACCGGCAAAAGGCAGCCATGGAGCTCTCGCAGCACCGTGATGGCCTGGATCGCAGCTAAAGCGGTGTAGCGCGACACAGCCATCACGATACCCCTCCGCTTGCCACCTCTCGCATCATCCTCAACCTCTGCTGCTGCGAGAAGTTGGGCAGTCTGATTCGCACCCAGCTTTCCCGACTTCTTCAATTGCGCCTTGACAATTGACTCGACCGTCGGCGTCGAAACGTGCGCCGATTTCTCGCTGCGTCCATCGAAAGGCGATGTCGGAGCGACCTCTAGCGCCTGCTTTCGAATCTGAGCTACGCCAGGTGCAAACGACCAGAGCTTTTCTTCAATGCGCTCCAGCCTGCCCATCTGTCCAGTCCTGGCCATCTCTGCATACGCATGCGCACGGAAACCCATCTCCTTGAATCCATAGCGCTCATCGACCTCGACAGGATGCGAGACAATGTAGTCGGTCCAGATATCGTGGGCTGCATTGTCGAGTTCTCGAACGTGCATGCTGTAGAGAGGCGAGAGCGAAGGACGTACTTGAACAGCTAGCCGCAGGAGGTAGAAGACGACAGCCAGGAGGCAGAAGGCTTTGATTTTGCCAGGGGACAGGCGCAGCCTGAAAGAACCGGCGCCCTGTGGGCCGAGCATGTTGGAGAAGTTGGCCACTACCATGGTCTCCGCTGAATGCGTCTACTGTGATGAGGTAGGTTCCTTCGCGATGTATGCTTGTGTCCTTGATGGTGTGTCTAAGCAAAGCCTGGCGATTGCGAAGCGAAAGACGACGTCCAAGTAGCCTTTGAAGGAAAGCTCGTCGGCAAAGCGCGCAATTAGCCGTGGGAGCTGAACGCGAGCGCTCTTGCAATCTCTCGAGGGTCGATGGAAGATGGTGGACAAGACTGAAAGATCGAGAGGTTGCCTGCATTCAGAGGACAGCTACGAGATCCGTCCGAGCATATTTTTCAGAATGCCGACATGGTTTCACGAAGAAAGAAAGCGGGACAGCACTCCGCCCCTTTCGAAAATCCTCATCGGTTCTCAGGCTATGCATTCAAGAGAGGGACAGCATCAGCGCCAGGGCAGTGTCATTCGTTGTTGTTAATCCGTCGTACCCGCCCGGACAAAAGCTTCGGGAATTGTCAAGGTCCTCTTCTTACGGTGCCGAGTCGTATCTTGCCAGGGTAAGTTGATGCAAAGACGAGGAGCAGGTCTCCGTGTTTGACGCGATCCCCAGACCCTTCTGCGCCTCGGCAGGGAGGGAGGAAGATCACTTAATTCATGAAACAAACGTGGCAAAAAGGACAACAGCAATTTCGAACGTTACACCAACGCAGCACATCAAGTTACAAACTCCGAGAAAACACCTGAATCCCGCGCCTGTGGCTCCTGTCAGCCTCGAAAGCAACGCCCTGCCACGTCGGTCGGAGGTCGAGGTTATGCGATGCACTCTGCGTCGCTTTACATCAAATGCTACATGTTCTGGAATCCTCCCCAAAAGAAAAAGATGGCTTGGCCATGATCGCGCCTTTTTTATTGTTTTTGACACTTTCAGTATTTCGGTATAGTACGGTGACGGTACGATGAATTTGCAGACCCGAGATCCGATGTATAAGCACAAGCAACTTGGTTCTAGCAGTCATATGCATCCATACATCCTCAAAGGACTGGAAAATTTATGTTCGTGATCACAAAAGAGGGGTACGGCATCTCTGCCGGAGACTCGGAGTTGCAATCCGAGCGGTGGAAGGGGGGAAAAAGTTTGGAAATTTTGTCGCGCTGGTGTTTGGCTGTCAAAAAAAGAAGGGAGCAAAAGCAAAATGCTGCCAATTTTGAGCGACGCATCTTTCCTTCGACCGTGCCCCGGGTCCTGGTCCTGTCGGTTTATGCACTTCGGTCTTTTCTCACGGCTTTGCAGTTGACGACGATGCAGAAGGAGAACAGAACGACGCTGTGCTGATCGTGCTCGCACGCATTAAAAGTAACACACAGGCCGTGGCGCTCGCGTGGCCCTTCCCGCGTCTGTTCAAAAAGATGCAGATCTCGGACTTTGTCCTGCAGTCCAAGAGCAGATCGTGCTGCACCGAAAGTGGCGATTTGCAGGGTCGGTCTGAGCTGCCGTAGACACGAGGAGGACGTAGGGTAGTGGGCAGAGGCGCTTGAACGCTATTGTTCCTCTCTCGCCCAGACGCCAAATGTCAGCGTTGTCCAGCCCCTTCAAACGCCTTTTGTGAGACGTCTTTGATCCATCTCCGCCTCGCCGGCGAGCTCTTGTTTTCTCGCGGCTTCGTCGATCTTGCTATCTCCTCTTTCCGAACTATCATCGTACACCATCCTGGAGCGCTTTGTGTGGAAGCATCCTCCATCCCTTCCAATCTCATCCCTTCTCTCTGGATCTAGCTACAGGCCGCGTCCAGAAAGGATTACCGGATACCGCACCACACGATATCACTCGCTTCGCTGATTGCAGCAGCTTCATAGCAGGTATCATGGTCAACGATCGCCCTGCCTCACCGCTGAGCCAGGTCAGTTCGATTGACGAGGCAACCATCACCTCGAGGCCCGCCAAACCAGCACGAGCTGCATCTCAAGATTTTGGCTCCTACTCCAATGGCTCCAGCCCCGGAAGGCCAGAACTGCACACACAGCAAGCATACAATCGCAATCCTACCACTCCCACAACACCCACGTTCATCCTTTCGCCAAACGGCCTATTCGGAAGCGATGACAAGAGCGGAGAGCCTGTGCTGCTCGGTGGGTGGAGTCGAGGCAAGAACGCACAGGCAAAGGGAGCCAAACTACGTCCTTCGCTGCACAAGCCTCACACGATGCTTTCCGACAACGACAAGACCGACGTTGGCTCGCTCGCGTCGTACGCCGAGGACCGTGACACATCGTCGGCCAATGCGTATGCGAGCAGAGGAGTGTTTGGGCTTCCCTCGCTCCGTTATATGCTGTACACACGCAAGGGTCGCAGAGGCGTGGCATACAGCGTGCGCGCGTCGTACAAGTCGATTCTGGCCCTTGTTGTGCTGCTCCTAGTTTCTCTGAGGTTGCTATTTGCTCCCTCAGCGCCGGTCGAAGTCGGCGTCAACGGCCGCATCGCACACCATAAAGCCAGCGAAGCAGTGTTTCTCAACCACTGGATCGACCATGTGATTCACCACCCTGTGCGAGCCCGCGACAAGGCCGGGTTTGCAGAGATGGGGTTGCGAACCGAAATGTATTCCCACATGCTGCGTCACCCGACTCTGCCCAACTTTGAACGCATGGAACGGGCACTGTGGCCCTTTGTTCCTGGTATCAACCAGTTGAGGCGGTGGTGGCAGGCGTCGGTTCAGGCGAAACCACAGCAGTACTCGAATGCCCCCGTTGCTGCGAGCTCTGCTGCGTCTAGACTTGTTTCGAGAGGCTTTGGCCGTGGACCCTCGATCCAGCACGGTTCGCGTGGTATCGTCATGTCTCTGGGTCACAAGGGTTCGGTGTTTGCTTCGCAGTTCATCTCGATCATCCGCCAAAAGCACCGTAACGATATTCCTATCGAGTTGTACTACTATGGTGATTCCGATCTGCCGCTCAAGTATCGCGAATACCTGACGAAAACGCATCGCAACGTGCGGTGTGTAGACCTGGAGTCGCTGGGACTGTTCGATCCGGAACTGGTGCAGTTGGAACGCCAAGGCTTTGCGATAAAGCCGTTTGCGCTTCTGGCTACCAACTTTACAGAGGTGATTCTGGCCGATGCGGACGCCATCTTGCTCGAAGATCCGGACCACTTCTTTGAGGAGCCCGGCTACCTCGATACCGGTACGCTGTTCTTCCACGATCGAGATCACCAGCGTACAGGTGCGGACTACGTGATTCAGGAATTTATGAACAACCAGCTCTCTCTTCGCGGTCCTTCGCCGCGTCTGGCATCGAGCGAGTTCTGGAAGAAGAAAGGCATCTTCGAGCAAGAGTCTGGCATCGTTGTGGTCGACAAACGAAGGACGGACGTATTTGCCGCATTGCTGTTTACCGCTTGGCAGAACATGGGTGAGATCCGTAAAAAGACGACGTACAGGATCTGGTGGGGAGACAAGGAGACGTTCTGGTTGGCATTCGAGTTTTCGAGGTTTCCGTATTACTTTGTGCCCCGGTATGCGCAGGCGATAGGTACGACGAGAAGGGTGAGTCGAGAGGAGAAGGCAGAACGTGCAGCTAAAGCCAAGGCGAAAGCAGAGAAGGCCAAGGCCGAAGAAGCGGACAAGAAGGACCCTGTCAAGGACACCGCTCAAGTCAAGAAGGATGACAAGAAACCCGCCGTCGCCGCCGCCGAAAAAGTCGTCCAGTTCGACGAAGCCGGCGACGCCATCCCCGAAGCCGACGCCGACAACCCGTTCAAGCAAGGCATTCAACCTGGTCAACCCAACCCCCACCCCGTCCCCTCTGGCAACACGGATATGGAAGAAGAAGAGTTCTGCTCCGAACATCCGCTCCACTTCCTGGGCGCCGACCTGGAGGACCACGACAACGACGGCGTGCTCGACACGCTCTCGCTCGGCAGACCCGCCTGGTTCAACGGAGGCATTCTCGACGTCAAAACCCTCTCGGACGAGATCTACATCCAACCCAATGCGTTTTCGCTCGATGGCGCTTGGGAGTTTCTCTTCGAGGAGGAACAGTGGTGCATTCGCAACTACACCAAGGGCAACATGCAGCAGTTTGATCTGAGCGATAGGATCGACGAGATCAAGGCCATCGCAAAGACGGCCGAAGACAAGTTTAGAGCCAAAATCCCAAAGCCGCCAAAGAAGAGCAAGAAGGATAAAAAGAACAAGAACAAGAAGAAGAAGGCCAAGTAGCCGTTGTAGATATGCATTTCGGATTTGTTACGCTTCTTTTGCATTGTATTTGCTCTGAAAGAGAAGAGGAAGACCTTGACTGTGACTGTGCTTAGCGCGAGACATCTGCCGACTGAAGCTCCGTCGCTAATCGTCGTCGTCATCGAATCCAACGTCCGACTTTCTCGCCCTCTTGTCCGCTTCTTCCGCCTTGACTTCTGAATCCTCCAAGCCTCTCTTCCGCCCACCCTCCTGCTCCTCCTCTTCTTGCCTTTTGCCCTCCTGTATCAGCGTCATGCACTTCTTTTGCCGCACATCGATCTCTTTGATCCTCTCCAGGTCCTCGCTCCCCTTGCCGCCACCTGTATACCCTCCCTTCTCCCGCTTGGTGATGATCGCTTCCACCTGATCCAGCACCGCTTCGAGCTGCGACCGTGACATGCCCAACGGCTGCTGCTCGAGCAAGGAATCGTCAAACTCTACCGTCGGCGCAGGCTGCGCGGACGCAGAAGCCAGTGCGTCTTCGGCGGCTTTGGCGCCTGCTTTGCCCTTGGTCCTCCTGGCCAGCGCGATCTTTGCTTTAGCAGCTCTGGCAGACTCTTGCTCTCTCAGCTTTTCCCTTTGCCTCTTTGCGGCCAACACGGCTGATCTCGCCGTAGCCTCTTTGGTATCCAGCCAATTCGCCACCACCTGTCTACCCTTGGGCTCGTACGCCGCCCTCAGACACGCCAACGCAATCTGCGAGGGCGTATAAATAAACTCTGCATCGGTCAGCCTGGAACTTGCCAATCTGCCATGCGCTTCGGCTGCCAGCTTGTGCAGCTCCTCCCTTGCCACCGTCTCTTCCAACGATTGCATATCCAGCAATAAGCCGTACAGCGCCCGGTGGGCACCGGTTACCGCATATTCGAACAGCAAACTTTGCGAGACCAGAAACTCGAGATCGAACACTATGCGACGATACTCTTCGACCACCTTGGCATCGGATGCCTGCTTGCCGGCCAGCTTTCTGGCAAAGTCGGAAAGGTTGAGCGGATAATTCTCGGCTTTGGAAGCAAGAAAGATACACGTAACGACGATGTTTTTGGGGTGGAAGCTCATACAGCTGTTGCGCAGGTAGAAACGCTTGACGTAAGTGGTCGCTGTAGCTTCGACCAGTTCAGGCAGCTTGAGAGCGTGTACTATCTGGCCGACTTTGACGAGGTAGTATGCGATGAGGGCAAGTTCGTCGTCGACGGAAAGGAAGGGAGGCGGGTCAGTGTGATTGGCAGGGATGCAGGAGAGGAGAGATTGTCGTGCAGCTGCGTTGATGTCGGATCGAGAGCGTGAGAGGGTGAAGGGGCTGAAACGCCAGTTTCGAGCTTGCGAGGTTTGGGCGTAGGCGGATGAAGGGCCGAAGGGTGGTGGAATGGTGGGGGTGGAGAGGAGGTCGATGGTACGCATCGAGGCGGTGGTGTAGGATGGGCCTGCGATGCTGGTGTTGTCCACAGTGGATGGGCTGGGCTCTGTCTTGACTTGCGCCATTGTGTCCGTTTCTGAACCCCCCGGAAGGAGGATGTTGCAAGAGGTGAGGAAAGGGCTGGTGAAGAAGATACCGGCAAAGATCAATGCTCGAAAGTGGACGGACGGATGTGGAGCAGTAAGCCACGTGATGCTCATCTCGATCCTGTCGAGCGAAGCCGGCCGATTTGCATGCAATCGGGATGATTTTCTTTTGCTCTTTTTCAGCCTTTTTTTTTGGCGATGTTTTTAGGAGTCAGAGAAAAGAAACGGCGACGGAACTTTATTCATAGATGATCGACAGCGCATTTCGACCAACGATACTCACATGATCAAAGGTTATCGGTAAAGAAATTGTTCGACTCGACGGAATCTACTGGCAAGGTTTCAACGTTGTTGCTGACTGCTCAGGTGCGAGCCGTCCACTACAGCACCGAGTATGAAACGACAAAAGTGGTAGCGAAAGTACAGTAGAGAAAATAGGGGCACATGGAAAGGCTTGGCGTGCAGGGATGTACAGATGTTGCTCGGAGGCGGATGACCAAGCCACCATCCTCTTTGAAGTCGGGATTGGTTGAGTCGCCCCTGTCCGCCTGGATGGGCAGTGCATCGGCGTGTGGCAGCGGATTCGACCGACGGCTGTGCAGTTTTCCCACGCGACTACAGTACTCACTGCTTTCTCAGATTACATCGAAGGGTTCTTACAGCAAGCCAAATGTGTGATGATGCACAGAGAGAGAGAGAGAGAGAGAGAGAGAGAGAGACAGAGGGTAGAGCAAGAGGTTGATGCAGATCGCCAATCGTTACGATTCTTTGCTGCTTCGCTTCAAGACAAGGATCAAAGTGGCCGGTGTTTCGTTCGAATGAGAAAATTCGGAGACATGTCGTGCAATCTGCTGGCGCTTTACGCGAGGACGAGATAGAGAAGCAACGCGTTGCTTGGTTGGCTTTTTCACACCTTGCTGCTTGCTGCCTTTAGACTGTTTGTCCCTTGCTTGGGCTGAAAGAGGCCGCAGCTACAGCTGCAACAGAGAACAAGTCGCCGCGCTCCAGATATACCGCTGCCATCTTCTCTCAAAAAGTATTCCAACCGCAGTCCACAACCGAATATGGCCGGAAACAGGAGGGGCGTAGCGCTGCTTTACAGGACACGAGTGGATTTGTTTGTTTATGTTGTGCTCTGAGAACAAGGCTTAGCGAGGCAAGGTCTGCCAAGCATTCTCGTCGTTTCTCGTCCCGAAGGTCCCGATCCTGCTTGCTTGCTCCACCGACGGCATCGGAAGTCGTGCGACGTCGATCGCCACCAGACGGTTTGGATCGCCGGTGTGGGATGTGCAGCCAGGCCAACTCACTGTAGAGGGCAACAGCATCGAAATGGCGCTCTGAACGAAGAATTCACCCGAGGAATTCAGGCTGCACTAAGCCTCGGCATGGGCTCGGGCTCAAGACAATAAACTGCCTCTCGCTTCAAAAATCGACGCTAACTCGAAAGGTGCGTTCGTGTTGACGCTTCGTCGAGGGGGCTTCCCTTGCCGCTGCCGCCTCCTCCTCTTTACGACGGCGTGAAAGGGAGGTGCGTGCACCACAAGGGTGTTCATTCGCGCTCGAACCTTTCCACGACCGTTTCAGTTCATGTGGACTCGTTTGTGTGGGTATGACACCTGTCTGACAGCTTGGCGATGGTCTACACTGCAGAGTGAAGCACTGCTCGTTGATCAATGACGAGCGAAACAAAGAAAAATCAAAAGGATCGTCGTCGCCGAGCTTGGCTGCCAGATTTGACAGTCGCCGAAGTAAAACCAACACGGCAGCGGCACTTGGCCAGAGCCTTTCTTTCCCTACATTTTTTTTAAAGCTTGAGCCGACGCGCCAACGCTCCGAAAGACGCGCTCGCCGGCTTGCGTTTGCGTTTGTGTGCTGTCTCGCTGGCGGTAAAGCCGAAGAGCATACAGTACAGTACAGTACAGTACTCTGTCTGTAACGCAATCAAGAAAACACGCGCCACGAAATCAGACAGGAGCAACGACACCAACGGCATCCACTCCGATTGCAATTCAATGGCAAACCAGCCTCGTCAAGCCATGCGCGTCGTAGCCTGTGGGCACAAAGTCGGCTTGTGACGACGGCATGCAAGCCTGATGAGCTGCATGGTTGCTGCCCGCTTGAGCGTGGTTGCAATGCTTTCTGTTTCGGTATGCAGTACGTTAGCATGTGGGCGGCGTGGCTGGCCATGCGCTTAAGAGAAAAAGGCCTCGTTTGCCCCTCCCTCTGCCCCCGCCTTTGCTGCCTTTGCTGCCTTTGCTGCCTCACTTGCTGCCTCCCTCGTCGTGTATGGCCGTCGAGCTAAGTGTTGATTTCGCTGTGCTTCGTTGGTCCTGATCCTTCCGTTCCGTCGCCTGACAGCGAGGTAGAAAAAGAGGTGTTTTTGTTTTGTTTTGGTTTGTTTTGCAATTTCTCGCGTCGCTTTTGAAGATGAGATTATCTAGAGAAACGACAAACTGCAGTGTGCTGCTGCACTGCCGCTCTGTGGGCTGACTGCGTGCTTGCCGCCCGCATGCCGCTTCATGCGCTTGTTTGTGTGCTGCCGGCGTAGTGCCTCGTTGAACTGTCCTCCGCCTGCTGAGTCGAGCTTGACACTGCCTCTTCGCACTTACTCCATCACCATCATCCTTTGCCATCATCATCTCGGTCAGTCCTGTCTCTCTTTCTCTCTGTCTCTCTCTCGCACCTGGACTCGGCTCAGTGACGTTGCGTCGACGCAATACACTCCTCTCTCCCTCTTTCTCTCTGAATCGTCTCACCCGCCAACCCTCGACAACCACACGCTCTTTAATCTCTGCTTCAACTACCTGCATCATTCGGCGTGCTTCGTCCTTCCAGTCCCGTTCTTCGTCTGTCTACTGCCTCCCGCCTTGCATTGCATCTCGGTGCAGTCCTAATTTGCCTGCTGCAACACCTTCGGCCTCGACCAAAGCCACGCGCAGCAGCCATCCACTGGATCCTCTTCTCGTCATCATCATAGTCATCATCATCGTTGTTGTCGTTACTGTCGTCTTCATCCTCTCATCAGTCTGGGTCCATCTTGTTTGCTTTCTCAGTCCTCACCATCAGCGCTGAACAGAGACACCGCGTGTCTCGTATCCTCCATCATCATCCTTTTGCGCAACGGCTGGAACCGTGCAATCTAGTAGCCGCTACCCACCTCTGTATTTCGATCGCCGTCTCGTTGGCAGCCATCCATACAACAACGTTGATCAGCCTCCGGTCAGCTTCACCTTCGCAGACTTGCACCGCCACCACATCCATCCATCATATGATCGCACCGTTACCCGTGCCGCCCTGCATCATCTCGCACACTTGCTCTTCTACACCGATCGCCCAACAATAGTAGCACGCGCCGCCTCTCCTTTTGTGGCCCGTTCCCCCATCTTCCCTCACCCCATCCATCCATCACTCTCATCAAGATGGACGCACACACACTCAACGCCTGGACCCGCTTCGCCCTGCAAAAGGGCGGCATTGGCACCTGCACCGCCCTCATCGACAACCCTGCTACCGAGCCAGAGGATCTCATGTTCATGGCCGGTGAGAAGATCATCGTACTTCGCAGGCTCGATGACGACTCGCTCGAGTCCAGTAATCGACCCACCGGCAGCGCCAGTGCATCTCACTCTAAACCCAAGAACGATACGCTCCCAGATTCCGAAGCCTGGTTCCTCGGCTATTGCGAGGGCGTCGTCGGTCGATTCAAGGGCGCTCACGTCCAATTCCACGCCCGCCTCAAGAAACCTGTCCTGATGCGACGTAGCGGTGCCGGTGCCATCCGCGAGTCGAGCATGCGTCCCATGTCCAAAAGCGAGGCAGCAAAGATGCACCTCTCACAGGTGCCGGCTGGCATTCCATTCACAGCCGTCAACTCGGATGGCGAAGAAGATCCAGCCACCCTCTCCCCCGTCGAACGCCGTCCGCAAGCGCTTCCCGTACCCGCCAACGCCTCGGTCGCCCCCTCGCCTTCATCTGGCGTACCCCACCAACAATCCTCGTCGGCTTCGACAGCTCCGGCATTCAAGACGGGCAAATTCGGTCTCACCACGCCGCCACACTCGGATGAGGGACATCTCCGCAAGCAGTCTATACCACGCAGGCCCGTCCAGCACAATGACGAAGATTCCGACGACTCCACCTCGCTTCTGCCATGGGCAAGACACAGTCGAGAAAGCAGCGTCGCCTCAACTTCGAGCCCTGCACAGCCCAAGCCCACTACACTGCCCGCAAGAAATGGATCGCTCATGCGTCCGAGCGCGCCCGCGCGAACTTCATCTGCATTCACCCACGATTACACTGCAGAGGGGCAAGCAGCAGCTGCAGCAGCAGCTGGCCACACGCTGCCCACGATTCACCATCTCCCTCCTTCGCCCATCTCGTCCAGCGAATCACCGGTGCATGCTGAGTCCAGAAACGTCCTTCCTTCCATCACCACCACCGCCAGCTCTCGATCCAACTCCCGCTCGGGCAACACCTCGGGCAACACAACCATCACAGGCAACAGCACCGTCGCCGATCCCACATCGCGCACATCCTGCACCTCGTCCAACAGCACCACGTCGACCAACGACGACTCGGACGACGAGCAAGGCGCCGACAACCGTCGCAGAGACTACACATTCTCCATCTACGACGTCTACGGCCGAGACTCGGTTGCGTTCCCTAACTTTGATTTTCGTCAGTACGGCAGCAAGTCCTCGCTTGCCAGGCTTGCGGCTTCCAAGTCGTCCGAGTCGCTCAACGTGCCTAGCCAGCGCTCGTCGGGCGCGAACGACGACAGGCTGCAGTTGCCCGCATCGCCTCAACAGCGACCGCTGCAGCAGCGTGGACAGCTACAACCAATCTCGGACGGCTCGCAGGCAACATCGCAGCAACAAGCTGCCAACATGGGCGCCCGCGGTTTCCCGCGCCGTCCTGGTCAGCTCAACGTACCTGCTGCCAACGACGCTTCCATTCCGCTCGCTTTGCGATCGCCCTCAGGTCGACGTCCCAGTGCTGCGCCGGATCCGAGAGCGGCACCAGCTGCTGGTGCGCTGGCGTCCAGTTTGCGCCGCCAAGTTGAGATATCGACGCCGCCTGTCTCGAGTGCAGCCGCATCCTCATCGCCTCTTGATGCTGCAGGTGCTGCATCCGCAGCCAACCCAGCTGCAGGGCCGATGTCAGCGATGCGAGGGCCGGGCGCGTTCGATCCGCGTCGTCGTCCTTCACTTGCTAACACGGCTCCGTCGGCTCGTATGCAGCCCAGCACCTTGCCACCCATCTATACGGGAAGCTCGGGCTCAACAACACCTTCGACGGGGACAGCCTCTGCGTCTGGTTCGTCGCCGCCTGCATCTGCCGGCTTGCTGAGCAGCCAAGATACCAGCGTTTTGCATCGACCAGGTTTTGCAGAGGCGCGTCAACGCCGCCGGTCCATGTCCGCAGGTACGTTGAATAAGCTGGACAACCTTGCGCTTACCGATTCTGATGCCCGTGCAGCCATGCCGCCGCCACCACCGCCCGCTCAGGCCAATGGTGCGGACACTGCTGGCTCCTGGCGAACCAACTTCCGCACCTCGGCCGGCTCTGCCCGCTCGCGCAACGGTCAAGCGACGTCGCCCGGCCTCGGTCCCGTGCGAGCATCTTCGGATCGACTCTCGGAGCGCGACAGGATTGCTTCTGGTCAAGGATCTGGACTGCTGCGCAAAAACCCATCCAACCCTACTCCTGGCCTTCATGGCGGTAGCGGACTCCATGGGCTATCTCCGATGGCGAGAAGCACCAGCCCCAACAGCCAGCTCAGTGCACCTTCTCCGGTCATGGATGCGGAACGACGCACCAGCGCTGCCAGCACGGGCGCTTACTCTACAGGCCCGCGTAGCCCTCAACTTCGCAGTCCAATCGGTATGATGGTGCCACCGGCGCCTTCATCGGCTCCAGCGACACCTGGCGGTGCTGGACCTTACCCGCATCCCAACGGTTTCCCCACCTCTCCTGGCTCGATCACGAGTCCTGGCGGCATGGGTGCTGGATTTGATGCGCTGGGCTTCATCCTTGAGCCGGGCGTTGTACCGGCGCGGCCACTTCCCGAGGATCCAGAGTGGCGCGAAAAGTGGGCGTCGGTGCTTTCGGAAAACGACGTTGTCGCTGCCAAGAAGAGCAGAAAGGTCAAGAAGCTGGTTCGCACCGGTGTGCCTGCATCGATGCGACGTGAGGTGTGGCTGTTTTTGGCCAACGCTTCGGTGCGTCGTCGACCTGGCCTGTTCGAGCAGCTCTGCAAGACATCTCAGGGCAACAAGGGCAAGCGTGGCAAAGAGGAGGCGTACGAAACCATCGAAAAGGACCTGCACCGTACGTTGCCCGACCATCGTCTGTTCATGGGCGAGTCCGCCACGGGTCGTGCAGATCTGGAAGGCATTCTCAAGTCGTACGTCCACTTCAATCCGATGCTCGGTTACACGCAAGGTATGGGATTGCTGGCTGCATTTGCGCTCATCCAGATGCCGGCCGAAGATGCGTTCTGGCTGCTAGCTGCGGTGCTCCGAAACCCGCAGATGGAAGAGTACTACTCTGCAGGTATGAAGCAGCTTCATGTCGACAGCGTTGTTTTCGACAACTTGCTCAAGACCATGGACCCAGAGCTTCACGCAAGGTTCGAAGATGCGGGATTGCAGTCGATCATGTATAGCCCCAACTGGTTCCTGCCGCTCTTTACGCGCGTTCTGCCCTGGACGACGCTGTTGCGAGTCTGGGACGTATTCTTCTACGAAGGGCCTACGTGGATGCTGCGTGTCGCACTGGCGATCGTTAGGATTCTACGCGAACAGCTGATGAGCCATGCCACCTGTCCGACGGCGGGTGATATGCTTCAGCTGCTTTTGCATCCGCCTCCGCACAACTTGACGGTGGACAACGTGCTCAACTGCGCCTTTTCGGTCAAGTTGAAGGATGGAGAGATGCGCAAGCTGAGCAGGACGGCGAGCAAGCTGGTGAGGGAGAAAAACTTCTTGAATCAACCCGCGGATGCGAGAGGTAGAGCTTCGGTCAGACGGAACGCCAAAGGCGGCGCGAGGAGTACGAGTGCCCCTGCGAGGAGGTGACATGGGTTTCTTTCGGATTCTTTTGGGACAATTGAAACACGCTCTTTTCTCTCCATGTTTGTATTGCTTTGGGTATGTGTGCGTGTCTAAGTCAGTGATCTAAGACTTGAAGTGAGCTGGAGGTTGGCGCTTGTGTTTGAGATGGGTTGGAAAATGGGACCAGCATGGCGTTGGGCGATGCTGCTGACGGAGTGAGAGGATGCATGCTGAGCACGCGTTCGTGGTTGTGGGAGTTGTGTTAGGGCGCAACCGGAAAGGCTCGGATGGATCGGGGAGGGCAATCTGTAAGATCTGCGTAGGAAAATCGAAGTTTCGGAACCGGTTTTCTTTGGTCGGAAGGTTGGCGGGAGAGGTTGTGCGCAGGGGGCGACTGGTCTGTGGGAGCGTTGAAATTTCCATCGCTTCTCTCGCACGTTTCCAGCGATACGGGTTTGTGTGTGTGTGTCTGAGTCGTTTTGGAATCCCTTTCGTCTCCACAGGTTTTAACTTCGGAAACCACCTCTCTCTCTCCTTTCTCTCTCTCTTGCTTCACCACCATCAGTTAACCTTTTTTTCTCAACCAATTCACCTTCCCCAAAATGTTCGCCCGTTCCACCGCACGCACCTCTCAATCTCTCTTCCGTCTCGGAGGCATTCGTCACAACTCGTCGCTGCCAATTCCTCCGAAGATCGCCACGCCCAAATCCGCCTCTGGTCCCGGCGGCAGCAGCGCACGAATGGACAGCGTCGTTGCGTTCTACAAGAGTCTTCCGAAGGGTGCAGCTCCGCAGAAGAGGGGTGGAGGAATCAAGGCGCGCTACTTTGACGGTGACAACGCCAGCGGTAAACCCATCGTTGCGACGCTGTTTGGTCTGTTTTTGGTCGGGTACTCGATTGACTATGCTTGTCACTTGCGTAAGTATCCTGCCCCCCCTGGGGAATGCGGGCAAGAATGCTGCTGCGATTCTCCGATGCGAGTTGGGCAACATCTTGCTGTAGCAGCGAAATACGGTTTCATCGAATACACCAAATGTTGAGACAGTTGACTGACACCCTTCGCATTGGATGTACACAACCAAACAGGCCACCACAAGAACAACCACCACTAAAACGTTTGCCCCTCCGCGCGCGCTCCCACCGCAATCGCCCACATCGCTCCTCAGCCGCAACGCAAGAGATTCCTGCTTGTTCGGTTGACGTTACTTTACAGGCAATTTCAAATCGATAAATCTCCAAACCCAAACCTGCTCGCTTCACCCTGACGTAAAGACACAATGAGACGGTTGCGTTTTCCAACATTTTAAATACAAAAGGTAAAGCCGAAAGGCACAGGGCAGCCGGACGGTTGAGCACGCAGTGTCGGCCCGAGAGTGTGGGGGCTAGGATCTCTTGAGAAACGAGTCGAGCGGGCCCCTTTTCTTCTTGCGTACCGTCGAGTCTCGTCCGCTCGACGACGATGCTGTCGACAAGCCCTGGTTGAGACACCGATCCACATGGCTGTTGAGTTGGACATTCGACCCGTGCACCGTTTGACCACAGATCGGACACTCGACCGCCTCCGCCTCCTCTTCTTGCTGACAAGTGTCCGATTCCGGCTGCTTATCCTGCTCGTCCTTGGCTGTGATATCCTGACTCAGATCTCCAACATCGCTAAACAGCTCTCCAGCACCGCCCTCCAAACTCTGCTTGATCGCCAAGGCCAACTGCCGCTCTTCCTCCTCCTGCTCGTGTGCACTCTTTCGCGTCCCCGTTTCTTTCTGCTGAAACAACTTGCGCAACCTCTCCTCGCCCGCAGCCGCGCCTCTGAGATCCACCAGCTGCGTCACCCTCACCCCGATCAATCTTAGCGCAATCTCGCCCTCCTTCTCAATCTCTTGCAGTAACAGAGAGCTAGTAATCTCAAACAGCTCCTCGGCCTTGAAAACCAACCTGGTCGAGGTTCGGGCGCGAGAAAACCGCTGATAATCATCTCTCTTGGCTACGAGCGTCACCGTCTTTGCTTTGAAATCGAGCCGCTCGAGATCCTGCTCGACACGCTGCGCGGATTCCTTGAGGAGCTCGAGCAAGGTAGCGGTATCCGAGGTGGGGCTGAACGTGTGTTCTCGACCGATGCTCTTGCGCTCTTGGCGTTTGCTCGGCTCGACGACGGTATTGCCGAGGCCGAGATAAGCCTTGATGAGCCATTCGATCTTGCCGTCGAGGGCGAGCCAGAGTTGGACGCGCTGGTCCCAGATGTCTCCGCACGTCGCGACGCCGAGACTCTCGAGGATGCGTTCGTTGACACGGCCGATGCCGGGGATCTTGCGGCAAGGCAAGTCTCGCATGAAATCGACAATGACCTTGCGCTCCGGTTGGACGCGGAACTGGCCATCGGGCTTGTTGCGATCGGACGAGATCTTGGCCAACATGGTGTTGGGAGCGATGCCGACACTGACGGTAAGTTGGGTCTCGTCTCGAACCTGTTGGCGCAGCTGTTGCACCACTTGTTCGATGGTGCCGCCTTGCTGCTCGACATAGTCGGTGATGTCCAGATAGGCTTCGTCGAGGGACGCTTTGGCGAGGTTCTCGTCGTACTGCTCGAACACAGCCATGACCTTCTGACTGGCTGCCACGTAGCTCTGCATGTCGTTCTTGACCACGATGAGATGCGGACAGAGCGCCTTTGCGACGAAGACAGCCATGCCACTACGAACACCGTAGCCCCTCCTGGCTTCGTACGACGCGGTGACGAGCACACCGGAACCTACGCCAAAGCATTTGCCCTTGAGCGAAGGATCCCTGGACAGCTCCACAGCGGCGTAGAACATATCGATATCGGTATGCAAGATGGTACGCGAAAGATCGCGGCTGTTTTCTAAGCGCGTAGCCATGTCTTCGATCTTGGCTTCGATCGCCAGCCACTCGGCACTACCAGGTGGCACCTGAAGCAGCTTCTGATCGCGTCGTGCCAGCAGAGCATTGATGCGCTCGGTGGTCTGGGCATCCTTTTTGCGCTCGTTTTCGAAAAACTTGCTCCCCTTCGAGACTTGGTAGATGATCCTGTTGATCTCGTCCTGATCCTTTGCTAGTCCTGCTTTGGCGGAAGAAGGACCAGCCATACGCTTTCGCAAGCTGGCAAGTGCAGCATCGTCGGTAGAGGCATGGGTCGATGATTCAATATCGAGCTTTTGCTTCTTGCGCGGTGAAGTGGAAGGAGATGGAGCAGCAGCAGCAGCAGTGGGATCGTTGTGGGGATCGTCAAAGACGCTGCTATTGGCATCTCTGTCTCGAAAAAAGTTCATGTTGGCCTAGACGGGGCGGCATTGTTGATTTGGAGCCGCACTGACGGGGTTTAGCTCTCGCTCTCGAGCACGTTGGTGACCATAACTATCGTCGAGGCCGTGTGTGTGTGTGTATTTGTATGAGTGTGGTTGATGGCCAAGCTTGAAAGACAAAGTGGAGCTGAGTCAAACGTCGCAAAAGACCCTTGAATAGAATTTGAAAGCTTGTCAAGCACAGTGCGGAAATGAGTTGCAATTCAACGCGCCGTCGGTCTGAATTCAAGTCAGGGTCCAGTCCAGTGACTGCTCCACTGCCTTGCCTCTGCCATTTACTGTATCACTAAACACGCGAACGGGTCACTTTTCCTTGAGAGCTTTTTAGGCTCAGTCCAACTCTTTGTCCTCGTATCCACACCACCACCACCACCACCATCCCTCTGTGACTGTGACTGTTGCTGGTGCTGCTTTTGGTACGCTGGCTGTTCTTCACTTCATTTCACGGCCATTGGCGCTGGGCTGTCGTCAACACACAGCTACACTCATTACGTCAACCAACCCCACCATCACCCACTTTGCACCACCCTCTTAGGTCCCGAGACAGCGCTCGATCGTCTCACCGTCATCGACACACTTTGTCGACTCATCAGCATCCAATCTGTCCAATCGATCAGCTTCCACACTCAGCATCGCTTCAGCAAAGCCCGCGCTGTCATCTCATGTCAGTCTCAATGTTTCTCCCATCCGCTTGATTGTCTGATCTCCCGCGCTGCCATCGGGTCTCATTACCGAACAACATCATGACCGACACATCTACCCGTCCCGCCGCCTCACGCCAGGGCATCGGCCTTGGTCTGCCAACGCACTCCGTTGCGGCACCCGACCCATCTCTGTCCTCTGCTGCGCCATCCAAACAAGAAGCACACCCAAAAAGAGGCATTCGTGTCCGCGTCAACTCGCTAGGCGCCGGGCTCATGTTCAAAAATGCTTCTGCGGCCTCCTCTGCCTCCTCCTCATCAACCTCGCAGACGTCTCCACCGACGCAAACCAAGACACGCAATCGATCTGCTACCGTGACAGTTCCAGAAACGCATGCCGCATCCTCCGCATCTTCCGCTGCGCAATCACACCCTTATCAGAATGACGACCGTGGTCCGGTTGCGACGTCACGACCACCCTTGTCTCCCTTGCGCCCTTCCCTTTTCACCTCATCAAGGAACGAGCCCGTCATCTCACATCGCTCTTCAGCCTCTAACGAACCGGATCCGTCCTCCGCACCTGGCTCAAGCTCCGCCTTCAACCGTCGCAAGTTGTTTGGTAGGAGTAACAGCATCCGGAGCCTCCTTGGTGGCAGCGCTGGTACTTCATCATCCAACACCACTTCTGTGAACCCCAACTCCTCCACTCTAGGGCTACCACATTCAAGTGCGTCGTCAGCAGCTCCCTCCGATGCTCCTTCCTCTCGTGGTCTTTTGCGTCGCATGGGCAGCAAGAGCTTTCTCAACCTCAACCCGTCCAAAACCGGTGTTGCCGCTGCTACCAACAATGCATCCTCTGACGACCTCTCCTCAACGGCATCCGTAGATTCTCACTCGTCCAAGCGCTTCTCCGACTCGCTCAAGAGCATGCGTCCGAGGCGAGGACACTCTGTTTCCAAAGACAGCTCCAAATCACGCTCGGTCTCGTCTCACTCGAGTGCTGAAGCCTACGCGGCCAGAGTCATGCGCAAGGAAGCCTCAGCGAATACAGCAAGCTCCAGGAAAAGCATCGAAAGCGCTTGTTCCAGCCGGTCCATCACTTCGCCCGAGCCGCATCAGCCGCATTCGTCAGAAGCAGACTCCTCGGATCATCTCGGCCCAACTCAAGAAGCTCAGGATTCGCTCCCCAGCGCTCCCAGGCGTCTCACCGGATGGCTCTACAACATGGTCGGCTCCGATAACACGCCATCGTCGATAGAATGCGGTGCCCCCCTTTCGCCTGTTCGGGAAGTGGATACCCTTGACATGACGCCCTCCAGCCCAACACCTCATCGTCACGAGGCTCGAGATGATCCATCTAGCCCACCAGCTCAGACGCATGCAGCGACCTCTCGAAACGGTGCTGATCCATCCGCTTTGCCGCTGCCAAGTGCAGCACCAACACGCTCCAAAGCTGGCGCACTCTTCCACTCTCTGACCAACACCGGCACGGGTAGAGGTGCTAGGATCACCAATGCAACCACCGGCGAAAACGCCACTCCGGCTTCTCTGCCGAACGGCAACGGCAACACCTCCCTCAGCCAGTCCGTTGGATCTTCATCGAATGCTGCAAATACTGGAGGTGCTAGCGGTGCAAGTGGAGGCAGCTGGATCCCTGGTGGTGCTGGCTTTGATCGCGCCTTCAAATTCTTCATGGATAGCGATGCCGGCGCGAAAGACGACGAAAGCATCTGGCTGCTTGGCGTCTGGCATGGACCTAAAGAATCACAAACATCCGCCTTGCCATCGACAATACCGTCCGGTCTCAGCGACCCAGCGTCAAAGGGCCAGAAAGCCGCAGATGTCGTCCATGTTGCTCGAGCATCATCGCCCTCATCCAGTCTATCCGCTTCTTCGCCACGTCGCACCCCGGTCGACCTGATCCACACTTCGCTGACATCCTCGTCGCCCGCCTGCGATCGTGCCGCCACTCCGGCTGCCCGAGAAGAACGCCGCGTTGGCAGCTCCATTTCCACCGCAGCTTCCACTTCCGATAGCCTCCGCACCAAGTCGTCCGCTACCAGCTTCAACGTCGTGTCACAGCCTTCTGCACTTGTTCCCTCCGATCAACCATCGGCTTTTCAGCCCGATTTTGCTTCGAGGATCTGGTGCACCTACCGCAATCACTTTGCGCCCATTGCGCGCGACGGTACCATCTCGGAACAGGCTGCGTCAGCAGCCGAAAGCAGCGCAGCAGCTCAACTGGCAACGGTGCAAGACACGTCCGCGCCCTCAACACCGTCCGCTGCCCCCTCGTCTTCCGAAGCGGCTCGATCCGGCAGTCCTCCTGCCTCTGCTGGCCGTAGTTGGCTGGGTCGCAAGTTGACCGAAAGCAATGTTGGTCAGGAGTCTGCGATGCAGACAAATTCCCAACCACTAGGGCTCGGCGCGGCACTGGGAGCTGGTTACGCCAATGCTTCTTCCACTCTGGGCGACAAGATGGGCATCACCGGTCTCTGGAGTAGGGCTACCGCAGCGGCCCAGGCGGCTGGTTTCAGCCGAGCTGGTCTGACCACGGATTCAGGTTGGGGCTGCATGCTTCGCACCGGTCAGAGTCTTCTTGCCAACGCTCTCATCAACGTGCATCTCGGCCGATCCTGGCTGCGAGGGGCTCCTCCGATGCGACAGGCTGAGTTCCTGGAAGTGTTGGCGAGTTTGTCGCTCGAGTCCTCGGCAGAGAAGCAAACGTTGATCGAGTTCCGTGAGAAGCGAGCTCGCCACTCGACGTACGTCAAGATTCTCAGTTGGTTCCTCGACGATCCCAGTCCCGCCTGCCCCTTTGGAGTCCACCGCATGGCAAGAGAAGGGAAGCGGCTCGGCAAAGAAGTAGGCGAGTGGTTCGGCCCGTCCACAGCAGCGGGCGCTATCAAACAGCTTGTCTCGGAGTATCCTGACGCAGGTCTGGCTGTTGAGCTTGCTCACGACGGTGTCTTTTACCTCGACGAGGTACGCGCTGCAGCTGGTGCGACGCTTTCTGCTACCTTGTCGCGCCAATCAGGTAAAGCTCGCGCTTCGACGACTCCTGGTACAACTGGTCGCAAAGGTGACGCTGTGACGTGGCGCAGGCCCGTTTTGATCCTCATCGGCATCCGTCTCGGTCTTGACAGCGTCAACCCGATTTACTACGAGTCGGTCAAGGCTACCTTCTCGTTCCCGCACAGCGTCGGTATTGCTGGAGGTCGACCGTCGTCGTCGTACTACTTTATGGGACACCAGGGCAATTCGCTCTTCTACCTTGACCCACACAACGTCCGACCTGCGGTACCGCTTCGCTATCCTCCCGGCACTTTTCCAGCGGCTGTCCCACGTCAGCTTGACGTTGCCCATCGCTTTGCGTCGGAAGACAAGGACGACGAGGATGAATGGTGGTCACACGCCTATACAGAAGCTCAGACATCTACTTTCCACTGCGACAAGGTTCGCAGGATGCCGATCAAGTCGTTGGATCCAAGCATGCTGCTAGGCTTTCTTGTGAAGGATGAGGACGATCTCGTCGACTTGTGCGCTCGCATCAAGGCTTTGCCCAAGGCGATTTTTTCGTTTGCCGATTCTGCGCCCAAGTGGGTGGACGACGAAGATTTTGACCCGAGTATGGAGAGCTTTTCGGAGCCTTCGTTGGGCGCGGAATCCGAGGACGAGGCGGATGAGAGCAAAGACGAGGAAGTTCGCACTGGCGCTGATGGCGCTGGTGTGGACAAGCAAGATGGACTGCGACAGAAGTCGATTCAGCCGGCTAATAGCGAGGGCGCAGCTGTCCCATTCCCCACTGCCACTGCCACTGCCACTGCCACTGCCACTATCACTGCCACGGACGCCAGGAAAAACGACAAGATGTTCAGAGAAAGCCAAGAGCGAACAGCCGCCTGGCTTGGACAGGGACATCCCACCAGTAGTTCGACTAGATCGCCCTATGCAAATGCAGGGAGCGGTGGCGGCATCGCATTCCCGTCGCTCGACCTGCTCTCGCCCCAATCGGATGCCGCACACACGCTACAGCGATCGGCGCGAATGGACGCCCGACAAGTCTCGACCTCTTCCGCCGCGACTACGAGACCATCGAGGCGCACTCCGGTCGACAAGGATGAAGTAAAAGAACGAGATCTCACCGTTTCGCAATCGGCAAGCGCCGTTGCGGGCAATCGAAGGAGGTCCGCCTCGCGCAGTCCAGCCAAGCTTGGCGCCGACGAGAGCTTTTCAACGATGCATCTGTCGGACTCGGAGGTTGGGTCCGGATGGGAAGAGGTTTCGGATGGTGGTACGATTGCGGCTTCGAATTCGGCTGGGGTTGGGTTGGCTAGGAGTGGGTCGCCATTGAGGAGCGCGTTGGTTGTACCGACTGCGGTGGGTGATGGTGGAGGTGTGCAGGACGACGTGTTGTCCGTCGAGGTTGGCGGTGAGGGAGAGCTTGTGAGTGTGAGTTTGGATACGCCAGTGAGGGAGGCGTCGGAAGAGCTGAGGGGTAGCGAGGCGATGCCGTCGGTGGGCGATGCTCCGTCGACCGTGGAAGATGATTTTGCCGGGTGGACATCGGCCCACAAGCCTCTGACGTTGCCTAGACGACGCTCGCAGAGTAAGCCGTCGCCCGTGGACCAGCTACCGGCCGCAGAGGTGCCACCCGTACCGGAGCTAGCTGGTCAGAAGCGATCCGAGCTGGACTTGGACGCGAGCGATGATGATTTTTAGATGTGGATCCCACAATTGCGATGCGAGATATATACCCCTTTACGACGCTTGTGAGGTGCGATTGTGGTTTGTTGAGGATACGCCGGTTGATGTGGTTGACAGAATGTGCGGTTGGTATGTTGGGATCGGTGAGGGTTGCTGTGTGAGGTTGATCTGTTGTTGATGTGTTGATACCGGCTCGAGAGATGGCCATTGTGACAAACTGGCATGGATGAGCCTTTGCATTTTGCTGTGCAACACCCAAACAAGGTTTGACCCTGCTTCCGTCAAGCGTTCCCGCTTGTGCCAACGCCAACAAACCGCAAAGCTCAAATTCGACACAACCGCATCTACCAAGCCAAAATCCCTTCCCTCAGCACACCTCTCAATTGCACCCATGCCCCCACATCCACCCCGAAAACATCCGCTCCCAACGCTTCACAAACCATGTCTCGACCACCGCGCAACGCATCATCGTTTCAGAAAGGACATCAATTCAAAGAAAAAAAAAGATACCACGAGGCTAAAGCACATGAGTTGAGATTCGAAGCTTATAATCAGAAGACACTCTTTGAGCAGCCGCCCAGCCGCCCCCGCTCACTGCTGCTTGCACTCCTGCGGATCTTGCGATCCAGCCATCTGGGACCCAGCCGAAGCACCCAACTGCGATCGACGCGGCTGATCCTCGTCATCGTCGTCATCGTCATCCTCGTCATCCTCATCGTCAAAATCGGCATCGTCGAGATCGTCGATATCCTCATACTGGAGCGCTTTGCCGGTGAAAAAGTCGACGGCATGCGGGATGATACGGTCCTTGAGATCCTCACCGATCTGGTAGTCGAGCTCGAGGCGTTCATCCAACTCGTCGAGGTCGGCATCGTCGTCCTCGACCTCGCCGTTCTTGGGAGGCTTGGGTGGGTTGAAAAAGTTGAAGAAGGACTCGACGGGCACCGAACGCTTGACGGTACGCGTCTGGTTGGTGTTCTTGTTGCGCTGCTTTTTGGTCTCAATCTTGTGGGTGAGGTCCTTGTCCTCCTTCCAGTCGATCTTGCAACCTTCGGCGTGGTCGTAGACGAGGTCACCTGAGAATCCAACCTCGTCCTGGTAAAAGTACGTCTTGGTGAGCACCTGGTTGGTAAAGTAGTCGTTCTTGGCGGCGTCGAATTCAAACTCGAGCTTGAAACCAGCCTGGTCGACGAGGTAGCTCATGCGCACATCGACAAGCGCGCGAAGAGCCTCCTCGTCGCGCTCGGTGATGAGCTCCGAGAGAGCAATGTGGTTTTTGAGCGCAGTGAGCCAGAATTCGGGGATACCGTTGGGGCCGTCAGCGGGCGCCTTGACGTCAGCAAGCGATTCGGTGGGCTCGTCCTGCTCGTCGTCCTCATCGGCATCGACGGCCTCACCAGCCTTGACTTCCTCAGCGGTGGGCTCCAGCTTGCCCTGGATGATGGCAGCTCGTCGCTCGTAGAGTGGCTTGTATCGCTGAGCGTACTTCTTCTCGAGCTCGAGGATCTCCTTCTGGAAGTCGGCCTCGATCTTGTGGTGCTCGACCTGGACACCCTTGAGACCCTCTACACGGCGACGGACGTGGCTGGGAAGCGACTCGACGTAGCCAGACGAGCGACCGACGAGGTTGGAGAGCTTGTCCTGGACCATGGCAGCAAGAGCCGGGTTGCCCTGGAGAGCAGCGGCGACATCGACGGCGTTCTCATCCTCCTCGCCAATGGTGCCGACGGTGGGTCGCGAGAGCGCCTCGCGGGTGAGAGGGGCGTTGCTGAGAGGGGTGTTCTGAGGTGTAGGAGCGACGGCATCGGAGTTTTTGCTCCTGCCGATCTCCTGAGCGCCCGACATGATTGTAGCAAAAAGGAGAAAAGTCGGAAAGATGGAACAAGGAACGACAGGAGGTTGGCCCAGTCGTTGGTGATCGTGTGTTGGGGTTTTTCTTTCTGTGCCGCCAGTAAAGTCTACGAACAGAGAAGGGTAGAGGATCTCTGCGATGCGACAGCCAAAGAATAAAGAAAAGATGGGATGAGATGGACGATGGATGGAAAGAAAGAGAGGCCAAGATGGTGTCGACAAGAGAGCTCAAAATCTCGACACTTTTTGGACTGGTTTCTGAGCAGCTCAGCGTCGCAGCGGCGGAGAAAAGTCGAATGAGAGCCACTCAGCCTGTCTCAGCGAGCCAAAGAGGCAGCCAGGAAAAGCAGCAATTTTGACCAAATTTTGATTTGAGTGAAGGTTGAGTGACTTACTGAGTGTGGATGGATAGATGGCTCAGGCGTCTGAACCGAACACAGAGAGAATTGGGGCTGAGTTGCGCAGGCGACAGACCAGTCTGGAAAAACGCGTCAATCGAGAGGCGTTCTTTGGGTCCCAATACGGGTGGCAGCGCGTGTTGCTCTTTTGGTTCAAAGTTGAATTTCAATCAGCATCAAGCGGTACGCACGCCGATTTTCCGAATACAAACCACACCTCCATCACGGTAAGGTCACTTGACAAAAAGGGCAACCCAATCCGAATCTGGAGAATGCGTCGGTCGGACTCTGGTGTTCAAAGAAAAGAAAGAAAAAAGCGTCGACTTGTTGACGACTTGTCAGGCGCTCAGGGCAACTTTTGGCGTGTGTTGCTTTCAGTTCTGTCAAAGCAGCCACGTTGTAGCTCAGTGCCTTTGCTTTCGATTGAACTCGTTTCGGATGAGAGCAAACATTCACGCAATCAACAATCTGGCTTCGTACAGCTGTGCTCAACGAAGCTTCCAAAACATCGAGGTTGTGACTCTGTCAACCAAGCAAAGATGTCAAGCGCAGAGAAGCGTGCAAAGTCAAGCTTATCGGTGCAGGGTTGAGAAAGCAGGGAAAGGGTCCTTTTTTCTCGAGGAGCGTGTCGGAAACGCACACGGCGACACGGCCAAGAAGAAAAAGTTTTGGGATCGTGCGTTTTGCCAAAGTCGACCCGGGACAGCCAAAAGGTTGACTTTGCTCGAGCCTGCGATTAGGGACTCTCCGAACATCGTGTTGGGACTGCCGAGCCATAAGGACCCCGTGTCGGCTGCCTCTCTCTGTGCAAGCACCTGATCTCATGGAATCACCCCTGGATCTGTGGAGCTTCGGTCAAGCGTGCATACTATACGCATGACAGCGTGTGATTCCCTAACGGGATGGGAGTCTCTGGTTCATGCTTCAGATGCTTTGATCGAAAAACCAGGAAGGAATCAAAGAGGCGTCTGCAGGGCATCTGCAAGCCGGTCTGCTAGGGAATTGGTAGTCATGGCATGCTCGCCATACCGCACAGTACATATGTGCATTGAGTACTCTGCGGAAGAGACTTGTGAGTGAGTGAACAAAAAAAGGAGCTGACATCCAGCCAGAAGATGGTGTTGCGTTTCTTGATATCAGCGTCTCGGTTCTTTCCCCCCAAAAAAAAAAGAGACAAAGTCAGGGTCTGAAACAACGTGGACGGCGCGCTGCGCGGTGCAAAAGAGGGGATGTTAGATCCACCACTTCAGTAAGGAGCTTGCGATCTGGTCTATCCAACTACATCGGGAAGAGAAGGTGGTGCAGATCAGCCTCGAGGGACTCACACTGCCGCGGCGTTGAACGGAGACTTTTTCTTATGCACTGCGAACCGGCAGGATGCAGGGCTTGGCGCATTACTTGTAGGCGCTTTAGACGCTTTAGGCGACTTGGCGACGAATGAGGTCTCGACTCTTGTCGGTTCAGTGTGGTGCTGTGAGTGCTGTGAGTCAAGATGCAGGGTCTTTGGTTGGCATTGTACTGTACAGCAGTCGCAACGTCGATCTCGGCGCCATAAAACAGTTTTGCCGCAAAGCTGGCTTGTCGAGTCAGGGTGGCAGTGCTAGAAGCTCAGCGGTCGGCGAGTTCTCCGACGGCAAAATCAAACGCTGGGACGGTAACTTGGACGAGCGAGTGTCAGCGTAAGATGACGCCGCTCGCTACCGTCTGTCTCGACATGACCGGCGGTCAGTCTGCAAATTCCATCACTCTCACAAAAACCTTTTTATCCGGCTTGTGGCTTTTCGACTTCCACTGCCAAGCGCCGAACAAGCCGGCTTGGCTGCGATCCTGATTCCTTCCTTCCGCTCTTTGGACGTAAGCAAAGAATGGCGGCATGTCAGTGTTTGCCACACAGTGGGTCAGGCACAAATGGTCCGTTCCGCTGCAAATGTGTTGCCACCAATCCCGAGTCGTCGGGGTCGGTACCACTTGAACAAACAATCAAGCTGCACGGAAAAGGCGACGAGTGGCTACAGTACAGTAGATGTCGCCTCCACGTTGGATGAGCCGAACGAGCGGCGTCACGCTGTGCTGCATCGTCCACCTCGGCTCGCCATTCCCGCGGCACAAGACCAGAGCAAATCTAATTCTGAAAAAGAAAAGAGAGAGAGAGAGAGAGAGAGAGAGAGAGAGAGCGAGACAGTCAAATTACAGCAAATTCCATCCACACACGACCATCTCACTCTCACTCTCACTCTTTGACACCTGCCACCATCCCCTGTCATTCATCTACAACAGCGATAGCACACAACGATCGCCTTGGGGACAAACCGAGATTGAGGCTGCGTACGTCGCCGATCTACATCCGAAGGACATTCTTGAAGCCGCATCTGCAACAACGTCGATCCGAGCTGCCTCGCTTTCCATCTCAGCTGACCACATGGCTCAACACAGCCACATCGAAATTTGATACCATTCATACTGCCTCCCGTAATCACTTCCTCTAGCCTCTTTCTGGACCAGAAACGCTTGCATTAGCGACGATCCTGCGTCGCCTTCCGAGGCTACTGTATTCCATCAAACAGGTAAGTCAAGTGCCCTCCCCCCCTTGAACGATTCCTTGCATCACAAGAGACATTTCGACGGCCCCCATCCTCGTGCCCCATTCCCGACGTACGGAACGTTCCTCGCCTGCCCCTCGCTCGCTTCGATCCTACTTGCAGCATCGCCTTGGTCTCACGCTAGCCATCATCGCTATCTATCTCCGCCTGTTCCGCTCGGACTATCCATCTTCAGCCGCGGACCAGGTCACCTCTCTCTTCCCCCGGTTTCTGGCGATCAACTTTTTTTGCATAGCCTCATCCATCATATCATCAGCTTTGCGCTTTGCCAGTGCATCATCCAACACCCTTGCAGCACCCCAAGAGCTATTCTTGATAGGTGGTGGTCGACTTGCATTCCTCGACAGCTTGGCCCACATCCACCATCTCCCCACCTCTTCACTTACCACCACCATCCTCATCCAACTCCCCCTTTCTTGATCCTTTGTCGGTCGGGTCCCACGCGATCAGGCAAAAGCATAATCGAGCTAACATCCATGCTTTCATCCACTGGTCAATCCTACTTTTTCATAGATCCCAACGCTGAGCCACGCAGTCCACTCACTCCTGGCTCCGATACATCGACTCTTTACGAGTTCATTGTCGACGACCATCCGTCTGTATCTCCGCTCGAATCTAGCAAGGCAGCTGCACTAGTCTCTCCTACCGAGACCCTTGCCGACAAGGCGGCACTGTCCGATCATTTCGACGGATCCGCTCTCTCATCTCGCCGCCTCCACTACCTTGAGCGCATCGAAAAGGTATTGTCGACAGAGCTAAGCCCTTTTGACCTCTTGGCTCGCAGCGAATCCAACTTCACCTCCACTCGAGCAGCACGCTGCCAGTCGTACGTCAAAGGGTCCCGTGCCGTCGACGCCGTCCCGAATTCTGGCGTCGACATGCAGATTCCTGTTCATGGCGTTCCCAACAACGCCAACATCATCTCTCATGCGGACCTGCAGCCCAGCAACGGCAAGGACGATGCTTTCTACGATCCCTCCTCGGCTGACGGCTACAGTGCACCTTCGCAATCCAGCTTGCTAAGCGCTCCATCCCCGTTCGCCACCCCTAACTCATCTCACGTCGTCTCTCCCTCGACCTCACCTGCACCGGGCGTGCATTTTGGCGCCAACAACAATGCCTTTCGCGACTTTGCGGTCATCCCAAGCCCGCAGTCGAGTCCGCACATGGAAGCAGCGTCTCCAGCTGCTTCACATCATCGCATCGGCTCCCAGAGCTCAGAAGCGCCAAGTCCCTTTGCCTCAGATCCTGCTCTAGCGCAGACCCTCGGCCAGATTGGCCAGATCAAGCTCGACGAAGACTCTCGTTATCCCCCTACCTTCGATGATGCTTCCGATTTTGGTGGCTCGCCCGCCTTCTCGCACTCGCATCCGTCTCAATCGTCAGACGCATTCGCTCCTTCGACGTACGCGTCAATATCGAGTCAATCCGCCGGCCATCAAGCAATAGCAAGGGCTCCTCAGCTGACACTAGGTATTCCGACTGTTTCGGTCTCCGATACTACAATGGATTTCACACCGATTGCCACGTCAATCACATCCAGCGGTGATGCCGACATGCCCAGCATCAACGTCATGGCGCCTTCGCCATCAACGCCAAGGGCAAGCGGTCCACACGCTCAAGGCGGCGGGTTCCAGGAAGTGCTTGCACAGCTACTACAACGGGCGCATACCGTCTCGACTGGCGTCAGCGGCTCGGCAGATCAGCTCCACTCTTCCACCAACTGGCTCCCGACGAGCCAGCCCAATGCATTGAATAGCGAGCCTCTGAGCTATGCAGATGCCTCCGCTTCCACAAACGAGTCTCGACAGATTGGAACAACGCCCAGCCAAGATCCGTTCCGTCCCAGCTCTGCAAGCGCACGCCTGGTACCTCAAGGTTACTCTGCAGAAACAAGCCAGATGATGTCGACGCTGGCAGGTGGATCACAACGCAACACTTCTGCACACGCTCCTGGCCAATGGTCGAGTCAGGCCAAGCGCCAAGATTCTTACGACAAGATCCGCCAGTTCCTACGTCTTGACGTTGACATGGGTTTCCAGAACGGCGGCAAGACCGAGTCTCCCACGCTCGCCTCTTTCCGCAAGCGTGCCAACTCGGATATCGGACCTCGCTCTCCTATCGTTGCTGGCAACACGGAAGGCGCTGATTCGGCGTTTGACTGGTCATTCGCGGCGACAAGCCTAGCTGCTGCAAAGCCGCAAGCTAACGGAATGGAATTTGACTGGTCTACCTTCAAGCCGGATCCGGCGCTCTTCGCTAGCTCAGGCTCGCAAATGGACGCATCGCAGCTACCAACCATGGATCCGTCACTTCTCAGCAATGCACAGCTACCTCTCGACCTGTCGCAAGGTTTTGATCAGAGCAATAATCTCCTCGCAAGCATGCAGCAACAGCAACAGCAGCAACAGCAGCAACATCAGCAACAGCAGCAGCAGCAGATGATGCCACCAGTATTCCAGCTCAACAATCAAAGCAACACCATGAGCAACAGCATGGGAGGCATCGATTTCTCCTCGCAGCTTGCGAACGCAGGCGCAAGCGAATACAATCCGCAATGGAGCTTCCCTAATACCGCACCTCAGGCAGCTTCTGGCAGCGATACAACGGGCGCCGCAAGATTGCGAAGGTCCAAAAGCGCGCGCCAAAGCTCTTCTGCTGGTCACCGCAGATTGACACATTCCGAGGACCTCTCACGCAGTCGAATGTACCAAGGCGCCGACGAAGATTTTCTCGCTCAGATTACAGCGCCCAACGGAGGGCTGGCTCCTCCGCAGGTGGGACGCTCGGTCTCTTCCAGCAATCCGGCCGCGGGCAGCCACCACCACTCCTCGGTGTCGGGATCAGCGAGGGTGCATCCCTACCGTACCGGCCATGACCGCCACTACTCTTTCGGCTCGAATGCATCTAGCAGCAGCACTGGATCCGCTTCGCCACTTGCTCAGATGACAGGTGGCCTCATGTACGATGGCGCAGGCAACCTGATCCAGTATCCGACGGACGCATCTGGAGGAGCCGTCAGCGGCGTAGGCATGGACGCCAATGCGGCCAACTCGCCATCAGCCTCGAGCGCTGCTTCAGGCACGAGCTCGCAGTTGGCGCCGCCAGTGCCGGTGGTGACGAGTCAGGCGACGCAAGCGGCATCGGCGTCGCGTCGCAAGTCCGAGGCGTTGTTTGCCTGTCCCATCCCTGGCTGTGGATCCACATTCACACGGCAGTACAACCTGCGAGGTCATTTGCGCTCGCACGCCGATGAACGACCGTACAAATGCGACTGGCCCGGATGCGACAAGAGCTTTGCTCGCTCGCACGATTGCAAGCGTCACCAGAACCTGCATCTCAACATCAAGCCGCATACGTGCGAGCAGTGCGGCAAGACGTTTGCGCGACTAGACGCGCTTAACCGGCATCACAAGAGCGATACTGGTGGCTGCACTAGCGAGAGTCAGTCGAGTTCGACGGATGCTGGATCGGGCTCTCAGCAGGGTTCGGATCATGGCGATCAGAACTGGACTCAGGGTACGGTGGACGGTTCTGCTCAGGGCACTCAAACGTTGAACAACAGGACGTTTGGCGGTCATGTCTTGTGAGCACATTTGTATACGCTAGCAAGTCGATTGAAGCTTTTCTCATGCAGCCCATGCGGGACACTATACCAGCTGCACTTCAGTTGCGCGCAATTCAGCTCAGTGACCGGCCTGATTCTAGATCTCATCCTCTCCGTGTTCTAAAAGTGATTCGCTACTACCATTGTGATCACCGGCCATCGCATTGTGTGAGCAAGCTAGAGCGTGCGCCTTGAAAGCGCGTTTCGAGGTGAACGATACATACCGGTGCTATTGATCAAACGCTAATGAGCTGATCTCAACATCTGCGGCCATAGAATCGTGAAAGCACCGCATCCCGTCCGATCTGCGAAGTTAAGCACGATATCGCCTAGTCAGTACTGCGGTGGGGGACCACGCGGGAATCCTAGGTGCTGCAGTTCCTTTTTTTTTGCACAGTTACTCCTTTGTGCTAGTCAATGTCATCTTGTTAAATCTCGAACGTAGAGAAAATAGCGAGTTTTGCTAAAAGTGTTGAAAGGTGGACAACCCTGCCTTTTTGGTGGCAACCATCAATTGGACCGATACGTCCGTTTAGTGCGCTGAGTTGCCATCCGATGCCTCCGACCCTCGAGTTCTCTTTGGGTATGCCGTCGGATTCACAGATCTCTTCAAGATGCTGAAATGACTTTCTTTCGATTTGGCAGCAGACTGCTTGCTGTCGGGAAGCAAGGAGCGTAGCCGCCGATTGTAAATGAACGAATGACTTGCTTTGTGTGGTGACGCCCGCAGGCTGTGGGCTCGCTTGCAGCTCCACGCACGCACCCACGCACGCACACTCTGAATCAACAGACGCCATCTCTTGCACAGATTCGGCAATCTTTCCACACAGAGTGGCTGGCTGCCGCATTCTCGCTCGAGCACGTTTCCGGACGTGTCGACCCAAATGCCGAACGAAAATCAAGGGCCCAATATTTTCTGGAAATAAAAAAAACCTTGACAGTATGCCGAGAGACCGGCCCTGAACCGCGTCAGCGGTGAAAACATCAAACAGCACAGCACAGCTCAGCGCAGCGGCACTTGCAGGCTGAGACGCCGCCCAGATCAATTCACGCTCCAACAAGCGCTTTCAAACGTGTGTGAGTCTCTGTGTGATGGACTTTTACCGATAAGCGGTCCGCTTGATTTGCTTCATGCCTTACTCTTCCTCCGCATTTACACTCAAAGCTGCGCATCATCGCGACCATCACCACCTCTTCTGCACACACAGCTCAAAGCCAGTCGGTTCTCACATTCAGACGCCTGCTAACTTCAAAGCTCAACTCGATCCAACACGGTTGACCAGCCAGCCACTCCATCGGACGACAACCGACAAGGCTCGAACAGAGAGACTGCGACGGAACGCAGCCGATCGAGGCTCTAAGCTTTCCCACGCCACTCCATTTGACCCAGTCACACGCAGGACAAGGGACTTACACTTGCGCAAGATCACCAAACCTTGTTCATTGACAAACTTTTTCCAACAACGCACGTCGTCTCCCATTTCAGCACCATAATGTTGTCGCTGTTGTTGCTGTGAAGAGATTTCAGACAATTGCAACCTCTGCCCGTATTGACCATCGACGAGATCCCTTTTGGTCGGTACAAAAATTTTGCGGCATACCATCTGCCACTCACTCTACCACGTACATCATAGCCATGTCGTTCGATTCACCACCTTCGTTCCAGGAGCAGATGGCGGGGCCTTCACGTCCTCGTTTCACAGGTTGGCTCACCATGGCTCCTGAAGTCGATCCACCTCGTCCTGCTACCGTCATTGCCACCACAGCCTCCAACAATACCCAAGGCCAATCGAGCGGCTCTTCAGATCCACATCTGTCCGCAACACGGTCTGAACAGCCCGTCGCTTCCACACATGGTTTTGGCTACCTTGGTCAGAAGGTTCAATTGCCGCAACGCCGCAAGCGTGCCACTTTCCAAGTCGGCTCCCCAGGTCTTTCCGAGGATGAGGCCGAGGGCTCTTTGGGCAGCAACGCATCTCGCGGCGGCTCAGAATCACCCGATTTCGACGTTCGCGCTTCATTCGCACCCATGCCCGTCTATGGCAAAAACAGAATAGCAACACAAGCATCTTCATATCGAGGCGTTGGCGATCAGAACAGCGCAGCATTTGTGACTCGATCAGAGACAGATGCAGCCCAAGCGGCAATGGACAGCAGCAGCAGTGACGACGAAGCCGGTGGTCTTTCGTTCGGCGGTCGACGATGGAAAGGCAAGACGGTCCATGCCGTCGAGCAAGAGCTTGAGGCTTTGCGCGATGAGAGGCTCATGAGTCATGCTCCTGATGCAGCCTACCTTGCTTCGCGTCTCGAAGGCGTTCGACGCAACCTCGAGATCGAAGAGCGAAGACCCACTTACGTGCCGTACGACGAGGACATGCTCATCGACGACGACGAATCAGAGGCCGGTTTGCCGCAAGACGCTTCGGACATCGTACGACAATTATACCCCTTTCAACATGTTGGCGACAACGTCAACGATGCAGCTGGCCCATTGGCGCACCGTCCTGTCTCCAACGCATCCTCTGTCAGCCTGGTGGAAGGCGAGACACCGCACGATCTCGAGTTTGGCTCATCCGCTTCGAGTGCTTTCGACCAGATCAAAGTGCACGACCCCAACGAAGTTTCGCTGCCTCCCGTCACCGCTTTCACCTCGAAACCCATTGACCCAGCCGCAAGAGCTGCCGCCCTCGACGCACGTATCGAAGTGCGACCGCTTCGACGCGGCGACTTGGAACAGGTGCGCGATCTACACGCCTTTCACGGCGATTCTGACAGAGTAAGTTCTCACTTCGCAGCATTGGCCCTGTCGTCGGGCTCTTACCCTTCGCCGCCCCTGGAGACTAGCACGACGCAGGGCAGTCCCCGCGCCATCACCGGCGTGACGGATTGCTGCGGGCAATCCGTCTGGCGGTCGGCTTGTAGGTGCTCCCCGACACAGCCTGCGCAGCAACCGCTGTTTCGAGGGTTTGCTACGGGTATGACCTGAGAGGGCGACGGTTTTCTTTTTGCTACGTTTCTGCTACGTTTCTGCTTCTGGCTCCGGCACTACAACACATGCATCGTTTTCTGCATTCCACTCGCGCCCCCTTTCCCCTGCATGAAGAAAAGGTCGTTGAAAGTTTTGTCAGAAAACGTGGGTTGAAAAAAAAAGTGAACAGGAAGGGCGATTGTTATCGGGCAACAAAGATCTGGTTGGTCGACCCTCGCCTGTGTCTGTGCAGAAACGCAGCACAAGACAGGCGGGACCAGATCTCCGAGAGCTGTTCGCTGCTGTGTATGCTGGAAGCGCATAGCAGTGCAGCGCTGGAGGGCTGGGATGGGCTTTACCGGCAGAGCTTTTGCAGGGCTGCTCGGCGAATTGCAAGACACGCGACTGGGAGAGAAAGAGAGCGGTCTTCGCTCGGCAAAACAAACCTCAAGGGTTGCACATGCCCGTCGAGCAGAGGACGTTCTCGGTTGTCGTAGACATTACCAACCAGCTCGCCTCAGGTCGGAAGTTGAAAGCATGCTCTTTCGTTTATGCAATCGAGAGGTGGGCAGGGTTATGCTTTCCGAAGGCCGCCCCTCGGCGGTGCGGCTGCTCTGGAGATACAGCTGGGCAGCTATTTTTTCGCCGACAAAAAGCAATGGCTGGCGTTTGCAGACGCATTGTCATCAGTGACAATCTTTTCGTGGCAAGAAAGTGCTTCGCTTCATCCTCGGCGAGACTTTCTGCTAACGGCGTCTAAAGGGCCGTGCTCTTATCAGTTGCAGATCTCCTCGCTCAAATTTTGCGCGAAAAAGGCGAGAGAAAAGGGTTGCGCAACTCAGCAGGTCCCACGTTTTTTTTTCTTCTTGCAATAAGTTGGGGCCGGACCGAGGCTGCTCCGTACACCCATCCGCGGTCCCTTCTGGTCGACGCTTGTCCGAGCTAGTCTGATGGCCTCGTCAAAACACGCTTTGTTTAGGCTGTTGATTGATGCAGAGGTGCCGAACATGATGGACTGTTGCTGGCTTTGATGGTTCAAGATGACAGAAACGGCGTTCGGCAATCTTCGAGTTTTCCTTTTTGGCTCGAAAGAAGGTTTGCCGGTCGCGGTTGTGTCCTCGAGACATGTTCCCCGTTTCTTACTTGGTGGTACTGTGTAGGCATGCTTTTAACCCGAATTTCATCCCTCGCCACTGCCCTTGCCCCGCACGCCTGCCCTACCCCGCTTGCGCCATGTCTTGCACGACGTTCGACCGGTCGCTGTCAACCTTGTGGGGAAGGCTTCGCGTACCGATGGCTCGGCAATCTCTTTCATTCCCAATCCGTCCTGCCTTGGGCTCGCTGAGCATTCCCCCTGCGCCTTATTCGTTACCCGATGCCGTCTAACACATGCGATCTCAACACTGACCCCACAATCTTGTTATGCACCAAAACAACAGTCACCCAACCACGCCGAAACCTACGCCTCGACCGCCGCCTTCCTGCTGCGTCTGCTGGTCGACGATCGACATGTCTGCCTGGTTGCTGTGGCGAGACCGATTCCGGCTCCTGCTGCGCCGCTGCCCACGCTCGGGCGCAGTGCACACGTACCCGCCTCCGCCGCGTCCGGCGCGGTATCACCCGCGTTGAAATCGCTGCATCTCGACCCGACCGACACACCAGACGCCGCCGACGGGTCGCACGACGAAGTGGAAACCAGCAGTCTTTCGTCCTCACCGGCCGAGGTGTCGGTGTTTACGCCGCCCGTTGTGGTCGCCACACGCACCAGGATGGTTAACCCCAAGGGAGAAGGTGGACGGATCAACAATACTCCTGCTACGTCTGTGTTTTCCGACATGTTTGCCGAGAGAGGGGTGCCGACGAAACGGCTGACGTTGGACGATTTGCCCGGTCCGACCGAGGCTTGCACACGAAAGCTTACGGCAGGAGGAGGGGAGACGGAGGTGATTCTGGGTGTGGTGTCTGCGCAGCTTTCGACCAACGTCGAAGCCGGGGGGATGTTTGAAAGGGGTAAAGAGAGAGAGGGGGAGGTGAGTGCGTTGGTCGATGTGCACCTGTTGACGCTTGCCACGGCACCGGAGGAACGCGGGCAGGGGTTGGGTGCCAAGCTGCTTTCGTCTCTGCATGCAGAGTGTTTGCACAAAGCCCGATCTCTCGCTCTGAAACGTCACCGTCAGATTCCCGCCGTCTCGCCGCTTTCACCCACGTTCACCGACCTCTCGCCCAGTGCAGTACCTTTGACGGCGACGTTGGAACGACTGCGTACGCCGCCGCTGTCGCAGATGGGCAAGTATCTGGCCCGAACGTGGCTCGAGGTGCATCCGTCCAACGCGCATGCGCTGTCGCTCTACTGGACCCACGGATTTCGGGCTCCGTTGGACGACAAGCGTGCGGTCAAGAGGGGTTTTTACAGAGGTGACGTGAGGATCGCTAGCAGTGAGAGAGCCAAGAAGGGCGGAACCGACGCTTGGGTGATGGAGAGGTTTGATGGGCTGTTGGACGGTTGACTGCACAACACGAGTCGGTTGTGCTTGCGTTTTTTTAATCACAAGATCTGATTCATTTGCACTGATTGAAAGGATGACTTGTTCGGTTCCGAGTTCTGGTGTCGTGGGAGAGACGGGGGGGGGGGTTGGATGTTGGTGATGGATGGCGATGAGAGATTGTTCTTCATGCTCGTTGCCCTGAGGCTCTTCAACTGGTAAAGCAAAGACGAATCATACACTCACGACTTTTGACCCTGCAAACCCGCTTGCCCGTAATAAAGCCTTTCCGCCCACCGAGCAACGCGAACGTCAACTCACACTAAGACTTCCCTCCCTTTCAACACTACGTCACGCAGAAGCTCAGTGAGCACAAATCAACGCTAGACATCAAAGGATCGTTCAATTGGGACGGTTCCCAATAATTTTTGGATTTGCGTGTAAAGCGACGTCGAAACAGACAACAACGACGTGCTGGGATTTGATGTGCCGATCATGTGATCATGATATACAAATGTGTGTGAGAGAGTGTGCTTCCCACAACTCAGTCCGACTGTCTTGCTCCCAAGAGGCCAGCAGAGTGCGGGAAAAAGAAAAAGAACCGAAGCCGTAATGAAAGGAAGAAACGAAAGAACAACATCTTGAGGGTCTTGATGAAAAAAAAAACTTTAGATGTTGAGCTTGGTTCGGCGCCAGTGACGACGCTTGGCGTTGTACTGAATCTTGTTGTCGGCCTTCATGCGGAACCAGTTGGGGATGGGGCTATTAGAGAAGAGGGGGAGAGAGTCAGTATGAAGTGTGCGAGCACTAAACATGGGGTTTGTCGAACAGCAGTAAGAGCAAGCACAAGTAGATGGCTGGGATGCAAGAGAGGATGTACGGATCAAGCGAAAGATGCCGGGTTCATCGGACGGAGGATGAAGAGCGTAGCGTGGCAACACGGAGGGCGACGGCGGTAGCAAACGGCGAAATGCGACTAGAAACGTCTGAATGCGGAAGGGGTCGGACCATGGTGCGTCTTGTTTGCGGAATGCAGGGTATTGGCGCTTTCGGACCGAGCTGGCGAGTCGCTGTCGACGAACAAATTTAGGCGAACGTGGATCGACCAAGCGCAATCGACGTCGAGCAAGGACAATGGGCAAGATGGCTTCGGGAATGGTCTGCCATGACGAGTTGCACATCAGCAGAAATTCGTGGCTAACGAGACAAAAGCCGAACGAGGAGATGACTCTCGAATAAAAGCAGTGTCTCGGCATACCATGAAAAATGCCAGATGTGATTCGTGAACTCGTCGCTGGCAAGCCCCCTCGGGTCGCAAATGTCGTGACACGCCCTTCGATGATCATTCTGTGCTCGTTGACATCTTGCTCGACCCCGACACTGGACTGAAGCGTTGTGGAATATGTTGTGTCTGCCCTACTGACGAAGTTTTTGTAGAAGCAGCCTGACTGGCGACGCTGGTCAAACGTGCGAAGTAAAAGATCGTGATCGATGTCCTTTACAAGCGACTGCTGCGTGCCCGCGCCGGACATCATCGATCCGGTCCAAGCACGATGCCAAGTGATGATCGCAATCAGGCATTTGCTGGTTGTTCTGCTGAGTAGGTACTGAGCCATTGTGTGTATGTTCGTTGGGCCACGTCGGTGCCCGATGTGTGATGTCAAAAGTTTGGTGCTGCGATAGTGTCGATCGAGAGTGTTGCACGAATGATACTGAGGCTGGTAGGCGGGTGTGATGCTGCACCGACTTCATCGAGAATGCGTTGGCTGTCGTATACCGGCTCTATCATCTGCGTTGTGACTTGTCGATCGTCGTTCATCGAAGGAGAAACCAAACATTACATCCATCTTTACTTCCAACATATCGTTGACACCACTTCCAATCCCTCTCCAATCAACACTGACCAACTGCACAACGATATCCTCCTCGTCCAATCCATCCACCCTTACTCCTCTCTATCCCATGCATCGCCATCCTCCTACCAAACTACTGGCTGTATGCTGCTGTCGATGATCGGAATACGTACCGGTTCTGCTTCTGCGCCTTGGCGAGCTTGACCTTGGTGCGGAAAGTCTTTTGGGATGGCATCTTGACGAAATGTGATCCTTTGCGGAGAAAGAAGGTGAAGATGGTGGTTCGGAATGTTTGTTGACGGCGTTGATGGCTTCCCGAGTGGTGCTGCTGCTCCGGCCCTCTGGCGCTCTCCCTGCTGGGATTGACTTGGTTGGCTGAGAGCGATCTGAAATTCGCACAAGCGTGTCTGCCGATCCACTATCTTGCGAAAAGTCTGCTTCTTACTGCGAAGCTGTGCGAAGTCGGATTGCGAGGCGCTGCTGGTGCGCTGTGTCTGCTGTGTTGGACAAGTTCAAATTTCAGACTGAGCTGGTCGGCGCGTCTGGCTGGGCCAGTTGAAATTTTGTGATTTTCACTGCAGGATGAGTTCGGCCGAGGGTCCTTTCAGATCACGTGTTGTTTGTTCCTTTTCATGTGAGATCGTAAAAAAGCGCCTGCTTCGTGACCAAAAAAGGCACTACTGATCGATCTCACACCATGCATCGGAAAGAAAAAGCCGTAACCCGGCAACATCGGTTTGCCGATTTAGCCGTAGCTTCGCAACGAAGCATCTTTTAGAACACCACCTTCAGACGCCAACCTTTGGGTAGAACGGGGTTTCATTGCAATCGAAAGCGTCGTATCTATTCCCCTTGTGCTGGAATCACAGCCTCGACCCGGTGACAATCGAACTCAAACTCTTGGGATCCAAACTCGTGGTCGGGTAGGGCAGCATCGGTCCCTGAACATGCCAAGCGCCGCCATCCACCACCATCTGCGTGCCAGTTACATACGTAGCCGCATCGCTGAACAGATACACGCCGGCGGCGGCGATATCGCTCTTGTCGCCCATCCTCTGCATGGGAATGCCCTCTCCGATGGCATCACTCACTCCCTTGGGGGCCAGCCTGTCCATGCCTTCAGTGTTGCCAATCGGTCCGGGAGCAATCACGTTGCTCCTCACGCCCAACGGACCCATCTCGACGGCCAAGACTCTGCTCAGAGCATCTACACCTGCCTTGGCCGCACTCGCATGCGACTGGTAGGGCAGACCAAAGTAATGCAGCGTCGCCGAAATAAAGATGTAGCTTCCCTTGTTCTTGGTCACCTCTTCCAGCGTCGCTTTGACCGTATTGTACGATCCGATCAGATCAATGTCAATCACCGTCTTGAACCCTTTCTCGTTGTTCTGCTCGATACCGGCCAACCAGTTGGCCGCCGAACCGGCAATGACAAAGTCGATCCTGCCAAACTTTTCGATCGTCTTACGCACAGCTGCTTTGAGCTGTTCCGGTTCACGCACGTCTGCAGGACACGGAAGACACTGTTGACCTGTAGCCGTCGAGAGTTGTTGCGAAGCGCGTTCGAGACGGTCTGCTTTACGTCCCAGGATGGCGGCGTTGGCTCCGAACGACATGATGGTCTTGGTCATCTCGTAGCAGATTCCAGAACCGCCTCCTGTGCAGAAGAGCACCTTGCCCTTGAAGATGTCTGGGCGGAAGATCTTGGCCGGGTCGGCAGCGGGGAGGACGACTGCTGGTCGAGCAGTGTCTTTGTCGTTGTTGCTCATCCTTGTCGTTGCCAAAAGGTGTGTGAGGCGTATACGGGAATGGCTGATGGACAGATGTCAAAGGCCGCCGATGATGATGTTGTTGCTGGTGACGGTGGTGGTGAAAAAGCTGACATGAAGCGGTGCTGTTGCTTGCAACTGTCATCTTGGCTAGCGTCACTATGCTGAGCCATCCAAGATCCACAACTTGTCCCCGGAATCGGCAAGCGCTTGTTCCGGTTCGACAGCTGGCGCGCCCCGCCTGTCAGACACGCATTTGGCCAAGGCAGATCTGGAAATTGCACTAAAAAATCAAATTTACCGAAATCGCGTCTTTTTCACAGACAAACGGACGTTTTTGTGGATTTCGCTTAGCAAATTCCGCGAGCTGTCACACTCTGCTCTGTTTTCCTCTCTCTCTCTCTCTCTCTCTCTCTCTCTCTCTCTGTGCCTCTCTCTGTCGCACAAGAGGGGGAGCCGAGTTAACGTCGTTCGGAAAGCTCGCTTGTTCCTTTTGCGCTGTCCGGTTGAATATGGTGTCAAATCAGGGTCCAGCACACCCCACAATCCCATCTCAGCTGTCACATCTGAAAGCCAAAAGAAAAAACACTTTTGTTTGGAACAGCAACACGAGGCAACAGAGACCAATGCACGTTATCGAAGCGCTTGGATCCTCTTTCGAGCTGCAGGGGACCCCCAACACCTGTCAACACGATGTTTCGTACACAGGGCCCAACGTGGCGGATTAGGAGAAATTTCACATGCCAAACAGGCACTCAGGCACAGCGTCCGCGGCTGTCAGCACGCCAATCATGATTGAGTGCTTCGACGAGATACGAGAGGCTCTTCCGTTTTGTTTGGGAAAGAGCTGATGACACATGTTGGTGCTCGTAGACTCTCTTGACTGGGTACAAAAGGGAACTCAGGCCAAGCTGTGAATCCTTCGTGCTACCTCACCACCATCTCTTTCCATAGCCTTCAAACTTGGTTTTGAATTCGTAACAAAGATGGCCGCAACAGACACCGCAACTACCAAGGAACCGCCTATCAAGGCCAAACGACAGCCCATCCGACCGTCGCAAGGCCCGCTCAAATCCACCTGGCACGATCCTTCCGCCAAACCACGCTGGAATCTCTACCACTGGGTCATCCACCTCTCCCACATGGACCCGCTTCCACCTTCAACCACCACCGTCGTGCACGACTTCAACGACCCCATCCCCGTCTTTAACAACCTCAGTGCACATGTCTACATCGGGCTTCGATTCGGCTTTATCTTTGCTCTCCAGTATGCCTATACGCTCTACACTGGTGGACGAAACTTTCCACCCCTTGTCAATATGGTCTACTGGGGATCGTATGTTTCGCTATACGGGCTCAACGTGATACATTCCTGTCGACGGGTGGCTTCGCAGGTTGGCTTTTTGTCACCGCACAAGGCTCGAGATGGAATTCCCGATGACAGAGTTGGAGAGGTCTTTAAATCGCTGCTGATGACAGGGTTTCTACGACCCGTTGCAGCAACAATGTACCTCTACGACTCGAGTGCACCCATGACGCTCTCCCCCTGGTTGCCGCTAATGGTTCCCGCGTTTGCTCTAGCCGTCGATTTCTGGTTCTACTGGTACCACCGTCTGATGCACGAATCCGACACCCTCTGGGCCATTCATCGACGTCATCACACTGCCAAATATCCAACCACGGTGCTATCGCTGTACGCCGACACCCTGCAGGAATGGGGAGATGTGCTGGTGATCCCGTTTATCGCCATGCTCACCGTCCGAACCATTCTGCCCATGGGATACTTTGACTGGATGCTGTGCTGGAACTACGTCGAGCTGTTGGAGTTGATGGGCCATTCGGGCATCCGATGTGCCGGTTCCTCGCCTGCGTTTGATCTGATCCCCTTGGCGAGGTGGGATATGGAAATCATTATCGAGGATCACGACATGCATCATTCCAACGGATGGAAGAAGAGCGGCAATTACGGCAAACAGACGAGGGTGTGGGATCAGCTCTTTGGCACCGTGATGCAGAGGAAGGAGATGCTGGCGCATTTGATCGATGAAAACGACAAGGTCTGGTTCCCTCAGTGGTGAGCGTGGGTACAAGGCAGCGCGCACAGCTGTCGACGATGGCGCTGCCTTGTACAGACTCTCTTGCTCTTACATTTTTCAGTATTTTGGAATCGTACTCGTTCGGATCATCACCATGTCTGTTGATGGATGCCATGACCCACCTGCCAACAGCCTGTCACTCACGCAATTACCTTCAGCCTCTCTCCATCGCAATGTTCTCTGTCTGGGTATACACGTTCATTCAAAACCGCATTCACTCTTTCCTCTGCTTGCGAATATGCGCATCGATCCGCACCAACAGATCCGTCTTGCGCCCCTTGTTATCCAACCTGTAGAAGTCGCATACCGACTTCAACTCGGCCACCGTATACGCACTCAACTTACCCCTCGACCATAACTCGAGGATCTCGGAATCGTCTTCAAAGCTCGTCTTGCGTACACTCGTACTCGTTTTGGCCACCTTGTTGCTCGACGCCACCGCGGTGAGACGAGGATCCTCGTTGATTGCTGCATGCCAGTCCTGGATGAGGTGGGCGGTGCGTTTCTTGATGGTCGCGTACTGCGGGACGGTCAGATCGACGGGATGAGCGGGGAGCGGTTCTTGAAAAGCGGTCGCCATAAGCACGGCGTAATGATGGTTGAGGGCTGGGTTGGGGTAATGGTCGGGGTTGAAGGGCTGCTTCTTCTGGTACCGCTCGATGAATGCGACCGCCTTGTCAACTTGTACGTCGTTGGCGTCTTCCGTGTGCAACAGGTTGGTGGGTACGTCGCGCACGTCGTCCGCATACGGCAGAGTGATGAGGTGCATACCGGGAGCCACCATCTGCTGACCATCTTCGCTCAACTCTTCCTCCTGCGGCACGATGGCGACAAACACGGGCACTACGTTTTGCCTTGGCATAAACAGCCCCAATCCCACTTTTCCCTTCTTGGCCATCGACTGGAGCAGCGCAGTAAACGTTTTTCGGCTCCCCTTCCACTCGGCATCGGAAGGGTAGATGAAGTAGGCATGTTTGACGTTCCACTCGAACTTGAGCAGGTCGTCTCGGTTGCGAAAGCCAATGAGCTTGAGACACGGCAGCATGCCGAACGACTTGATGCTTTTCAACTCTTGTGGAGTGAAAGTGACCTGACCACGTAGACTGGAAGAGGTGCCAAATTGGAAAGCGGGGATCACCTGTTCTTTGGAAAGCGGCTTGCCCGAGTTGGCGTCGACGTAGTGCTGATGCGTCACGACTTCCTTGAGCTCTCCGCAGTCGTCGTCCACAATCACCTTGACAGGGTTGCCCTTGGTGGTCCTCGAGACGAGACTGTAGCCTTTGATGCCAATCTGCCACTTGCGCCCGCGGGTGCGTGCTTGCGGAAGCCTCTCCTCGTCTGCATCGGCGCCCTCTGCAGATGCTTGACCTTGCGGAGGATCAAGGCCCGCCAGTTCAAATCGAATGTTGAAGACCACCCGCTTCGGTGTCTCGCGAGTAGCAATGTCATCCTCGAGTTCCTGGAAACGGACGCTCGAATCCCACAGACTGCGCTTGGCCTCTTGGCCCTTCAACTGCTCAGCTGCTGTCCTGCCGAATCCTGCGGGCAGGCGGCGTGGATACGCAACATCCTCATCCTCTTCATCTTCGCGATCGTCGTCGTAGTGCGCAAAGACATCGGCGTAAAACTTGTTGATTTCGAAGCCGCGCGTCAGATCGCTCGAGGAAGCTTGCGATGCACCCGTCGGCTGGTTCGGGTTGATGAAGAAAGGTTCGATGCGAACGCCAATCTTGCGAAACTCGTTCATCTTGTCGAGGCATGCTCGTCTGGCCTTGGTTGCCTTGGTGTCGGTGTTCATGGGATGCGGATCGTCGTTGTCGGTGATCCAAAAGACTCTCTTGCAACCTGCGTTGGCAGCAGCCACCATAGCAACACCGGCATTGGCGAGCGCCCAGTCGATGCGCATCTGCTTTTCCGCCGGTGGCAGCACCGTCTGTAGATGCTTGGGATCGGCCTCTGCCTGGTGCAGCAGGGCTTTGAGATTGTAAGTATCAGGCACGTTGACTTGACGGACCGACTGAAGCTCGTAGCTGCCCTTGTAGTATTCGCCCGGCTTTGCGGAGCGGAAGAGCGTCTCAGCGCAATTGAAGATGAGCACACCGACGTGGTCATGCGGAGAGGAGATGAGCTTCTTTTGCATAAGAGAGGCAGCTGCTCTGAGTGCCGAGTAGAGTGGGGATGTGTTGGTGGTGGGGTCGATGCGATGCATGGATGGACCGGCATCGATGCAGAAGAGGACCATATCCTTTTGGAAAGTGGCATCGAGATCGAGCTGTTCGAGCTCATCATCGTCGTCATCGTCGTCGTCATCGTCGGAGTTGAAGGCGCGCGCTGCCTCGCGCTTGTTGACAAAGTAGGCCTTTGGCATGGCGAGTGAGCGGGTGAGTTGGTGGTTGAGAAGATCATACCGCTCTTGAGCTCGATTCAGGGTTCAACTCAGCATTCAGCGCGTTGAGTGTTAAGTGGAGGAGGGCTCACTGAGACTACTGAGAGAACAAAAAAAGCGCGTTTCGCCTGTGCGCCGTGCGCAGAAAAAAAGGTGTTGATGTTACACCGCCAGATCGAATGAGCTACCCAAAAAAATCGCGGATCGCCCACGCCGAAACCGCAACGGCAAACGCGGCAATCAAATCGGTCCGGATTCGTTTGTTTGTGTTTCGCAGCAGCGTCGGCCAATCTTGTGCCCGAAGGAGGCACATGGTCCTGGGGCAATCCTCGCTCAACATGGTACACAGACGTGGCCAAGACGGCTAAACCAACTGGATCCTTCCTGACGAACAGTGCTTGACAGTGACCACCAGGCAGCTCGCACTTCGGGTTCCCTTTCTTTCCTCCCGCCCCCATCACCATCACCACCACCACCATCGCCATTTCTCCTACCAAAAGAAGACCTTTTTTGTCGTATCTGACCTTGACATCTCCCACAATGTCAGTTGCATCCAAAGCCGCCAACGCAACAACTGGCTTCAAGCTGTTGCCCAACCCTGTCAATCCTTCCCCCGCCGAAGTCTCTGCTGCCCTCAAACTCGTCCGATCAGGAGGCATCACCCACCCTCAGACTGCCAAACCGGATCGCAGCCTGACCATCCCTTCGGTCGAGCCCAGTCCTCCTCGTCAGATCAAGCTTGACATCTACGAACCCGCCTCCCTGCCTGCCACCACTCCTCGCCCCGTCGTGCTCAACTGGCACGGTAGCGGCTTCGTCGTCGACCGTTTCGGTGCCGATGCAGACGTCAATCGATGGCTGGTCGACGAGCTCAAGAATGTAACCGTCGTAGACGGAGACTACGTCAAGGCTCCCGAACATCCTTTTCCTCAAGGACTGTATGATGCAGTCGCAGCTGTCAAGTGGGTCGTTGCCCAGCCGTGGTTTGACGGCAATTTGGTGTTGAGGGGACATTCTGCAGGTGCCAACTTTGCTCTGGTTTTGTCGTCCGAAACTACCGCTTTGTCGGTCGGTTTGACTCAGCAAGAGTACAACGCCATCAAAGCATGTGTCACTCTGTACCCGCCAACGGACTCGTCCATCCCTCTAGAGCAGAAGGCAACAAACGAAAGCGGAGAGCTTCCCGGAATACCCATGTCGGCACTGTCTGCTCAAATCATGCACTTCTTCTTTGGTGCTTATCTGGGATGGGATCCGAAATATCAGCAGGAAATGGGCAAAGATCCACGTGTCAGCCCTGCAAAAGCTCCCTTGGAGAGCTACAAGGTTCCCTGCTACATAATCGCCTGCGAACACGATCCGCTCGGAGAAGAGGCAAAGCAGTTTGCCCAAAAGCTCATCCAGCAGGATGCAGACAAACATGCTCTGTACTGGGCCCAAGGTGTAGGTCATAGTTATGAGACTAGGATTCCGGATGTCAGGGATCCCAAAGTGCTCGAAGCGCCGGGTGGGAAGGCCAAGGTGGAGAGCTTCGCACAGATGCTCGACTTTATCAGGAAGCATGTTCCTACTGTGAAGCAGTGAAGGAGGACGTCGTCAGATGGTGATTGCAAGAGGATCGAATAGAAGATAAATGCATTGTTCTTGGAATTCTTTTGCTCTGAGAAGCTTTAAATAAGTGGTGCGCTCCCATCGTTGACGGCAAATCAGGGCGACGACGGAGGCTTGTCGGCCACAGGCGGCCAATCCGGGCTACCGCTCAACCGCCAAATGCCATACTCGATATCTCCCTTTGCTCCAAGCTTGAGCAGATCTTTACCCTTGCCACCACCCGGCGCAACGCCGCCACCGGGCCCCTGGTGCGGCACGATACCCACTCCACCTTCATCCCACGCCGCTGCATTCGCCTCTCTCGGCCAGGTATCCTTCTTGAGCACGCCAGCGTACGCTTTGATCGCCGCACGCAGGTAGCACATGGTCGCAGCGGGAGTCAGGTATCGATGACGCAACGTTTCGACCGCGTTATCGGCGATCCTCTGGGGCGGGTTCAACTTCAATGCTCCCGAAGTGGACATGTTGGAAGGCAAGTCTTGCGTCGCAGGGATGTGAGCCGAGTTCTGGAGTTGCAACGTTGTCTGTTCGAGGCCGGCGAATAGGGGTCCGGGCAATTCAACCATGTTCTGCTCTCGACTTTTCGGATTCGAGTTGAGCGCCGGGTGGAAGTGCTGCGTCCACTCCATCGGATGTGCCACCGTTACGCTTCGACACGACCAGAGGAACTTGCCTCGTCCCGAGTAGCTGTTGCCTTCCGTCTGAATCAGGAACTTGTGCCGACAGTGCTCGTGCATCGGGATGATGGGATGGAAATCGGCGCCTACGTCGTGGAAGCTGGTCTGCTTGACATCGGCCCACTTGTCAGCTCCCTGGACCTTATTAGGGTCTGTTCGACTGAGCAAATCGACACGAGGTGCATACCCGTTTGCCAACCCACGCCAGAGTACGCGATTGGCCTTCTGGTCCCAGGGCAAGAGATGATCCTGCAGTTGAGCGAGGTGCAGAAATTCGTCGAACGATGCAATGCCAGCCTCTGGCCACCCTACGAAACCAAAGTCGGGTAGCAACCACGTACCCTTGGCTTTGTCTTCGGAGACACGCTTGCTGAGCACCCATACGGCATCGCTGGTGGGTGAGGCTTCCTTGTCTGCTTCCGAGAGCACCAATTCCACTCCTGTCGATGAAGAGTCGTCCAAAGAGGTGAAAGACGACGGATCGGTCACGACGGCTGTATGAAGTAGATGCAACAGCGCAGAGATGCGCGATTCTCCCCCTTCCCTCACTTGGCGGAGGAACAGCTGCCCATCTCGAATTACGACACGTGCCATTCCCCAGTTAGTTGCGCAGGTTCGTGCAGCCTCGTCGAGGTCGCCGTACTTGATGCCACCTTTTGCTTTCCATGCAGCGACATTGTCTTGGATCTGCGGGTACAGAAGCGGGAATTGGGCTTTGCATGTGGCCTCGTTCATGGTACGATCGCGTCTTTGTTCCGGTATCAAACCTTTCGCCTTCGATGTACCTGCCAGTAAGGACGTCGACGATTGGTACGGCAGAAGAAGCGACAGGACCAGGCAGACTACGACAAAGGCCGTAGATCCCACTACGCCGGCTCGGGCAAAGTAATTGACGAGTCCATCACTCTGCCGTGACCTGGAGGAGGGAGCCGATGACGGATCGATCTCGTTTTCCCCATTGGGCACCGAAGTGTAGCGTGAAGACGAAGCCATCCTGGCCTATTACCGTGATGGGAACTCGTCGGACTGATGCCTGCTGGTTTATCTATTGTTGATGCTGGTGCTGCTTCACCCTCGACCAGCGTGTACGTCTAGCCAGTCTGCTGGAAACGGGTGTTTTCGCTAGCAATTGTTCGTGCCTCGGGATTGACTCGCGATAGGGTTACAAGTCCCGTCTGTCGCTGCAAGAGTATGGGAAGAACGATGGAGATGGCGATGCAGTAAGTCTCTCTTGCCGTTGTACAGGGTTAGGCTCAAATTGCAGTCGGCAAGCATGCTTTTTGCAGCTCCATCTCCGGTACCTGGGTTTTTGTTTTTCTTTTCTACAATTTCAAGGCGGATAAGGAAGAGGTTCGTGCACGCGTGCCTGCTGGTCTAGCCTTTGAAACTCAATCTTGCCTTCGACAGTCGCCCGTCATCCTCACCAGACAAGGCGGAGGAAGAAGGCCTTTCCAAGGTGCTTCGTGCATCACAGACACAGCGCAGAGAGCAATCAAGATGGATGGAACAAGAACGCATACGACGATGCTTCATATTTTTGGGGGTGTTGGTGCGGTGTATGCAAAATACAGATCGCTTCTCGTGCTCGAGAGAGCGCAAACAGAAGGTTAAAAAAGGGGGAGCAAGGGGAGCTTGGGGAATAGAGAGGGCGAGAGGATGGGTCGCTTCACTGCCAAAAAAAAAGTCGCATGGGGGAGGAGAATAGCAAAGCGACCCAGAGGGTGGTGTTGGAGCGGAACAACTTTCAGCTCCAACCCGCACACCTGCCTGAAGAAAGAAAGAAAAGTGGGGCTGCTACATTTAGTAGAGCGACTTCTTCTGGGTACGGGCGAGGTGCGAAGCAAACTCGACGTAAGGAGTAGCGGGGGGAGCAATCTCGCGCCACAGGTTGGGCGTGAGGAAAGCGTAGGTCTTGGAGATGGCCTCGAACGTAGCCTTCAAGAAGTTACCCATGGTGGCGGTCTGACCGGACGACTGGGTGTAGCAGTCCTCGACACCGGCGAGCTGGAGCATGCGCTTGGAAGCAGGGGCGGCAACGATACCGGTACCACGGGGAGCGGGCACGAGACGGCACATGACCGAGGCGGTCTTACCGGACACCTTCATGGGCACCGTGTGGGGCTCACCAAGAGCGTTACCCCAGTAACCACGACGAACGGGGATGGTGGAGAGCTTGGCGACAATGATGGCACCACGGATGGCAGTGGCGACTTCCTTGGCGCACTTGACACCGAGACCAAGGTGGCCGTCCGAGTCACCGACGGCAACGAAAGCCTTGAAACGCGTACGCTGACCGGCGCGGGTCTGCTTCTGGACGGGCATAATCTTCATCACCTCGTCCTTGAGCTTGGGCAGCAGCAGGTCGATAATCTGGTACTCCTTGATAGGGAGCGAGAAGAGGTAGATCTCCTCGATCGACTTGATCTTGCCGTCCTTGACAAGTCGGCCGACCGAGGTGACGGGGACCCACTCCTCCTTCTCGCCGTCACGACGACCACCACGACGGGGGCCACGGCGGCCTCGTCCACCGCGGTCTCGTCCGAAACCGCCACGTCCACGGGGAGCAGCGTCAGCCATCTTGATTCTGTGTTGCGAAAAGAGTGTCATGAGGAGAGGAAAGATGGTCAGTTTCTAACGAGATAAGGATGCAATGTGTGGGATGCGATGGAGCGAAAGCGCGATGATTGACGATGCCAGCGTCGGAATTCGACCAGTCCACGACGCATCGTAATGATCGCCTCTATACGCGCAGCGACCAAACAAGTCGACAATGAAGCTGGAAGGGCGGGTAGACAAGGCGGGCAGCAGGCGGGCGAGGGTTCAAGTGCGGTTGAGGTCTGGCAGCAGCAGTAACAGCAAATGGTACGGATGGAACGGCCTGAAAAGTTGACGAGCAATGACGGCCGGCTAGAATATAGCGGCAATCGACAATCATGCCTGTTCTGTAGAGGTCATTCTGGAGGAGCGTGTGGCCGGATTCGTCGTGCATGCGAAGGTCTATGACTGCGGTGTTATTGCCGACTCTGTTGTCTCGTCGAGCCTCTCCGTCGCATCGGATCGAAGCTGACATAAGGACAGTCTTTGTGGTACGGTGCCGTATGGTCGAGTAAAATTTTACGAAAGCACGACGTTGTGTTGAATGATGTGGACTGCTCTGTCATCTTATGTAGCGGCTTGTCGGTATTGAAGCTGGTTCTGTTCCGAAGTTTGCTGTGCCGACTTAGAATGTGTGCTTGTGGTATTGGAGACTCGGTTGCAATAAATTGCTGAAGATGCCAATGTTGAAGCCTGAAACCGCATTCTTCTTTCTTAGATGAATCCGCTGTGCTGTGCGATGCTCTGCCGCGTCCTTGTGCAGCTACTATGGCAGGGCTACTTCGAACGTCGATACTGACATTGCTACTGCCGTCGATACCGAAGGTGCTGCCGTTGTGGTCGATGCTGGTTGGCCATCCCTCTCTTTGCTCCCTTTGCCAGATCTGCATCCTCTTCGGTATCCTCCCAACAGACTGCTCCTCGTGCAAGATCGATCGTCTGCCTCCCATCGCGCTTTGACTCCGTCATGATTGTTGGGTTCGGGTACTAACCTTGATGTATGTAAGGTTGATGAAAAAGGGGAAAAAGGTGGTGGTTGATGGTGGTCCTAGACGATGATGAGCAACCAGACTGCGATCGAGACCCACCCGCTGCCGCGCTGCCTTGCCTTCTCCAGACTGCCACTTCCTGGGTTGTGTCTGCGCTCCGTCTGGGCACAGTGCCGTGTGCTGCTGCCATTTCACCAACTCGACTTAAGCAACCTTCTTATTTCGAGCTTTCCCAACTGGCAGCCTCAGCCAACCCATTGTCGAGCGTCGTTTTTTGACCCTTTGTGCTGGGCTGCCGTTGAATTTTGCGAAATTCCAGCCGGTAGACTCGTCCTGCAGTGCAGGATCACGTGAAAATCATCTCAAAACTGCAATTTCGTTTTCTTGGCCAAAATGAGATTGTCATTTCGGGAGTCGCCTTAACATGTATGAAGTTATAGCGGTCGCCATGAGCCCCTCGCATCGCTATGAAGACTGCCGCTGCGCGCTTGCTATCCCGCACAGATATCATCGATGTGTTGATGGTGGCCGGTCTCATTCTTCGTTGGCCGTATTGTACAAATACTATGATATACATGTCGAGATTCAATCGCCTTGTGGCGCACAGAGCATACTGGAAGAGGTTGCCGTCGCTTCGACTCCTGGACCATGCTGCTGGTCCGCAGCGAAGGCGGTTTACTCGTCGATGGATCTAGAAGCCAGAGGACGTCGGAGTCGATTACACTCGAGGTTGTCACCGTCGAAGAGGTCTGAAGAGGCAAGCATCTGCACGAACTTGAGCCATTTCACGATGACCTTCTCCGCCAGATCGAAGCCGCCCGGCCTCTTTTGGCTCGTTGCATCCCGGTGATCCAGCCTTCTGGGAATCATAAAGATCTCCCGATGTCTCTTGCCACAGTCGTGGCATACTTGGTCGAGCCTTTTCCCTAGTCCAGCGAGTTCGAGGTGTACGAGTGCTTCCCAGCGACGGCTGAACTGTACACCATCCACCGTCGGCGTGGCTTTGTAAGGCAATAGATCCTGGCTTTGCTCGGCGGGATAGATCGCCGTAAGCAGGGGCTGCTTCGACCGGCACTGAGAGTCCCATTCGCCGATCCGGCGGAATACTTGGGTCGAGCGTCCGACCTTGAGGCAGATGTGAGTGGCGGTCGAGCAGGCAAGGAGTTCGTGGATGTACAGATGCCCTCGCTCCGCACGGTCAGTGTCTGTGAGGGCGCGTGACATGCAGCTCTGGATCAACACCTGCGTATGATCACTCAGATCCGGTGTGCTGAGCCAGTCGTCGTACTTGAAAAGGACTCGATTTTCGGTGGAACCCTCGGTGGAGGGATAGGTGTGGTAGAAGCCGCGCACCTTCTTGGCCTCGGCGATGTGCTGGTAGCAGTATGCCTCGTCGAGATTGTCGCTCGGCCCGGAACCGGTGGTAGTGGTTTGGTACGACGGCGTCACGGAACGCTGCTTCTTGGTGGCAGCTGTCGGTGACCTCGTGCTGTACTCGTCTGAGCTTACGACTAAAGGCACCGAGATGCTCGCTTCTTGTGTGAGCCTGGGTGGTGCGGATGCCCCACGCTCGGCCCGAGGTGGGATGTACGACGTCGCATGAGGCTTGATTTTGCGCGTGCAGCGAGATCCGTCCTTTTTCTTTCCCCAGCACTGACCCTTCACTGGCGGTTGCTTGGGGTCAGCCTGCGATCCGTTCGGGGTGAGCGATCCAAGAGCTGGCGAGGTGGTGGAGCTGGGTTGTCTGCGCGGAGGCGTCTCGACCTTAGCTAGTGAGCTGCTGCTCGGGATGTTGGTGCGATTCTCCTTTCCAGCCGACTGCGGCTGAACGTGCCGATGATCGAGGCTGGAAGGGGCCTCTTTGCGCTGAGGAACCAGCTCCCAGGGGTAGGCAAGTTTCTGCGACGAAGAGCTATTGACGGTGATAGGTCCAGGTTTGAGGCTTTGCGGCACCTCCTGTGGCTGAACATTTGAGCCCGAGGATTCTGCCGTCGATACAAAGGCTGGAGGACGAGGCGGCAGTCTGTCAGCATTCGCACCGCTGGGAGGCCTAAGCGCAGCGATTGAGGTGCGAGGTACAAGCGATTGCTGAGACAACGTATACGCATACTCGGGCTCTGGAAAGCGAACTGGAACGCATGATGTGTACGGTCGCTCTGCAAGGTGGGCCAAGTATGGCGGCAAGGATACTGACTCGCAAGACCGATGCGGAACTTGCTGCTGTTGCGGATGCGGATGCTGATGCGGAGGTGGCCTCGGCAGCGGCTTGTGTGGACGTTCGGGAGACGATGACGATGACGAGGGCGAGGTGGAGAGGCTACGGAATCTGAGCCTCCGCAAGGCCCTCACGAGCGGAGAGCGGCTCATGTCATCGTTTGGGGCCGCCTTGGTCGCCATGTGAGCAGCTCTATGCTCAGCGACTGCTCATCGGATTCGACTGGCTGACCAGCTGGGCTGCAGTATGCGTGAGTAGCGGTCTATGTGTGTATTTATCACTGTCCTATCGCAAAGACTGTGCGAAACGGACGTGGTGTGTGTGTGTGAGAGAAGGGCGAATGAGGTTGTACGAGGCGGTGTAGGTCTCTGCGCACCTTGACGAGCTGCATGCAAGTTTCCGCAGGGTCCTTTCGTTTCGAGTGTTGATTCTCAGCTGCACGCGTCAAAGGCGGCGGTGTGTGGAGGTGTGCAAGCGCGTCAGATCGTCCGATTCCATTTTCATCCAAGGAAGAAACTTGACGATCCCGATCGACTGCGGCAAGTTCGACCGAGCTGTTCGAGTGAAATTTCGAGGTGAAATTCAAGGCTTGTAGAGCCACCAGAGCAAGTCTCTTTTGGGCAGCCGCTCTGCGCTGGGCAGAGACAGGCAAGCAAGAAAGGAAGAACGGAAAGTAGAACTCTCACTCTTGGCTGCTGAGAGCGCCAGCGTTCGGCGTCCGCTGCCTCGCTGCCTCGCTGGTCGCTATCCGCGATTCGAACACCTCCATCTCTTCCCTTCCTTCTCCTCACACGCAAAAGTTTCGAGGTTCCGTTTCCCCCCCTTCTTTCTTCTTTTTCCTTTTTCACCAACACCAAAATGTCCAAGGTCCCTGCCGCTCTCAACCCCACCGAGGAGGACATCTCGCTCCTCCTCGCCGCCCAGACCCACATCGGTACCAAGAATGCAGACAAGCAGATGGCCCCTTACATCTACAAGCGTCGTGCTGACGGTATCCACCTGCTCAACATCGGCAAGACCTGGGAGAAGATCGTCCTCGCCGCCCGTGTTCTCGCCGCCATTGAGAACCCTGCCGACATCTGTGTGATCTCGGGCCGTCAGTACGGTCACCGTGCGGTGCTCAAGTTCGCCGCCCAGACCGGTGCTACCGCCATCGCCGGCCGATTCACCCCCGGTTCGTTCACCAACTACATCACCCGCTCGTTCAAGGAGCCTCGTGTCATTGTTGTCACCGACCCTCGTGTCGACCACCAGGCCATCCGTGAGGCTTCGTACGTCAACATCCCCTGTATCTCGTTTGTCGACTCGGACTCGCCTCTCAAGTTTGTCGACGTTGCCATCCCCGGTAACGTCCGTGGCCGTCACTCGGTTGGTCTCCTCTGGTGGTTGCTCTGCCGTACCGTCCTCCGTCTCAAGGGTGGTGACCTCTCGGTGATGCCCGACATGTTCTTCTACCGTGACCCTGAGGAGGTTGAGCGTGAGGCCCAGGAGGCCGCCGCTGCCGCCCAGGCCGCCAAGGAGACCGCCGAGCCCGCTGCTGACGGTGCCGCAGAGGTTCAGGCTGACGTTCCCCTTGCCGTCGCTGCCAACCTTGCCACCGAGTCCGGCAACGTCGACTGGTCCGCCGAGGGCGCTCAGGATTGGGCTGCCGACGGCGCCGCCGAGCAGGCTACCAGCTCTTGGGAGTAAATGTTTGTCGCCTCAAATCTTTCCCGACCGGATTTCAGCGACATAAATCTAGGTTCGCAGCAGCGTAACAGCAACTCGGCTCTCGTTCAGCTTCGATATTAATTTTTTTACACGATGCCAACGACTGAGTCGTGCGATCCCCTCCCTGCCCATTCACCAATCACCAAAAAAGCCTCGAAAGCGGGTTCTTCGTCCCCGGTACTTTCTAGCGTTGTCTTGCCTCTGATGTGTCGGCTCCCAAAAAGGGAGAATGTCTGTCAAAGATATGCACCAGAGACCAATAGTCCGCGAATTTTTTACACCTATTCCTCCTCACATCCAAACCAAGAGTGCGGTTCGAGATCTGTGCTTTGTGTGTGTGTTGTATCGGCTGGGTGAGATACTTGATGGTAGAGAACGGCAGCAATAATATGCTGAGGAGGGGACTGGGGACGAGTTTGCATCGATTGGAGTGGAAGGTATCCAAAGAGACAGTAGTTGCCGGGTGAGGTTGGCGATGGGAGGGGTCGTCGTCGGTCGGCATGATGGCGCTCGAGCGTAGTGGGGAGTTGTGGACGCCAAGCCATACCACCTTTGGGTTCGGGTGCTGTCTGGGCAGGTGGCCCGACATTGAGCTCGAAGCCGTGCACCACCACCGCCGTTAATCAAAGCAAGTATGTTCTGATCCTCACCGAAGCAAAAAGTCATGCCCTCCTTCATTCACACACTTGGTTTCGACAACACACTTCGTCTGGCCACACGCTCTTTCACCGGCAAGCAACGCCACAAGCCGCACGCACACTCACACACGGGGCAAGCACTCTCAGCTAAACTCTCTCTCCAGTTTCTCACATGCGCACGCACACTCCACCCTACCTTGCATCCTTCACACTGAATACCCGCCACTCCCCGTACTCCCCGCCCCGTTCATGGGCAGATCGACAAACAAGCCATCCAATCCATCCAGTGGCAACCCGAGGTCGGACAGAACGCTATCAAAGTTGGTCGTCGTCACCATCCCTCCTCCGCCTTGCGCTTGCGCTCCACCGTGCACCATCTGCCCCTGCCCCTGCGACTGCGCCTGCATCCCACTTCCCGGGCTCGGCGCGACCAAGCTCTGCCTCGGCTGTTGCGGAGTCATCTGCGGCGCCATTGGCGTCTGATAGCTCGGCGACGTATATTGATGCGGCATGGGCGACTGGTAGTGATCGGCATGTCCCCAACTTCTCGCCGGCGTCTTGGCTTCTTTGCTCGCCTCACCATCACCTGTACTCTCCTGCATCCACAGCGGCAACTGGATCGGATGGGTACCGGCCCCATCGTGCGGTGCAAGCAACGAACTCCACGCCGCACCGTCCATCATGTCTACGCCACTGATACTGCCTCGGTGGGAAAACATGCCGACGGGTTTGGCGGGTGAATACGTTCCTGTGCCGGTTCCTAGCGCGCCAAAGCCGCTGGCGCCGCCGGAAGGGGAGCTGATACCGGCAGTCAACCACTTGCCGCTGTTGAGTAGATCGCTGAAGCCGGGAGTCTTGGTTCCTGATCCACTTGCAACTTCCCCACTCACATTGACCCCGCTGCCGCCACCACCACCACCTCCTCCGGCACCCATCTGCTGCTCTCCATTAGCCCTACCCTCCGCCTCCTCATTCTGCACACTCTGATACTCGGACAGCAACTTGTACAACAGACTGATGCCCGAATCGCTCGGCCCGCCCGTCTTGATCTCCGCCGGCGTAATCGCCCCCGGCCTCGTCGCCTCGGCACCCAACGCAGCATACAGTCCAATCGCCGGACTCAGATCGGCAATCTTCTTCCACGCCTGCGCCAGCAGAATCCTAATCACCCGTGCATACTTACCCGCCGGTACCTCGGCCAACCGGCTCGCCAACCGTTCAGCATTACTGAAAATTCCGTACGTATCGACCTGTCTCGGGAACAGGCGTGCGATCTTGATCAAGAACACGCAGGCAAACGCCGCAGTGACATGCGTATAGTGCGGTGCCCAGCCGAGCATTTCGCGATACTCTTTGGCGTGAACAGATATGCTGAGGCAGGTATCTGCCGCTCGGGTCGCTTGGATGATAAGCTCCTTTTGTTCGGGTCCCATCTGGTCTGCATCGTTGGCATCCCTGATCCCACGCAGCGCCGTACACGAGAGATAGAGCTCGGCACTGGCGCATTGCAGAATCAAACTCTGCTGGAAAAACGAGTCCTGCTTGTAACCTCGACTTTCGAAATCGGCCGACCAGTACTGATGCCACTCGTTCAACTCCTCCGTCACCTTGCGCATCTTGGACAGCATCCGTGCGTCCACCGGCTGATCGTACGGGGCCATAGCATCGTAGTGCGTTTCCCTGATAATCAGCAGCTCCAAGGTAGAGATGAACCTCGCATCCGTCTTGACGGTCAGTGGGTAGTTGAGGTTCAAGAATGCCCGGCAATTGCGCACGTAATGCTTGCTCAACATGGCCGGCCTCCCTGCACCGTACGACGCCTGATGATCGAACAAGAACAGGAAGAACCACAACCTCGAGCCCCTCGCCAGATCCTTTAATTCGTCCAGCTCCCGCTTCGCCGCCGCATCAGCATTGCCACTCGCCGCCGCATTCGCAGCAACCGCATTGGCCCCGGCAGCATTTGCACCCATCTTGCCATCCACCGACTCGCCCCCAACGGAATTGACGTCGGTCGGCGAACCGGTGTAGTGCGAAGACGGCGAATTGTGGTAGAAAGTCAAATGCTTCGGAGGCGGAGGCGGCTGAGGATGGCGAATGTATCCGCTCGAAGGAAGCGCCGACATGAGTTTCTGAAACGATCGATCCAATCCAAGCTCCTGCGCCATGCGAATCGATAACCCGAGCGAAAGCCATCCGTTCTCGCTGTAGGCCGCGAGCAACACCATAGCTTGCACCGCCGCCTTTCCAGCCACAGGGCTAAACATGGTATCCTTGGCGTTTCGTTTTGCCTGCGCCATGCACGTCTGATAGAGACGACTCGGACTCTTGCCACCGCATTCGACTTTGGCTCCAATGGCAAGCATGACGTTGAACAGAAAGTACGAGGTGGTACGCACGTGGTGATACGCCTCTTCGGTGGTCATCTGTTCGTCCTCGAGGTGGAAAATCGAGATGAATTTGGGCACACCTTTCTGAAAGGTTTCAAAGAGACGCATCGCGTCGCTCTCGTTGACCAAACCCAGTGTCACCATATCTCCAGGCACGCTCGACACAAGACCAGGTGCCTCCATCCGACCCGATCGGCCTGCACTCGACGGCGAGAGGGCTGAAGCCGGGTTGATTCCCGCGTTGGCACTGGCTGCGGCTGTCGAATTGCCAGCAGCACCAGGTTTGCCATCTGAACCAACACCCACCGCAGCAGCCGAATTCGGCGAGTCGGCCTGAGTGTTGCGCCTCCTCTTCTTTCGCGGAGACTTGCCCATCGCATCGGGAGAAGCTTCATCCTGCTTGGCGAGCGCCGTACGCTTGCCACCTTCATCAACAAGCTGGAGCGCCGGCGTCGAAGCCGAATCAGGCTGCTTGGATCTTGCAATCGCACTGTCCGCCTCTGCCGGCTTTTCGTCACTCGAATCGTTGGACGTGTGACCTTCGGACTCGGCAGCCGCTGCAGCAGCATCAGCGAGACCTCGGAGCGCTTCGATAGGCGCACTGAGCTGATCGTTGCTCAGATCCGTTTCGCGTGGATGCGCATCGTCGACTGCCATAGGATCATCTGAAGGAGTCAGATTCGGGTCCAAGCTGTGAGTGTGACTACCAGCACGGTCGGAAGATGTCCATCGATGTCGACTCGAATGATGTGGCTGATTATTGGATGCAGATGCCATCCACGACGATGAGCCCACTGCAGAAGCATGACCAGCCGCCGCATCCACGGGAGACGAAGGCGAACCGATCAGATTGGAAGGCTGCCACGGCTGCGCCTGGCGACCACGCTCGTCCTGGTTGAACGCGACTCGCGACCCACTCCGGCGCCTTGCACGCGCAGCCGACTGCGCCGAAGATGAAGAAGGAGCAGCGTTAGCCACATTCCACAACTGTTGTTGCGACGATGCATCGTCAAACGACTCTAGCCCCGGCTGCTGCTGCAGAAGACTCTGATCAGATCGTGTGGGAGGGTGGCCATACGCACTCTGAAACGAAGGCGTCTGTAGCGGGTATCCGGCTGACGCTTGGAGTGACATATGGTGCATAGAGGTAGAAGCGACGCTAGCGATACTGTTGCTGCTGCCAAAGGACCGATTCGCCTGTGGGTACGGTGGACGTTGAAGGTACGAAGTGGCACCGCCTGTCTCTGAAGGATACCTATGCGCGTTTTCTGTTGAAGGTGAAATGGCATGTTGCGAAGCGCGATGGTGTGGAGGCGGAGCGTACGTATGCTGCTGCTGCTGCTGCTGCTGCTGCTGCTGGAGAGGAGCACCGTGGTGATGATGCGGAAGGTACGGATCCTGCCTCGAGGCTCGCGAAGAGTGAGGCGAACTTGAAGAGGCCGACTCGCGAGGTGATGGCTGCGGCGGTGGGTGAGGCTGGGTGGGAGAGGCAGTGATGGCGCTCGTGTTGGCCTTGATAGAAGCAACGAGCTCCGAGATCATACTTTGCATGCCGGACATCTGAGATTCGAGAACGCGGATGCGGTCAGCGCTGGCGCTGGCATCAGGAGCAGCAGACGCAGGAGGCGCAGAATCCTTGGGAGGCTTTTCAAAGATGCACTCGATGCCGACTTGCTTGCACCTACGACAGGGAGGATTCTCGGGACCATCGCATCGAGCTTTCTGCTTGCGACAGGCGTTGCAGGCGCGATGGACACGTGAGATGGTCTTGTAGATCTTGATCTCTTCCCTGGGGTTGTTGGTTTTGGAGTCAGAGTCAACATTGGACCTGTCATCTTGAGCATTTGGGCGAGAAGAGGATGGGTCCAAGGCAGAGTCTGAGGACGAGTCGCGCTTGGAAGAAGCTGCGTTGTTGGCCATGGTTGTGCATGCGCGGATGGAGTGGAGCGGACACTTCGTTTGGGCTTAGTGCTGAGCACCGATGCGATTCGGCTGCGCGTCTATTGTGAGGGCGGACAAAGATGTATGGAAGGGCTAGAGCGAAGCAAAAGGTGAGACGCTGAAAAGCATTCTGTGCAGCAGGTCACTTGGAATGCAGAAGGTAGAAGCAGGACAAAGCCGTTTTCAAGTGTGCGATGGACCGCCCAAGGATGAGATCAGTGCCTCGTGCTGCGCTGAGCAGCTTGATGAGAGAGGCTTGGAGGCTGAAAAGCCACGGGGCTGAATGACGATTCGAATTGAGAATGAAGCGCCACAATCGGCCGTAGCTGCTGACGAGAGGTTGAGCTTGTTTAAGTGATGATGATGATGATGATGATGATGATGATGCCAATGCAAATGGAGCAACGAGCCGGCTCTCCTGGAAAACGAACCAGGCTTGGCGATTGGCGATAGTGATGGTGATGATGCAGAGGAAGGAGTGGTGGATGCAAACCTCAAACGTGGTCGCATGGGTCCAAAACGGCATGGGAGTTCTAGATTCAGTTGGACAAAAAGCCACGCGCACCAAGACGGGGATGGATGCTATTTGCCCCGGACTCTCTCACTCATCTCACGCGACACATTTTTTTCTTCTTTCTTTCTTTCTTTCTTTCTTGCTTGTTTCTGGCCACACAGAACCATCCAGCTTGCTCAGCCGACAAAAAAAAAGATCTTTGATGCACAGCTGTAGGCCATGCCGAAGCATACTCCAAGCGAAGTCCAATGACCGAAAACCATGACGGCACAGTGTGAGCCGGTTTCTACGGCGCGAGAAAGAGCAAGAGAGAAAGGCGCCCGCGGGGTAAGGACCCTCTCTAAGCGGCTCGGCGGTCCGGTTGGCCCGCTGTGGCTTTAACATTGCGAGATGAAATCAGATCGCCCGATGCGACATGGTCGACTGAACCGATTCAAACTGCAGATCGGAAGAAGTCCTTTTTTTTCCCGCTCCCTCTCTCTAATCACACACCGCGAGGCTCGTGGGCTCGTGTTGGGGGCGGCGCATGGAGCACTCGATCTTTCCATCTCCTCCATCATCCCCACCCATATCACATACAAAGATGGCTAGCCAATTCATCAACTGGATCAAGTCGCCAGCTGGCAGGCAGTACTTTTTCGTACGTCTCTCTCTCCCTCCCTCTGTCTGTCTTGCCTGTTCTCTTCTCCTCAACATCAGTCAAAACTGACATCGTTCTTCCCCCCCCCCCCCCCCCTCTTTTTTTGGTATCCTTTCTTGCTTGTAGTCGACACATTTCTGGGGACCCGTGGCCAACTGGGGACTTCCACTTGCAGCTATTGCTGATCTGTCCAAAGATGAAGAGATGATTTCCGGCACCATGAGCACCGCACTCTGTGCCTACTCGACCGTCTTCATGCGCTTTGCTTGGAGAGTCCAACCGAGAAACTACCTGCTCTTCGCTTGCCATGCTACCAACGCTACCGCACAGGCTGTCCAGTTGGGAAGATTCCTTGTAAGTTTTCATCGGGAACACAAAAGCCACTTTGGACAACATGGACAAAAACCCTGACATCCATTCTCGCCGTTTCGACGACCTCCGCAGAATTACCACAACTTTGGAGGAAAGGAAAAACGGGCCCAGCTTCCATCACCTCAGGTTGCATCAGCATAAATCCTTCTATTGATCGTACAAGCGACGTCAGCTTAGACGCCCCGCTTTGCACCCTCTCCCCTGTACAATATCCGCTCTGGCAAAGAAAACAAGACAAGAAAACCCAAGCAACGCATTCCAGTATCTACACCACACCGACCAGTGTCCAACCCTCTCTATTCACATCCGTCTCTCAGCTCACATCTCGCACACACGCCAGTGGTCTACGGTCTGAAGAAATCTCTCCATTCATTCCATGCGCATCTACACACCACCCCTGCCATCTCCTTCCGCTCTGGCAATATACTCGACCAGCGACACAACGTACTTTTCCGCGATGGCGCTAAAGTACCATTCATGCTCTGCATTGTGCGCCGCCACCACGTTGTGCGCAATCTCGTGCGCAACGCTAAAGTACGTCGACACGAGTGCATCCGCCATTCTTCCTTGCTTGACCAGCTCGTCGTGCCACGCCAGATAGTATCGGAAGTTGAGATAGATGGCTCCAGCTCGGTTGAAGGCGATCGCCGGTCCCGCCGTATCGCAGAAAACGTACATACTTCGAGGATCCAGCCCAAAGATGCTTCCTACCGGCTTGTACACTCGGTTGATCAAGCGTTCTAGCGCTGCTGCGTTGGCCTGCAACATCGAGGCAGCATCCAAAGTCGGATGCAGGAACACCTTCATGCCAGCTACTTCGCCCGCCAGCTTCAGATCCGTCTCGACTGCTTGATCGCAGTACGAGTTGGCTGCCTCCTTGATCTGGGTCTGTTGTGCTTCGCTCTTGATCGTCGACGAAGCATCGGGTCGTGAAGCGCGGATCGCCTTGAGCACATTGTTGTGAATTGACGATAGCGGCGTCACTTCGCTTGTCGGAGCCGTCGCTGCTGGCGTGGTGCCGGCCCCCAGCGACCGCTCTTCGTCAAAGCGACCCGCTGCTGCTGCAATCGCATCTCGACCTCCGTCCTTGGACGACTCAGCTGGCCACCCGGAGCCAGGTCGCTCGATCGAACTCGTCCCGTCGGTGAGCGAGCTGCGTCCCTTTGCACCAGCCTGCAGAAATTTGTTGCGGAAGCCAGAAAAGAATCCAGCTCCACTATTGTTGTTGCCCGTGCCAGAGGTCAGGGCGGACGAAGAATCGTTGATCAACTGCGACACAGATGACGACGTTTCTTTGCTTCTGCGAGGATAGTTGCTGCTAAGCATGTCGTTGGTCGTGCGCTCGACGTGCGCATCGCTGTGGCTCCGCAGCGCTTGGTCCACGTAGTGTGGATCGGCATCAGGAAAGACACTCAACACTTGCTTTCTCCAATCGGCAATCTTGGCTTCGGTCGCCTTGTCCTCAGCCGCTCGCTCCTCCGCTTTGAGCCGCTCTTCGCGCAACTTGGCCTCGGCAGCCTCTCGCTCGGCTTTACGCTGCGACAGTATCTTGTCCACGTGGAAGCCACGACGCTTGAGGTTGCGCAACGAGGTGGACAGCAGCGTCATGTACAGAAGCACCTCCTGCAACCTTTGCTTGGTGAGCAGATACTTGCTCAGCGATGTTGCCACCTCAAAAAAGTCGACCTCCATCGAGGAGGAAAGGTGCAATACCAGCTTTGAACCGCGCATCGACGCGGTCGCAGTGCACTTTTGCACGTTCTGCTCGTGCACTCGATCGTAACGCAGCGTGCGGACGAGTCGCAGACCAGCCCCGTCGATTTCCTCCACCTCGAGCGCCCCTTTGAGCCACTCTGCATCCTTGCGGATCTCGGAACGAGACGATTGCCGCTTCTCGAACAGGAAGAGCGGAGTGCGTTCGAGAACGAGCGCCTTGATCTCGCGCGCACGCTGCGTGTTTTGCACAACGCGGCCTTCAACCGAGTAGCGCTCCTCGACTAGGGCGCTCAGCCTAGGCGAACCCAGCTTGCTGTACAGACCTTCTTGAAGCAAGTCCTCGTGAGGTGCATAGAAGAGCGACGAAGCGAACAGCATGTGCGAGTTTGCATCGTCTACGATGACGACGTCCGACGGTTTCTTCAGTGCGTACACCAAGGTGCCCGTATCGTCTGCTTCTTCGTCTTGCTCGTCATCGTCTTGGTCGTTGAGTAAATGGCCCATCTTTGCGCCACTTCGCTTGGTCTTGTTCTCACTGATGCGCTTCGATCCGAGCAGGAAAGCGGAGCGCGCCATCTGACTTCGTAGAGGGCTGCGGATACGGTTCCAATTTGTAGCGATCTGGCGGAGAATGCCGAGATAGGCATCGGCACTTCCGGCCAGCTGGTAGAAGCGCTGCGGCTCACCAACCAAGCGCTCCGCCACCTCTTCAATGCTGGGCTCGTTCCGAACACCGCAGTTCTTCAGGAAGGCGCCTGCCACGGAGCCAAAGTCGCAATAGGAAAAGACGTCCCTGAACTGAACATCGGACACCGAGCCGCCAAAGTAACAGTTCATCGGCGCGACCAACACAACCTCAGCGGAGGCATCGTTTGATGCATCAGCTGCAGCGGCACGCCTATTGCGACGCACAGGAATGAACTCGGCGCCTCTTAGCTGTGCGAAATCGTTGAGGCTGAATTCGGGCACCGTAGCCAGATATTCAAAGACCTTGCGAGCCTGCGCTTCGTCTTTGGTAGGCGCGTTGACGAGACTTGCAATGAGCTGCGTCGCCGTGGGATTGGTGCGCAGACCTAGCTTGGGAAGGTCAACCAAGTTGATTTCGGGTCCAACCACAGGGAAGCCCATGATTGCAGCTTCTGCATTGGTGAACACTTCGGTGGGCTTGCGCAGGACCGGCTTGTTGTCGTTGGGCAGTCTCGCTGGAATGAAAGCATACTTTTCAGCGCGGTAGATCGTGTATTGGTTGACATAGTGTGCATGTAACTTGTCCAAGAAGAAAGCGAGCGCTTTGGATCGCAGCGTAGCGTCGGCCGAGGTGGAGGCGAGCTCTAGGACGGTCTCCATGGGCGGATAGCGACGTAGGCCCAGATCGAAGACGAAGCGCGCCTCCTCCGAGGACGGCTTCCAAGGCTTGTCGGCCCAGTCGAGCACGGGAAGCTGGAGAGCTTTGAGCGCCTCTGTTGGCTCGTACAAGTCGCTCGCTCGGTGGCGAATGATCCTGGGCTTGCCATCTTCCTTCAGCGGGCCGATCTCTCCGTGCTTGGGGAAGATGGCCGTCTTCTTGAGCCGTTCCTTTTCGAGATCCGAAAGCGTCTCCTTGTTTGAAGCAAGGTAGGAGACTAGGTCGACGTGCGACCAGCCACCGCCAGCGACGAGACGGTTAAAGACCATTTGCAGCTCTACATGACGACGCACGCCGAGGGCAATCAAGACTTTCTCCAGATTGCCCTTGACCTGTGCCGTAGCAAATTCGACAATAGGCAGGTCCGAAAACAACGAGACGTTGGCAAAGTAAGCATCGTTTGGCTTCTGCATCTGAAGACGGGTGGGAATGCATGCGATCTCTGTCAATAGCTGCTGAATCGCGTCGTGCTGGCTCGAGGGTAGCGAGAACCAGGCGCGTGACAAAGTGAGGAGCACCTTTTCAGCGAATATGGGCGAAGTCTGCAGGTTGGTCTCGGCCGTCGCCTTGGAGCCTGAACGTTGTGCTTGGATGCTGATCTGCACGAGGTTCTTGAGCCAGACAGGCACAGTAAGTTCCGACCAGCCAAAGACACGAGAGAGTTCGTTTGTAGTGAACGACTTGGACACCTCGTACGATAGACAGGTGTCTGGCAGGGGCATGTCGGTAGGAAGACGAGACGTGTTGAGATAGAATCGTACAGCACTCAAAGGCTGGATCTTTTCGGGGACAGCGGCATCCTTGGGATCGGCAATGGTGAGCATTGCATTGTTGAGCAGCTTGGAGCGCAGGCTGATCTCGTAGGAAGGATGCGCTGCGACGCTGACCCACCACTTGAGACAGGTGACCATCTCGGCGGGTGTGAGAGCGCGCGAAGAAAGTTCGTGGAAGACATCGTCCATGGTGATGTCCTGAACGAGATTTCGCGAGCGAACTTCACGTACAAAGTCGGGAGCGTGTTCGACGTGGTCCGGGGGGATGACGGCGAGATCCTTGACAAAATCCGAGAGGAGTGCATTGGGAATACGGACGGAAGCTGAATGCTTGACGCCGCGCGTCGACATGAGCGAGATGGTGTTCTGACGTGCCGAGCCAAAGAAAGAGGTGAGGAAGAGCGAAGACACTCGCGAAGAAGGCGAGGATGCTCGGAAGGAGAAGAAGCGCATGAGGTGGAGCGCACGGTCCTTCAAGGCTTTTGCGAGGGGATCGTCGTCCTTGGCCGGGCGCTTGTCTGCAAAGGTGTTGGTCCACAGCCGCCCGATGTCGGTGAGCTCGTTCTCGTACACAGCACGTGCAACGTAGCCTCCCATCGAGAGAAGCTCCGAGTTCCACTGTGCGCAGTAGCGGTCGACGAAATCGAGCGACTCTCGTTCGACGGTTGGGATGAAACGTGCAGCAATGTGACCGCTGAAGCCGGTGGTCTGATGGGTGCGGAAGCCGATGAAGGCGTGGCCTTGATCTTCGAGGCGGGGCATGAGACCGGAGAAGATCTGGCGGACGCCTCTATCGAGTGGGGCACCCGATGAGGGCGCGGACACGGAGGCGTCGACATCCTCGTCTTGATCTGGGAAGCTCGCGTCATATTCCTCCTTGCCGGTAAAGATGAGGTGGAAAGCGGTGACTTTGGGTGGAGGTTTCTTTGTGCTGCGCTCGATCTCTCGCTCAAAGGGTTTGTCTGCCGAGACGCTGACATGGGCGGTGGCGATGCGCAAGTGGATCGAGGCCGAGACCGAGGTGAGTGCGGCGGCGGTGGCATCGAGCCGACGTTTCTCTTGCTCCTGGGCAGCCTGGGCTGCTCTACGCTTCTGCAGCAGCTCGCGTTCGCGCTCTTTTTCTTTCTCCTTTGCTGAAGATGAGCCAAAGCCAAAGGCGCTTTGCAGCATGGAGGTGAGACCACCGCCAGCAGTCTTGCCGAGAGCGGAAGCGAGGGACTGCTTTGGTTTGGGTTTGTCCCTTTCTGCTGCATCAATGACGAGTTGAAGAGCCTGTACGTCGATCTGGACTGCAGTGGATTCGAGATCGCGGACGCGCATGATGCGACCGGGGCTATTTGCATTGAGATGAGCTGGCATGAGCATGCTTTTGGGCAGGGCGAGCTTTTTGTCTAGCTTGCAGAGAAGGTGGTCGTCCCAGTACAGACCGATAGATCGGATCTTGGTGGTAAAGGTGAGCGATGTGGCGAGAAACTTGGCCAAGGCCATGGGCGAGTCGGGGAATGGTGAAGGTTCTCGGAGAGCCATGAAGAAGGTGGTCCAAGGGTTGCCGGAGGGCGAGTTTTGGCGGTCGTGGTTGTTGGCGCGCTTTGTGTAGAGGGCATCGCCTTTCCAAAAGAAGCCCATGAGCTCGTCGCCGGACGAGACGATGGGTTCCTCGCAGATGCTGAAGAGAGAGTAGAAGCCGACACCAAAGGCACCTATGCGATCTGGATCTGGGTTACCTTCTGCGATTCTACGGAGACGGGACCAGTCGTCGTTGCCAAAGGGCTTGCCATCGTTGCGAAAAACCCAGTTGGCGAGGGTGGCTTTGAAGTCGGGCAAGAGATGTGCGGCGCTGGAGCCGGTGCCGGTGCCGGAGCTGGAGCTGCCGGTGTCGGATGCTGGTGGTTGTGGACGCTGCGATTCGAAACGAAGCTCGCAATGGTTGGCGCCGGCGTCGTCTGCGTTTTGCAAGAGTTCACGAAAGACGGTGAACTCGGCGGCGTATCTGGCAAGAATCTTGTCGATGAGAGCGCGCTGATTGACGGTGATGGCTTCCTCCTGACGAGCGTCATTCATGAGCGCTTTACGGGCAAGCTCACCTGCGGCGGTGGATGCCATGGTGGGCGATCAAGCGCCGAATCGGGGGAGCGTTGACGGTGCTTGCCAAGCTGTGAGAATGGGGGCGAGTCAGTATAGGGTGATGTGATCTTGGCTGGCCAAATCTGTTGCTTTGATTTGATGAAAAGTGATATATGATGGTATGGATGATGGTAGTCTCTGACTGCTGCGCACAGATGAAGAGTGAATCGAGCAACTCAGCTTTGATTTGACTCGAGGAGGACCCTGCAGCGAGCCAAACGTGAAAAATATAAAAGCAAAGACCAACACTTTGCTCGCTCAGCAGCCTCAGCTTTGCGCAGCGTTCGTCATCATCTCTTTTTCGCCAATCTTGAAAGTGTCGAGACGAGCTGAGCTAACACTTTGAAATTGCGAAAATGGGAGGCGATGCTCAATTTGCGCCGCTTTGCCTTGCCAAGCAAATCAGCGAATTCCGCGGGTGGAGCTCCCTCTTCTCTGAACGTGTGCCGCCCGACGGAGACGGCGGATTTCAAAAAACCGCTGTCAACGTCATTTTCTTTTCGCCTTTAGCGTGTATGCTCCAAAGCAAAGGTGTGTACTGCCTGCCTCTTCCAGGCACTACACGACAGCACGTCAAAACTGCATTCCAACTTGGCGCATGATGCCAACCTTTTCGAGGCTCTTGCCCACTCAATGACCCATGATCGTAGATGAAGTCGCCATGAAAGCCTGGAATTGAACTCCATGGTATTTCGTCTTCTAGTCGCTGTGGCTGTGAAGCAATGATCCATCTGCAAGAGCGAATATGGATGTCGTCTTCAGGGGGTCGAGCAAGATCAATGCTTGCGATGCGTCGGTCATCGGAACGGGTCAAAGGCCAAGAGTGTTTGTATATCTATTTTTGCCTCTCAGCCACACAAGATTTTGATGCACTACGCAGCGCCTGCAGCTCTTCTGTGTGTGTTGTGTTGTTGTTGTTTTTCTTTTAAATGGCTGGCTGTGCTCGTGCAGGAACGAGACAAAAAAAAAAAAAGAAAGGCAGTGCGGATTGACCGCGCACAGCGTGTGGCACACCAAACGCTGCTGGTTCAGTGTCGGATGACTTGAGCACACCCACCCCTGCGCACACAAACACAGACTCACGCTTTGTCGAGACGACGTTCCTGCGACACCCACAAGCTTCATCATTCTTCTTGTTCACCATCACCACCACCACCATCACCACCACCACCACCACCAACTTATCTGTATCACAAGCTTTGCACAGGACGGCAGATAAAATGTTCCACTCAGATCCTAAAGCGAAACGGCTTCTCCGGTCTCTCGGAAGGTCGCATGGCGCCAATGCGGATACCGCCGACGTCGCATCCACTAGAGACAACCAGCAAGAACAGTCATCATCAACACCAGCAACACCAGCCGTCGATTCGGCATCCACCGCAGTAGATCAACCCTCCACCACTGCACCAACCTCCGACAACCCATACTCTGCCACTCCCAAACCCGCTCTCGCCACCGCCACTCCCCGAGCCTCGAATGCCAGCAGTAGCCAGGTCACACAGCGTCCCAAGCGCGCCACCATCGCCGAATCCGAACCGGACATGCTCGAAAAGGGTCAAGCCTCATCCTCCAACGAAGGCTCTTCTGCTCTCTCGAGAACACTCTCGCCCGAGCCAGCTTCGTCCGCTACCGGCACCCGCAAACGCGGTCTCGATCGTGATCAGTCCTCCATCCGTGAAGGCCTTGGTGGTCCCTTTGCCGGTCCTCCACGAAGAGCGACCATGGAGTCGAGAGCCACTCTGCGACGCTCCTTTACCGACCTTTTCACTCCAGAGCATCGCTTGGCCAAACCGCCGGGAACGTTGGCCAGTTTGAAGAACTTGCTTTTCGGGTCATTCTTGAACATCCTGCTCGTCTTCATCCCCATCAGTTGGGCGTTGCATTTTGCGCTTGATCAGAATGTCACCAAGAACGGCATTGCCGTGTTTGTCACGTCCTTTTTGGCCATCATGCCTTTGGCCACCATCCTGTCCCAGGCGACCGAAGAGCTGTCGTTGCGTGTAGGCGAGACCATCGGCGGTCTGATCAACGCCTCATTGGGCAATGCTGTTGAACTCATCGTGGCTATCGTTTCGCTCTTCAACTGCGAGCTCATTGTTACGCAGACGTCCTTGTTGGGTTCCATCTTGTCCAATCTGTTGCTCGTGTTGGGTACGTGCTTCTTCGTCGGTGGACTGCGCGTCAAGGAGCAGGTCTTTTTGGAGGCTCCTGCCCAACTCAACACTTCGCTCCTCATGATGGCCGTCATCTCGCTCGTCATCCCTTCCGCTTTCCATGCTGTGCTTGGAGGCATTCCGGACGATACGGAGCGAGGCGACATTCTCAAGTTCAGTCGCGGCGTTTCCGTGTTGCTGCTCTTGATTTACATTGGATTCCTCTACTTCAGTCTGTCGTCTCACAAGGAGTTCTTCGAAGACGACAACCAGGATGAAGAGGAGCAGCCGCAGATGAACATGCCTGCTGTCATTATCTCGTTGGTCGTCGTCACCTGTCTCATTGGAGTTACCTCCGAGTGGCTCGTTACAGCCATCAACGTCGTCACCTCTACCGGTGCCATCACACGTACCTGGATCGGTCTCATCCTCCTCCCTATCGCAAGTAACGCAACCGAGCATCTGGCCGCCGTCATCTTTGCCTGGAAGAACAAGATCCAAATGGCTTCGTCCATCGCCATCGGTTCGTCCATTCAGATCGCGCTCTTTGTCATCCCGCTGCTGGTGCTCATCGCCTGGATGGGCGGCAAACCGTTGACGTTGCTCTTTGATCCGTTTGCCACCATCCTCCTCTTCTTGACCGTCTTGATCGTCAACTTTGCCATTGCCGACAATCGCTCCAATTATCTCGAAGGTTTCGTGCTTATCATGGTCTATCTCATCGTTGCGCTGACCGTCTGGTTCGTGCCGGACGACTTGGCCGATTCGTTGTTTAGCGATGCGTATTGCCATAATGGTTAGATCGAGGTGTAGATAGCGCTTGCGGTTTTGGTTGATTGCACAATGCAAAGCACGCTCCTTTAGGGTTTGACATGTTTTTTTCTTCTTCTTTTGCCATTCCGGTTGCACGTTTTGATGAGTGCGCCAAGTGAAGAGGTTGTATTGTGTGTTGCGGCGAGGAAGTGATCAATCTAGCACTTCAACTGACTCCTCAGCCGCTCGCCCAATGTGACAAACGCATCCAGACTCTCCGGATTCAACAGTGTCGCCCGATTGATGCTCTCCAATCCCGCTCCGTTGATAATCTTCTTGACCGGCACTTCGACCTTTTTGCCGTTCAGCGTCTTTGGGATGTCGTCGACGCGCTCGATAAACTTGGGCACGTGTCGTGCGCTTCGTTTAGTCCGGATCAACTGCACTAGCGTCTTCTTCAACGTCTCCATGTCTACCCGAACGTTGTCAGGGAGGACGATAAACAGGCATACGACTTCATCGTCTCCCGCGGCGGTTTTGAGCGCGACGACGAGCGAATCGCGAATCTTGGTGTGCAGCGGGTTTTCGGGGCTCTCCAGCAACTCGTAGATCTCGCTGGATCCAAACCTGATGCCTCCGGGATTCAAAATCCCGTCCGACCTACCCAACATGACGACACCTCCATTGTCGCTCACCTGCACAAAGTCACCATGGTACCAAACTCCTTTGATCTGGGCGTAGTACGAGTCGTAGTACTTTGACTCGGGCTGTTTCCAGAACCCCAACGGCTGAGCCGGGAACGGCTTCTTACATACCAGATCACCCACCGTATTTGCCGTCGTGATTTCGGACAGACTGTCCGAGTCGTACACGGCTACATCCATGCCCAAGTTTCTCGCCTGAATCTCACCTGCTCGAACGGGCAGGGCGACATTGTGCCCGGCAAACAACGAACACAGATCCGTGCCGCCGGTGATGGAGCCGATGAGGATGTCCGAGCCGATGTTGGAGTGGATATAGGGATACAGCTCGGCGCGTAAGGGTGAACCGGTGCTGAGGATCTGTCGAACGCAAAGGTTGGGATGGTTGGCGAGGACCTCGTAGCCCGATTTTTCGAGGGCGCCGAGGTAGGCGGCCGAGGTACCGAAAGTTGTCACTCGATGCTTTTCGGCTAGGTCCCAGAGCACTGAGGCGGGCTTTAGGGGAGAACCGTCGTAGAGAATGATTGGACAGCCAGTGACAAGTCCGGCGATGAGAAAGTTCCACATCATCCAACCGGTGGTTGTGTGTTGAAAGAAAACATCGTCCGGTGTGAGGCCTCCGTGGATCAGGTGCTCTTTCGAGAGCTGCAGAAGCATTCCCCCTGCTCGATGGGTGATGGCCTTCGGTTTCCCCGTGGTTCCAGACGAGAAAAGGATCCATAGCGGATGGTTGAAGTCGAGCTGTTCAAACTCGATCGGTCTGTCTGCTGCTGCCCGACCTTCTTGCACGAAATGGTCCCAGCTCGTCCATCGAGTCGCACTGCTTCCCTCCGCGGCACTCGTACCAAGCCCCTCCGGCAACGCATGCGACCGAACATTCGCAACAACAATCACACCCTCCAACGCCTGCTCGTCACTCTTCCTATCCGCTTCCAATCCATCAACGACACTCTGCAGCTTCGCCAGGTGATCGTGAACCTTGCCGTTGTATCTCACCGCATTGACGCTCAGCAGCAATTTGGGCCTCACCGTCCTCAACCTCTCCAAGACCCCCTCTGGACCGAAATCGGCGGCGGCACTCGTCCAGACCGCTCCGATCGACGATGCCGCCAAGAAGGCGACCAGGTTTTCGATGTTATTGGCCGAGTACGAAGCGACGGAATCGTTGACCTTGACTCCTCGGGCACGCATTGCGGCAGCTGCTTGAGCTGTGAGCCTGTACAGCTCGCGGTAGGTGATCGAGCATTCCTCGAGATCGCCGGTGGTGGTGTCGACCTCAGTAGACTGGATGACTGCTGTCCTGCGATTTCCGGCGCTCGAAGCCGTACCATGCCTCAACAGGTTTTCGGCAAAGTTGAGACGTGCCCCTTCAAACCATCGAGAAGGAGGGTAGATCGGCGCATCGTCTGCAATAGCACGTTGTGCTTTTTGAGACGAAAGCACGCCCGTTTCGTCCCAGACCGTCGTCCAAAAATCATCGAGCTTGTCACACGACCACCGCCAGAGTTGATCGTATGTTTCGAGATCGAGTGCGAATCGCTGGTTGACGGTACGACGAAAGGCATCCATCGAAGTGGCAGCGACGTCCTTGGGTGACCAGACGAGCTTGCCTTGGATGCTGCCGTCGGCGCCCGCTGCAGGGCTGTCGGTGCTGGTGCCGTTTTCCATGCTTGACGGTGCGGCTGTTAGGACTGGTCCGGTGGGTAAGGTTTGGGATCGCTTCGGGTCAAGTGTGACGGGTGATGTGATGGAAGATCAGAAAGCAAACGAGACGAAGGAACAAGCACAAAGTGACACACGTCCAACCGGGCTCAGGAACAGTGCTGGAACAAAGAACAAGCCGGAGAAGAACGCTCAGACACGGGCCAACATCACGCTCTGCTGCTGCCAAGGAGGAAAATTGCGGGGACACTCACACACAACTCCATCATATCCGGAATAGCCGACCAGAATCCCCAACACCCACGCTTCAGTCTCGCTACGCACAACCCCCCACTCGCCCGAATTCTTCTCACCCCACCTCTCTCCCTCAACCGTCTGGCTGCATATCCTCCTCGGTCGTCTCCCTACCGTCTCAAGCTTGACTGGAAACCAACTCTCAAGCCGGAGACTCTCACAACACACCGCCAGTTACATCATCTCGTACACCTCTCACTCGGTTTGGCTCAGAAACAAACGTATATCCAATCCTTCACACCTCATAGCCAACCAAATCTTTCACTTCAACCAATGTTTGTGTATAGCAATGCAAGAAAAGGAAAACCTCCTAACTACAGCCTGGGACCAGCAGCGGCAACTTCGGCAGAAACGTCATTGGCGTACTTTTCGAAGTTGGTGCTAAACATGTCGGCGAGCTTGTTGAGTTCCGTCTTGAAAGCGCCCTTGTCTGGCCACGAGGTGGCCGGGTTGAGCAGCGTCTCGGGCACGCCCTCGATCGACTCGGGGATCTGCAGGTTGAACACGCCAAAGTTCTGGAACTTGGCCTTGGCCAACGAGCCGTCGTGGATGGCGTCGATGATCTTGCGCGTGTACTTGAGAGGGCATCGCTGACCGACACCAAACTTGCCACCGGCCCAACCAGTGTTGACGAGCCACACGTCGGCCTTGTGCTTCTCCATGCGCTCGGCAAGCATCTTGGCGTATACACGAGGGTGGAGCACAATGAAAGGCTGGCCGTAGCAAGTCGAGAAGGTAGGCGAGGGCTCCTGGATACCGTCCTCGGTACCGGGGGTCTTGGAGGTGTAACCAGAGATAAAGTGGTACTGAGCCTGGTTGGCATCGAGCTTGGAGACGGGAGGCAGTACACCGTAGGCATCGCAGGTGAGGAAGATGATGTTCTTGGGTGGCGAGTTGGCCATGCAAGGGATCTTGGCGTTGGGGATAAACTCGATCGGGTACGAGCAACGGGTGTTTTCGGTGATGACGACGTCGTCGTAGTCGACCTCGCGCGTGTTCTTGTCGTACACAACGTTTTCGAGCACGGCACCAAAGCGGATGGCGTTGTAGATCTCGGGCTCCTTGGCAGCAGAGAGACCAATGCACTTGGCGTAGCAGCCACCCTCAATGTTGAACACACCCTCGTCCGACCACACGTGCTCGTCGTCACCAATGAGCGCACGCTTGGGGTCGGCCGAAAGCGTGGTCTTGCCGGTACCCGAAAGACCGAAGAAGAGCGAAACGTCACCGTCGGGACCCTCGTTGGCCGACGAGTGGAGCGAAAGCTGGTTGTACTTGACGGGCATGAGGTAGTGCATGACCGAGAAGATACCTTTCTTCATCTCACCGGCGTACTCGGTACCCAGGATGACCATCTCGTGACGCTTGAAGTTGACCTCAACCGAGGTGGACGAAGTCATACCGGCGGTGAAACGGTTGGCAGGGAACTGACCGGCGTTGTAGATGATAAAGTCGGGCTCGCCAAAGTGCTCGAGCTCCTCGGGCGTGGGGCGGATAAGCATGTTGTGCATGAAGAGCGCGTGGTAGGCACGACTGCAGATGATTCGAACCTTGATGCGGTACTTGGGGTCCCAGCCGGCGAAGCCGTCAAAGACGTAAATGTCGTCACGCGTGTTGAGGTAGTCAATGGCACGCTCACGGTTGATCTCGAAGGTGTGCTCGTCCATCTTGATGTTGACGGGACCCCACCAGACGTGGTCCTTGGAGGTCTCCTCAAAGACGATACGCTTGTCCTTGGGCGAACGACCGGTTTTCTTGCCCGAGTAGTTGATCAAGGCACCGGCGGACGAGATGACGGCGCCCTCCTTCTTGATGGCGTCCTCGTAGAGCTGGGCGACGGAAGCGTTACGCTTGAGGTGAACCCTGTCCATATCGAAACCGGCATCGGAGAAGAGCTTGAGGTCGTTGCCCAAGAGGGTGTAGTGAGGGTTGTTGGTGGGCAACTCATCGTGGTGGTTTCCTGGCGAAGTCATTTTGGGCTGAAGTGGCGACGATGCGTAATAGGAGAGGATCTAGAGTTGTGCGTGTGTGTTGTTGTTGGAGACGGAAAGTAATGCGTGCTGTCGAATGTTATTAATGAAACGAACGAGCCAGCGAGGGAGCAAGAGGGAGGGGTCAACGTCCGATTCGTGGTGGGGAATGGGTACGATGGTGATGGAGGGAAAAGAGAAAGGTGAATGCAACGGAGCGACGAGATGAATCGAGCGAGTCGAGTGAGTCGAGCAGCAGCAGCAGCAGCAGCAGCAGCAGCAGCAGCAGCAGACAGCAGACAGCAGTCGAGGAAAAAGTTGGATCGGCAGCACACGGAAAGGCCCGTGAGGAGTCGCAGCGAAAGCGGGGAGAAGGGCAGAGCAAAACGGTGGAGGGGCAAAACGGCGGACACCGGAAAGAGGCACGAGGAAAAGGCGGGGCAAGAAAGACAGAAGCGGCAACAGGTCAGTCGGTCAGTCATTCATTCAGTCATTGCTCGAGTTGGGTCATGTGAAATGAGGGACGGGAGAGAGACAGCTGGCCAGTGAAGGGAAGTGAGGTAGACGACGAAGGGCCACCAACAAAAAAAAAACAAGAGCGTGGACCCCGTGACACCTGCAAAACGCTCTGTGTATGCAGCGTAGAGTGAAGTAAGACGCCCACTCCTTCGCTCGTGCTAGACAACCGCCAACGAAGCGCTGCAACCCATGTCCCACACTGCAGCTCAGCAACATGCATCGGACGTGGTGGTGACGACCAGCAACAACACGATGATGATGATGATGATGAAAGCAGACAGGGGAAAGGTCATGGGAAGCGGGCCAGAAGGATTGACTAGAGAGCGGGTGTGAAAGCAGCAAGGTTGGCCGATCATGACGACGACGAAGCGAACTGGAAAAGCACACGGGTCTAGAGCGACGCAAATTGGGCATAAGAGAGACAAGCAGAACCGGCAGACGGCAGAAAAGCAAACCCGAGCCTGAGCGTGGCGAGCGGGCTTTGTGCGGCTCTACAGTTCTTCTGTCCCACCAGTGTGCCAGTGTGCCCCTGCCATCCGTCACAGCCAAGCATCGGTGACGACGACGACGACGACCAACACATGGATCGACAAAAGGCTTGACTTGCCGAGAAGCAAGGCTGGGCATCGACAGGTACAGAGCAACAGCAACGAGAGAACAAAAGAGACAGCGGAGAGGCGACAGCGGGACAGTGGACACACAGAGGGACTAACGAGAAGCTCGACTGCCATTGGCCTGTGAATGCTTGCTTGGCTCTTCTCTCTGAGTGTGACACAGTGCCAGTGCGAGGCGGGGCAGATCGGAAATGGCACTGCAGCCAAGCAGGCCAAGAGCAGAAATTGCGACGGAAAAATCGCCAATTTCTGAAAAATCTAACCCCCCCCCCCCCTTCCCGCGACTTTGGCTGCTGATTCACCCCTCGTTCCGCTCGGCATCGGCAGCAGCTGAACGTCTGCAATACCCGCTTGCTGATTCGTTCCTCGTTGTCGTCATGGATCAGCATCAGCATCTTCAGCCTCGAATGCAGCAGAGCTTGTTGCACTAGACAGCCGACGATGTCGATGAATGATCGACAACAGCCAAGAGACAAGAGAGCGGGAACGGGGTAGCACAGCGGACATTGTCCGATCAGCTTAACGAACAGCCGGTCGGCTGCTGGCCAAGTGGAGAGAAACAAGGGCCGAAAGCGGCTCTGCCTTCTTCCCCCGCACTTTTTTTTCGCCTTTTGACGCGGATCTTTCCGCTCCCTCTTCCGTCAGGACGTTGGACCAACCGTGCAACAGAGCATTTGGCGCCATGCAGACAGAGCCTGAGCAGACGTAGGTGCACCACAACAAGGTCATGCTGCTGGTGGTTGCCAGTCAACAATTACGAAGCTCTTCTGAGCGAGCAAAGGAGGGGTAGAGACGACGAAATCGAGGTGCGAAGCCAAAAACAAAGAAAAAGAAAACTTACCAAACGATGTATGCGTTGCTGAAGGCGAGTCCAAAGCAGAGGAGTGGTGGTGTCGATGCAAAGGAACAAGACCCAAATGCGATGCCAAGTGCTGATGAACCAGAAGGTACGGAAGAGGGGTTCGGATGATGGGGAAAGGATTGCAACATGTGAACCACTCAATCTGGTCGTATATATGTCTTTGCAACACTTGTGTCTCTACAGACATACAAGCTAGACTTTCTGGCTAGATTCGGAGCAGGACAACTGTATGGGCACCGGAGCATCACGGACACATTTCACTTGAAGCACGATCGTCCGACGTTGGCACATTGGCTGGAACCGATGCAACGGCAAGGGAAAGGGTCATAGCGAGCAAACGCGGGCTGTGGGCGGGATCGCACAGCATGGCAAGAAAGACAAGGCGCGCCATGCGTATCGGGCGCTATATTCAACACCCCACGGCAGTTAGGCAGGCAGGGAGAGGAACAAGTGCGGCTGCATGCAGATCGGATTCAAACACCAACATCTGAAAAGCAAACAGCAAGTATACGACAAAGCCGTCGATCCTCACGCCCACTTGCTAGGCTGAAATATTGAGCGTACAGTCCAGTTAGAGGGCGACGCGAGGGTCCGAGGGTTGAATTTGGCCGAGACCATCGTCATCGTCGTCGTGTGTGGATCCAGGGTTTAGCTTGTTCCAGAGGCGCTACTAACGCCGAATCGCTTCCTCGGGTGTTTACGGACCCGGAGTCGCCCGAAATTGACCAGCTCTGTTCTCCTCTTTCTTGCTGTGGATTAATCCTTTCTTCCACGCGAGACAGGCTGCAATTGATCATCACACAGCTTCGTGCGATGTGTAATGCCGCTCGGCGGATAGGCGCTCCTACCAGCCAAGCTGTTTGCACGGCCTTTCAACAGCTTTGCAACGACGTGGTCCCGAATCCAACTCCAGCATTGTCACACGAAAGTCGATAAGTTGCAAAGCAATTCTAATGTTCAAATCAAAGCGTTTGGGAGTCAGGGTCGACATCGCTTATCGAGGATACGTCTGTACAGTTACGTCTCTGTGTGACTTGGCCCCTGTCCAGCAGGCCAGCAGCAGGCCTGTGTGAGACCTTGGCCGTGGATAGGCGAAACGAAGAGGATGCTGCTTCCCCGAGTGTTCCGAAGAGAACTCGCGACCTCGCTATTGTTGGATAGATTGACATAACATTTGACCACCGCGGTGAACAAGTATTAGCTATCGCTTACTAATCACACTCCACGTCCGCGTGCCGCTTTGACCATCTCGGATCCTTTTCAACGGCAAACCCGTACTCATCTTCTTGACTCGCACTCTTCTTTGACACGAAACGCCATATACCCGACCATACAGCAAAGGATGAGCGAAACAACAAGATCAAAGCCATTGGCGGTACGTATTCTGGCTATCTTAAGTTACTTTGCACGCACAAGCTCGACTCGTACAGTGACTGACGAGCCAGTTTTTGCTTCTTTCTCATGCTGACATTCTCATTGACGATATGTTGGACTGCACCGGATTCGACCATCCCCATGATCACAACAGTCACTCCACGCACAGGCAGCAGCCTTCAAGCCCCTCATTCCAACAGCGTTGCTTCCGTACTTGGCATTCGTTCTTCTCTCGTCTGTCTTCCTTGCTGCATTCTACTTCACAACGTAAGTTGCCATCATCATCATCACGAGCGGTCCCAAGTGCAACTCCAACCCCATCTCACATAGACTAGGATCAAACACTGACTAGTACTCGCCCGCTGTCACCTGATTTTTCTGGTGTCGTGTTGCTACAGATTGCCAAAGAGAACCGTCACCACCAAAGAGATCGTTGTTGGCGTGGTCGCGAGCCTACAGGCAGGATTTGGCGTTGTGGCTCTGTTCAACGCTGTTGGCGTGTATGTATGATTTCCAGCTAGTACATGATCATGAACCAGACATCGTTTTTCTTGCGTCGGTGACTCCCTGTGTCCGGGAAAGCACGATTGCACGCTCGTTTCGAGATTCGGCCAGAAGGGTTTGTGAGGGCTTGCGACTGGAGTGACTCATCATCGCTCGAACGACTCGATACTATGAGCCCATATCAGCACATTGAGCGCCTATGGTGTCGCCTTGAACGACTAAGGCCACTCACAAGCTCAAAGAAGCAAGCCCGCATCTTTAGGTATGATGTTCTGGTTTGTGCGTTGATTTTTGTGGCCTGAATTTCGTGTCTGCATTACAGAAATCCAGCCAAAGCTGTGGCACAAAGTGGACAAAACCCTGGCTGGATTCAGCAACCTGCGACATCTGACGCGACGCTCGACAAGACCGCTGCACCTCCGGATGCGAAAGTGTGTGTTGGTGCGCCATCACACACTCATCATCCTTTCATCGACGCTCGCTCATTTGATTTCACCAAAGCTACACCTACCTTGATTCAACGGAGCTTACTCTATCAACACCACACTCGCTTTTTCACACTCGTTTACGCAATCGCACCGACACAGAGCTAAGCTCAAATCTGAGATCCGTTTTGCACACATCCGATTGGGCAAAATCTCTCACATCCCCACTGTCGCGGCACTTCCGATCAAGCGGTCCGCTGTGACTGTAACCCACCAAGCGCCACCATCGCCTTTCTCGGTTGACCCAATTTTTTCGCTTTCATACGCATCTCTGAACCGTCTTCTGCACGGATTATCCCCACCACTGTGCATTAGTGGCGTACTCCGTCTCCCCACCCTAGCTAGCCAAGCGGGACAACCGGTCAAAGCCTAAACAGAAGGGGGCAATGCCAGCGGTTCGCACAACGCCGAGAGACGTGTTGCTACGCGTTCCGAAGGTGGAACCTTACTCCAATAGCTATCTGCCTCCGACAGCGCGCGCCAGGGAAGAGGCCAAGAAGTTGGCTGCTGCTGCAACGGCAGACAATGCAATCGCCGACGCAACCTCGATCACATCAACAAACGTTCCAACAACCGCCGCTACAGACGCCTCGAGCGCTGCCCCCACCACATCATTAGCGTCTGCAGATCTGACCAAACCTGACGCCGTTGCCGACGAGGCACAAGATCGACGTCAACGTGGCAACTCACCCACTCTACCCTTTCTCGACGTGGACCGTCCCGAGGATCAGACCGTCGAACTGTCCAAAGCCGCAACGTCTTCAGCCGGCTGGAACAGCTTGCTCGTCTGGGCACGACGTCAACGCGGTGCACAGTGGGACGCCTCCACTGCCATATGGCAAGTAGACAGGTACAGTCGCGAATATTATAGTTTTTGCGAGCATCCTGCTACAACGGATAGAAGCAACCAGCCCACCGGTACGACCCAAGAGGCGCAGGGCAACAAGCTATACGTGCCAGAGGCAGAGGAAGACGACGAGGACGATAAAGGTCCAACCCGTGTTTCAGCGAGGAGCAGGGAGGAGGGGAATGCGAGCCCACCACCGGTCGCACTAGGTCGTTCGGCGAGGTTGTTAAGGAGATGATGCTGTTTCCGTAGCTCTACGGAAAGTGCCGCCTGTTGTATTTATGCCCCACTCTGGAAGCCTCTTGTATACTATCCGCCACAGTCAGTACACATCAAGGTTTGTGTGAGACGCCCGTTCGTGTTCGCTCCTGGATTCTACAAGTACATTGTTGCAATGGTAAACGTCTGGACACAAGACAAGGAGATACGAGCAAATGGGGTCGCTTGCAAACACTAGGCAATCAGGTGCGGTTTTCTTCGTTGCGTCCAGCTCTCTAATTGACGCCAAAAGTGGCTCACCGCCTGCTTGTCCGTATGTCTCTTTGTGCGATCCACCTGCACCTCGACCACGTTCCAATCCCGGATGTTGGGATTCTGAGGCTCGTTATGCCACCTCACATAGACGCCCATGACGTTCTTGAACAGCTCTCTCGGTTCGCTCCACCTGTACGTCCTGAACTGCCATGCCTGACCTGTAGTGAACACGGCAATGACGCGATTCCATGGGTCCGAGCCAGGCGCCGACGCACTCGATCCGCCCAACCTCGTCACGGCTTCTGCGCTGTCCACCACCAAGATACGTCGACCGATACCGACGCCCGTCGACGCACCTTGACTGCCCGTACCTCCACGGCTGGTGATCGAGACGACCAAGTCAGCCACCCCGCGAGCCCTTTGACGCGCCTCTTCCGGCGGTACAAAGATGCCTTCTTCCAAAAACTGCTTGATGTTGAACATGTTGAGCAAGCTGGTCGGCGAGCTCGAGAGCACCACGATGGGATCCTGTGCACGCTGCTTGCGCACCTGACCACTCGCAGAGACGCCCGAACGAGATGCTGCCTGCTGGCTGCCTGGCGGTGCTCCCTTACCCGCCAGTCTCCTGGCTGCTTCCACCTTGGCCGAAAAGGCGCGACGGAAGCTCTCGAAATCGGCCAGTTTGGTTCCTGCAATGCGCGAGACAGCTGCTCCACCTGCCAAGCCCGCAATATTGCCCCGAAGTGCATCGTTTCTCGTCCGCAAAACCACTTCGTACTGGGTCTTGACGCGCTTGACGTACTCGACGTCTTGGGCATTGACTTTGTATGGTCGCTTGACACCTTGAGTGTCTGTGGTTGCGGGAGCTTGCTGACTGGTGGAAGCCAGGGCAGAGGAGCCAGTTGCCGCTGATGCTGCTGCGGAGACATCGGTGAGCTTGAGTACACCAGCCCAGTCGCTACGCTTGCCAAGCAAGTAGTCAAGGATGGCTGCTCTGTCTAGTGTGGGGAAGGAGGCAACTTTGGTGGTGGCTGCCTGTGCGAGGTAGGCACCTGGACGTTCGTCTCGCGCCTGAAGAGCGAGAATGACCGCCTCGCAATCGTAGAAGAACGAAGGTTCAGTGTCTGGATGCGGAGGATTGCCAGAAGCGAGTCTGGCTGCGAGTTCATCTCTCGAGCGCGCTAGACGGGTGGTGACGGTCTTGCTGAGCGATACATCGCCGATCTTGAGCGTAGATGCCTGGAGTATGGATGAGACGGGTGTAGACTGATCGTCAAAGAGCTGGATGGATGCGAGAGGATCCGATGGGTTGACTCTGATGGAAGTTCGGATCAGGTCGAGCACGTCGGTTGCGCCCAACAACGCGGTGGCAGCCATGGCTGTTGTGAACGTCACTCGCGTTGGACACCCAGTTCCGGCCTTGTTGAGGTGAGTGCGACGTGGGCTGAAACAGAAACGGAAGAGGATGAACGAGTTGTGGAAGAAAGGAATGTCGAAAGGATCAGCGGCAACAAGGTGTTGCTTTCTCTCTCTCTCTCTCTCTCCCCCAAGGCACGCTCCAACCGCCAAACGCTGTTCTGCCCCTCGGATCCGCTTCCCGATCTGTACAGCTCCCCGATCCAAGAAGAAATCCGGAAAAATGCAAAATTTCACGCAGAAAAAGTGGAATTCTTCAAGACAAAAGAAAAAAAAGGACCCTTTTGCGCTCAGCTTTTTGACCTTTGAGCTCACTACCTTCTCACCTTCATACCTCACCATCTGCTCTTGGCTCTAAAGTTTGGCCTCGACTTTTCCATTCAAGCGTCTCAACTCGAACCCCCTTTCGGTTGGAAGACGCATCCCTACCATAATGGCTCGTGGAGGTAATCGTGGAGGAGGCCGAGGTGGCGGTCGTGGTCGTGGCCGCGGCGGTGGCGGAGGAAGGGGCCGTGGAGGAGGAGGAGGAGGAGGAGGTCGTGGCGGCGGTCGCGGCGGTCACAACGGCCAGGGCCCACGACAGTCATACTTCCCTAGCGACCAGAAAAATGCTCGTCTCGAGGCCTACTATATCGACCAAGGCATTCTCGATCCTTCCGAATGGGCCACTTTCATGGACTACCTGCGCACGCCTCTCCCCACCACCTTCCGACTCACTGCAGGCAAGGAAACCACACCACAGCTTCTCAAAGCGCTTCAAGACATCTACATCCCTTTCTTGTCCAATGTCACTTTCGATGGCGAGAAGGTCGACCCGCCCAAGAACCTGCCTTGGTACCCGGACGGCCTCGGATGGCACCTCAACACCAAGAAGAATGTTATCCGCAAGTCGCCCGAGTTTAAGCGTTTCCACCAATTCCTTGTCCACGAGACCGATGTCGGCTCCATCAGTCGTCAGGAGGCTGTCTCGATGCTTCCACCTCTGTTCCTCGACGTGCAGCCCCACCATCTCGTGCTCGACATGTGCGCTGCTCCTGGTTCCAAGACGGCCCAGCTGATCGAGTCGCTCCACTCTCCCTTCACTTCGGCTCCCAGCGCTTACCACCCGATGCCCACCGGTCTCGTCATTGCCAACGACTCGGATACCAAGCGTGCCCACATGCTCGTCCACCAATCGCAGCGTCTTCCCTCGCCCAACCTCTTGGTCACCAACCTCGATGCTTCCAACTACCAATCCATTCAGGTCCCTTACAAGTCTGCTGAGGAGGGATCTCAAGTAGTTCAAACGGCTATGAAGTACGATCGCATCCTTGCCGACGTGCCTTGCTCGGGTGACGGAACCATTCGCAAGAACCTCCCCATCTGGAAGGAGTGGACGCCCAACAACGCTGTCGGTCTGCACGCCCTCCAGCTCAAGATCCTCATCCGAGGCCTCAACCAGCTTCGCGAGGGTGGTCGTCTCGTCTACTCGACTTGCTCCATGAACCCCATCGAGAACGAAGCCGTTGTTGCTGAAGCCCTGCGACGCTTCGAAGGTAAGGTGCGCATCGTTGACTGCAGCTCCAAGTTGCCCGAGCTCATTCGACGTCCTGGTCTCACCACTTGGAGGGCTGCCCCCGGTAAAGGTGCTCACTTGTTTGGCAAGTCCAAGTACGCCAAGGAGAAGGCTGCCAAGGCTGCTGCCGCCGATGCTGACGCTGTTGACCGTCAGGGAGAGCTGGTCGATGCTGAAATGAAGGACGCAGAAGGGGAAGCCGACGAGATTGCCGCTGCTGAGGATGGCGCCGCCGCTGCAGCGGAGCAGGAAGCCGAGGCAGCACAACCCGAGATTGGCTCTGCCGAGTACCGCGACCGTCTTCCCGAGATTGCATGGATCAATGACTGGGAGCAGCTCAACGAACTCGACGCTGAACTCGCTTCGCGTACTCCCAAGTCCATCTGGCCTCAGGGCGACGAGGAGTCGCTCGGCACCAAGCACTGCATGCGTCTCTACCCTCACTTGCAGGACACGGGTGGATTCTTTGTCGCTCTACTCGAGAAGGTCGGAAATGTGGACGATGAAGGTATGGCTGCTGGTATGATCCGCGCCATGGACTATCTCGATGCACAACGACCCGATGGCGAGTCGCTCACCAACGCTGTCAAGCGAGAGCTGTCGCCCGAGGCTGATGCTGACGGTGCCGAGCCGGCCACCAAGAAGTTGAAGGAGGCTGATGGATCTGCTGTAGCTGCCGAGGGCGAGCCTGTCCAACCCGTAGAGGCGGCGGAAGGTACTAACGTCAAGGAAGACAAGCACGCAGCTGACCGCGCCCGCAAAGCTGCTCAGCAAAAGCAAGTTTCGGAAGGACACGGCATTCCCGGCGGTCTGCCATACAAGGAGGACCCCTTCGCCTACATCCCGCCTTCCAACGACCAAGTTCAAGCGTGCAAGAAATTCTTTGACCTCAAGGACACCTTCCCCTTGCGCAATCTGCTCGTCCGAAACGAAGACCACCAACCTCTACGATCCGTCTACCTCACCTCAACCACCGCTCGCGCCGTCATCACCGGCGGCGGTCCCGGTCGCGGCAACCACCCCCACATGAACCCGATCTTACTCCGCCTCATCAACTGCGGTATCAAGAGTCTCGGTCGTCAGGACGCTGGACGCGATGGAACGCTCGAATGCAAGTGGAGAATCATTTCGGATGGTTTGCTCTCGATTAGACCTCACATCGAGGAGCGAACCGTTCTCAAAGCCAAGCTCAGCGATCTTGCCTTCCTTATCGCCCATCACTACCCTATCCTCGACAACGTGCCCGGTGAATTCGGAGAGTTGCTCAAAAGCAGGAAGATGGGATCCTACGTGATCGATGTGCTGCCGTCGGAGCATGATGGCAGAAAGCTCGAGTATAAGCTCAGTTTCCCCATTTGGAGGGCGGTCAACAGCGTCAATCTGATGCTTGACAAGCAGGAAAAGAGGTATGTGTCTTTGCAAAGAACGGTCATTTTCCGGCCGTGAATACGCCGGGAAGATTGAAAAGAAAAACAACTCCCGCAACCCGCGTTTTTCTTTCTGCCTCGGAAACTGACCATCTGAAATGATTCTCGTCCCTTATCTTATTACCTCTTACAGCGCCTTGTCATTCCGAATCTTCGACACGGACCTATCCAGCGCCGACGGTGGACGACAGTTCTCATCGCAGCCTTCCAAGAAGAAAGCCAAGGACGCAGAAATGCAACTTTCGGATCAGGAAGACGCCGCACGTGCCGCCATGGCATCTTCCACCGCCGTCGCTGCGCCTCCTGCCAAGGTCGAACTCGCGCCGTATCAGTCGGAATACATCCAGCTCGCCCTCGACAGCTCAATTCTCAAGTTCGACGGTCCCTATACGCTCAAGTCTGGCCGACTGAGTCCGTACTTTTTCAACGCCGGCTTGTTCAATACGGGAGCCAAAGTGGCCAAGGTGGCCGAATGCTATGCGAAACGCATCGTCGAGTCGGGGGTGGAGTTTGATGTGCTTTTCGGACCGGCGTATAAGGGGATCCCGTTGGCAGCGGCCACGGCCATGGCGTTGCAGTTGCAACACGGACGAGATGTTGGGTTCTGTTTCAACCGTAAAGAGGCCAAGACACACGGCGAAGGAGGATCGCTCGTCGGCGCCGAGCTGAAAGGTCGCGTTCTCATTCTCGACGACGTCATCACAGCAGGTACAGCGATCAACGAAGCGATGGATATCCTCGCCTCGCAACCAGCCGCCCAGTTGGCAGGCGTGGTGATCGCTCTCGACCGTCAGGAAAAGAGTCAGAAGGACGGCCTACCCGGCCAAACCTCGGCAATCCAAGAGGTCGAAAAACGCTACTCCACCAAGGTCTATTCGGTCGTAACCCTCGACCAAATTATCGAATTTATGAAACGCGATGCCGACAAGTACGGCGAAAACGTCACCAAGATGAACGAGTACAGGATCATGTATGGCACCTCGGAGGTGGCTAAAGCCGAAGCGGCGGCTGTGGGAAAGGCTTGAGAAAAGAGAAATTGTATATTTGCCGCGACTGAAGTAGGTGTGCGACCAAAGTGTGTTGTTCGATACTGTGTGAGCCAGCTCAAAGATCGACGAGGACACGTTGCGGCCGTTTTGATCTCAGAATACGTCCATCGCAGCACCAGTCACACCAATACACACTCACCAAATGCTTCTACACTCTCTTCGGCACTAAATGACCCACAACACCCCCTTCACTTGGCCTTCTTAGCTGCAGGAACCGCCACCTTCCTATCATCCTTCTTGGCATCCTCCTTGAGACTCACGATGCGGTTCAACACAATTGCCCCGCCCTGCTTCTTATCACCGAACAGCCCCAAATCGCCGCTCAAACGGTCGAGGGCAAAGTAGGCGGTTCGCATACCCTGGAATCGCACCAGCTCCTTACCCACCAGCTGCTCGGCGGTGCGCTCGGGCGCGCCGGCCCCCGCTGCCTCGGTCGCAGCTGTCTCCGTCTTGCTCCTGGCCTTGGCCGCATCCGCTTCGGCCTTCTTGGTCCGCTCTGCCGCTTCGACACGAGCCTGCTCGATACTGCGCCTAGCAACGTCCCAGAATCCAACTTCGACCATGGCGCCACGAACGACTTCGAGAGAATCTGGGTTGACGTGGTCCAGAAAGTTTTCTTCCGCTGCAGGGTCATCCGAGGTGAAGAGCTGGTGGAAGATGCGCGTCTCGTCCACCTTGACGGGGCTCTGGGATGGTGCGTGCTCTGCAACCCACTGGATGTACGTCTTGGGCTTGGGCGTGCTCGCGTCTCCGTAAGTGGCGATCACTTCGATAGGCTCGCCTTTGTCGTTGGTCTTGAACGACTTGCACGTGATGGGGAAAGGCACCTGCAGAAGGCCGACCGTCTTGCCAGGTGCCAGACGGAAGTAGTCCTTGCTGTCTTCTGTGCGGAAGTCGGAAGCGTCGATGTAGACAGTTCGGGTGAAGGGGATCTTGTTGGTGCCCATCTCGGGTGCTTTAGGGTGCAAAGGCTTTTCGAGCTCTTGGAAGTGGTCTTCGGGCAAGTTCTCGATGGTAACCTTGAGAGGATTGAGCACCATCATCAGTCGTGGCGTCGAGAACTCGAGGTACTGTCGCACCGCCTGATCGAAACGGCTGATCTGAATCGTCGACTTGGCCGTGGTGACACCCAGCGCACTGACGAACGACAGAATGGCACCGGGAGGTACACCGCGACGTCGGAGAGCGATGAGGGTAAACATGCGCGGGTCATCCCAATCCTCGATGTAGCCTTGCTTGACCAGTTTGAGGATCTTTCGCTTCGACATGACGGTACCTTGCAGCGCCAGACGGCCGTACTCGGACTGACGAGGCTTGTAGACTTCGAGAGCGTCGCATAGCCATTCGTACGACTCGCGCGAGAGGATGAACTCGGTGGTGCAGAGCGAGTGACTGATGTTTTCGAAGCTATCGACGAGACAGTGGGTAAAGTCGTAGGTCGGGTAGATGCACCAGTCTTTGCCGGTACGGTGATGGGCAGCCTCGAGGACCCGGTAGGCGATGAGGTCCCACATCTGCGGGTTGCCGTTCTCAATGTCCTGCTTCATGCGAAGCGTGACTTTGCCTGGCGCATATTTGCCCGCCTTCATATCCTCGAAATCCTTGAGCGACTCTTCGATGGGTCGATCGCGGAAGCGCGAAGGCTTGCGTGGACCACGTTCGGGACCACCCCGCTGCTCCTTGATCTCTTCGGGCGTCGAGTGGTCGACGTAGGCCTTGCCACGCTTGATGAGCTCGACGGCAAGCTCGTAGAGCTGCTGGAAGTAGTCGCTCGAGTAGGTTACCTTGAAGGGCTCGAAGCCAAGCCATCGGACGGTCTCGAGAATGCTTGTGAAATACTTTTCCTCCTCGGCCTCGGGATTTGTGTCGTCGTATCGAAGGTAGCAGAGACCGCCGTGGAAGCGGGCAAAGCCAAAGTTGACGGCGATGGCCTTGCTGTGTCCGATGTGGAGAAATCCATTGGGTTCTGGTGGGAATCGGGTCATGACGAGACCGTTTGTTGCGGCGAGGTGCTGTTCTCTGAGCTCTGGCTTGATCTGAGGGTTCTCACCGGGTTTGTGGAGGGAGGCGAGGAAGCCTTCCTTGAACATGGCATCGGGGTCGACGGGGCCAGCGGGGGCTGCATCCTTGTTGGCATCGGTGGAAGTGGAAGCAGCCGGCTTCTTTTTCTCTTTGGGAGGTGGCGCCTTCTTGGGCCCGTAAGTAGCAAGTAGCGCTGCATCGACGGCATTCTTGACGTCGACTGCGCTAGCCCATCGCATTTCTGGTGTGGCCTTGACGCCGGCGAGGATGGAACCAAGCTTTGGCCAGCCCTCGACGGGATCGAGTTCTGACCTGTGGGAAGCGATGTAGTCATCTACGGCCTTGCGGCTCTGTTCGGGAGTTACAACGACGCCTGTCGATCATCGGAAACAAATGAGGGGAGAGAGAGAGAGAGAGAGAGAGAGAGAGAGAGAGAGAGGAAGAGGGGGTAGAGATGAATCTCGATGTTAGATACTTTCTCCAAAAGGGATCGCTTTACGAGGGCAGCGGTCGAGTCAGATCGAATAGAAACTGCATGCCATGGGAAAGAAGGAAATCTTCCTTAACGGCTCTAATACATGCGTTTTGGTTCATATGTATCTCATCCTGCAGAGATGCGGCTGGTGCCCGTATTTGCTGCGTACTTACCAACACCACATTCCTTGTCAAAGGCGGCCTTGTCTGGCTGGCCACTGAGGGTGGCGAGATATTTGTACGCCGCGTTGACTTGATCGGATGATGTGAGACTGCCGTCTACGATGCGCGATACGACATAGTCTCTGCTTGACTTGTTGGTGGCATCTTTGGATGTTGATGCCGAGATGATGAGTGCTGACGCCTTGGGATCGATGGACTTTTGGGTGAGGTTGTTGTCTGCAATGACGCTCTCGAGGGCGGCGACGTGCTTGGGGTTTGTGAGTGTCTCGATGGCTCTGTTTCCGCTCAGGTTGAGGGAGGACTCGAAGAGGTCGAGGAGCCTAGCATTCTCTGGGTCGTTGACGTCGACCTTGGGTGGCATCTTGGTGGGATATTGGAAGGGTTGCTCTATGGTGTCAAAGGGACGGGGTGGGGCATGAGGCGAAAGCGGCTTATCCAGACAGAAGGAGGTGATCGGGCGGATGTCCTAAGGCTGACGCGGGGTATGAGGATGCCAATGACACCTGGAGGATGGCCTTGTCGTGTGAATGGTGGCAGGAGTTGAGGGTGTGTGTGAGAGAGAGAGAGAGAGAGAGAGAGGAGAGCAAGTGTGACTTTTTTTTCGCAGCTCAGCTTTGCAGTTTCACTTTTTCTTTTCTCTTTCTTGACATGCAATTGGCTGGCTCGAGCTCATTTCTTGCAAATTGTGTGGCCCGATCGCATGCCAACACACCGCTGCTTGCATTCCGGTCCTTATCTTGATTTGATCTCAGCTGCGCAAAGCATGCTGAGATGCATTCCGGCTTTGGCTTGTGCAAAGAGCTTTCTTATCGGTTGGTCTAGCAGACAGTCAGACGAGACTCTGTCAAACATGAACAAGAGCATCACTTGATTCTGATGGTGACGGCCAATGATCCAAGGCCCGATCAGCGGTCTATACTGGTGCGTACGCAATCTAACACTGAACACGATCCAAGATAGCCTCTCGTTCGATGTCATGCTTGCAGGACGGGCAGCGACGACAAACAGACCAAATGCAGCCTGAAAGGTGCGAGGCGCATGCGACTCTGTGTGTATGGATGCATTGACGATCTGCTCTCGAATGTTTGGTTTTCCGACAATAATGCGGCTGCGAGGAGAGGCCAAAGCGGACTTAGCTGCTGTGACTACTACTGCGTCTTATGCATGCCCTTTGGAACGGCTGTCGACTCTTGTCAACGCTCGATTCCCAACTCGTGGGCGCACTCTCAGCCGCGGCTTTGATACATACAGTATGAGTCGGTCCGTCGGCTCATCAAAGAGTTGTAGAGAGATATAGTGTTGCAGTGGTGTATGCCGCAAGGTGGATCGATAAGCTGAGGAGGACGAGTTGCGCCTCATCCGAGAGCGGAAGCCATGCCGAATCCTTTGTTTTTGCACAGTTGAGTCGCGACATCGAGCTTGACATCTAACGTTGCTACCTAGTAAAGATGCTCTTACCCTTTGCCTGTCTTGCTGGTTCGCTTCGCTTGCTCGCCCTCGAATGGGACCAGAAGCCTCAAGAAAGAAAGCAAAGGGTCTAGCCTTTTGCCCGCCCAGCCCCAATTTGAGTCGTTCCCGTGTTGACAACGCGCCACACCAGGTGAAACGAGAGTCGACTTTGCTTCGAAGACTGCACGGGCTGATCAGAGGGACCGCCAAATGAAACAACACTTGGCAAAAGTCTCACACGGGTTTGAAATCAGAACGAATTTAAAGTCAATTTTTAAGGTTTGGCGGTACAGTACGCGAGTCGTGAGAGACGGACGAGCCACTTTTCTTCTTCATCTCAAAAAGCACCGAAAGAGCGGCTGCTGGCACAGTGAAAGCACCATTCCACAACGCACCAAGAACAGCGGAGAGAGATTACACAGTATTGTACTGTACACGAATGAGCTACACTAAAGCGAGCCAGGGCATAGCTCTCGCAAGGGCTGGGACAATGCAAAGAGAAGAAAAAAAGAGGGGCTCTGCACTTCTAAGGTCAAGGTGAATGTAGTTACAGTAGCCCAGCCCTTTAGTCTCTTTTTTTCTTTTTTCGCGTGTTTTCGTGTCTCACAGTCTCACGCTGCTCCAGCTGTTCTCTCGTTCGTCACCTGCACCTGCACCTGCACCCGCTGCCGCACACACGCACACATGCAGGACACTTTCGAGACCCCCTCCAAAGCCACAAATCTTGCATTGATCTTCTGTGATTCCAAAAGGGTGACTGAGGGAGTCGCTAGAATTCCTGCGCACTTTCCTTTTTCACTCTGCTCTCTGCCCCGTGCTCTGGTCGGCTTCCCCGCCCGCCTCTCCCTCTCTCTTTTTCCTCTGTCTCTCCCGTGCCAACGCGCTTTTTCGGCGTTTCCGCCCGCTGCAACCCTTTGTCAATCACCAACCGTTTCCACACAAGCTTGAGGTTGTTCTGTGCCTCTCTCCTCGACTTGCCTCGCCTGTAACACGCACACACACACACGCACTCTCCCTCTCCCTTCCCTTTTTCTCTTTCTTCTTCATCCACACCCTGTCATCCCTACCGCCATCCTCCGATCACCTCGGCAAGCTTCATCGAAAGTGTTCTTTCCTTCTGCTTCCCCACCACATCCGCCTCGCCATCCAACGTTGCCGCTCCCATTTGCCCGCCGCGCACGCCGATTAACAGGCCTCACGCGCATCCACTACACACTTTCCTAGATTTCGGCTAGGTTTGTCTTGATCTTCATTCTCGGACTCGTCTCTGTCATTTTGCAAACAGCGGTAGCATCCTCGCCCGTCGTCCGAGCTCAAGATCCACATTTGCCTTGTGCATCCGCGATCCAGTCGATCGGCGATACCGCCCACCCTGGGGAAAACATTCACCCTCTACATCATCATTACCAACTTTGACGTCTCAATCCAGCACATTATATACCACCACCAATCATGGGTTGCGGCGCTTCAAAAGTCGACAAGGAGGGGCAGGCTCGTAACGATGCCATCGAGGCCCAGATCAAAAAGGACCGCCTCGCCCAGAAGAACGAGATCAAGATGCTCCTTCTCGGTGCAGGAGAGTCGGGCAAGTCTACCATCCTCAAACAGATGAAGCTCATCAACCACGGCTCCTACTCGTCAGAAGAGCGAGAATCCTACAAGGAAATCATCTTCTCCAACACTGTTCAGTCCATGCGTGTCATGCTTGATGCCATGGAACGTCTCGATATTCCGCTCGCCGACGCCAGCAATGCGCCACGCGCCGAGATCATCCTTGGTCTCTCACCAAACATCGAATCGGCTGTGCTTCCAAAGCAAGTCGCCGATGCCATCCACGGCTTGTGGGCAGACGCAGGTGTTCAGGCGTGTTTCGCACGAAGCCGCGAGTACCAGCTCAACGACTCGGCCAAGTACTACTTTGACTCGATCCAGCGCATGGCAGACCCCAACTACCTCCCAACAGATCAGGACGTCCTCCGTTCGCGTGTCAAGACCACAGGTATCACCGAAACGCATTTCAAGATCGGCGAGCTCAACTACAAGCTCTTCGACGTCGGTGGACAGCGCTCCGAACGCAAAAAGTGGATCCACTGCTTCGAGAATGTGACCGCCATCATCTTTTTGGTGGCCATCTCCGAGTACGACCAGCTGCTCTACGAGGACGAGAACGTCAACCGTATGCAGGAGGCCCTCACACTCTTTGACAGCATCTGCAACTCGCGATGGTTCGTAAAGACCTCGATCATCCTCTTCCTCAACAAGATCGACCTCTTCAAACAAAAGCTGCCCATCTCGCCTATGGCAGACTACTTTAGCGACTACACCGGCGGCTCCGACTACAACTCGGCGTGCGAGTACATTGTCAACCGCTTTGTCAGTCTCAACCAGAGCGATGCCAAGACCATCTACACCCACTTTACCTGCGCTACCGACACCACCCAGATCAAGTTTGTCATGTCGGCGGTCAACGATATCATCATTCAGGTCAACTTGCGAGATTGCGGTTTGCTCTGACTTTTGTCTTGTCCTTCCTCACACCAACAGCATCGCATTCGCATTCCACACAACAACCTTCGTTCCCCCAGCAAAGCATCCAATACGCCAACACATCGCTTCTTGCTTCAGCCAACATTCCAACGTTGGTACACTTGGCTTCTCTCATTCTTTTTGGATTTTACGCGCAGTGAACGGGCCATCGTGTAGTCCAGGTCTTTTTCTTTCGATTGGCCGCACTGTAGATTTGTCTCTGAACATCATACCATATTTTTGTTTCATTTCCGAGCTCGTTTGGTGTGACTTGGGTGTGCGTGTTGGTGTATGAGTCATGTGTGTGTCGGTCTGTGTGCAGCTGATGAGCTAAGTGTGTGAGTGACGCATTGTCAAGCGTTGTGAGGAGTGATGTGCGGGGCCGTGAAAGAAGCGTTTCCTGTACAGGTCGTCGAAGACAGCGATGCAACAGCGGTGCTTGTCAAGCTAGTCGACTTGGGAGCACAGAAAGAGTGCAGTAGATCCGTCGATCGAATTGGATGAGCTCGAATCTCGATTTCCCCATCGCGCTCGAGGTCGCTGCTAGCTCGTTACTGTTCAGATGCGAGAAGGTGCATACCAATACCACCGGACACACCAAGCTCCTCCCTCAGCTCTGTTTCCTTCCCCAAAAGCTCGAAAGATTCATAATCCTTGTATGGCTCCAAAAAAGCTGCACACTCGTGTGCGGGTGAGAGTGGAGCGGTACAAGCGACTAACAGGCTTGGACATCGAGGGATCGATATCGAATGTGGACGATGTCCAAATATGCCGGTGCGCAAGGAAGCTGACCTCAAGCAGGAAGCAGATATCTAGCACTTGAGCATTCCAAGGTCTAGATGAGATTGAAAACGGAACAACCAATGTAACGATCGTGTCTGTTACTGAGCAGATGGTTCGATGCAATGCTAGTTTTGAAACATCGAGTGACGCTTGTCGCCTCTGAATCTTTTGACAAAATTGCGCGTTGGAGTATATATGCATGTGGAACTGAACCGAAGCGAACAGGGTCTTTAGCTCAGCAGTAGAGCGGCAGACTTCGGTATACTGAATCTGAAGAGCGTTGCAACGCGTTTTCTGCAGGTCGCGGGTTCAATCCCCGTAGGACTCTTTTTTTCTTCGGTGGCATTTTTTTTTTTTTTTTTTTTTTTTTTTTGCTTCGTCCCAACGGGAAGGGGAAGGGAGAGGAGCCAAGGCATGAAATGGGTAAGTCACCTTATATCGGCAGTTAAGCGAGAGAGAGAGAAGGAAAGAGCGAGGTTCTTGGCGTGGGGGGTTGTGACGACGAGATGACTACTGAGAGAGCTTCGCTAATGAACAGCATTTCGACCTCGCTTCTGTGGTGCGAGGTCGACCTTGTGGGTGGAAGCGCTGGGTCGGATATGCAAAATGGTTGTCTTGACAAATGAAATGTCTGCGTTGCTGATGGAGTTCCGATGCGATGCAATTAACGCCCCCATCGAACGACTTTGTGGGGTAGTGCTTGACCGAGAAGAGCTGGGGTTCACGATTGTGATTGGTTTCGGCGCAGGTTGAAGGTGTGTGGGGTAGCCTAGCCATGCGGGGGAGAGGTGATGGTGGGGAACGCACGAATCAAGATTGCGGGAGAATCCGGAGGCGGGGTAGAAGAGACGAAAATGCGGAGTACCCCGACCGTTTCGCAAAGCTACAGTACTCTTCGATCAGCCTATCGCGGGATCAGTTTGCGGAATCGACCAGTTGCCTTTCACTTCTAAAGCACGGACAGCCATGCATATGGACAATGTCGGCCGGTCTGGGCCGCGTGCCAACTCGCTTGCGCAGACACTTTGATGGCCTGCTTCGGAATGATCCGAACGGGGATTCAATCGGCTGCAGAAGGGCCGAAAGTCGAGACACTGGATCGACGAGGAAAGACAGAGCAATTCCCAATCGATGCTCACCTAACGGTGCGACCCGTAGGACAGGAAAAAAACCCGATCCCAGACTCCGACGGCCTAACCGAGGGTTAACTGTACCCGAAACGGCGAATTCGGAGGAGGAGAGGAAAATTAATATGGGGGCAAAAAGGAAGGCGTGGGAACAGTTTTGTTGACCCGAAAAGCATGGCAAATTAACAGGGCGTTGTCGCCTGTGGCCCGAAAGCGGAGAGAAGCGCTGGCAAAGGCTCGCCAGCTGCGGGGAGAGAGCGAGAGCATGCAGGCAAAGGCCGTCTCGCATTCCAAGCCTTCTGATTGGCTCGCGCTGCACAAAACTGAGTCAACCATTCGATCGCCCCACACACTCCAGGCATCTTGCCATCCACCCTGGATGTGGCTGACAAACGCAACACGTTCTTATGCACGCAAGCATCAATCGAATCGTGTACGCCCCCTTTCATAAGGGGGGGGGGTTTGTGCTGTGAGCTTGTGATGGAAGGCCCAATTTTTCCTCCTCTTCTTCGCTCGGTGTACCGCGTAATCTGCGTGCCGGGGAGGCATACTGAATCGGCGGGACGGACAATGGATTTTTTTTTTCGCAGCAGAGCGTTGTACAAACCTACGGCAGCGGCGGTTGAAATCGAGCTAAAAAAGCCGTTCCTCGCAGCTGGTAGACGCCCTCGTGTGATCCATGAGCTGCAAAAAAAATAATTTGCAGTTTGAGATCGGCAAGTAGACTCGGCGTGTGCTGCAGTTGTGTTTTTTTGTTTTTTTTTTTTTATTGGTCGTGTCAGACAAGGCAAACCGGCAGGGAAACCTGTGGTCGTCGTTCTCTACGGACAGGGGTCAGTTGCGGCTTGAGCCATGTTGAGCCATGCTGAGCCATGCGGTCTCACTCTTGTCGTTGAGTAAAGCACAGCGCGGGTTGCCGGTGCTTTTTGATTGGCTCTCGAGAGTGTCCTTCGATGCAGCAGAGCTTTTTCTCCGCATACTGTACATGTCAGCCCCTTTCGAACTTGGATTGATTTGTTGTGAACCCCACGCTTTTTTTTTGACCGTTCGTCTGTCCCTTTGCAAGTCGAGTTGTGCCTGTCCCGTACGCCGAGTAGGGTGGCAGCTCGGGCGCTGTGTGTGATGAACGATGTGTGACTGCGCGCCTCTGTGCCCCCATTTGTTTTTGCGCGCTCGCTCCTCCATCTGTGTAGCTATAAAGACTGGCGCTTTCGACAGACCATCCCCTTCTACTTCCCGACCTTGCCTTCCTTCTCTTCGTCCGCTCCCATCCCTCTACCATCCTTCTTGACTTGCTCAGCTCAAAAGCTGTCAGGAATTATCGGAAGCTCACCGGAACGCCCCTCTTCCATCTATTTTTCCCCTCCTCCCTTCCTCGACCGATACAGCCATGCTGGACCCAACTCACGGCCTCTTCAAGATTCCCTCCAAAGAGGAGCGTAGGATCGCCCGCAATGGCGCTCCACTCAATCCTATCAAGCTCGCTATGATGCTGACTCCACTCCAGGGCCTCATGTTCTTCTCCGGTTGGCTCGCGTGGACCGTCGACGCCTGGGACTTTTTCGCCGTCTCTCTCTCTGTCTCTGCTCTTTCCACCCAGTTCGACCGACCTACCCACGACATCACCACGGCTATTACACTCACGCTGCTCTTCCGTTCCGTCGGCGCTGCCGTTTTTGGCATCATTTCCGACAGATATGGTCGAAAATATCCCTTGGTCATCAACCTCGTTATCATCGCTGCTCTTTCGTTGGGCTCTGGTTTCGTTCAGACCTACACGCAGTTCCTCGCCGTCCGTTCATTATTTGGGTTGGGAATGGGAGGAATCTGGGGGATGGCGACTGCCACTGCCTTGGAGAACATGCCTGTTGCTCCTAGAGGTCTCTTCAGTGGCATCTTGCAGCAGGGTTATGCTGTAGGATACCTTTTGGCCGCTTCTGTCAACCTTACTTGGGTTCAGAGGACGCACAACTGGCGAATCCTCTTCTTCCTCGGTGCCGGACTCTCTGCTCTTGCCGCTGTGGTTCGACTGTTGCTGCCCGAATCCGAACTCTTCCTCCGTCAAAAGGCGCAACGCGATGCTTCCGGAGCCATCGGCCACAGCAAGGCCAAGGTGTTTATGACCGAGATGAAGCAGATGCTCAAGACGCACTGGCTTCGTTGCATCTACGGCATCCTGCTCATGACGGGCTTCAACTTCCTCTCGCACTCGAGTCAGGATCTCTACCCTACTATTCTGCAAAAGTCCAAGCTGTTGACTGCGCAGCAGGCGTCGCGTGCGACGATTATTGCCAACTGCGGTGCGATTTGCGGCGGTTTCGTGGCAGGTTACCTGTCGCAGTACTTGGGACGTCGGTTGACGATTATCCTCTGTGTGGTGATTACCGGTGCATTGATCCCGGCTTGGATCTTGCCACATAGCTTTGGCGCTCTGGCGGCGGGTGCGTTTTTCCTCCAGTTTGGCGTGCAGGGTGCTTGGGGTGTGGTGCCTATCTATCTGTCGGAAATCGCACCGCCGGCCTTCCGTGCGACGTACGCCGGTCTGGCGTACCAGCTGGGTAACGCCGCTTCGTCGGCCTCGTCCCAAATTGAAGCGGTCGGTGGCGATAACCTGAAAGACCGCAATCCGAAGTGGCACCCTGGTGCGCCGGCTACGGTCGAAGAGTTTATTCCGGCGTATGCGCGTGTTTCGGCGATCCTGTTGGGCACGGTTTGCGCCTACCTGCTCATCGTTGTTGTCTTTGGCTGGGAGTTCAAGGGCGCCGAGTTTGAAAAGGCTCTACCGGCGACGATTCCCGGTGCAGGCGAACAGGATGGTGATCAGTTGGACAAGCAGGCCAAACGTGATCCTACGGATGTATACGACGAGGACAGTATCGAACACGTTGGCGACCGTAACCTTCGGGGCGACCGCTCGCCGGATGACGAGAAGAAGATCTAATCGTGGCGTTCATGTCCTTTTTGTAACAATACTTTACGCCCTGCATAGGTGCTTTCTCGAACGAATCTAGGGTTTTACGCACAAAAAGCTCGTATGTGTTGGTGGCCTAAGCTCGAGTCTGGTGAGAATACAGTGCAGACCAAGCTTGGCGAAAAGTGATGCCCAACAGTCAAGCCGCGTTGGCCATCTCTTGCTAACGTGATTACAGCAGTACCGACGCATCTATAGTACTGAAGCCGTTTTCCATTTCCGAGTCGCACCGAATCTGATGGTAGTGGTGTGCATGATCTCGTCTGTGTACGTCATTGTCTCTACCGCTAAGACTGCTCATATCTGCAATCAAACCTTGTTTTGCGGCATTCCTGCATATAGGCATGCGACAAGGTCCAGGCTCAAAGCGCTCCATTACCTGCTGAGCAGCAAAAGCTGCGTGGGTGCAAGGTGGTTGAGAGGAGCCAGGTGTTAGGACTGTAGGGTCTGAGAAACATTTGCACGGCTACAGCCAGGGAGAACCAGGGAACAGAGAGGTTGTGGAACACGGTGGAGCGGACATGGGTGACTGTGGAGTGAGTGTGTGCACAGAACTGAGTTGCCAAGGGCTAAACTAAGTAATACATGCAAAAAGGAGTCAGAAGGATTCCTCATCAATGGGCACAGAGTACACATAGAGGTGGGGAGTGGATACACGGATCTGCGTTTGGGCATGTGTTTGATCCCCGATTGCCACTTGCCAATCTTATGACTGTTAGGACCGCAGGGTCTGAGCACCGCGAGCCGCGGCTACGGTCTGGCGTGATCGGGAACGGAGAGGTCGTGTAGTACAATGGAGCGGTTGTGGACGACCGCGGATGTTGGGGGACGCAATACTGAGCTGCTGTTATAGCGTGACTAAGTAATACATGCGACGAGGAGTCCGGGAACCTCCTCGTCGGCTAGCGCGGGAGATATGAATGCGCGAAGAGAAACTACTGTAGATTCCGCGAGAGTCGCGGATCGGGCCATCGATTGGCATTCGTCCGATAAACGCGGGAGGCATGTTAGCCGCAGTCCTGACAGGATTGGGCCATTGATCAGCTTCATCCGACAAACGCAGAGGGATGTTAGCCGCAGTCCTGACAAGATGCCTACACTTGCAATTGTCAACATCTACTAGCCATTGTACAGCTTTGCACAGTCCACAAGGCTGTTGGTATAACAAGCAATGATACATAATCAAGTACAGTAGATCAATAGTATTGTCAGTCGCTCGGATCAGCTAACCATCTGCCCAGTCTGGATTGCTGCACCTGAGAGCGTGCTTTTGCACAGAGACTACATCCCAAGCTACTGAAAATATGTTAGATTGGAACCGACTTGGTTTCAGGCACGAGTCGCACAAGCTGGGAAGGACAAACGGGAAATTTTTGCGATTCATCAGAGACACCTCTTGACGATGGTACGCTACGGCTGGGGGGCGTCGGCGTCCAAGGAGGGCACGGGCTGAGGCTTTTCGTTGGGCAGGGGCTTGTTGGCGGGGAAAGCCAGTACCTCCTTGATCGAGTTTGAGTCGGTCAAGAACATGACCAACCTATCGATACCCAAACCCCATCCACCCGTAGGCGGCAAGCCGTGCTCCAAAGCATCGATAAACACATGATCAATGCCCTGGGCTTCATCGTCGCCCTGGTCCTTCTGACGACTCTGCTCCTCAAAGTTGGCACGTTGCACCCAAGGGTCGTTCAACTCGGTATAGGCGTTGCAGATCTCCTTGGTGGCAACAAACACCTCGAATCGCTCGCACAGCCCGGGAATGTCACGATGACGTTTGGCCAGGGGCGACATGACCTGAGGATGGCCAACGATGAACGAAGGGTTGATGCACTGCGTCTCGATGAATTCGCCCGTCATCTTGTCGATCAGTCGAGAGCAGGTGCGAGGCTCGGAACAGTCGACCTTGTGCTTGGCCGCGAGGTCCGAGAGCCACTTGCGCGTCTCTTCGGTGTGAAGCTGATCGGCGGATGGGAAGGTGACGTTCATCTGCTTTTCGAGCTCCTTGATCATGTCGAATCGCTTCCAGGGCGTGGAAAAGTCGATCTCGTACTCGCGACCGCCCTCGACGTCCTTGCCGTCCGGGTGGTACTTGATCTTGTACGAGCCAGTGACAGCCTTGACCAGTCCCGAGATCATCGACTCGGTAATGTCCATCAAATCGTACATGTCGGCGTAGGCCATGTAGAACTCGCAGATGGAGAACTCGGGGTTGTGCGTCTGGTCGATGGATTCGTTACGGAAGACACGGCCGATCTCGTAGACACGGTCCAGCCCACCGACGACGAGCTCCTTGAGAAACAGTTCGGGAGCGATACGCATAAACAGATCCAGCTTGAGGTCGTTGTGGTAAGTGACAAACGGCTTGGCAGTGGCACCACCGGCGATCTGGTTCATCATGGGCGTCTCGACCTCGAGGAAGCCGAGATTGTCGAGGAAACGTCGGACGTAGTTGATGATCTTGGCGCGCTTGACGAAAATGTCACGGACGTGATTGTTCATGATCAAGTCGAGGTATCGCTTGCGGTGACGCTGTTCGGTGTCGGTGAAACCACCCTTTTCACCCTGGGAAGCCTTGGGCAACATCTTGAGGTTGGGCGAGAGCAGCTGGATGGAGCGCGGGAAGATGGAAAGCTCGCCCTTCTTGGTCTTGCCGGGAACACCGGTGACACCGACAATGTCGCCACGACGGAGCAAATCGTGGATGGCGAAAAAGTCGCCATCGGTGTGGTCCTGGAGCTGGGCGGTGATCTGGACCTTGACGCCCTCACCGTGCAGGTCGTAGAAGCGGAGCTTCTGACCGGCGGAACGCATGTTGTGGAGACGACCGGCGATGCTGACCTGTTCGTTGTCGAGGTGCTGGCCAGCCTCGACCTTACCCTCGTACTTGTTGATGAATTCGGCGAGCGAGATGGTGACGTGGAACTTGTGCGGGTAAGGGTCGGGGTTCTTGGACTCGCGGAGAGCCGCGATGGTACGGAATCGACGCTCGTAGTACTGGTTGGGGTTCAGGTCCTCCTCGGAAGCAGCAGCGGATTTGGCAGCAGCGGCGCTGGCGCCGGCACCGGCAGCAGGAGCAGGAGCTTCGGCGGCCTTGGAAGCCTTTTTGGCCTCCTTCTCGCGCTGCTTGAGTCGACGCTTGAGCTCCGACTTGGAGACCATCTCGCCAGTGACGTCATCTTTGACGAGATTGACCGTGTCAGCAGCCGCAGCGGGCTGGTTGGTAGCGTCGATGGAAGACATGTTTCGGAAAGCGATGAGGGGCAAGTGCTTCCGAGGTGGAGGTGATAGCAAGAAAGTTGGAAGACGTGGTTGAGCTGTGAAGAAGGAAAAAGTGGAAGGCACGGGTCTGGAAACGAGGGTGGCGGATCTATTGAATGCCTTGAACATGCAAAGCGGCGACGGGGATGTGCGAGACAGCTTGTGGGGGCAAGTTGCTGAATGCGATCGAGGATGATGTCGAGAAGGAAGCAAAGATGATATCCGCCAAACCAAACAAAGCGCAGAAAATGGCTGAAAGGAAAAAAAAAAAAAAGCAAAGACAAGTTGGCCAATTGAAAGTGCTCGTCACTTTATTGTATTTCTCAATTCAGTTTGGCTTGACTCGAGTTGAATTGAAACTCGCATGACAGCTGCCAACCAAGCAAATCTAACATGTGCACTCTTTCGCCGAGCCTCACCATCCCGATTGTCTACACCAGAGTGTCTGTCATGACCAATTCTGAAGCGTACAACGATCATGACACACGCACACTCGCCCAAGTCGACTTGTAGTTGCAGTGTGGTAGAAGCAAAGACATCCCTGAGCAAGCGCCTTAGACAGAAGAGTCGCCGATCGGATCCCAGCTGATCATCGGGCAAGAAAAGCAACGGGTCAGTCTTGCGTCTTTCAACCCCCCTCTGAACGCCTCTTGTCCTTTATACCTACTCGGTAACTAGATACTCGTCCAAGTCTAGCAGCTGTTGCATGTCGTGCTTGTCGAGTTGGAATCTGAAAACGTCGGCATTCTCGATGATGCGCTGCTTGGAGACTGATTTGGGGATCTGTACCGGTATATATGCGATGGCAACGATTAGCACTGATGTCTTGCACCACTGAGTCTTGAGCAGGATGCAAGCTTACCGTGATATAGCCTTGCTGAAGCGAGAAGCGTATCAACACTTGGGCCGGTGTCACCGAATGCTTGCTAGCCAGCTTGACGATCACGGGGTGATCAAAGCGTTGAGCCCTCACGAGCGGGCCCCAGCACTCCAATTGAATCGCTTTGGAACGGCAGTACTCGACCAACGCCAACCTCGCCATGAACGGATGCAGATCGCACTGGTTCACCGTGGGCTTGTACTTGGGCTGGGACTCAAGTAGCTCTTGAATGTGCCTTTGGCCGTAATTGCTAACACCAATGCTCTTGACCAAGCCTTGATCTTTGGCCTCTTGAATCGCCCTCCAACTCTCGAGCCTTTTCTGCTTGCCTCCGTAGGGACTGTGGATGAGGTACAGATCGATGTAGCCCAGGCCGCATTTCTGAAGCGAATCTGCGATGCTCTGCTTGGCTGCTCTGTAGCCGTGGTTGGATTGAAGCTTGGAACAGTAAAAGATGTCTGCGCGTGAGATGGGGCAGGAGGGGGATGCGAGGAAACGTCGGATGGCGGATCCCACGGATGCCTCGTTGTAGTACCACTCGGCGCTGCAGTCTGGATCATCAGCAACGGCGTGTTTTGGCACAAAACAGGAAAGTAGGAGTGCTGCTCACCAATCAAAATGACGATAGCCTGCTTCGAGTGCCCAAGTGACAGCCAGAGAGGCTTCGGCATCCGACATTTCGTACACGCCCAGTCCCAGCCTGGGGACCAAGTTGCCGTCGGAAAGCTTGACATTCGAGTCGAGAGTGAGCTTGTGTCCAGTCATTCCGACACGAAGAGCGGAGCGGGCTAGCATGTGGTTGCAAGTAGAAGCACAAAGAGTACGGATGAGCGAGGCGATGAATCATGGAATCGATTGTTGGCCCCCTCCACTTGTGCAGATCTCGCGATATCTCGCCGACTTGGGCCTCGTCAGCCATTGATTGATTCCTTGCATCCGTGACTGCCAACACACTTGGACCTAAAAGCTGAATCCGAATCGCATGCGATACTGTATACTTGGGCTCAACCACCGTTGCGGAACAGCCAACTAATCGCGCATATCAGGACGGAGGTTTTTACACCTGTACGAGTTTGCACTATCAATGGCTTGCACAACAACAATAAGCTCCGGCTGCCAATTCTGTTTGAAAGTTCCCCAGGAACACTGCCACCTTGGTATGCGAGGTCGGACACGAGCCAAAACATTGCTCTTGTGCATTCTTTGCTCGCAGCCGTGTGTGGTTCTGTATGGTGCCTGCAGCGCCGACGAGGGCAGGCGGCGATGAGCTTATGTTGGTCGAAACGCGCGCGCGTGGGGGCTACCAGCGTCTCCCGACAGTCGGCGGGCGTATCGCGCAGACTGTAATCTGCTTTAAACTGCTCAAGTGCCCAGGAACACGGCGACTGTCAGCGTTTCGGCACTTTATTTATTTTATTTATTTTGTGTTATTTTTTTAGGAGGCAGAAAGAGTGTGCGGCGCTATTCGACTCGAGACTTTGGCTGAAGGGTGCACAGTTGCAGGATCAATGCTCTTGCTTCTCAAATATATCTACTGTACTCGCAGGTGTCATTGGGGGTTCACTTGTTCTCTCATCCTACATCTACTTACGACGATCGCACTCTTGCAACCATGGCAGCGAGAACACCAGCCCGCGAAGCCGCAGCGACCAAGATGAACCTATCCTCTCCTTCTCGCTCCACACGCACCACTTCCGACGAGTCGCTCTTGATCACAACGCTCAAGATGCTCGCCACCTTCGACAACGCCAAGAACGCCATCTTTGCTCTCGTCCTCTATCGCTATTCTACCCGCCTCTTACGCCATCTCAAGACCTACGGCGTCTCTGAGTCGCTTTACCAAATCTACCGTTCCATCTCGGCTCGAGCTTTCGCTCTCCTGCTCAAGACTCCGGCGGCAAGACGCAAAGTGCAACGCGAGTTGGATACGGCAATGGCAGAAGTGGAGGCCAAGATAGTGCCGCGTCCTTCGCATCTCGAGATCCATCGTGAGCTGCCGCAGTTGGGCAAGGAGACCGAGTGGATCAAGAACGAGCTGGCCAAGTTGCAGATCATGGAGGCTGGCGTCGATGCCAACGAGGTGCAAGACAATTGGCAGAGCAGAGACGGTCAGATGGTTTGGAAGGGTGGCAAAGTATCTGGTGCCGTTTACCACGGTGGCGACGATCTGAGCGAGCTGTTGGCCGAATCGATAAAGCAGTTTCTCGTGTCGAATCCGCTGCATCCGGATGTGTTCCCGGGCGTACGCAAGATGGAGGCAGAAATCGTATCGATGGTGTTGCGCATGTACAACGCTCCCGCCACCGCGGTAGGTGCAACGTCGAGTGGTGGAACCGAGTCGATTCTGCTCTCGTGTCTCGCAATGCGCGAGTGGGCACGTGCAACCAAGGGCATCACAGAGCCCGAGTTGGTCGTCTCGGTATCGGCACATGCAGCATTTGACAAAGCCGGCCAGTACTTTGGTATCAAACTGCACCACATTCCTGTCGATCCCATTACGCGTAAAGTGCAAATCTCTCGTGTGGCCCGCGCCATCAACTCCAACACCATCGGCCTTGTCGGTTCCGCCCCCAACTTTCCCGATGGCATCATCGACGATATCCCCAACCTCGCCAAGCTCGCCAAACGCCACAACATCCTGCTCCACGTCGACTGTTGTCTCGGATCCTTCCTCGTGCCGTTCCTGGCCAAGGCCGGCTTCGAAACCGAACCGTTCGATTTTCGCGTGGATGGAGTCACGAGCATCTCGTGCGATACGCACAAGTACGGATTTGGTCCCAAAGGTCTTTCGACCATTCTCTACCGATCCGCCGAATTGCGACGCTTCCAGTACTACGTCAAGACCGATTGGCCGGGTGGAGTCTATGCTACGCCCACCCTTTCCGGTTCGCGACCGGGCTCATTGATCGCCGGAACCTGGACGGCAATGATCAAGCTCGGCGATTCCGGCTACACCCAATCCTGCCGCGATATCGTCGGAGCCGCCAAGGAGATCGTCACACGCATCCAGAGGGAAATCCCCGAACTCTACGTGCTCGGAAAACCCCTGGTCAGCGTCATCGCTTTCGCCAGCGCCACCCCCGCCACCATCAGCATCTACGACGTAGGCGACTCGATGAGCAAAAAAGGCTGGCACATGAACGGCCTCAGCGGAGACACCCCAGCCATCCACATCGCCATCACCCGTCTGACCATCCCCGTGGTAAACGAGTTCATCGACGACCTCAAGCACGCCGTAAAACACGCAAGAACCAGCTTCTCCGGCGACAAAGGCTCCATGGCCACCCTGTATGGTCTGGGAAGCGGCGTAAGTGCGACAGCGATCGTAGGGCAGTTGGCCACGAGGTTTATTGATACCTTGTATTTAATCTAGTCTATGTGTCGGATGGCGTCGGTTTGAAAATCGCACCTTGGTGAATGGATCCTCACGATCGATGCTCACAGACTCTGGGAGCTGGACTTTTAGCATGCTATGATAATGAATAGATTTGAATGACTTCTTCCCTGCCTTCACTCGCGGATCACCGCCGCATCCGCCTCATCCGCCTCCTCCTCCTCCTTGACCTCCAACCTCGCCTTCAATTCCAACATCTCTGCATGCAGTCTCTCGTTCTCCTTCCTCAACCCATCCCGCTCCTCCTCCACTCCACCATCCTCCTCCCCCCTCAGCCCCTCACTCACCCATTTGGCCTTTTCCTCTTTCAACCCCTTCATCTGTCCAAACGCCACCTCCAACTCTCCCCTCAACCTCTCATTCTCCGTCTCCAACCCGGCACACCTCGCCTCCACCTCGCTCAACGTCTTTTCGGTCGCCTCGACCAGATACGCCATCTCATCCCACTTGTTGAGCAGCTTCTCCATCTCCTGCCTCTGCTGCTCGTACTTCAACACATCGTTGTCCCAGTACGCCAAGCAGGTGGTGAGCTGCGCTATTTTGGCCTCGTACTGTTCCAGCTTGGCCAACTTGGGCTGGTCCGACTCGACCTTGGTCTTCAACTCGAATAGCTGCGCGCCCGACTCTTCCAGTTGACGCGTGAGAGAAGCAATGGTGGCGGTATCCTCTTCGGCCTGTGCTTTGAGCTGCCGGGCTTCGGTGGTCCAGGCTTTGCGTTCTTCGCGGTACGCCTTGAGCTTGTTGTTGAGGTCGGCTTCCCACTGGACGTGGCGGGCTTTGGTCGCTGTGGCTTCGGCTCGACACCGATTGAGCTCGGCTTGCTGGGCTGCGTTCGAGGCGCGCAGCGTGCGGACCGTGTGGTAGAGGTTTTGTCGTTCGGCTTCGAGCGCAGTGTCGGTCACTTTCTCGCGATGCAGACGACCAATGTGACGGAGGTGCTGCTCTTTGAGATAAAGCTCGAAATTGAGTTCGTTTCGTAGCAGCAGATTCTCTCGTTGCAACAGCGAAATGACCGACGCATCGCTGCCGACGCCTTGGGCAGCAGCTGTCGACATGGTCGTGTCGTAGGATGGGATGGCTAGAAAGGCTCTTTCGCCAGAGCCTTGCTGAGGGGTCAAAGGGTCGGTGGGCAAGTGACTTGATGCCAGTGGATGCCTTGCTGCCGATAGGGGCGAAGTAGGCGTTGCTGGTGCAGCAGAGTTGTGGGAGGATTGCAGCGACGACAGCGAGCCAGAGCGGGAGCGGCCATGTACCAGGGATGCACGCGTGGCAGGAGAAGCGGGCATCGACACGGGCACATGCGACGTACTCGAGCTGCCCATGGCCGTCACCATGGCAGGGGTAGCAGCGGCAGTGGCACTGGCAGCAGGAAGAAGTCTCGAAAGTGTCCCGCTGGCCGTCATGCCGCCAGTGGTTCTCATGTGGGTTGCCAGAGACGGCGTCGATGCGGCGATGGATGCTGATGGTGTCGACTCGTCCAAGAGTTGTGCCGCGGCGGTCATGGGTTGAGTAGCGGCACCGAATCCAAACGCAGTCGGTGGGCCAGCGATGCTGGCTGCTTCGACTGCGGCTGTGGTCGATGTCAGCGGTGCGCCCGATCGCAGCGACGCGTACGTGAGCAAGATATCGTCCGGATTGACCGAGCCGGGCACCTTGTGGTAATGCCGATGAGCCGAGCCGCTGGCCGAAAACGGATGCATGAGTGCTGCTGCACTGCGTCGTCGATCCATGTCGAAAGGGCCCATCCTCGCCTCGGAAGAAAAGACGGATGCAGTCTCATCATCGTGCGCTTCCGAACCGCGTCGTTGAGACTCGGCCTGTGCAATGTGCGAGGAGCTGACGTCGTGCCACTTGCCTAGGAAAAGACCCAGACATTCCGCATTGATGTCGGCTGAATCATGGTCGAGCCAGCGTTGCTTGTCTGTGAGCTCGGTCTCGGCATCCATGGTGATGATGGCGGGGTGGATGGTGTGTCGACGCAAAATGGGGCCGGAACGACTCTGGACTGCCACCTCATCCATCATGTCCTCCCAAGGGCCCTCAAAGGGGCTGTCGAACGATGCTTTGCGCAGGTAGTCGATAGGTGAGCGCAAGAAGCGGATGACGTTGCACGGGAAGAGGCCGTACAGGAACGTGAAGAGGTGTTCTGCATTGGGAGGAGTCGACATGGTGGTGTCAAAGCTCGACTCGAGCCTGTTCCAACGCAACGAGGGCTTGACGTTGAGCCGCTTGCCGAGACGATCGATCTCGCCAAACTCTTCATCCTTCTCCCTGCGAATCTCTTGAAGCTCGGGATCGTCGCCGACACGAGACTCCCAACCGTGGCCTAGACGACGCCAATCGACGATGCGTGCGAAGATGCTGAGCAGGGTGGGGAGTCCGCCTGCGCCTCCGTTGGCAATCCAGTTGGGGATATGCGGGATGAGCATGATAAAAGTGGTGACGCCGAGCGAGACGCAAGTGGTCGAAGTGTCGAGCTGGAGCGAGAGGATGAGCATGCGAGGAAGTGCGGTCGAAGTAATGTGATAGGCGTGGATGGGATAGAGACGCAAAAAGGTGGCCAACAGGAAGAGGAGAGGTACACGTGCTGCTGGGTCGCTGAAGGACTCGGCGATGTGGTGAAAGAACTCCTTTGGCTTTTCGTTGCTGTAGACGAGTAGGATGGATTCGAGATTGCCCTTCCAGACGATGGCGCCGGGGTCCCTGAGAAGATGGCTGTGGCTGAGGTCGCTGATGACGGGATGATGATCGCGGTCACTTGGGCCAGAACCGGTGACCGAGCCCGTAGCGCTACTGCCGCTGGCGGCATGAGTGGTGGGGACTGTCTTGTGAACGTCGGGAGCACTCGATCTTCTCTGGTCTCCCTGCAGAGGTCGATGAAGCGCTTCCTCTGCTGGGATCTTTTGGTTCTCGTGTGCAGCCTCGGCGAGGTAGAGATCAAGGATGCGCTGAGTGAAGCGACGGAAGGTGTCCTGGCGTGATGCAACGGATGCCGAACGACTGCCGGGTGCGGAAGTCGATGCTGATCCCAATGCGAGAGAGGAGCTGCGCGGCTGCTGACGAGAAGGGGATGAGGAAGTGGAGGCAAGCGGAGCGGCGGCCGACATTGGATAGGGTGCGGCACGGGCTCGACGTGGACTGGAGGAAGGACCGGACGAGTCGGCAGAGGCTTGTGTGGATGCTGCTGCTGAGGGCCAGACGGCAGTTGGGCCAGGCTCATCTTCGTATGCTGTAGAGGGAGCTGAGACCATGGCGCGGACGACGAGCTCGCGGGCGCGGTTGGCTGTGATGTTTTGGACGGACGCATTCTTGAGCAGAGGACAGAGGACGAGATCCCACCATTCCATTACGATGCAAGTGGGACCTAGCACGGGCATTGACACGAAAAGCACATCGACCAAGGCGGGGAGCTTGTCCTTTTGTTGCGTTTCGATGTCGTTCTGCAAGAGGTTGTGGATGGCGTCGTTGATGCGAAGCGAGATCTGCGAACGAAACTGAGCTGTGGGAGAAGGGCCTGCAGCAGCAGGATGGTTGCCCTCGTCAGCTTGAGCGGCTGCTTGGAGGGAGCGCGCTTGCTCTTCGACGGCCGTCTCGATAGCGCTGAGGATCGAGAGACGTTTTGCTTCATCGATTGCGAGGAGAGCCGATCTTATCTTGTTGATGATGTCCTTGAGCCAGGATTGGATGGCTCGTGGCAAGACCACGGCGGTCTGATGGGAGAAGGACGGGGGCGGCATGCTGTTTTCTGAAAACGACGCAGCGCACCCAGACTTTTGTGTGCGGGAGTAACTGCTATCGACCAAGCAGACTGAATGCGTGCTTTTGAGCGACTCGTGTCAGTGACGGATGCTAGTGCGGTTGTTGGAAAGATTACGGGATTGGAGTGCAAGTCGAGATGGGAGGCGAAGCTACGATTCGAGCGAGGTGGCTGGTGTCCTGAAAATTAGAGTATCGGCAACCTTGACCAAAGACGGCTGACATTGAGAAAGAGATTACGCAGCAAGTTGGGCGAATGCGAGCGAGCAAGGTATGTTGGTTGTTGTCAAAAATGGATGCGCTACTATACGAGGGCGGCGCTTAGAAGGAAGAAGCCATTGGAGGCTATTGCAGCTGAGCTTTTGGGCGTGGCGTGGATCGACGATGATAGTGATAGCAGAACGGGGTGCGGTTAGAGGATGAGGTTGGTAAGAAGATAAGGAGCGAGAGGAACGATGGCCGTATGTAGATGAAGGAGAAGGCAAGAGGAATGAATGCTGCTCAGCCATGGCCAATGCGATGCCGTGATCGTCACTGTGATTGCGTAGAGAAAGCAAGCAAGAATCCACACAGCACGGGATTGCCGAGTTTTTCAGCTGGAAATGCGAGGGTGCAGCTGGTGAAATTAGCCGCTTTGTCGTTCTCTCTCTCTCTCTCTCTCCTTGCCCTTGACCTGAACGCGGAGCTGACTCCGACATCACAAATCGCACAACCGCTCACGCACATCACGCTGCTGCTGCTGCTGCTGCTGCTGCTGCTGCTGCTCTTCCTTCCTTTCTTTCTTTCCTTCGGGAGCTGACCGACAGCTTTTGTCGAATTTTCCCTCTGACCGGCATACAGTACTGGCTTCTGCGGCGCCAACCCTTTTCTCCCTGCGTTGAACTCACAAATCGTCGACCAAGTGGGAATGTTTCGGCAGTCGAATCCGTCTTTGCCGATTAGTTCTTGTGCCGGGTGTGGGACGGACCCTCCGAACGAAGCCAAGAGATAGAGAGGGAGTTTAAGCGCTGAGAGAAGACATGCAGCTGCAGGCTTCAGGCTGCTGAGTGACTCGTCGACATGCAAGGTTGTGCGGAAATAAAACGAAACTACTAACTCATCATCAAAGTCGCAAACTGGTCAGCTTGAATGCGACGCTGCGTGGCTCCATCCTGAGTCACCTTTCGGACTCGTTATCCTTACTCTACTGACTGTGATAAGTTAGCAGTGAGATAGCCTCCAGAGCGCGTCAAAAGGGTTGACTGCCAGAGCATGAATTTCAAGTGGCTTGACGCACGCAGCTATCATCCAACTCGAGGCTGTGATTCGCTGCTGAGCAAAGCTCGATTCCAACGCAAAGATAGGCTTGCTCGCTGTGATAGGCTGCAGATCTGCTGCGAAACAGTCAACGCATTCTGCTCGCTACAATAATAATCTCGCAACAGTCATACAGTACAATGTAGTCAGCGGTCCTACGCAGGGCTCCTGCTGCTACAAGACTTTACTCTCGAGCTTCGAGCTTATGTGCTGCTGGTGGTGGTGCCGGGCTGCCGCTTGTTCGCTCGGCAAAAGCTTCCTTACCACGGGTCCCAAAACAAAAATTCGGGTCCCCCCCCCCAATTCTCGTCACGAGCCGGATCGTCGACGTCATCCGCCTACAGTCACATCCCCGCGCAACGCCCGTGCTCGCCACTCAAGAGACCCTTGCTTTTTTCTTTCTTTCTTTCTTTTCTTTCCCCGCACTTTTGACTCACGTTACAGTAGACCATCCGATCGTCCCTATCGAGCATCACAGTCACATGAACACCCCTTCCCCTTTGCTTTGTCCTTTCACAAGTTACCCAGCGGTCGGTTTAATCGTCATCATCCTAATGCAAACACCTGTGTCAGAGATGCAATGCGTCAATTTACTTATACAAGGTGAGCAAATCAAAGACAAACATCATCCAACCTCCTCTTACAGCTTGAGGCAAGGTGCTCTTGCTGCTCCTCAGGGTGCCACCTCCTCGCGATGCCAGGCGAAATACTCCTTGCTCTTGTTCAGACGTCTCAACAGCTGCTCCATCTGCTTGCGTCGCTCCTCCTGCGTATCCTTAAGCTTCTGCTTGGCTTTGCGCACGCTGTACATGCTCTCTCCTCCGCCCGAACTTGGTCTAGCCTCACCAGCCCCATTAGCAGCAGCAGCAGCAGCAGCAGCAGCAGCAGCGGGCGAGGATGCCCGTGTATCATTGGCAGCACCACCGTTTCCCTCTTTGGCCAGAAGAGCTGCTTTCTCTCGCTCCTGCATCGCCGTGTTCTCTTCGTACTCGACCCGCTCCAGTCGGAATCCAACATAGTCGATCAAAGCCTTGATCGACGCTGGATCGTTGGCGCCCATGCAGATGCGTCGTGCGTCAACCTCGGTCTTGCGATCCCCACCATCCTGAAGCGAAGTCGGTAGACCAAGCTTGACGTTCTTGGCGTCGCTCTCGACATCGGCTTTGCCCTGGTCAGTGGAAGCATCCAGCAAAGTGAGACCGCTGTCATCCGCCTCGTCCTTTGCCTTGCTGTCCCCATCTTTGTCCTCTTCCTTCTTGGCCTCCTCTTCTGCCCTGCGGTTGGGATCCACAGGAAAAGCAGAACCCAACACCACCAAGCACCAAGCGTATCGTCCCTCGGTGTACTTGGGCATACGCTCCTGATACTCGCGAAGGTGCCAATACTCGCGTCCGTCCACATCGACTCCCAGAGGGCCGGTGCGCAATGCATGCGTGTCAAGCGCCAGCTCGCTCGTAACGCGCGCATCCTGCCTGCGCCATGCATGGTCTTGCTCCAGCGCCGCTTTCTCCGCCTTCCACTTTTGATACTCGGGTGACACAATGCTCGGCGCACGCTTGTTGAGTTCGGCCAGCTCGTCGACAATCTCTTTCTCCATCTCGACGTTGGCTGCCTTGTGCGTGCGGTCCATCGCCGCCATGTTGTCCGAGGCCGTCTTGAGCTCCTCTGCAATATTGTCCGCCATGACGGCTGCATCAATCAGCGCACTCAGAATCGACACTTTGGTTTCGAGATCGGGACTCTCTACCTCCTTCTGCTCTTCATTGTTGCGCGAATCAGTAACGCTGTCGGACTGAGCGTCGACATCCACATGGTCATTGACGCGGTCCTCGTCTCGATCTTGATTGTCGTCGTCGTCGTCGTCGTCCGAGTCAGCTTCGTCATCCGAGCTGCCGGCTGTGAGCCTGCGTCGCTTCTTGTGGATACGAGCGTTGCGATGGACGCCTTCGTCTTGATCATCGGAATCACCGCTGGTAGTGCCGTTGACGCTGCCGCTTCCACGCGAGCGGCGCTTTCGAGAAGACCGAGCTTGGTGAGCCTCGTCTTTCTCTTCCTGTCGCTGTTTCGCCGCCGCCGCTGCTGCTGCTTCTTCCTCTTGCTTCTGCTGCTCCTGCTGCAACTTGATCGCCTGTTGTCGCCCAGTGAGTCTGATTTCGGGAGCTGGTTCCTTTTCAGCTGCCTTGCGAGAACGAGCAGATCGGCGACCGCGCGCACTGTCATCCGGGTCAGCCATACTCTCGTCGTCGCTCGGGTCTTCGTAGACATAGATCGACTTCTTTTGAGTCGTCGCACGTCGACGTTTGCTGGGCACCGCATCCTCTTGGTCGTCGTCGTTAACCTCGCTGACTGTTTCTCCAAACTCGTCCTCCTCCCACGAATCGAGCAGCGACAGCTGTCGTGCAATCTCGTACTGGTTGGTTTCTTTGGCTCGACGTGCCCGGGTGACGCGCGCAGCTGGAGGTGACGGTGAGCGTTGTGCAGCTGCGGCTTCCACCTCGACGGGAATGTCATGCTCTACAAATGCGAGCGGTGTGCGCGCAATGCCAAGAATGGACAGCAATTCGGTGGCAGCCGACCACGGCTCACCGCGCTGCAAGCTCTTGGCGTGACTGCGAAAGGCGGTGATGGCTTTGACAAACGGCTTGGTGGGCTGGCCCTTTTCGATGTTACTCAGACCAGCGATGGTTTTGAGAAGGCACGAGAGCATGTCTTGCACCATGGCGTGTGTCCAGTGTTCAAACTTGTCGAGCTGGGAGAGCACGCCTCGGTTGAGGCCAAACTTGTCGAAGCGAACCATGCTCTCGTAGATCCACATGCGAGCGCGCATGTTGTCCTCGGGCAGCTTGGTGGGGATGACTTCAAAGACAGGAGGTGCAGCTTCTGCAGGGGCTTTGAGGGGCTTGAAGGCGGGAGCTCGTACGGAGGCTGTGGAAAGGATATTGGCGAGCGTATTTTTAGGTACAGGTTTGCTGCTGCGAGGCGGAGGCGGTGTGTTGATGCCATCGTCTTGGTCTGTTCCCGCATCCGCGTCGCCGTTGGCGGTGTTGGACGAGGATTTGGACTTAGGTTTGCCGTTGGACTTCGGAGCTGCTGCGCCTGCTTGGGCAATGCTAGGTTTGTTGGATTTGGCCTTGTTCTTATCGGTTGCGGTCTCGGTGTTTGGGCTTGGTGCTGCTTTGGACTTGCCCTTGTCGAGATTGGCCGTGGTGCTGTCGGCGGCTGCGTTCTTGACCGACTTGGGGCCAAAGGGCCTGCCCAGAGGTTCGAGACCCGCGGCTTTGCGACAGGTAGAGCACTGGCACTTGCCACGGCAGCGAGGACACTTCCATGCGTACTTTGTCTCTGAGGGTGGACAATGCTCTTGCGCGTTGATCATCATGCGATTGGATTTGACGATGGTTTCGGGATCTTGGTCGTAGAAGCGTTTGAGCGAGGGGAAGCAGTATCGGCCCTGGCAGCGCTTCCCTGGAGCTCTCATGAAAGTGCATTCGAGGAGAGCGCCCTTGCAATTCTGATGGTGCTGATGGCATAGCTTCTGTGGATTGCCCTCGCAGTTGACATGGGTACGTGCTCGTACGACATCGCTGATGGGAGCAGCACGGGATTTGGTCGCCGACTCGGTTTCATCTTGCTTGCGCTTTCCTTTGGCTTTGGTGGATTGGGCTGCTGAGCCGGTGCCGTTGGTATTGGTGGCAGGGATGGGATGGGACTTTGTGGCTTTTGGTTTGGGAGTGCCATTGGATGTTGTTGGTTTGGAGTTGGATTTGGATTTGAGGCTGGAAGAGGAGGCCGACTTTTTGATGGCAGCGCTGGTGGAGGTTGATGCCGACTTGGATTTGGTTTTAGCGTTGGGCTTGGATGTCGAGCAAGGGGCTGCAGCGGGTGCATCTGAGAGCTCGGAGAGGTCGTCGTCATCGTTGTCGACGGTGAGATCGACGACGGCCGAAGAGTGTGATGGTGGTGGTGCAGCCATGATCGCGACAGAAGTGCAAAACAATGAAAGTCGCAATACGAGCTAGAGCTGCAAGTGTAGGTGTATGATTTGGAGAGAAGGAAGCAAGCAAGCAAGCAAGCAAGCAAGAGATGAAAGTGAAGCGAGTCAAAAGTGTTTTGTCGTCGACTGAGCTGACCAACTGCCTCTCTCTCTCTCTTTGTGACGCGCTGCTTTGACACGCGGGCGCTTCTCAACATTTGTAGGCCCAGTCGAATCCCATTTGCGCTTTGGCAGGCAAAGATAGGAGAGAAATTCCTCTTGCTGGGCTTGCGAAAGGCGGACGGTCTCGTTTGACGACTGAGCAGACGACAAGACTCTTTGGGACTGACAATGTGCATGCAAAACGTGCTCAGTCAGACTCGGACAAGAAGGAGCTTCCGAAAGGTGCAAAATAGAGCCTTTGCTTGAAAACAGCCTTGTTGCTGTAGTGTAGTGTACTGTAGTGTAAGCCATCGGATGTGTCCGTCGTTGTGAGAAGAACGCACTTTGTTGCTTTTGCAACATGGGAAAGCGTGCGTAAGAGCCTCGAAAAGCTCGTCCAGACTCCAAATTCAGGGTCCCTTTTTTTTCTGGAATTTCCTCCATGAATCACGGCATTCCTTGTTTGCTCTGAGAGAGAGAGAGAGAGAGAGAGAGAGAGAGAGAGAGAGCGAGCTAGGACAGCTTGTTCCTCTTGGTCTGCGAGTGAGGGCTTGTCACACGAAACAGCAAAACATGCCATCACCTTTTTACTTTTTGATCGATTGCTGTGCCAGTGCAAAGAGAGAAGAAAGCCTTGTCGACGACGAAGCTTGACAACCTTTCACGACGCTGCTCCACTCTGCCGACGCGCTTTGGGCAACGCAATCAACGCGTCGCGCCGAGTCCAACACTGCACGCTTGCGAATCTCACATCTTGTGAGGCGAAAAAAGGCGCGTGGTGGCGCTTTGGCTGTGGCTGAGTCGAAAAGTGATTCGAACAGCAATTGACGAGTGTGTGTGTGTGTGTGTGTGTGTGTGTGTGTGTTGGTCTGCCTGCCTTGTGTTTGACCAAAGACGCTTTCATACTCGCTCGTTCCATGGGTCAGCCGCTGATTCACCATCATTGCGACTCATTCCAAGCAGACTTGGCTCGTCTCCTCTGCCTATCCACAACCATTCGCTCGAGATGCCGCGCAAGAGGAAAGGACCCAAAAGAGAGTCTTCTGAAGGCGGTGACTCGGCTCACCAACCACAACCACCACCAGCACCGCAACCTCGGCCGCCACCGCAAATGGCGACCATCGCTTCCACTTCCACTCTTCCGCCGCAGAGCGCATTTGCAGGCGGCTCGGCAACGCCATCTCCCCCTTTCATGGCTCGCGAAAGCAGTTCGGATGGCATCACCATCACCAACACCAACAAGCGCGCACGCTGGCTAACAGACGCAGAAGAGGATCGTCTCGGCAAGCTTGTTGGCCTCGAACGATGGATCGAAAGCATAGGCTACGGCAGAGGCGCTGCTGTCTGTATCGGCGCTCATCTGGTCCAAGCGAGCGACGCATCTACCTCAAGTGGCGCCTTTACCTTGGAGCTCAGCTGTCTCCACCCCAGCGATCCCTCGCTCCGTTCAAGCCTCTCCGTCTCCTTCCATGGCCAACTGGCACGCAACGTATCCGAGCCTCTCCTCCTCCTCAATCGTCTCGGACCGCCTGCTGTCGTCTATCTGTCCGGCTTTTGCGCTCAAGTCGACCCATCCTCCTCTTTGACACTGCCGCGCGTAATCTTCAAGCACGAAAAGGCCGTCATCAAAATGTCGCCTCAGCCTCCGTCCTGTGACCCAACCGCTCCTACTTCGGCCATCTGGATCGAACAGCTCGCCACGCCTCCAACTCTCCCTGCAACAACCGCAACGCCACAACCAGCTCGCGCCGCGTCTGCTCCTAGCATCCATCACACCAGCGCATCCACGTCCACCGCTCCTCCACAGCCTGCTCCAATACCACAACCGCATCCAGAGCCTTCTCTTCCGAGTCAGCTTAGCGACTGGTTTGCCACCCCTGCCCCTACCGACACAAATGGTGCCCCGCCAAATCCAGTCACCACCGCCGCCGCCGACGCTGGCTCATCTGCAATATCTTCTCGCCAACCAGCACAGCCAATTGCGCCGTCGAGAACCTCGACAGCTCCGCCTGTCAAGAGCGAACCTCTGCCTGGACCTTGCTCGTCCACTTCCTCACCACGACCAGGCAGAGCCGCATCCGGCCACCCCTCTGCCTCGACTGTTCCGGCTGCTTCTGCTCTGCAACAGCCTCCTCGTCGCAATGCGCCCAACATCAAGCCCCGTCGCATGGGCAACTGCCTCTATACCCCAATGTCCATGCTTCGCGACGGCGAACGTGCCAGCGTCATCGGCATCGTCATGTCGGCAGGCGATCCTCGTCGCTCCTCCAGCGGAACGCGCGACCTTAGCATCAAGATCACCATCGCCGATGCCTCGTGCCTCTCAGGAACCGGATACGCCAAAGAGCTCTCCCGCTCCATTACCCTCATGCTCTTTGCTCAACACGCCGAGCGCATCCCGCACAACCTCGCTCCAGGTCACATCATTGCGATTCGCGCCGTCCAGATTCAAATGTTCTCCAACAAGCCTCAGGCCGTCGGCAAGTCGGCCGCAAACTGGAGCTGGGCCACCTACGATCCCGTCTCGGGCGACGTCCGCGCCTCTTCCAACTTCCCCTTGGCGTCGCACACTCCACCTGAATGCAGCGCAGAAGAGATGGACCATTTCCGCGATATGGCCAATTGGTTCTCTCAACTTCAAGGTGTCGATGCCAACATCATGACCCGATCGTCTCGCCCCACGCTCCAACTGCAGCAAATCGGCGAAAACACCTTCTTCGATACCGTCGTCGAGGTCTTGAAGGTTTATACCCATACGCTCGCCCCGGATCTGTACGTCACCGACTACACCAATCACACCCTCTTCTATCGCGGCAATGACAAGTATCTCCGCCTCGAGAACGACGTTCCTTATCCAGACGACTCGGACGGCTGGGGTCACGTTTTCCAGATCAGTCTCTGGGACAGTCATGCCACCATTGCAGAAGGCCTTCAGACCGGAGATATCATTCGAATTCAAAACGTCCGTCCCAAGCTCAACCCGCGAGGACTTCTCACCGGTGGTCTCGGCAGCAGCACCGACAGCGGTATCAAGATCCGCACGCTGAAACCGACAGACGAGGCGCGCATCGACCTCGAGAAGCGACGTGCACGCTTCATGGAGACGCTCACCATGGCAGAGGAGGAGGCGTTTGCGGACCGAGCCGAGCGTGACTTTGAACAGCAAGCATCATCGCAACAAGATCAACGTGCGGAACGGCAGCAGCAGCAGCCCGGGCCAGGTTCCAATCCTGTTCAGGGGGAGAGCCACACTTCAGCGGCACAGAGCACGGTAGCAGATGCCAATAACGCCAGCCGCTCGAATGTAGCTCCGAGAGCACTGCGTCCAGCAGCAGCGAATGCTATCGAGACAGGACCACCGGTGCGAGTCAGAACAAATGCGCTAGCAAGTCCAGCATCGTCGACCCAACCGCCCTTTCCTACGCCTGCGCAGCGTCAATGTCGTGCTGTACAGCAAGCGACGCCGTCCAAACCAGGTGTCGCAGCATCCATGCCTCTGGGCACTAGCAGCAATGGTAATGCAAACCGTATTGCTGACGATCTCTCACCCGTAGAGACACCGGATCTCAAACCCAGTGCGATCATGGGACCGCCTGGCGTTGCTGTCGAGGAGCATAGGCCACTGATTCGATGCAATGCACCGGCCTCGATCCCACTCACGGCGCTGGCTGAGCTGCCGACCACCTCGCTCTGCCCTGGTATGTTCAAGGTCAAGGCGCGCATCATTTCGACCAACCCGGCCAAAGTGGAACAATGGGGCCGAGCCGAGTGCAAGGCCTGCAAGCGACTCTTACCTCTGGATCAGCGCTTCTGCATCAAATGCAGCGATGAAGAGGGCGAATCGCTGTCGTACTGTTTCCGCTTTGCGTTGATGCTCGAGGAGGTGGATGCCGAATTTGTGGCCCGCAAGCAGCAACAGAAGAATCAGCGCAGTGGCGGTGAGTGCGAGCCGAGTCTCAGAAAGACGGCGATCCCACTGCTGTTCCACGGACGCATGGCCGAAGTGTTGCTGCCGTGCGTCGATGCCAAGGCGCTCTACAATGGCGAACGGTTGAGCATCAAGACGCTGCGAAGGTTCCACAGCCGTCTGCTCCATCCACACGAGTATGGCATGGACCCGGAACAGGTGCTGGCCGTGTACTCGTATCCGTCGCAAGAGGCGGGCCGAACCGTACGCAGGTTTGCTGCGCTCAAGGAGCTCAATTGTTTGTATAATCCGCTTGAGCTGATCTGATGCAGTCGAGCGTTGGTGCTTGGCATCACAGTCGGGTATGCAAGCATTATCTGTCGACATGAATGCTATGGAGGGAAGGTGTGGTGAGATGTCTATTGGACTGTTCTGGTGTGTCAAGTGTTGTACAGATGTATGCGGATGAAATGATACAGAGAGAAATAGAGTGTCGAGGATCATGCGAGACCCGCAGCTTTGCGCACCTCGTCGGCGAAGTCTTGTCCAGCCTCTTGTGGTGCAGCCGTCTCACCAAGCTCCCATCGGTGCATATCGACGACTTGAACTGCATCAGCTGGACTTTCAAGCTTGTTGTGGCTGGCCCAGGAGGAGAGCACATTCCTGACGGTCTGCGAGCTGCTTTCGGGTGATGGAGCAGCTGTTGGGAGCAGCATCATGAACGGCTGTTGGTAGAGGACGCTGCTGACCTCTGATTGCGGTTCGGAGGCGTTGGAAGAGGAAATGGACTTGGTCTCGAGTCCCGCCACCTGTCTAGCCAGGCTTCGGGTGAGCGCACGGATATTGGTCTGGATGGCGCCGTCGGTGGCTGCGAGTGCATGCGGCAACTGAGGACTGGCAAATCGAGTCATTACAAGGGAAGCGACTTTGCCGCTGGTCAGAACGTAACCGGGCTTGGAGGCGTCTTTGGCAGCGGCGAATCCAGCAGATCCACCGTGGGCGAAAGCAGAAGCGAGGTCGAGGATCGATCCCCCTTTCGCGGTTCCCGTGACCGACCTGCGTGGCGCGTCTGGGAGAGGTACAGCGGGCGGGAGGATGGCAGCTGCACGGGCTATCGAGATCTTCTCACCGAGTCTCGAGACGACGTCGATGATAGCTGAACCGACGGTTTTGGGTGCGACGCTCGATCCGGTTGCTTCTGGCGAGCTGGGTAGCAGCGGGAAAGCCAGGAGCTCTTGGACGGGTACATTGACAAATGCCTGCGATGTTGTGGATTGCGTAGTGAGAGTGGGGAACAGGGCCACCGTGTGAACAATGTCCCTGACAAGCTGCGCAAACACGTCGTTCTTGGCGACAAAGTCGGTCTCGCAGTTGACCTCGACGATGGCCCCAGCAGCCGCGCTCGTCGCACCAATTCCAGCGATTTTGGCTTCATCCTTCAACTCGCCCCTCATCTCTACCGAACTGGGCAGACCATCGGTAAGAACCGTGACGGCAACCACACCTTCACGCGCCTGTCTACTGGCCACCTTGTCTGCCTTTTTCGCACCCGACTTTTTCCGATCGGCTTCGAGCCATTCAAGCGCCAACGGGATCGAGTCTTGATCGGGCGATGTAGAGGGTCGAGAGGCAAGCAAAGCTTCTTTGGCCTTGATCATGCTGGTTCCTGGAACGAGTTTGCGCAGCTCGGCGATGGCCTTGATCGATGGCTTTTTGGGTTGGTTGTAGACGAGGGCGGAGCGAGACAAGCCTCGTGTAAAGGTGGCACTGGCAACGGCAAGCGAGGACGAGCATGGCAAAGCACAGGTGCTGGTACTGCTGGCCAGGCGAATGCTGCGCAGTGTGGTAGAAGAGCTTGTCGACAACATGTTTGAGTCGAAGTAGGGTCAAAGTGCTAAGACGAGAAAGAGTTCGAGGAAGGAAGTAACGTTTCGTTTCTTCTTTGCCAAATTACAGTATTCCAACGAGAAAGTCGACTTTCGAAATCTGGCCCGATTCCTTCCCCGCGACAATGCCGATCTCGGTGAAAAAACGACCCTGAAGCTGTTTGTTTTCCAATCTAACATGCTGCCCTCGTCGGCACGGTGCGGTCCAACGCGGCCCGAGCTGAGCTGAGCTGCTTGTGCGACGTAACTTACTGTATACTGTAACTCGAGGCTGAGCTGCAGCTGCGGACTCGTTTCGACCTTCATCATCCACATCGCCCGGCAGCATCAGCTAGTGCTAGTATTCGACTGCAACTCGCATCGCCAATAGCAGACACATCGGCGGTGGCTCAATTGGCGCCGCGTTCAACTAGCATCCGGAACCCACTTGTCCACGTCATGATCTCGCCATGAACAGTGCAGACCCAGCTCTTTGATCATACGCTCACCTCGTCGGTCAAGCTGACATGCTCAACAGGAACCACCTCACCAATCAGTGAAGGCCGCATATCTAGTCTGGCTTCAACAACGATGGACTCCATACCGGGTGATCAATGGATTGGCGAGTACGCCAGGTGGCTACGTGCGCATGAAGCCAAGCTGGGTGATGCTGCGGCCTCAGTAGTTGCAGCCAAGCGAAGCACTGCGGCGGCGTCGGCGGCTGCCAAGGCTTTGAATGGCCACAATGCACCATCCTCAGGGCTGTCGACCACCTTTTGGAACGTCGTCACGCTCGGAACGGCGACCAGCGCTCGTGCAAACGGCTCCAGTTCCGCCAGTTCCGCCAGTTCCGCCAGTTCCGCCAGCGCCGCCAGCGCCGCATCGACGCTAGCTGCTCGTCCTATGCTTCTGCGACAAAATCCACACAACCTTTTCTATCTGCTAATTCGGTTCGAAGCGCTCGGCTTACCAGTCGGATCTCTGGACACCGAGATACCCATGGCAGCACGCCCAACGTCGTACTTTTCTTTTGTGGCTGCTTCGGCTGCAGACAAGAGTGGCGATGATACCATGTCGATGAGCTCGATGCGCAGCCGCATGAGCGCCGTCTCTTCCTCATTCAGCTCTTCGCTCTCGTGGTTCGGTGGATCGAGCAGCAAGCCTGATCCGGCGAGCGACGTCAAGTACATCTACTCGTGCTTTACAAAGATACCCAGCTTGCGACTCGGACCCATTCCAGCGCGAAAGCTGATCCAAGATTTCGAGGATTGTCCGGGACAGTCGGCGGTGCCACTGGATGTGTTCAAGAACCTTCAGATGCTCGAGCTCGACGATGTGGATCCACGCACGCTTACAGGGTGGGACCGGGTGTGCATCCAACTTCGAAGTTTGACTTGCAAGAAGAGCAACATTGAAGATGTTACGGATCTGTTGGTGGATCTGGTTGTGCTCGATACAAAGCGAAGGCGGGGCGAAAGAGTGGATCTGAGGCGTCTGCGTCGAGCGCCGCCAGCTGGTGCGGATGCGGATGCGGATGCGGGTGACGAGCTCTCTGCTTGTACCACGACGGCTTCGAATACAGATGTCGAAGATGATAGACGTCCACCAGCAGCTGCCAGTTGGTCCTTGGCTGGCAAGGCAGCAACTGAAGAGACGATACCCACACTACCGCCGGATCTACCCCGGCTGGCATGGCACTTTGTCAGGTATCTCAACCTTTCATCGAACAATCTCACGTTTGTTCCTGTCGAACCATTGCTCTGCCTTTCAGGGCTGACGCACTTGGACCTCTCTTCGAACTTGCTCAATGTGGTGCCGCCTTCACTCTCGCACCTGACAGCGCTTAGGTCGCTCAACATCTCGGACAATCTGATCGACTCGGTGCTGGGCATCTACGATGCATTGCCAGCGATCCAGGCGCTCAACCTTGCCAAGAATCGGCTCGAGAGCCTATGTGGAGTGGAACGGCTGTATACACTGGAGCGGATCGATCTGCGTGGCAATGCGATCTACGAAGCGGGCGAGGTTGGAAGACTGGCGCCGCTGGCATCGATTGGCGAGGTGTGGGTCAAAGAGAATCCGCTGGTGGAAGAGCTGGTGGATTATCGAGTGGAATGCTTTGCCGAGTTTGCACGGGAAGGTCGATGGGTGACGCTGGATGGCGAGGCGCCAGGGTTCTTTGAGAAGCAGAGGATCGCCGAACGCGTTCCGAACGCTGCGGTATTGTTTGCCCAGGCTAGCAACTCGGACGGCAGTCGATCTATGAACCGTTCAACGAGCGGAACTGTACGAGCGGGTAGAGAGACAGTAGACGTGGAAGAAAACGAAGCGCAGCTGGCCAAAGATGTTGCCACCACCAGTCGCGGTGCTATCGTTGTCAAGAACGTACGGCATGGCGCTGCACCTCGTTCAGCGGCCAAAGCGGATTGTGCGAGGGGGAGGAGCGAGATGCTCGACGTGGCGGGTGATGTGACGACCAAGTCGAGATCACGGTCTGGGTCACGCAATCGCGATGGACCGCATAGCGGCCAAGGTGGTGGTGTTGGAGGAGGAGCAAAGAGAAGGAATCAGCGCGTTGTCGAGCTAGACTCATCGCCGCGGAAACCTTTGGCGGGATCGAGTCGGGAACGAAGCTTGACCGAGTCGGATCGGATCAAACAGGCGGCTCTGAGTGGGGATGGGCGTACGGCGATGGGTAGTGGCGAGGCAGATGCGTCGGAGGGCGAAACGAGCAGGTGGGGCAATGCAGGTGTGTATGGAGCTAAGGATGGGATGGTAGTATCGTCCGAGAGGGAAAGGGCCAAGAAAGCGGGAGGAGCCTCAGGGCGATTGACGTGGCGAGGCAATACGATGGAATCGAGCCGTCTCGGGCGCAAGTCGGCAGCTCGAGCGTTGGCATCCGAGGTGTTTGCGACTGGCGCTGCACCTTGTGAGGACACAGGGAGCACGGAGCCAATCGGGAACTCTGGCTCGCCCAGCTGGGTAGCCAAACAAGGAATCGCACGACGACAAACGGGATCCTCAGCGGCTCTGGCGCGACGGTCGCAATTCACAACGAGCCTGTACGATCCGGATGTATCACCCACTCGCCAGCCATGGTCCTCGAACCGAGGAGAATCAGACACGAGCACTGTTGCAGACGCACATGGAACGAGCGGAGCCGATCGATCCGACGCATTGCGACGACGGATCGAAGCGCTGAAATCCGAAGTGGGCGATGATTGGCTGAGGTTACTGGCCCGAGGAGATCGAGTGATGGGCCCACTGGACAAGAAAGCGTAGACAAGCATGGGTTTGGTTGGAATCTGATAAAAACGCCAAGTCTTGAACCCAAGAAGCGGGCGGAGAGTGAAATGGTCCCAACCCCATCAGTCAAGCGTTGACAGTACAGTACAGTACATGTACAGTAGTTACGTATCTGATAATTTCCACAGAGATTGTCCATGTGCGCCAAGACAAAGACGAAAAAATTTTCAATCCGAGCGAGGTTGATTACTCTGGCTCTCTTATTGCTCAGTCTACAGTACTGTACTTGGCATTCTTTGACATTGCAAAAGTGACGTTGATTGTATCTGATAAAAAAAAAAAAAGAGAGAGAAAAGAGAATTTGCTTCTCGGTTAGGATGTGGTTTTTAGTGTGTCACGTCACACATCTGTGAAAACAAAAAAGAGCTTTGGTGCGTTTTAGCTCAGAACCTCCCCACGCCCAATCACATTGGACAGATGCGATCCGAGCGAGCCATTCTCAGCTGCAGTAACAGAGAGAGAGAGAGAGAGAGAGACACACACACACAGGAAAAGAGAGGTTCGTGTGTTTGCGGCTGAGCCATCCCCATCACGCCTTTCCCTTTTCTTGCTCTTCTTCCATCATATAGATCATCCCGTTGGATCCAAACGCTTGCCCTTGGACTGTCGAGACGATCGCAAACATTTTCTAGTATCCGGTAAGTGCCGACACAAGAAGCATGATGGCTCAGCAAGCACGATTCAAGGCGCAAAAGACAAAACAACTCTCAGCAAACCATGTCCATCTCTATTGAATCGCCCACATCCGCAATGGTGGACAGCCCCGCTGACAGTAAAGACTTGGTTTCTTCTCATCCTGTGATTGATTTCTCCTCCCACTTTTTCATCCTACAGCAGCAGCGGCCGGCTCTCGTGTCAAATCGGTCAACGCCCTCCCCGATCGCATCATCGACCTGACTCCCCCGATCCAGCCGATTTTGGCTCTCGAGTTATCCTCGGTTGCATAGCCGACAGACACTCTCTTGAAAGGAAAAACAAGAAAAAATCTTCTGGAAATCCGTTGGCGGCGTTTGCTAATCGCGCATCCGGCTACAAACAAGCTATGACGTTGGACCATTCTTCTCGATACAGTAGCACCAGCAGCGCTAACAATGCTCGCCCTGACACGGCCCCAAGTCGTCACGATGTACAGCCTCCGCCAACATCAGCATCGCTTCACCCTTCGCGCCGAGCCTCGGTCCAATCTCGCCGTCTCGATGCAGCCAACCATGCGATTTCTGCTGCCCATCATGACGCCGCTGCCGGTCTAGTCGCTCGAGATTTCGGCGCGAGCACCAATCGCCACAGCGCATCCCAACCAGCTTCCCAACCACCCTGCATGCATGACACTCGACCCCAAGACGACTCGACAATCCCTGCTCCGTCCATCGTCGGACCGACACATGAGCTTGCACACCCTTCGACAGCTACACCTGTCAACCAAGCTGCTCGTCCTCCTACCGTCGCCCAGGCTGACTCTGATCACCAAGAGCACCACTTACACGAAAGCGCAGCCAGCCCAGATCGCAACAGCCCAGACCAACCCGCTTCCCTGTCTGCTAGCTTCCTCTCTCAACTCGAAAGGCATCCACGCACTCCCACCGCACGCTACTCTTTCGACGACCATCAGGACTACTTTTATCGTCTCGAGTGGGAAGCTCTGCTTGAAAAACAGTCGAGTTCACCCCCTCCTTCCCACTCATCCCCACCGCTTCCTTTCGATATGGACTCGTCGAAGCCCAATCGTTCACCAGCCGCTGCTGCTCCAGCTGCGGGTGCTGCCAGCTCATCCTCATCGCTCGCACGCTCCACATCATCTTCCGCCTCCACCGTGCTTGGCGATCACAGTCCCACTCGTCCCAGTCCCAAACCGCTTGACACCGCCGCCGACACCAACAAGGCCGTCCCAACCACACGAAAACGTTCCAACTCAGCCGACGGCCCCGCCTTGTACGCCAGCTTCCGCGACGGCTCCTACAGCGTTCGTCCTCGCCATGCCCATCCAGGTCCACCTCGCCCGTCCAAGATGATGCTCAACATGCGCAGTCCACAACCCTGGGATCGACACCATCTCGACCGTCTTGGTTCTTCCCATCAACGTCCGCGCTCCAACAGCCGCGATGATCCCGTCGGCTGGGCGCAGAGGGGCAACTTGACCATGTTTGCCGATGCCGGCATTCCCGGTACCAGTTTCCCGCATCCCGCCGTTTTGGCTCCCGCTGGTGCCCAGCCGACGGGTGAGGCGAGGCTGTCGGCAGAGCCAAGACACCAGCCGGGCGAGTTTGTCAATACTGTGCAGCCGTGGGATTCGCCTCGCGCGCCTACTCCGAGAAGGTCCTTGACCGTGACGCCAGCCCAGACAGGCGCCAGGTCGACCAAGCAACAAGCTCAAGTGAGTCCTGTGCCCTTGCCCGCCGGGACCAGGCCAACGGTAGGTACCAGTCACTCGACCGACGCTACCGATCTGCCAAGCGTTGCTCTGCAACCACAGCGCACTCACGGCGATCAGCCAGTCGATTTCGATCGACACTCTCTTCACCGAGCGTCCATGGATGCAGAACGCCAAGATAATCACCAATGCAACACGCACGGTCATGCTGGTCATGACGACGACGACGACGACGACGACAACAACAACCATATCCTTGACGATCAAGACCAACAAGCCAAGCGCAAAGAATCCAAACCCAAACGCTCGCTCACCGAGCGCGCCAAATCCGCCATCACCAACCTTCGTCTCTCGTCCAACTATTTTGCACTCTACAAAGCCGCCGACCGCACCGACATTGCCCTCCTCGTCATCGGCATCATCGCCGCCATCGGCTCCGGTGTTCCCCTTCCCCTCATCGGTATCCTCTTTGGCCAGCTCATCGACGGCTTCAACTCGGCCGGATGCAGTGGCACCAGCCGACGTCCCTCCAACACCCAAGCTTTCCTCTCTTCCGTCGACGACAAGGTCGAAAAGATCGCCATCATCGCTGCGGTCAACTTCTTCCTCATCTGGACCTACACCACCTGCTGGTCCAACCTGGGCGAACGTCTCACTCGCAAGATGCGTCAACGCTATCTCTGCGCCGTTCTGCGTCAGGACATGGCCTTTTTCGATACGCTCCAGCCCGGCGAGGTGGGCACGCGTCTGTCGGCCGATCTGTTGACCATTCAGAACGGCACCAGTGAAAAGATGGGCATCTTGATCTCGAGTCTTTCCTACTTTGTCACCAGCTACATTGTGGCGTTTATCAAGCTGCCGAGGCTCGCCGGTCAGTTGGTGTCGTTGCTGCCGGCGTTTGCCATTGTCAGTGTGTTTGGTTCGAGGTTCGTTGCCAAGGCGCAGAAGAAGACGTCGACGCATCTCTCGCATGCGTCCAGTCTGGCAGCCGAGGCCTTGAACCATCTGCCCGTCGTCCAGGCGTTTGGTTCGCAGCCGAGGCTGTCCAACATCTACCAGAGCCATCTCGAGTTGGCCAGGAAGCAGGGTACGCTCAAGGCGCTCGCCGCCGCGTGTGTCATGGGCAGCCTCTTCTTTGTCGGCTATTCAGCCAATGCCTTGGCCTTCTTTTCCGGTTCGAATCTGATTGCGGCGAGCGACAATCCCAGCACCGTTGGGTCGGTGTATACCGTCATCTTTTTGCTCTTGGATGCGTCGTTTATCGTTGGTCAGATTGCGCCGTATTTGCAAACCTTTTCCGCTGCCAGTGGGGCGGGACAGGCGTTGCGCGAGACGATCGATAAGCGCTCGCCCATCGACGGGACAGATACCAAGCAGGGTATTACTCCTCAGCCCGGCCATGTCACGCAGATTGCCGTCGAGCTCACCGATGTCGAGTTTACCTATCCAGCCCGTCCGGATGAAAAGGCGCTCCAGGGTCTCAGCATCTCGGTCCCCGCTGGTCATCGTGTGGCGCTCGTCGGTCTGTCCGGATCGGGCAAGTCGACGGTCGCTTCGCTATTGCAACGTTTCTACGACCCTACTTCGGGCCGAGTGACGCTCAACGGCACCGATCTGCGCGACTACAACGTGCGCTGGCTTCGATCGCAGATCGGCGTTGTCGGTCAGGAGCCGGTGCTGTTCGACTGTTCGATCCTGCAGTCGATTGCTCACGGTCTGGTCGGTTCGCCTGCACACTCGCACCTACACTCGACCGTGCTTGCCCTGTCGCAAGTCGGTCAGGAAAAAACAGGCACCGATCTTCACCAAGTGCTCACAACGCCGGAACAGCTGCAACAGCTCCAAGAGATCAAGAGCCTCTGCATCCGCGCCGCCAAACTCGCCGGTGCACATTCGTTTATCGAACGCCTTCCGCAGGGCTACGACACGCAGGTCGGCGAAGCAGGTGGCAAACTTAGCGGCGGTCAGAAGCAACGCATCTCGATTGCAAGGGCCATCGTCAAGCAGCCCAAGTTGCTGATCCTCGACGAAGCCACCGCGGCGCTCGACTCGCATTCAGAGCATGCGGTGGCCAAGGCGCTCGATAGCATCTCGGAACGTGTCACGACCGTGGCTATTGCGCATCGGTTGGCTACGATTCGCAATTACGACCAGATCGTGGTGATGGGCGCGGGCAAAGTGCTGGAGCAGGGGACGCACAAGGAGTTGCTCGCGCAGAGGGGGTACTATTACAAGCTGGCAGCGGCGCAAGATACGGGTGCCTCGGCTGCGGCTGACGATGCTGGAGGTGAGGCGGCGTCGTCGAGAGACGGCGAGGATGGGGATGCAGGCGAGCGTGGTGATCAGGGGAAAGAGTTGGAGACACAGCGGAAACAGCAGCAGAAGCAAAGAGGGCGACGTAGGATGGACGACGTTGCCGAGGGAGACGAGACAGAAGATGGCGCTGCTCTCGGCCGTGGCGAGGAATCCTCTTCGCCGTCTCGCGATTCCAACCAGTCGACTTTGAACCGTGACAGCCGCGAAGATGCAGCCAACGGCAAAGATGGCGCTGAGCTGGCTCCTCCAGCTCAAGCACACCCGGACGACCAACACGAACAAACCGAGAAGCAAGCCACGCGAGCCCAGCTCGACGACGCCGCACGTCGCTACCCATCGCGCGTCATCTTTGGACGCATCCTCTGGATGCTTCGCCGCGAATGGCCGTACATCCTGCTCGGCCTGTTTACGAGCGCCATTATGGGCGGATCGTACTCGGGCGAAGCCGTGCTCTTTGGACACGTGATCGAAGCGCTCAATCCTCAGTGTCGCGGTGCCGACGGTGTTCGCGCCTCTGGTCGACAGTTTGGGTTGTACTTTTTCATCCTGGCGCTGATCCAGCTGTTCGCCTACTCGATCAACGGGTTGGTGTGGGGGTTGGTGGCCGAACGGCTTCTATTCCGCCTCCGCCGCGTCTCGTTCGATACCATGATGGATCAGCGCCTTACGTGGTACGAGGCGCAGGACAAGCATCCGGCGTCGATGATCGCATCGCTGTCCAACGACGCCAACAACCTCGGCGGCGTCACGGGCACGGTGATCGGGACCATCTTTTGCATCCTTGTCAACCTCATTGCCGGTATCTCTGTTTCGCTCGCTATCGCCTGGCGCATCGCGATTGTGATTCTGGCCCTGGTACCGATCATCCTTGCTGCCGGGTATTTGCGCTTGAAAGTGCTCGCCGATTTTCAAAAACGCCACGAAACGGCCTACGTCAAGTCAAACTCGCTCGCCATCGAAGCGGTACAGTGCATCAAGACGGTGGCGAGTCTGGGGAGGGAGGAGGATGTGATGCGCAAGTTTCAACGCTCGCTCGAAAAGCCGTATCGCGAGAGCATGCGTCACTTTCTCTTTGGCAACGTGTTTCTGGCGCTCGCACTGAGCATCAGCTACTTTATCTATGCGTTCGCCTATTGGTGGGGTAGTCAGAACATTGCCGAGGCAAGATACTCGCAGACGGCGTTTTTCATTGTCCTGCCGGCGCTGCTGTTTTCGGCACAGGCGAGCGGACAGCTGTTGGCGTTTGCTCCGGATTTCTCCAAGGCGCATGTGTCGGCGGCGAATTTCTTCCGATTGATGGATCAGCGGCCAGCGGCGGTGGAGAGGGAGAGGGCCGAAGCGAAGGAAGCGAAAGGGGGGATGTTTGGCAAGTCAAAGAGACAGGCGGTGGTGGTGGAGAAGGACGATGTTGAATGTGCGACCGATGCCGGTTCTGCAGATGCGGTGGAAAGGGCGGGTCCGTCAACGGTGCGATTCGACCATGTCCACTTTACCTATCCGACCCGGGAGGAACCGGCGCTCAAGGACGTCTCGCTGACCATCCCCGCCGGCAGCTTTGCGGCCTTCGTCGGTCAGTCCGGTTCAGGTAAAACCACGGCCATGTCTCTAATCGAAAACTTCTACACGCCTAGCTCGGGAAGCGTCACCGTCGATGGTCTACGTACCGACCGTACTCCCGATCAAGTCCTCCGTCGGGATATCTCCATTGTGCCGCAGGAACCGGTTATCTTCTACGGCACCGTTCGATTCAACGTACTGCTCGGCTTGCGGCCTGACGTGCCAACGTCGATCACTTGGACTCGAAAGCGGTCGAAACGCCAGCGGGCAAAAGACGACGAAGACCTCCTTGCACCCTACACGCCGGACACGGCTTGGCAGGACAGCGTCTCTGACGCCGACATTGTCGCAGCTTGTCAAGCTGCCGGGATCCACGACACCATCATGCGCTTCTCCAAGGGCTACGATACGCTCATCTCCTCCTCGCAGCTCAGTGGGGGTCAGAAGCAACGGCTTAGCATCGCCCGTGCCCTGATTCGCAAACCGCGTCTGCTGCTGCTCGATGAGAGTACCAGTGCGCTAGACAGTCAGTCGGAACAGGCGTTCCAACGGACGTTGGACAAGATACGACGCGATGGACAGTGTACCGTGTTGGCGATTGCCCATCGGATGCGAACGATCAAGGATGCTGATGTGATCTTTTTGTTCGAGAATGGCGAGGTGGAGGCGCAGGGGGGATATGCGCAGCTGATCCGCGAGAGCGACAAGTTCAAGGCCATGGTGAGTTATCAGAGTCTTGATTAGCCAAAACCTCGTTTCTTGAATAGAAACACGCAACACAGATTTGTCGCTCGTTTTTCCAGCGTTAGATTGTCAATATGATTGCAGTGGTTCGCCGATGGTGCTAATTGCCAGGTTGGCCAAGATATCTCATGAGTACTGGATTGTGCGTCTCTTCATGATACGCATAGCCTAATTCGGTGAGAAAGCTGTCGAGCTTGCAGCTGTCGTGCGGTGGCGCCTGGATGCCTAGGAGGATCTTGCCCATATCCGCGCCGTGATTCCTGTAGTGGAAGAGGGAGACGTTCCAACCGGTTTGCATTCCGACGAGAAACTTGCGTAGTGCACCGGGACGTTCTGGGAATTCGAATCGAAAGATGCGTTCGTTGGGAACGCGCGTTTTGCCACCGACGAGATAACGTAGGTGGGACTTGGACACTTCGTCACGGGAAAGGTCGATGGGGATCATACCGTCGGCTGAGAGGGCCGAGAGGATCGAGTCGAGTTCGGTCGTGCCAGAGATCGAGGCGGTGGTCGAGTTGATCGAAGCCGTCGACGAATCAAGCGAGGTTTCTGCAACAGGCATAGCTCCGGGCGCTTGCGTTTCTCCACCCTTGGATGCCGGCGCTTTGCTTCCGTTGAGCATAAAGCTGAGCAAAATCTGCGCCCTGCGACTGTCGCCGTATCGATAGCTGAACTCGGTCACCATGCGTGGATTGATGTGGTTGTGCAACTTTAAAAACGCACCCGGCTCCTCTGGAATCTCGACACTCAACAGCGCCTCCTTATTCTCGCCCAACTCTGCGCGTTCGGCGACGAACCGCAGCCGCCCGAAATTCATATTGGCTCCGCTGACCAGGGCGACAAACTTTTTACCGGAACCTTGCAACCCGTGCGTAGCAATGTAGCGCTTCATCCCCGCTACCGCCAAGGCACCGGACGGCTCGGGGATCGAGCGGGTATCTTCAAACGTATCCTTGATCGCTGCGCAGATCTCGTCGTTGGTCACGCGCACCACGCCATCCACAGTCTGCCTGCAGATGCGGAAACACTCCTCGCCCACAATGCGTACCGCTGTACCGTCGGCAAACAGCCCAACTTCGTTCAACAAGACGCGATGACCCGCTTCGAGACTCTGGGCCAGCGCATCGGCGTCAAACGTCTCGACGCCAATCACCTTGACGTGCGGCGGAGCGATGCGCTTGATGTACGCGGCTACACCGGCCAACAGTCCGCCTCCACCGACACAGCAAAAGATGGCGTCGACAGACGACATGTCGGTCTGCCTGCAGATCTCGACACCGATGGTCCCCTGGCCTGCAATCACGCGCGGGTGGTCGAACGGCGGAATGATGGTCAAGCCGTACGCCTTGGATAGCCGCGTACATTCGGCCTTGGCTTCGTCGAAATCCTGGCCAAACAGCACCACTTTGGCGCCCATCCTCTTTACGTTTGCGGTTTTGATCTCGGGCGTACCGCGAGGCATGACAATCGTACATGGGATGCTAAGATGCGCACCGGCCATCGCGACACCTTGCGCGTGGTTTCCCGCAGAGCACGCAATGACGCCTTTCCACTTTTGGTCCGGATCCAACTGTCGCATCATGTTGAACGCTCCGCGCAGCTTGAAGCTAAACACGGGTTGGAGGTCCTCTCGCTTGAGAAGCACCTGGCAACCGGTTTTCGCCGAGAGATTGACACCGGGCTGCAGAGGGGTCTGCTTGACCAGATCGTACACATCGGCGTTGAGAATGAGGCGCAGATAGTCCGGCGTGTTGTCGGCCTGCATGAGATGCGGAGGCAGATCAGCGTAGAGATGGGTGGGTGGAGAGTTTTCCTCCGAAGGCGTAGGTGGCACTGTGGGCGCAACATCGTTTTCGGTGAGCGCCCGACCCGAGGGAAACGGCCCGGCAAGATATGCTGCTGTTGAACAAGTGGTGGCCATTCTTCCCGTGTTGGAGAATGGGCAATGGGTGGTGACGGCGTCGATGGTGGTGGTGGGTGGGGATCGAGCAACGAGTCATTCTTTGCTGTGCCAATGTGCAATGACCGAAATTCCGAGCATCGGCAATTCTTCTTGCTGATGTAAGCATTTTTAATCAAGGTACGCCTCCACCACCACGTGCACCAAAAAAAAACTGTCAAAACGCTAAATTTTATAATGTTGCACGACCGAGAAGAAAAGAAAAGGTGTTGTTCATTCTCCATCTACAACACCATCTCATCACCACCACCACGCAGAGATGGGCCGACAACAGCGCAAAGAGGACCGTCAAGCACGCAAAAAGACCAAGATCTCAGCAACCCAATCGCACGCCAAGAATGCTTCCGGTTCCTCCAACAGCGTCGGCAAGCAGTCTGCCAATGCCGGCTTCGTCTTTAACAAGAATCAGTTCACCAGTCTCGTCAATAAAGGAAAAGCACGACAGTTGCAGCAGATGCAACAACAGCATACGGCTGCTCAGCGAAGGCCAGCGGTGAACGCAAATGCAAACGATGCTGCAATGGATATGGAGATCAACACTCTCGATAATGAGGCGGAGGGCAGTGCTCCAGCAGCAGCAGCAGCAGCAGCAGCAGCAGCAAGGTTACGGGATGATATCGCGGGGGCTGCTGCTTGTTCCAACTCACACGATGCTACCAGCGAAGCAGCTCAAAAAGATGCAAAAGACGCATTCTTCACCTTTGCGGATCCACAACTCGACCCTACATTGACAGGAAAGAGGGACAGCTCCATCAAGGCGTACATGCGCGAACTGCGCAAGGTCGTCGACAATGCAGACGTCCTCCTCGAGGTGCTCGATGCACGGGATCCCTTGGGCTGTCGTTCGCTTGAAACCGAACGGATGCTCTTGCGCGCGGGCAAAAAGATCGTCTTGATCTTGAACAAGATTGACCTGGTTCCCAAATCCAACGTCGAGGCGTGGCTGCGATACCTTCGACACGATTTCCCAACCCTCGCATTCAAAGCTTCCACCCAGTCTCAACGCAACAATCTGTCGCAGGGTGCTTCGGCCGTCAACTACTCGAGACCTTCGACTGCCGCCGGTGGTGGAGGATCCGACGTCGTCGCCGGTGGTTCGGAAGCGATCGGTGCAGGAGCGCTGTTGCAGTTGATCAAAAACTACTCGCGCAGCCTGAACCTCAAAACTTCCATCGCAGTGGGCATCTTTGGCGCTCCTAACGTCGGCAAATCGAGCCTCATCAATTCGCTCAAACGCTCCAGGGTCTGCAGTGTCGCCTCCACCCCAGGCCACACCAAGGTGGTCCAGAGCGTCATGCTCGATAAATCCGTCCGGCTCTTGGACTGTCCGGGCATCGTGTTTTCCGACGAATCGCCCGCCGCCTCTCTCGGACTGTCGCCGGAAGAGGTGCAGCTACGACGTCAATCTGCGCTGCTGCGCAACGTCGTCAAGGTGGAACTCGTCCAAGATCCGATTACGCCGGTAGAGGCCATCATGGCGCGTGTAGAGCCGGAGCACCTGATGCAGGTCTACGGGCTGGAATGGTTTCAGCACGGAGATGCGCAGGATCTGCTCATGCGGATAGCGGTGCAGAGAGGCAGGATGACCCGAGGCGGCAAGATCGATCTCGAGGGTACGGCGAGAAGCGTACTGCACGATTGGAACGTGGGCAAGATCCAGTACCATACCACTCCGCCGGCGCTGCATCCAAGTGCGATCCTCACCGAGCCGCAGCAGACGGCGGACGTATTGGCCAAGAGTATCGGTGAGGGCGAGGAGGTGGGAGGCAAGTTGGAACAGAGTTCGGCGATCCTGAGCGGGTTTAGCGAGGCGTTTGATCTGGCGGGGTTGTTGGGGGAGGCGGATGCCGAGGTGTTTGGTGTGGGGACGGGCAGGAGCGACAAGGTGTTGCCGGACGCTCCGGCGCCGAGATATGCTGCCGACGAGGGGGAAGAGCAGCAGCACGAGATCGAGGACGATCACGAACCCGTCGTTGAACCGGCATTGGAGGAGGAGGCGGATACTTCACGTCGTTCTACGTTGGGTAAACGATCACGATACTCGGACGAGTCGGACGCCGATGATTCCGACGACGATCCATCTCTCGCTGTTCGACATGGCACCGTTCCTGGTCTAGATCCGACATACGACGACGACGATGACGACGACGACATCCACCCTATCCCCACCGCATCGCTCGAATCCTACACCGACACAGTCGAACCCACCAGCGCCTGGACCGACAAACTCGCCGCCAAAGCCACCTCGACCTCGAAACGCACCTCGGAACTCTCGCTTGCCTTTTCTCCGTCCGAACTCGCCCTCATGGCCCCCTCCACCGGCGCTGCCCGTCGCAAGCTTAAAAAGCTCAAGAAACGAGCAGACCGTGCGGGTGCTGGCCTGGTCGGTCAGTTTCAGCAACATCGGTTGGGCGACCCGCAGGCACATGATATGCACCAAGGCGGTGTCGGCGGAGGCATGTTTGGCAGTGTAGCGCTGCCCAAGGCGAAAGAGGTCAAGGAGGCGCGGACGGGTCGTACGGGAAGCATGTTTGATGTGCTGTTGCAGGGTCAGGATGCCGAGAGTGACGAGGGGGAGGACGAGGTAAAGCCAGAAGAGTACGAGGAAGAGTTGTAGTGTCTGTTGTAGCCTCGCATGTCGTTCTAGCTTGTATCTATGTTGGGACGATTGGTGGGTTCGAGTGTGTTGCACTGTGTGACAAAGTGAGATAGAGACTGTGTAGTGCGTATCTTTGTTCGGGTCTTGAGAAAGATCTGGGAGGCGGACTCTGACCTTGCTCTTTACACCTCGTTGGGCGGTGGTGAGCCAAAACTGTCAAACAGAGCGGCGCGTCTATCCGAAATCCGAACACGCTCGGCCTGTCATTCCCAATAATTTTAGGGCAAAGTTGCTGAGCATTTCTTCGTTTTCTTCTCCATTACGACAAACGGAAAACGGACGATGACGGTGCCTCTCACAGCGACTCGCGGGCTTTCAGCGGTGCAGCAGACGAGGTTGATGAGCGTCGACTGCGCTGGGTCCGTTTCCAGCTCGCGTTACGGTTGGGTACGTCAGTCGGGACGTCGTACGGCTAGCTGCTCGTCGGAAGCGAGACCTTCTGGTTCGTCCGGACCAGGTCGGATGGCGCAATTTGGGAAACGTGGATTGGTCAGCACGGTCACCTCTGGCTTGCGATCGGTGCATCCTCGCAGGGACTGTGCTCGATCGTTTTGCAGCTCTAGCTCCAGCTCCAGCTCCACCCCATCAGCCTCTGAACCACGCACAAAGGCGGACCTCATCGACGAGCTCACGAGCCGCGGCTTGGTTTCGACGCTCACCTCTCGTTCGCTCTCGTCGCATCTATCGTCTGCTCCTCGTACGGTCTACTCGGGCGTCGATCCGTCGGCCGACTCGCTGCACGTTGGCAACCTCCTCCCGCTGCTAACCCTTGCGCATTTCGCACGCTTCGACCACCGTCCGATCATCCTCGTTGGAGGAGCCACCGGCTCCATCGGTGACCCTTCCGGACGCTCCACCGAACGCAACGCCCTCTCTTGCGCCACGTTGGAGCACAACGTTGCTGCCATCTCTGCGCAAGTTCGACGGTTCTTTTCCAACGTTGCCGAGTACTACCGTGCGAAGGCCGACGATTTCGGTGTGCGGATGATGAACAACCACGACTGGATCTCGGGCCTCTCGCTGTTGGATTTTCTCGGTGGTGTTGGACGGCATGCGCGCTTGACACAGATGCTGGCACGTGACTCGGTCGTATCGCGACTCAACGGGGGTGGGATATCGTATACCGAGTTTTCGTACCAACTGCTCCAGGCGTACGACTTTGCCCATCTCCACTCGCACCACAACTGTACCGTTCAGATCGGCGGTTCGGATCAACTCGGCAACATCACCGCTGGCATCGATCTCATCCGTCGCACCACGACGTTGGCGACGCCGGCGTACGGGTTGACATTGCCGCTACTGACGACGGGCGGCGGGGAAAAGTTTGGAAAGAGCGCGGGCAATGCGATTTGGCTCGATCCGCGAAAGACGGGCGATTGGCAGTTTTACCAGTTCTTTGCGCGCACCGAGGACCGGGATGTAAAGAGGTATCTGCAGTGTCTGACGCTGTTAGAGCCCAAAAGGATCGACGAGGTGATGCGAGAGCATGAGGTAGACAGAGCGGCGAGAATCGCACAGAAGCAGCTCGCTGCACATATGACGCGCTTGGTCCGCGGAAGCGAGGCGGTGGACAAGTGTCGCTTGCTTTCTGCCGTACTGTTCTCCCACACCACAACCGACGGTGATCCGAGACAGGCGGCACAGACGACACTGGCACAGCTCGATACAAGTCTCGTCACGCGCGAGGACGAGGTGGTGGTTGAGCTGCACAAGGATCAAGTAATAGGTGCCGATCTAACGCGCTTGGTCGTCACTGCCGGCTTGGTCAAGAGTAGGGCAGAGGCAAAGAGGTTGTTGGCGAGTGGCGGCTTGTACGTCAATAATGTTCAGGTCAGAGAGGGTGGCGTGGTGGACGAGGCCGAGCTGGTGCAGGCTAAGGTGTTGGTGAGGGCGGGCAAGGCGAGTGTCAAGGTGGTTGTTGTTGTTTAAGTATACACTCAAGAAGATTTCAGAACAAGAGAGCGTGTTGCGCGCGCGCCCAAAGAAGCGTAGGCGTGAAAAGCATTTTGGAGATTAGCAACTTGGTCCCCAAGAGTATCAGTTGCTAATCCGACGTTTGACCGTCCATCTCGACATCCTGCTCATCGTCCTCGTCGATCTGCTCGCCAAACGTCTGCGCCCTTTCCCCTCCCTCCTCCTTCTCCTCCCTCCCCTCTCCCGCACCAAGCAGCGTATCCATCGCCTCGACACTGTACTCCAACATACTCGCTTCCACCAACGTCCGATCCGCCCTCAACCAATGTCGTTCCGTATACGGCAGCAGTGCCTCGACCAACGTTGCCAGATCCACGTTGTTCTCCCTCTCGGCGCGCTTCTGCTGTGCGCGCTGCTTGTCGCTGAGCGTGGCGACGATGCCGAGCTGTTGGTTTTCCAGACGTTCGGCTAGGGCAGTGCGGTGCGAGTCGAGGGAGGAGGCAAAGATGGAAATGAGCGACGAGGCGGTGTGGAACGAAAGGATGGCGTGGAGGAGGGTTTGGGCAATGGCCGAGGTGCGGGTGGAGGTGTTCCAGTCGCGGATGTAGAGGAGGAGCTGGATGAGGTGGGCGGGTGAGAGGGTGGCGATGATCTCGTCGACAGAGTGGAGGCCGGTGATGGAGGTTGCGTCGGCATCGGTGGCTGCTGCTGACGCTGCTGCTGCTGCTGTGGCGTTTCGAGCGGCTCCACCACGTCTGTGCAGTCGACCATTGACACCTTCGCCATCGACAGGTTCGAGCTCCACCTCGTCGTCACTATCCTCTCCCGCGAGCACGTCGTCCAACAGCCCCCTCGCCCGTCCCGTCGCTTCCGGTCGACTCTCCTGCACAACCCGGAACAAGGCCAACAGTCTCCTCGGCTGCCCCATCTGCAATGCCAGCGAAATGGCATTCCTCCAATCCTTCTTGGTCAGCATGTTGCCAAACTCCTGTTCCATCTCCACTTGCTTCTCCCTCTCCTCCCTCTTGCGCTCCTCCTCCTCCTCCGTACTGTCCTCCCACACCCCCACCGTTCCATCCGCCGCCGCACTCACAAACCATCCCTCCCGCTTCTCCACCGCCACACTCCACACCTTGTCGTCGTGCGCGTCGACCGTCGTGGCACACTCTTCGTCCTTGATGTTCCACAGCTTGACGAGGCCGTCGGCGGCACACGAGAGCAGCTGCATGCCGGACGAGAGAAAGCAGAGCTTCAGCACCGAGTTGGTGTGACCTTGGAAGAGTTTCACCGACGAAAAGTCGCGCAGCGACCAGAGGCGGATCGACTTGTCGCCTGAAGCGGTGGCGAGCGCCAGATCGGTGGGCGAGAAGCGACACGCCCAGATGCCGCGCTTGTGGCCCTTCAAGGTGGCCAGCGTGGTCAAGCGGGCCGAGGCAGAAGAGGTGGACGAGCGAGGCGTGAACGAGAGCGTAAAGATTTTTGCTGTTCGATCCTGACTTCCCGTAGCGAGCATCGAGTTGTTGGGCGAAACGTCGAGACAGTTGATGTCCTTCTCGTGCACTCTTTGCGTGGTCAAGCTTTTGAGCTGGATCGGTTGACCCAGAGGTTTAGTTGTCGAGAGGAGGGCGTTGACGGGCGAAAGATCCCACACTTTGACGGTTCGATCTTGAGAAGCCGTGACGATAAACGGCGCAAAGGGAGCTCCGGGCGCACAGGGACGACGAGCGAAAGCAACAGCTCCTACAGATTCGGCGTGACCGGTGCAGATGGCAACACATACCCATTCGCCTGCTCCGTCTTGCTCCGTGCCGGTCGCAGCGGCACGCGAGACCTTTTTCCCCGCATCATCATCAGCAACTCCAACAGCGGCAAGCCGCGAAGCCGACACAAACGCCCAGATCCTCACACATCGATCCTTGGCACCGGACGCCAACAACCTTGCATCCGGCGACCTGTCCAAACACAGTACGATATCCTCATGCCCCGGTAATAGCTCGACCGTCGTGCCTCGTTGCTCCTCGTTGCCCAAGGAATACATGCGCAACGATCTACTGTTGGTCGCCACGGCCAGGTGCGTTTCCTCCCCGCCTTGCTGGGCGCAGGTGAGCGCAAGATCGACAATCTCGTCGTTGAAGCCGACCATCTGTCGAACTTTGCGCAGCGACTCGTCGACGACACTGCGGAAGACGAGGTTCTGATCGGCGTGGACCGAGACGAGGGTGGAGGTAGCGCTGAGCAGGTGGACGTGGGTGATGGCGCGGATTTCTTCGTCGTCGTTGGAGGGCGAGATTCGTTGGTTGAATGTGCGCGGTTCAACGGCGATGATGGACGAGGTGGAGAGCGACCATAGGCGCAAAGTGCCGCTGGATCCTCCGGTGAAGAAAACAGAGGGGGAAATGAAGCCAACGGATTCGATTCCTTCGTTTGCCGATAGGGTTTCGGCTTGCTTCCACCCCGCTGCAGCTGACAACTTCCAGATGACCAAGGTGCGATCACGCGAGCCGGTAATGACGGTGTTGCCGTCCAAAGTGATTGCGATTCCACGGACGACCGAGTCGTGTCCCGCCAGAACCGCCGCAGGCTTGTGTACCTCAGCTTGGTTGTTCAAATCCCATACTCGTACCTTACCGTCGACGGACCCGGTCAACAGCTGGATGACTCTGGCGCTTGCCTTTTTACTCTTCTTGCCTGTGTTGGGCGCAGCAGGAGGAGAAGGCGGAAGGTTCCACGCGAGCGCAGAGACCACGCCGGCATGGCCCTTGAACACATGCGTACAGAATCCGCCTTGCAGATCCCACACCTTGGCTACACCGTCGGCGCCACCCGTGGCCAGCAGCGTGCCCGTCGGATCGACGCTCATGAGGTTGACCTGACTCGTATGGGTCTTGGCCATCGTCCGTATCAAATTGCATTCTGGCAAAGCATACACGCTGAGCGCCAACGACCTCGAAGCGACGACCAGATGCGATCCTGAGGGTGTGACTGCCAGAGCGGTGATTTCCTCCGTATCCCCCTCTATCCTCTGCACTATGCTACCGGAGGAGACATCGACGACGGTGACCTGCTCGTTGAGCGTCGCGAAGAGCGTAGACCCATCGGGAGTGATGGCGGTGGCGCCACCGGTGTAGAAGGGTTCGAAGGAGCGACGTTTGCGAAACGACGATTTGAGGCGGTTGGATGGTTGTGCTGGAGCGTTGGTGGAAGAAGAGGAGGTGGAGGTGGAGGCAGACTGCTGCTGTTGAGCAGCAAGAATCTGTTGGATCTGCTCCGGTGTGAGTACCTGTGCGTCTGCCATCGTTTGGTGCTATCTTGATGATGTTGGACCACGAGGAGGTTGATGATGGCGAACGAGAAGGAGAACAACAGAAAAGCGCCAAAACCCAATTTTGACGTTTCTCCGCCAGAAAAATATTGAAAATGGAAACGAAAAAAAAAACCAACAAATTCCAAATCCGACTTCCGAAGTGTCAAAACAACAACCGGCCGAATGAAAAATCAACTGCTCTCTCACACGACACTGCCATCTCTGTCCCCGTCTCCGTCTCCGTCTCTCTCTTGACCACCATCTATCATCCCAACCGGTAACAAGCTTTCATCAGCCATGCGCCTCTCTCTGGCAGCAGGGATTACGACCCTCGCCCTGGTTTCAGCCTACACCTCCGCCGACCAAACCGCTTTCAACTTGCCTACCTCTTCCTCCTCCTCTCCAACCACACCGGCAAACTTTACCGGTCAAAAAGTCATCCGATTTAGCACCTCTTCTCCCCTCGAGCACAAGCTCCTGCTCTCACAGGCGCGTCATCTCGGACTCGATGTATGGGCTGCTCACCTAGGTCATGCGTGCGCCAGCGACTATGGATGCGTCGATATCCGGCTCGCCTCCGATACACACGACGAAGATCCTCTGCGCACCTCCACATCGGCAGACGATCTGATGGCACAGCTGCTGGAGCCTTTCGCGAACAACGCTCCCATGGGCACCACGCTCATCGAAGACCTTGGCGATCTAGTGGCACAGAGCTCACACCGGGACGGCGAAGCGAGATCACTGCATGCGTTGACCGGAGCGAGTCAAGACTGGCACAAAGACTATCACAGCTTTGAAGAGATCGAAGCGTTTATGCGCATGTTGGAGAGCGGGTATGAAGGATATGTCAAAGTGGAGGAACTGGCTCGGACGCACGAAGCAAGGCCGATACTAGCCTTAAAGATTTCCAAGGATGTTTCGATAACCCCACCGACAGATCCCACTCCATCACCGCAACCGCCCACCTCCTCCTCGCCCAAACTCGGCATCGTCATCACCGGCGGCCAACACGCACGCGAATGGATCTCCACCTCGGCCGCTCTGTACTTTGCCTCCGACCTGCTTTCCGCTGCTCTCGGCCCACCTTCGAACACCAGTTCCACTCTGAAGCGCAAAAAGAATCGAAACAAACCCACCTGGACGCAAACGTCGGCCCGGGCCATCCTCGACAAGTTCACTCTGACCGTGATCGCCGTTGCCAATCCGGACGGGTACGCATACAGCTGGACGCACAACCGCATGTGGCGCAAGAACCGGCAACCTAACCCGCTTCCCGGTGGGCTGTTCTGTAAAGGCGTCGATCTCAACCGCAATTGGGACTATGCATTTTCTAACGTCGGTAGGGCGTGTTCGGAGATGTACCCTGGAGCAGAGGCGTTTAGTGCGCTCGAGACACGGGCTATATCTGACTACATGTCGGCAAATGCGGTACGCGGATACTTTGATCTGCACTCGTACGGTCAGCTACTCATGTATCCTTTCTCCCACTCGTGCGGCGAACCAGTGGCGGATGAGGAGGATCTGTTAGAGTTGTCCCTCGGCGCAGTCGCCGCGGCGAAAAAGGTCAGCGGTAAAACGTATACCGCCGGAAAAGTCTGTTCGGTATACGCCGAAGCAGCAGGCAACAGCATCGATTGGTCCTACAATGCACGTGTAAAATGGAGCTACAGCTTCGAGTTGAGAGACGGTGGAACCTACGGATTCCTACTCCCACCTAAACAGATCAGACCCGCGAGTAAAGAGCTCGCCGCCGCTCTGGCCTACATGTTGCAGTTTATCGCTAGGAAGGATCGTTGATTGCAAACTTATTTCTCCTTGGCAAACATCTTTTTGTGTACAGACCTGTGTCAATGAGATACACCCCACTGACGACTCTGAATAAAGATTCTCTTGTCTCACACACCGAAGCAAACGCAAACCCTCTTTCATTCTACCCTCTCCCGAACACCTAACCTCTCAAGCCTCCGTATTGAAAAACGTGAAACTCGGCTGTCCAGGCTCCGCCGTCTCCAACACCTTGTCCTCCACCCCCAACTCACCAATCGTCTGCTTATCATCCTCAATACTGTACACCTCGATCTCCTGGAAGTTCATACTCTTCTTAAAGTATCCCTTGGCCGCATTCAGCGTCTCGATCTCGTTGAACGGCAGCAACCGGTTGAACGCTGTCTGCGCGCCAAAGTCGGCGATCCTCTTTTTAAACGTGACGATAAAGTTCATCACCTTCTTGTCCTTGAGCATCCCATCCTTGGCCAGCTGCTCGCGGATCGCCTTGTCGTCAAACGTGCCGTTCGCGGCGTCGTAGTGCTGCTGCACCACCGAGACGCACTTGTCCTGCCACTCGGGGAAGTTTTTGGCCACAAACATGCGGCAGATTTTGGGCGCGCGTTCGTTGTACTTGACCGGCGTGGCGGCGGCCGCTTTGCCCTTGGATTTCTTGGTGATCAGGATCTCGGCATCACGCACAGTCTTGACCGTACCAGAGACGTAGGCCAGCGCCTCGGTGATCGAGTTGTCTACGGGCGCCGAAGGCTGGGGCCAACGAGCCGTCTGAATCGACGCCGTCTCGCCGAGGAACTTGCGCCAGACGTGTTCGGCAAAGTGCGGCGCAATCGGCGTGATCAACAGCGCCTGGATACGGATCCACCGGAGCACCAGATCAACATGCATGCCCACATCCGACGTCGCTTCGCGGTACAGATCTCGCGCCGTCTGGAGCTCGTAGAATCCAAATTTGGTCGCGTCCTTGTACAGCGACTTCTCGTACGCCTCGTTGGTGAGCTGGATCAAGTTGTTGATCTGATTCTCGAACGACTTGTCCCAGAACGTGTCTTTGGCACCCGAACGAAGCTTATCCTTGTTCGCCACCACTTCGCCGCACCACTCGATGAGCGTGTGAAGACGCAAGATGTTGGCGTTGGCCGTCTTCTCCTCAAAGTTGGCATCTTCGATACCGTCACCGGCATCGGCGAGCGAGAGACGCGTAGCATCGGCACCGAACTTCTCGACCGACTGACGCAAGCTGAGCGAGTTGCCCGTCGACTTGGACATCTTTTTGCCGTTGAGCATGAGGTGTCCGTTGGCACGGATCGCTTTGGGCCAATGGTGCTCGGGGAAGAGGGCAGAGTGCACGTAGACGCAGAAGGTCAGGTGGTTGGGGATGAGATCTTTACCCGACGAACGCAGATCCATGGGGTAGAAGTAGCGGAACTCGCGTCGCAGCACCTCGGCCTTCTCCCTGGGGATGGTGGTGTTGGACGGGAATTCGGCATCGCCAAGAATGTAGTCCCAGATCTCGTCGGTAAGCTCTTCAGCCTTGATACCGATCGGACCAACCTTGCTGCCGTCAGCGACACCGCCTTGGAGGTGGTGTGCGATGGTGTAGTACGACATGTAGATGGTCGAATCACTGAGCGACTCAACGAGGTATTGGGGATCCCATGGAAGCTTGGAACCAAGACCGTACGAGCGAGCACAGGCCCACTGCTTGAGCCAGTCGATGGTGCCCTCGAAGGCGTTCCTGACCTCGGAACCGAACGTGTTCATCTGGGCGATGAGCTTGCTGGCCTGCGCCTTCCACGACTCCTCGCCGTAGTCCATGTACCACTGGTCGCAGAGCGCTACGACACACTCGTCGGCACTTCGGCTGATGATCTTGCCCTCGGGTTCGGCGTAGGCGAAGGCGAGTCCCGCTTGGATCATCTCGTCGCGCACCTTGTTCTTGGCCTCCTGTACCGGCTCGCCCTTGTAGGTGCCGACGAGCATGGTGCCGTTGTAAAAGCCTTCCTTGTAGGCAAGCTCCTTGGCCTCGGCCAGCTGGTTCTTGTCCTTGGCACTCTGGATCTTGAGCTGCTTGACGAGCGTCTCGGCCGTCATGTCACCGTAGGCGGGGGTTCGGATGACAGGGATGGGCTCAAAGGCAGCCCACTGAGGGTCGATCTTGTAGTACTCGGCCTTCTTGCGCAGATCCATCAGAGTGGCGTAGTCGTCGGGCGAGTCCGAGGGCACCGACGTAACAACACCGGTGCCCTTGGTGGCGAGCACGCTCTCCATGGGCAGAACGTAGACTTCTGGATAGAGGCCGAAGGGAGCCTTAATCTTGGTACCGATGAGCTGCGAGCCTTTGACGGTGGCGAGCGAGTTGACCTGGCCACGCTCCTTGGTGGTGCCTTGGAAGGCCATGTTGCGTGCCGCACGCTCGGTGCAAATGTAGACGTCGGTGTCGTTGATCTGGAAGGCGCCGTAGTCGATGGTGGGACCGACGTAGCAGTTGGTCTGGCCGTACATGGTCTCGGGACGAAGGGTAGCGGCAACAAAGTAGACCTTCTTGCCTTGGAGCTTGACGTCGAGCTCAGGGGCAGCAAGAGCCCCCCACTGGACAAGCTCCATCTTGAGACCGGTGTACTCCTGAGGACCCAAACCTTCGCCGTCGGATCGGTCGTGGTCCATGCAGGGCTGACCGTCCTTGGGCGAGTAGATGGTGTAGCGCTCGCCAAACTTGATCTTGTTCATGGCGTGGAGCTTGTTCATCTGCCAGCGTACGAAGCTGTCGTAGTAAGGGTTGACGTCGGTGGTGATGAAGGCACGTCGCCAGTCGATTCGAGAGCCGAACGCGGTGCAGTCTGCTTTGGCGATGGGAGGGAAGTAGCTGAGCCAGTAGTCGGTGTTGGCGAATTTCTTGATCTCGTCCTTGGGCACACCAGAGTTGAGCATGATCTGGAATTGATACTTGAGACCGGTGTCCTTGCCGGCAAGCTTGCCCTTGGTGGCCTTGGCCACGTTGGTCTTGGTGACGCTCGAGGTATTTTCGGTCGGCGCTGGTGGTAGAGGTGCGGCGTCCTCCTCGGCCTCGTCGGCAGGGTCCTTGTATCCGGAGAAATCTTCGCCAAAGAGCTCGATCTCGCGAACGAGCTTGTCGGCAGCGGCACGGATAGGCATACCGGTGACGTGGAAGGCCCATGGGAAAAGAGCACGCTTGCCCTGCATACGCTCGTAACCGGCGGCAAACTCGACCTTGGACAGGGTGAAGGCGTGACCGAGATGGAGAGAGCCGTTCATGTAGGCATAGGGGATGGTAGCGAACCACTTGGGGTACTTGGCTCGCACCTCCTCTGGTGTCATATCGACGAGGCCTTCATCCTGAGTGGGCGCATTGATGTCAAAGACGTGCTGCTGTGCCCAGTACTCTTGCGACTCCTTTTCGAGCTTCTGAAGAAAGTCACGTTTTGCGGTGTTTTCGAGCTGGATGGGACCGCTTGCATCCTGTGCTGCGGCAGCGTCCTTGGGTGGCATGGTGGCGGTGATGTTTTTGGGGTGCAAAGTGGTGCTGAGTTGTCTTGTCGCCGCAACAGGAGAGAGACGAGGATGGAAAGCAAGCAAAGGCCCTGTTCGCGGCTTCAGGGCCAAGGATCGGAACAAGCGAAGAGTCGTCGTCGTGGTGGCCGCAACCCGACTCGGACTGGTTTCAATGGATGACTAACGCGTGAAGATAGGCGTGGGAATGCTGTCGGCTGTTGTGTGGGCCAAGCCGATCCGAGTCAAAGGGAGACGATGATGGTGATGGTGACGGTGAAGGTAAAAGTTGCACGGATCTTCCGAGTTTAAAAACAGTGTTCTTCTGCGCAGCATCAGAGAGTAACTCTGTAACTGTTGGAAGCTTTGCTTTCGTTTCCTTTCCTTCTGTCTGAGTCGAAATGGTGACTCTTCTCGAAAAACAAAATTGGAAATGCCAGGGCAGGACTCGCACGATACGAAGCCTACAGTCTCTTGGGCCTCTTTGGCCAGTCAAGCCTGTCATCCGTAACGGCGTGTTGGTCAACACGCTGTGACGCTGAACCCTGAGTTCGGTGTGTGGAGAAGGCAAAGTGAAGCGGAGCGAATCTTGAAGGCTGCATTTCGACGGATGACATTCAGCCTCTCTTTGCTACAGGAACATCCGACGAACGACAACGACGACCAACCGCCATCGACTCAGCTTTTGGCGCTGCTACTTTACTTTAGTTTTCTATCGGGCAGCCTCGACGCTGCTGCTGCAAGTTACGGATCTTTCGATGACATGGACTTCGTGATCATGTCCATTCAACCATAGACCATGTCGCTTCGGCTGCAGATCGCCTCGTGCTCAGTAACATCATGACCTCAACCCAGCCTTGGCTGCTCCGTGGCGGGCTGGGGGCTGGCAGCGGCAGCAGTAGCAGTGGTAGCCGTAGCATACCCTCATCGTCCTCGTCGAGCATACACCAACAACGATCAAAGCACGACGAAGCACAGCTGCCGGAAGCCTACCAGCAGGAAAGACCGCCCTGGAGGCCGCCACTTCATCCAGCTGCCGCCGATCGTCATGTCCCGGACCTGTTCCCCACCAAACCTAACCAGCCTGAGGATGACATGTCTCAGATCTCGGTTCGCAAAGGCTTTGCCCCCCGCTCCTACGTCCGCAACGAGACCTTCTCCGCACACGAACAGATCTATGCTCTTCTCTCTCCCCCGGACGCACTCAAGACGCTGTCTTCATGGATGGACGAGGTCATGCTGCGCCGACGCGAACTCGATCGGGCGAGCGTCGCTCCGAGTCAATACAAGGCCCCCTCGAGAGTCACGCTCAACGAGGCCAAGCTAGCCAACTACGTCAAAGACCTTGCTGACCCTGCCGTTCCCCTCACACGTCTCTCAAGGAGCGTTCCGCATGGTTTCCGAGGCGAAAAGCTCTTCGAGATGCTCTGGGCCGGTGGAGCTCTTCCTTCAACCGCATCGGCTAGCAACGCGACCAACAGCAGCTACTTGAACCATCGAATGCCCGGCGCCTCTTCCGCCTCTACCCCGTCCGCTTCTGCTCCAACCGCTGCATCACCAACCAGGAAAAGTGTCGACATTTCACGTGCTGTATGGTTCATTCGCGCCTTGGGTGCTGCAGAGCTTTCCTCTCTCCGCAACAAATCGGCGGCCACCATCGTCCCCGAGATCACCTCTAACCTTTGCACCTGGATGGCCAAGCAGGTCGCTGAGCTCAGCCTCGTCCAAGCTGTAGAGTCTTACTCCACCGCTGCTGCATCTCCTGCACCTGCTTCGCCATCTACGCACACGCCAAGGACGCCGAGTGCTGCTCCCACTCCGGTCTCTCGCTCTGTAGCAGCTATGCATTTCGCTCGCACTCCCTCCAACCTCAATCCCGCCTCCTCTCCATCTCCGGCTCCAACCAAAGAGGTATGCTCCGTCCTGCAAAGCGAGGTCGACGAGGAGCGATGGATCGCAAAATGGTCTTACAGTCTCTCGCTAGCACGTCATCTGCACGCTCAGAACCTCCTCGACCGCTCCATCTTGGTAAGGTGGATCGTCGATGCATTTGCTGCTTCCAATCTGGTCCAGCTGCCCTTCATGGTCGAACTGGTGCAAGAGGTTGTCGTCCTCATCCTCCGGCGTCGGTGCTTTGTCCGGCCTTTTCTCGCTGCGCTCCTCTTTCACATCCCTACCCTAGACGCGCGTCTCGACCCAGCAGCTGGAGGTAGTCTTCGAACAAAGCTCGTGCTCCTCTTTCGCATCGTCTGCGAAAACAGTCCCGATGCCCTCATCAGCCCGCGTCTTTGGTCAGAGCATTTGCCGGCGCTCCTCCAGCTCGTCAATGAGATCGGCGGCGATGCTGATCTGTTGCCAATCACCGGTCAATCTCATCAGATCAGCGACTTTGTCGAGCAGGTGGTGAGGCCGCGGGTGAATCGACTTTTGCTCCATGTGCAGGGCGATGATTCGTGCGGAAGCTCCTACCCACAAACGCATGATGCGCTCTCTTTCACGCTGCAACAGCATCTCGACATTCGGGCTCTCGACTCGTTCGACATGAGGACCATCGATACTGTCTTTCTGCAAAAGCCCAACGGCGCACAGCGACATACAAAGCACGACCGCCATGATGCCCTCTGGGCACCTCGAATCGATACCATCCTCACCTGGGCCTGTACCGATCGTCGATCTGGAGTGGCTCGTCAGTATCTCGCAGCAACCCTCATCGAAAAGATCCGCTTTGGCGTCTCGTGGGAAGAGTCGAGCGAGGAGACCGACCAAGTTTCCCTGCCTGCCTTTGACCTCGAGCATCACACCAAAAAGACGCGCAAGATCAACGTCGAACCCATGCTCATCAAGTGGCTAGGCGATGTGGAAGCAGCCCTCAGCCAGAATCCTGACGAGACTGTCGCCCCGGCACGCACTGCTCTGTTGGCCACCGTCGATGTCACTGCCATTGTTGTCCTAGTTGGCGAGCTGGCTAGAAGGGGTGTCTTTTCCTACACCAAGTATCTGCAGAGACTCATTGCCCGTGGCATGGCCACTGCCTCGTCTGCTGGTGCCAAACAACGGCAAGACCAGCAAGCCACCGATGCATCCATCCATGCGTCGTCGTCGTCTTCCAGCACCTCGACGTCTCGCGACTCTTTGCACTTGCGTCTGTTGCGCTCGCTACCGCTCTACGATCAACCTGCTTCTGTCTATCTGCAACGCCGGCAAGCCATCTACGGCGACCGTACGAAGGAGACCTACGAAGACGCTGCGCAGCGTCGCGCCCTGCGTCAGCTGCAGTCCTTCTTGCCGTTTGCCTTTGTTGAAGAAGGCCAAACACCTGAGCTGCCCCCCGAAGGCGAGACAACCAATCTAGAACAGGCCCTGTCGCGACTGTGGTCCGCGTCGCGCTTCGTACGCTGCAGGATCTTCCGCAACGACTTGCTGCCTGCCGTCACGGCGCGCGTCGAGACTCTCGATGGCGAACAGCTCTCGCAAATCTCGGCGGTGCTTGTCATGGCTGATGACTTTGAAGGCTTGGCTCAACTCCTTGCCACCCTTCTGCTGCGCCCACTCTCGGATAGTCTTGCTCGTGCTGCTTTCAATATGGTCATAGAATACAGTCTCATCTGGCGATCCATGGACATCATGGGCACTCTCAACCAGCTCGTGCGCCAGCAGCTCAATCACTCAAGCTCGATCCGAAACGACCGCCAAGCCGTCATGGCATCTACCACTCTGCTGCGTCTTCGAACGCTGATCGACGGCATTCCCAGCCGCATCAGTGGACCAGCCTTCGATCCTGGAATGGAGAGCGACGCCATTCAGCAGCACGCGCAAGCGCTGAGACCCAACGTGGATGCATTGCTCCACCGACTCGCCAAACTCACCGGATCGGCCGCCGAAACAAATGGGGGCAGCGCGCCCACACCTGCCGACGGGTCTGACATTCTCACCCCGTTTCGCAGTCTGTTCATGCAACCCGACGCAACGTGTGACGAGATCATTGAACGCACCATTGTGGAAAGCGTTCTTGCACGTTCCGACACATCACTGGTCCCTGCGGCCGTACGCCTGATTGACCAGCTGTACCTCGAAGCATCGCTCGAGATCGACGAGCGCCATGCACGATGGCTCTCGCATCAAGCCCACAGTATTGTGCATGGCACTCGCAGCGAGGTGTCCATAAAGGCGCTGCTCGAGTTGTTGACTCGACTGGTTGCGCACGGCACGCTCAACTTGCAGCTCGCCATGGAGACCTTCCTGCTTCCCTATCTGCTGTCCTCTGTCAGGCGATTGACAGACCCGGCTACACGTGGAACGGAAACACCGCCACACCTTGGTGCTGTGACCAGCAGTCTTGGCGAACTCTTTGCAAGCAGCATAGGCGAGACGGCGTCCGTAACGTCCTACGAAGATAGACGCGCATTCGGAGCACAGGCTATGCTGCTCTTTGGGCAAGTCAACTTGCCCTTGCTCCTGCGTGCTGCGACGTGCCTGATCTGCGCCTCGGATGAAACTTCACTCGTTGATGCAGTGGACAAGGCGCAGATCGAGACGTTCTGGAAGGCATTGCTGCGGTCGCAACCGATGCAGATTGCATTCCGTCAAGATCCAAGGCTGTCCCTGATCACCATCAAGGACACGTGCAAGTCAATGTGGGGTTGCAACCCATCACGAGTCATTGACTCGGCTTTGGCCTGTCTCGATCCGACGAGTCTGTTGCTACGCGACGTCACATCCATCGATGCTGCCTCAGTCAAAGCCAGACTGGACGGCTGGGATACCGCCGTGGTCGCCAATGAGCTGGTCGAGATCTTTGAACGCCTGCAGCTGGTCGAGTCGAGTTTTCAGTCGAGGGCCGACAGCAAGACGAAAGCACTGGCGTCCGGCATCTTTGACGACCTCTTTGTGCGCTTGCCTGACATTGGGGCGCAGCTCGTGCGCGACTGTCAATCCAGCGGACTCATCTCACGCTTTACGGATATTGGCATCAAGATCTTGTCAGATAAGGTCAAGACGAGTGCAGATGCTGATGCAGTTGCGGCAAAAGAACAGCTCGAGGTTGCCAAGGATCTTTCGACGACGGACGTCAAAGTATTGGACACTGCCCCTGGAACCGCAGAGGCAAAGGCCCCGTCCGCCTCTGGGAAAGCGGCGACCTGGAAATCGAATGCGCCGGGCGATGCGAGCAGAACCAGTGCCGGGCATGCAAAGTCGTCACGAGAGCAGGAAGTGGAATCGACCATGCGATCAGTACTGCGAATGTGCGAGCAACAGGCCAGCTTTATCTTCAATGCCACTGATGGCGACTCGTGTGGGCAGTTGCTGCTTCACGTCGTCACCTGTCTCGAAGAGGCTATGGGCTCAAAAGATGCATGCTCGGGTGACATCGCGGCTCGACTTTCGTCCTTGCTGCACGGGGGTCTGAGTTTCCGATTGCTGCATCTGGTGATGCGATTCGGCTGCGTTTGGAATGGCTCGATGAAGACGGTTGCTTTGCGTCTTGTCAAGGCGCTGCTGGAGCTGACGCGTCAAGCGGGCGAAAAGGCGGGGTGTGGGAGCCAATTTGCTCTCTTTCTCGACTCGTTGAGCTTCGTGCTCGACGAAATGCCGGCGCCGTTGCTTGGTGCATGTCTGCCCGAGCTCGAAACGGAACTTCAGACGATCGAGCTTGCGACGCAGGAAAGGACGGACAAGTTGCAGCAGTTGTCGTTCCGGCTGGACAGCGCGACGACGGTGGGTGGATGGTTTGTAGCCTCGAGTGCTGGGGCTGCGCTCAAGCGAGGATGGTATACGCCGGGCGGGGTGAATCCGTGGGAGTGTGCAGAGTATCTCGATGCTGTGCCGGTTGGCAATGGTGCGGCTGTGACGGGGACGGGGACGGGAAGCAACGCGGTGCGAGCAGCGCCTGTGCAGGTGCGTGGCGCTGCGAATGCACCAACTGGAGGAGCGGGAGCGGGGGCACAATCGCCTGCAGCAGCACAGAACATCAGCGAAGCATCGACCCTGCCAGGCGCACGAACGGGCTGGATCTCAAAGTTGTCGCTCAACACGGCGATACCGCTCTCGATGCTAGGTTTGAGGGTGACGCGCGATCTGGTGCCTCAGTATGCATCGCCTGCGTCGCCCGGTGCGGTCTCGGTGGGGAGCAACGACGCGTCTGGCACGACGGGCGGGCATGTTGCAGCCGCGCCGCCGCCAGAAAGTACAGATAGAGACGAAAGCATTTCGAGCCTTGCTGTCTTTGTCGAGTCGGAACGGTCGTATGGCGAGCTGTTGGCGGGCGAACCGAGGGTTTCGCGCGACTTGCGGCGCGGGTTGCTGGGGCAACCGGTGTTGCTGACGGTGAAAGGCGGGGAGGTGACGGAGGGTGCCAAGGGTGGGCTGGATGGTGGGACAGGAGGAGGGGGAGGGTTGATGAGCGACGCGATTCCAGTGATTGATCTTACGTGGGACGACGATGAGATGCCGTCCCAGCAGTCACAGCAGCAGCAGGCGACGACGAGTAGGAAAAGACGGCTGTCGAAGCGGGATTGATGTTGGCATGATCTAGAGCGACTGTGTGGAGTCGAGACGAGCGAAGGCTTATTCTTGGTGCTGAATTGATATGCTGTTTGCGCCTAAGATAAACGGGCTCGTTTTCACCGTCAATGTGTGCGTGGTTAAGGCTCAGCAACGGTTTCGTCGTGCGATTCAAGACTGTTTGCAAGACGGGGCGGCTCGGATTGGGGTTTGTTTCTTTCCGGGTCGTCGCCAGCGATCGATACGGATGGACAGGGGCTCACGAGTCTTTCATTAGCGAGCGGGCTAGGGGAGTGGGTAAACTCGATTGCACCATAGACGAACAAGTGTATCATGCAAACTGTCAAGGCGAAAGAAAAAGAAAATGTCAGTCGAGCTTGTGACAAAAAGCGGATGTTTATGAGGCGGAGGACTTACGCTAGCGAGATAGCTCTCTGCGACGATTCTTGCTCTGGCGTTGATGCTGAGTTTCATTTCGCTGATTTCCTTATCGACCTCTTCCATGAATTGGATGATAAAGTCGACGAGCTTGTGCTTGAGCAGGAGCTCTGTATGTGCGTTGGTGATGAGGAAGCTGATATCGTAACCCTTGACTGGTTTTCTTCGGAGGACTACAAACGCTTCGGCACGTTGCATGAGGAAGCGGGTAAACTTGTGGGCTAGGATGCGTTCGATTTCGTCGGCCTGTTTGATGCGGATGGAAACGCGGACCGAGTTGACCGACGGTTCAATGAGGACTTTTTCGTTTTCGTTGCGCGAAATCACCAGTGGTGTCAGTAGCACTTCGAGCGACGAAGCTGCTTCGATCTCGGGTACGTTGTGGCGTTCGACCGTCTGCGAGGCGAAGTTGTCGAGCGTCAGTGCGGCGGTGAGCGTCGAGCGTACGCAGGAGAGGTAGGGACGAAGCGTGTTCGACTGGCAGGTAATAGGGAAAAAGAGGGGTGGATGTTTAGAACGACGAGGTGAAGGGCCGTAAAGCGATGGGATTTGCGGGGGAGAAAGATGACGTACCATGATGTGCTGCTTTGTTGGATGCACAGAGAGAGAAGGAGAGAGAGAGAGAGAAGAGGCGAAAAGCCGTCGATCTAGCGGGCAAGGGAAACGTTGAAACGAAGGTGTGTCTTACGGTGGTGCTACTTGGCTATACCAGCCAAAGACCCGGTCGAGAGATGCTTCGACAGTATCGTTCGGTGATCTAACCCCGACTCCTTGAACCGCACCGGAGCCAAAAACAAGTCTAGATGAACGATCGTCGGACCGTCTCGACAGAAACGCCACTCGGTTCAGGGTACGTGAATGCCGGGTGGTTTATTTTGCCAGTATTCGAAAGCGATGCAAAACAAATCGTAAATCCCCCAGATACTTTGATGATAGCGGTGATGGTGGTGGAAGGACAAGCAGATCCGCTCGCCCGGCTGTGCAGTCAGTCCATGTGTGGAGAAATCGAATAAAAGCGCGTTGGCTTGTGCTCTCCCTTATCCCGCCCTATCGCACGAGATTTCGTCGTCAACTACAATCCCGCCGAGTCGAATGCTGCTGCTAAAAGGGACCTTGTCACTGCGGGCTTGCTTTGCCAAAACTGTCCCGCAAAAGCAGCTCCAGCAAGTACAGCATCAGCAGCAATGCCATCGCACAAAGACACTGTGCCTGCGTCCCCCCAACCGTTCATGTAGCTCAGCAGTTGATTGATCGCCGCTCACCACCGCAGAAAGAAAGAATCAACTCGAAAAATTAGGGACGAAAAAAAAAAAAGGGAAACAAAATGCATACTTTTGGAGATCTTTTTGCTTCGCCCCAGGAAAGCGATCGCAACGGAAATGGAAAACAAGTCTAAGAAATGTACATATATGTAGTAGATGCGTGCGTGCGTGTAGGACAGCCTTGTCCTTAAGCCTTGGAAATCTCAACAGTGTTGGTGGCACCAAGGGCCTTCTTAAGCTCGCCGTAGATACCAAACTGACCGGCGGTGATCGAACCGACCATGACAAGACGGGTGGTCAAACCACCAAACAGGCCACGAACGCCGAGCTCTCCGGCCATCTTGGTGATGCGTCCGGCCACGGTCTCGCCGGGAAGGGCCTTCTGCTTGTTGATCTTGGAGAGGAGCGTGTCGGCGGGCTGCGAGATGGTGGCGGCGGCGAAACCGGCAATGAGACCCGAACCGAGGTTGAGGAAGGTAGCCTCGCCACCCGAGAGCTCCGACTTGGGCTTGCCGTACGCCTGGATGGCCTTTTCGAGCACCACCTCCATGGTGGCAAACTTGGCCATGTTGTAAGGGATCTGCTTGAACAGGATCGGACCGAAACCGGCGTAGAAGCCGCCGAGACCCTCTTCGCGGGCAATCTTGAGGAAAGCGGGAGCCAGACCGTTGGCGAACGTGGGCTGCGAGACGAGACGGATACGCGTCGCCTCGAGCGGGCAGAGGGCAATGTCGGCAAAGAACTCGGCGATGGCAGAGGCACCGAGGTAGATGGCCATGCGGTTCTTGACGGCGGTCTCGTTGTCCATCTGCGAGACGAGGAGCTTCTTGAAGAGTTCGTAACCGCCAAACTTGAAACCACCCTGGAGGAAGTAACCGAGCACGGTGGGACCAAGACCGGTCAAGAGAGCACCGGCACCTTCCTTGGCAATCACTTGACGGAAACCGCCAATCATGCCCTTGTTGTAGACGGTGGGTTCGAGTTGGATACGCGTCTTGACCACATCGATAGGCGTGACGGCACCGTGGGTGATGGAGCTGTGCGAGGCGATCAAAGGCAATCGAAGTAGAACGATTGTCAGTACCAAAGAACATTTGCTCAATCCGTAGCTAGCTGTTTCCCCCACTTGCAAGTTTGAGATCTGACCCCTCTCCTCGTCACGATCCCCCCGTGTCCTTCGAGTCTGGCTCTAGACGATGCGATCTCGGCTATTCAAGCGTCCACCTCTATGTCCCTCTCCAGACCCTACGGCCATTGCTTGCTTTGTATGGTCCATCCCTTCCGAGCAAGATCCGATTCCAGGCTGCACCGCTTGAACAAAGGAAAGAAAACTCACCAGCAAAGAGCACCAGCAAGGAAGAACCTAGAGTAGAGGTCAACACCCTGAGGACCGGGCTTGACGGCCTCGGCGACCGAGTGGATGGGGTAGGCACCCTTGGTGAAACGTTCGGTGAAGGTAGCCATGTTTTGTATGTGTCCTTTTTTGATCGATACCAAGTAGTATAGCAAAGAAAAGAAAGAAGAGAGGTGGTGGGATGGTGAAGGTGAGGTGAACAGACGCTGAGTGTCGTTGCTTGCTTGAGTTTTGCGCGAAATTTTCTCGATGACGCTGAGCTGGACTGGGCTCTGCGCTGTTGGCCTTTTTGGCTGCTCTTTCCCCCCACGCCCGCGCCGGTTGTGTGTGGATCAAATCGGAGCCAGCACAAGCAAAGCCAGCGCAAAAAATTCCGAAGAAATTGTGATTTTCACCAACACCCACACAACCTCGTCGTCGTTCGATTTGTAATGGTTCGACGGGCGTCCAAGTTTGTATTCGCGTTGGAATCTTGTTGGTCTCAAAATTTCTATTCAAGCAAAGGCGTGAATTCGAAAGTTGAGCTTCGTTCCGAATATCGCCGTTGTTGCTTGCTCAGAAATCACACAAGGACGCCGAGCAGAACGTGGACTCCCATTCCAGCCAGCATTCAACGAGCGAAATGGACCTGTTGACCTAAAACATTTCAAGAGTCATACAAAGTTATTCTGATCGATCGAAACAAGTATGATCAGAATGCTGAGACCCTGCACTCCAGCCGAGGGTGAAGCCAGGCAAAGATCCGAATCGCAGTCAACGGGTTCGTGTGCTACTTCTTACTGTACAGTACATATTTGGTTGTTGCTGTCGCAGCGTTATCGATAGGATTTCCCTTGGTCGCGTTTGAAACTTGATTTTCTAGATCTGCTCGATCTGTGCCAGCTGTACCTTTTTGGATCGGCGATGTCCATTTCGATGTCTTCATGTAAGGTTACTTGAATCGACACAACTTGAATGATGAAAAATGAATATCCGCTGCACGTCTCAGGAACAGCGTGGGTTTTTTCTCTCTCGATTGATCGACCAGGAAAATGATCTGCGCCTACAACAAGTATTCCGCAGATCCATTTGGGCCATCGACGGATTCACGCAAATTCGCTTTTTTCCCATTCGCAGCCGCCACAAAGGAGTGGCTTTCTCTTTGGCGAGACCCCAGCTGGTGTATACCACTTAGCCGCGAAACCCCAACAACCACTGTGGGCGTCGGTCAAGCGCCACTCCTACTACCTCTTTACCTCTCTCTCGTGTAAGCGCCGCATTTGGGACCTGCCAAGCGTCGCTATACCTGGTTTGTTTTTTTTTGTCTCGCACAACGCCAAATGGAGGCCTCGTTTACCATGCCTCTCGCTTTCATGCTCATCCGTAGTGGCGTGATCCTGGTTGGAGCAGCTCCGCATCGAGTCAGCTTTTGTCGATTGCGCCAATGTGGTGTTCGGCCATGCCAACAAGTGGCGCCCGTATATTGGCCGGGTTTTCAAAAAAGGTGTCGGCCAAGAGGCGTTTCTCGCCTAACACCAATGGGGTACTAGGGGGTACTACTGTGTGAGTGGCCGATACGAGCCCGTTTGCTGCTGTTGCTTTTTCCACCACAGAAAAAAAAAATCTGACCTTCCTTCTCATAGTTCAAGCTGGTACAGTATATCGAAGCAAAAGAGGAGCAGGCAATGACCGGCAAAACACAAAAGCCCCTTGCGTAATATGCACAATATAACGTCGATCTATTCGGTTGGTCGACCTTTTTTCGATTTTTTCTGCTTTCCCGCTCATCCGGGCCAGCAAGGGGTCCTTGTTTGTGTTGCAACACCTCGTGCAGAGTGGTGGGCGGCATTAGCTGCAATACAAGCCACCGCAGAGGTTCTCCGCTCAACACAAGCAAGGACCGACTCGAAAGACCAAGTCTACGCTATGTTTCTCATCCATATGCTTTTACGCCCGACGACCTGGTCGGACCAACCGGAGTGTAAGCTGATGACAAGACGGGGAGCGGAGTCAGATCAAACATGAAGGCCAAATGTTTGCCAACGTGCTTTTCTTGTTGCACATGTGAAGCGTACGCTGGGCTGAATGTTTCAACAACCAACAAACCAGCTCAGCCATGGAAAGAGCGCAAAGGGAGCGGTGAGACGCGCAAACCAGCAACAGTCGACTTGGAAAAGCATGCAAAGCGGGTCAACTCTACTAGCGCAGCAGACTGCAGCAGCGGCAGCGGCAACGGCAGTAGAGTCAAGATCGCCAATGCGGGGGTTCTGACACTAATCGTTTTTCTTCAACAGCGGAGAATCAACTCTGATCCAAACTCCGCATTTATAGTTTAGCACCGGCAAAGAGCCTTTTTTTTCTTCCTCTCTGATTATGCCAGGAGCGCACACAGAGACAGGACCGTAGAGACATCTGTCAGGAGCAAGAGCAAAGCGGGGCTGAATTTGTGTCGACAGGAGAGAAAAAATTTCAGTCAAGTCATAGTCACCACAAAGCCCTAGTTTTTTGTCGCTGTTCCACTTTGTCGGCTCTGAGTTTGGATTGTGTCTCCCGGGACGGCGTTGAGGCTCCTGACTGTCGGTTGAAAGAGTGGGGCCGCTCTTGTTCAAGTCGAAAACGACTATGAATTCGGTCGTACTCGAAGCGATAATACCAAAGTCTCGCATCGAGCTCAAGGTCAGCAGTGCTGCCGCCTCTTTGGCTTTGAGCCTCGTCAAGAGGTCAGCAGACTCGGTCGATCGATCGTGTGGCAATCGCATCTCACCAAGCACAATGATCGACCCAAAGTGAGCATGGACAAGATACATTGAGCAAGCATGCGAACAATAGAATAGAGCGGCAAAGAAAGAAAACCCATCCACGCTAGAACCTCAACCTCGAGTTGCCCCGTTTTCTTTTGGGTATTTCTCTCTCGCACATCCACAACTGGACAGCTTGGAAGGTGGCGTGAGGGATCGACATGAAATCAGGGCCAAGAAAATAAAAACCAGTATATTTTAGTCTCGGAAAACGCAGCCTCGAGGCTCGATTTTTAGCCTGTGGGACCTGCGTCGAACTTTTTCTTTACTCGAGAGAAAAAGAACAAAATGATCGTCGAGCTTTGAGCCAAAAAGGCGGTTGTACCTCAATCCAAGACATTCTCTTTTGCCGCTTGGCTGGTCTTTCCCTCCCTCCCCCTCCAGCTCGGCCGGGGTTAAGCGAGAGACAGAGGAGAATGCAGTCTCTTTTTCGTCTGAGACTGAGACACACCAAAGCCAATCTGCGCCACTTTTCTTTCAACACACACAGAGCTGTCCGTTTCTGCCAAACCCAATCACTATCTGGCTCCTCTCCCCCACGCTTCGTTCTTCGGTCGCACACATCCCGCTTGGCCGTTTTTGGTCGCTAGAGGGGGAAAGTCAATCTCGGGCCTCCGTTCATCTGGAAAAACAGATCGCCTAACTCCCTTTTTTGATGCGATCAAACAACTGCCGTGTTCCTGGACGATCTTTAGCCGCTACCCCTACCCCTTGCTGTCTCTTTTTCCCCCACAAGTTTTTTTAGGATCTTTTGCTTCAACTTGCTCGTCTCGCTCTAATCGTTGTGATTGCCCGTATGATTGGTCAACTTGCGGAGATTCAACCTGGGCAAAAGAAGCCGCTGCGTTAAACGAAGCTCCTCACAGTCTCGGCTCCCGTTTTCTGGCTGAGCGCATTTCACACGTTCGCCCCCTTCCGTTCCCCATCCCCGGCCTCGCTTGGTTTCTTTTTCCCCCCTCTGAAACCCCAATCACAACGAGAAGCCGTGAATTGTCTGCGCAGTACAAACCGTCGGGGTTGCGACGCCCCAGCCCTGGTCACCTGTCCATCAGTGCTGGTTTTTTTTGTGGGTCTTCGCTTCGCTTTTTCCATCCCTCCCTTAGCGTCTTGATGTGAGACACGCCTCTCCTTTTGTCTCTCTAGCCTCCAGATCTGTCACTCTTTTGAAGCTTCCGCCAGGTCAGAACGGTGCTTGCGGATACAGATTTTGCACGCTTGACCTGCAGGTGTAGCGAAGGTCGGGTTTGAGACCTGTTTTTTATTCCTAAGAAATCCGCTTCGAGCGGCGGATTTTTTTTGAGCGGCTTCATGAACAGCATCGCCTCGACAGCGCAGGTAAAAGGCTATGCATGCAGATCATTGTGTTCTAGCCATGCAGTTACGGCGGCTCCCCCCTTTTCGATGTCTCGGATGCAGGTTTCTCGCTGAATGGTGCTCGCTTCCAAGGAAGAAGGTTCGGATACCGAAATTGTTGCGCCCGTTTTGCAAGGGGTGTCGTGAATGTTGGGTGGTGCGATGGGAAGAGGCAGGGCTTTTGTTGTTCAAGTGCACCGGTGTCTGGCTGAGAGAGAGGTGCAGTACGAGTGTGGATATCAAAGGTGTGTTTGTCAAAGTGTTCATAGTGTTTTGGAGTGGTTCGCTCAAGTGTTGCTGAGCCGCGGGATCGACAAACGTCGCTACGCTTGGCAACGATATAAAATCTCGACCTTCTTCCATCCTCCTCCTCCTCAACATTGTCGTCCTCTTAACAACGCTTCTCACCTCCTATCGTCGCATCTTCGAAGCACAACCCTGCCCATCTCTCTTCCTCTACGGCTTGATCCCCACAGCCTCTCCGTTTCTCCTTTCCCACTCTCCTCCTCTCTCTCTCTCTCTCTCTCTCTCCTCATCGCTCGCACGCGATCGTCTTCGTAATGAAGATCAAACTCACCTCCTCGGCGCTAGTCCTGGCTTCGCTGTCGCTCGTATACGCCGGCGACGACACGTGCGCCCCTCCTGCGGCAACCAACGCGACCCAAGCCGTACCCGTTCCACAGTCGTTCCCCGTGCCCACCTACTCGCAGGCTCCGCTTGCAGGTTGCTACTGTACCTGTACCAGCGGCTGGAATCCCAACTCTGGTCCATGGGGCTCCGGTAGCGGTGGTTCTGGCTGGGGTGGCCAGAGCGCTGGCGGAGAAGGGAGCGGTGGTCACAAAGGTTCTGGTGCTGGGTCTGGTAGCGGATCTGGTTCAGGCTCTGGTTCTGGCGGCCACCACGACGGCGGATCTGGTTCCAGTGGTTCTGGCTCCGGAGGCTCGCATCATGGTGGCTCTGGATCTGGCGGCTCTGGCGGAGGCTCTCACGACGGAGGCTCTACAGGTGGCGGCTCCAATGGCGGTGGATCTAACGGTGGTGGATCCAACGGCGGCGGATCTAATGGTGGTGGCTCCAACGGTGGCGGATCGAACGGCGGCGGCTCCAATGGCGGCGGATCTAATGGTGGTGGCTCCAACGGTGGCGGATCGAACGGCGGCGGCTCCAATGGCGGTGGATCTAACGGTGGCGGATCCAACGGCGGCGGATCTAATGGTGGTGGCTCCAACGGTGGCGGATCTAACGGCGGCGGCTCCAATGGCGGTGGATCTAACGGTGGCGGGTCTAATGGCGGTGGATCCAACGGCGGCGGATCTAACGGTGGCGGCTCCAACGGTGGTGGCTCCAACGGCGGTGGATCTAACGGCGGTGGCTCCAACGGTGGCGGATCTAACGGCGGCGGATCGAATGGCGGTGGCTCCAACGGTGGCGGATCCTCGGGCGGCAACGGCTCCAACAACGGTTCGGGCAACTCTGGCATCGGCAACGGTGTGGGTGACGGCAATGGAAACATTGGATCGAACAACGGCTCAGGCAACGGAAACAACAATTCCGGCAGTCTCGACGGCACTGGCAATGGCAACCTCAATGCTGGCTCCAACAATGGTAACCAGAACGGTAACAACAACTCGGGTTCCCTCGACGGCTCGCTGAACGGTAACGGCAACCTGGGCTCCAACAACGGCAACCAGAATGGCAACAGCAACTCGGGTTCCGCTGATGGTACAGGCAATGGCAACCTCAATGCTGGCTCCAACAATGGAAACCAGAATGGTAACAACAACTCGGGTTCCCTCGACGGCTCGTTGAACGGTAACGGCAACCTGGGCTCCAACAACGGCAACCAGAATGGCAACAGCAACTCGGGTTCCGCTGATGGTACAGGCAATGGCAACCTCAATGCCGGATCCAACAACGGCAACCAAAACGGTAACCACAATTCAGGGTCCGCCGATGGTACGGGCAATGGTAATGCCAACCTGGGTTCCAACAACGGCGGCCAGAACGGTAACAACAACTCTGGCTCGCTGAACGGCGACGGCAATGGTAACGCCAACCTGGGCGACAAGAACGGCAACCAGAATGGTAACAACAACTCTGGTTCCGGCAACGGCGATCTCAGCGGCAATCTGAACCCAGGCGACAAGAATGGCAACCAGAACGGTAACAACAACTCGGGTTCTGGCAATGGTCTTGTCGATGGCAACCTCAACCCCGGCTCGGACAATGGCAACAAGAACGGCAACAACAACGAGGGCTTGCTCAACGGTATTGTTGACGGCAACGGCAACGTCGGCTCCTCCAACGGTGGCGAGAATGGCAACAACAACCCGGGATCGGCCAACGGCATTGTTTCCGGCAACGGCAACTTGGGCTCGGACAACGGCAACAAGAACGGCAATGACAATGCAGGTCTGGCCAACGGTGTAGCGGATGGCAACTTGAACCCTGGCTCGGGCAACGGGGACAAGAATGGTAACTCCAACACGGGAGCGCTGAACGGCGTTGCTGATGGAAACCTCAACCCTGGTTCTGACAATGGCAACAAGAACGGCAACTCCAACTCGGGTTTGGGCAATGGTGTTGCTGACGGCAACCTCAATGCAGGTTCCGGCTCCGGCTCCAACAACGGTAACTCCAACTCTGGTCTGCTTAATGGTGTAGGCGACGGCAATGCCAACCTTGCCAAAGACGCCGGCTCCAACAACGGTAACTCCAACAGCGGCGCCGGCAACGGTATTCTCGATGGCAACCTCAACCTCGGTGGTGGTTCGATCGGCTCCAACAATGGCAACCACAACAGCGGTCTGCTCAACGGCGCAGCCGATGGAAATGGCAACCTTTCGCTCGGCGACAACACGGTTGGCAGCAACAACGGCAACTCGGGAACCGGATCCGGACAAGGAACGGGCAACGGTAATGCCAACCTGATCCTTGGCAGTGGTAACAAGGTCGGTTCCGGCGATTCCGGCAGCGGCAACGGTAATGGTAACATTATCATCGGCAACAACCAGTCGGTCGGTAGCGACCAGAGTGGAAGTGGCCATGGCAATGGAAACATTATTGTTGGAACCGGTCTGGGTGTCGATATTGGACCTCCGGGAACCGACAACTTCCACATCCATCTAAGAAGGGCGCGTCCTCTTGGCGGTGGAAAGCTGTGGCGTAGCACTGGCGCCGTCGCTGCCTAAGCGTGGATGACGAAAAAAAAAGCTTCTTTCCTTTCTGTACATATAGAACACTCTTTTTGATCTGCGTTGTTTCGGTCTTATCACGGTCATTTCTTTACCTCAAATCACTACGGTGGTTTCGGATAATCTCCAGATGCACAGTCTTTACCCCTCCAACATTTTGCATTCCTTGCTTGTCTTCCGAGTGGCATCGTAGTGAAACGAGTATCCTGTACGAGGTTGTGCTGAAAGTCGACAAGGACGAAAGCTCGGTGGAAGAAGGCGTGCTTAGCGAACCCAATCTCTTCAGAACATGGAAAAACTCGCGCGGTGATGGTCTTCGACTGAATTGCATGGCCGCCGCTCAACGATGCGATAGACTTCCTTTGCACCGAGGAAGGCCCACGCATGACGACGGTGACGGCGCGCTTTCCAAAATTTCGAAAACACACGACTCAGACAGGGATTAGCAGAAAAGCGTCGAAACAAGTATAGAATTCTTCAATGTGCATACAACAGACGAAGAAACTTTTTTTTCGGTGAGTTCTATAAGCGATAGCATTGCATCTATCAAGGGCGGGTGAATTCAAAAATACTTAGATCAACGACTGAGCCTCGAGCAACAAGATGATCGAGTGAGTGATCTCGGCAACGCTCTGCCTGCTGATGTCGACCACCAGGTCAGCATCGGTGGGTTCCTCGTAGACATCGTCGACACCCGTGAAACCCTTGATCTGACCCGCCCTGGCCTTGGCGTAGTTGCCTTTCCTGTCAGTCGCCTCGCAGTACTCCAGAGGAGTAGCTACGTGGATCAGGAAAAAGTTACCCGCACCACCGGTCCTGGCGATGGTGTCCCTGGCAGCCGCACGCGACTTTTCGTAAGGGGCAATGGGAGCCGCGATCACGGCGGCACCGGCACGGGTCAATTCCGCAGCAACAAACGAGATACGCTGGATGTTCTTCTGCCTGTCTTCGGGCGAGAAACCGAGTTCGGACGAAAGCTCGGAGCGAACCGTTTCGCCGAGCAGGAGCGAAACGGATCGTCCACCTTGCTCGTCGAGCTTGACCTGGAGCGCACGTGCGATCTGGTCCTTTCCAGAGTTGTGCAGACCGGTGAGGAAGAGGGTGAAGCCCTGCTTGGCTTTGGGAGGGTAGGATTCGCGCAAGGTCTTGACGACGGATTCGTAAGAGAACCAGTCGGGGATGGCAGCACCGGTGCGAAGACGACGTCGGAGCTCGGTTCCAGAGATGTCCATGGTCTGAGTGCCCGGGGTGACCTCGTCGACGGGCTGGTACTCGTCGGTGGAAGGGATGTAGGTCATCTGCTGGAAGGGGACCATCTCGATTCCGAGTTCCTCGGTGTATTTGGTGACGAGCGTCTGGGCGTCGTAAGGGCCATAAAAGTCCTTACCGCTCGAGTCCTTGCCAGGACCGGCGTGGTCACGTCCGACGATGAAGTGGGTGACACCAAAGTTCTTGCGGATGATGGCGTGCCAGAGAGCTTCGCGAGGACCACCCATGCGCATGGCGAGGGGGAGGAGAGCCAACGTAGCCATGCCATTGGGGTAACGAGGCATGAGCGACTGGTACACGCGGACACGGGTGTAGTGGTCAACATCACCGGGCTTGGTCATACCGACGACGGGGTGGATGAGGACGTTGGCCTGACGCTGACGGGCAGCTCGAACGGTGAGCTCACGATGAGCACGGTGCATGGGGTTACGGGTTTGGAAAGCGACCACCTTGCGCCAAGCGATCTTGGCAAAGTGCTGACGAAGCTCGGCGGGGGTGTAACGGAGAGCGACGTAGTCGTAGTAAGCGGGCTTGGAGATGGCCTGAACCTCACCACCGACGTAGAACTCCTTGACCGACTTGTGAAGGTAGGTGATGGCGGGGTGGGCCAAGTCATCGGAACCAAAGACGGCTTTGGCCTCGCGAACCTTGTCAACGGGGTAGACATCGCTGACAGTGATGATGGCGATGGCATTGTCGTCACGAGGGTCGCGCAGAGCAATGCGGGCACCCTGCTGGATCTTGAGCGCCTGCACCTGCTGCTGGTCGACATCGAGGGTGATGGGCATGGGAAAAAGGTTGCCATCGGTCAAACGCATGGTGTCGAGGCACCCGTTGTAGTCGGCCTGGTTCATGAAGCCTTGCAACGGGGAGAAGCCACCGTTGATGATGAGTTCGAGATCGCAAAGCTGACGCTCGGTGAGGACGAGCTCGGGGAGCGTGTCGGCTTCCTGACGAAGCTGAGCAGCAATGGGAGCATCGCGAACGAGCAAGTCCTTGAGGACACCACCGTGAGGAGCGTTGGCCATGATGACTGAGAAAGCGAGAGGACGAGTTGCGGATGAAGCCGAAGCAGGAGGGAGAGGATGATGGTGAGCAGAAGGAGAAGAAGAGGAACGAGAACAAGAACAAGTATTGCAGTCAAGAAGGTCTCACAGCCGAGTGTTTCCGTGACAGTCACCACAGCAGTCACCGCTGCTGCAACCGAAGATCAACGGAGCAACCCAAAAAAAACTCACACTCTCTCCCTTCCCTTGTCCGAAGGCTGTCTGTCACACTTCCCACGCCTTTCATTCACATCTGTCTCTGTCACAGCCACAGACGGTGCAACTACACCACAGCCATTGCATCGGATCGGACGAGCTCCGAAGATGCTTGAAATGGCTCCCTTCTTGGCATTATGGCGACAAAAACCGCAGCGAGCCAAGTGGGCGGGACAGCAAAGCCGCAACAAAAGAAAAACGTGTCAGTGGGTGCGCGTGTCGAAGGGAGATGTTCCTCGGCTCCACTGTTTTGCCTCCATGATCATAAAGATCAAAGGCCGTCACAGTCCGGACAGCCAAGAGTCGATCCTTCATGTCTTTATCACTGGGACGACCGGAAGATCCTCGAGAAGAAATCAAATTTCCGCGATGCTCTGTGCGTCCGTCCACGATTCAAGTCCGGCTAAACGCCGCTGTCGCTGCTCCCGTCTTGAAACAAGTTTTTTTTTTTTCGCAAACCACCCCGACGCTGAGTCGACAAGAAAGCCTTTTCATCGGTACTGTCATCGGTTTGTGTGAACTTAGTTAGATGACATCCGGTGGCATCGCAGCAGCGCTGCTTGTGAACACTGGGTGTGAGTCGTGCTGGTGTGGGGCGAAGCAATTCGGAAGGAAGGACCCTTGCTCGACAGCTGCAGCGTGGTCCTGGATTTGCACAAACGGAGCTGCATCATTCGCTCAAGTTTCAAAATTGACTCAACCATGCATGAGGCAGTTCTCCCTGCCGCTCCACGCTCTGGAAAAAAGACGCATCTCGAAACTCAAATGGCGTGCTTTCGAGGCTCTGGGTGAGCTGCCGAGGGTCGATTTCTTCTTACCGTGCGAGCCAGAGTCAGCTTGGCCTAACATCTTTTCAATATCCTTACATCGCCGTTTCATCGGCACTGTCGCAATCGATCTGATCTGCTGTAGCCATGAACCGCCCTCACTTTTCTCTTGCATCCCCCCCCCGCACACTGATAAATAGCGAGCGGCCTTTCTCTTGTCATCGCTGGACTGCACTCATGAAGATTCGGAGTCTGGGTGTCCAGATAAGGAATTGGAAGCACAGACATGACAACAACCAACTCCAACAAAGCGAATCTGCGGTACCGAGGGAAATATGACATTGATGTACGTATCTGCATCTGATTCGCGTACGAGGCAGTCTAGTGAGTCTTGCCAGTTTGTTTGCGTGCGTCCTCCTTGAGCTTTTCGATGTTAGACGGATGTGTGATTGTGTCCACGGCCAGGTATACTACGAAAGCGCCCAATCCCAGTCCGAAGCCGGGGAAGATGTTGCGCGCAAAGAAGCGGTGCGAGAAGACGGGGTGCTTGCGCCATGCCTCGCGCTTGGCCCATGGGTCGCGGTAGAGTTGTGTCATGTTTGTGCAGATATGTGTTTGGAGGACTGGCACCGAGAAGTATCGTAGTGGAGCAATAGAGTTGCCAGAGGTTGGCCGTAAGAGCAACAGCAGCAAGTGTAACAAAAATGTGTCTTTCGGAGGAGTCAGTCGAGTCCTTGTAATCAGGTTCAAGTCAAAAGCCGGAGTGATTGGATGGGCCTTTCCGGCTGTGGTATCGTTGCGCTGCTGGTGTGCACAGCCTCTCGTAGCAGATGAATATGCTTCCGGATAGTTTGTGCGTCGTGATCCAAATCCCCCCGTGCTTGAATGTACCGATCTCCTTTTGTATATGTAGAGTACTGGAACTTACCTTGTGCGATGTTCCGGGAGGCAGTCGCGGTGGCTCTTGCAGCAAGTGTAAGATGCTTCAAGATCGACGAAGATGCGAGTGCAGTATCAGAAGTGTTTGACGGGTGTCAAGGTGTGAATTGATCGTGTGGAGCTTTGCTTCGAGCGAGAAAGGTTCAGTCAATGCGTTACCCAGCGGCGGAACCGAACAGCTGCTCTCAGTCGTGCGAGAAGAACAAAACCTGTTCGAGAGGTCGAGAATTTTGGCCGACGCGTCTCGTTAAACGCAAAACGCAGCGATACGCATTCGGCGGTTCCCTGGAACCTCAGAGTTCTCATTCCTTCCTTTTGTGCCTCATAGGCTAGCTCGATGTTGAGTGCCGCTTGCTGCTGCTGCTGCTAATTGGAGCTATGAAGCAGCTTTGACCTTTGGGCCCCCTTTTGCATCGAGCACGGATATCGAAAGGTGAACCGCGATCTGGGAGTTCTGCCATGTCGTGTGGTCTCGATCTCTTCAGTCAGCTTTGGAATGAAGAAGCCAAGATTGCGGCTGAGCAACACCGTCAGCCAGACACTCAGATGCAAGCAACGCGTTGAGTGGAATTTGAGCTTCATCTTTTTTTTTTTTTTTTTTTTTTTTTTTTTTTGTCAGTCGAAGGCCACAAAAAGCGCTCAGCTGTTGACTCTACCTTTACTGCAGCTAGCCGTAGGCTTCGCCCGCTTGCTCGCTCAGTCCCTCGACGCGTCTCCACTGAAAATTGCAACAAAAAAGGGCTGCTGCCGCCGCCGCCAGGTGGGAAGAAAGAGGCTTTGTCACACTCACTCACTCACCTTCGTTTGTCATATTAGGAACCGGACCTTGACTGCGGTCGCCTGTTGCTTCTCATTGCCGAAAAAGCGTGAGACGATTGCCTCGGTCTGCATCCGCAGCAAAGCCGCTTCAGCCCTTCATTCTCTCTCCCACCACATCACACCACACACACAGTTCCTCTCTCTCGCAGTCACACGGTTCCCTTTCCGATTCTCTTTGGTTTCGACAACCATCGCTTCCGCGTTTTTTTCATTTCATCGGTCCCTCCGTTCTTCCACCCTCAAAGCGCTTTCCCTCTCCACAGTCGGCGACAACGGGCGATTCGCGCGCATCCCATCAAAACAGCGCGGTCTTGCTGGTCAATCCTGCTCAGTTGCACTCTCTACCGCTCTCTCTTTCCATACGCTACCACCGCCCCCTTGCCGACGGCAAGCTTTTGTCGCAGCAGCATTTCTCCGCCAAGTCAGATTCCTGACACCACTCACCGATCACAGATCCCTCGCACACTTTTTGACTTCCGCACGTCCGCTCGGACAGATTGACGTGGTTCTTGCCGCTTGTAGTCATCCACAACTCGCTTCTGCTGAATCAAGCACGATCCCTCCTTGAAAGCCATCTCGACTGCCCCTATCCGACCATCACGAGCGTGGCGTCCACACGATGGCGGGCGTTCAGATCAAGAATGAGCCCATGGCAGCGCCGCTCGCGTCCACCTCGACAAACGGTCATGCGAAACGTTCAGTCAGGCAAAGCCTCTTTGGCGACAGCGACGTAAGCTCCGACGACGACGATGACAAGCCCCTCGCAAAGAGGCCCAAAGTCGAGGAGAGCGATCTTACCAGCGACAGCGACGACTCGGACGCACCGCTCACATCCACCGTCTCATCTCAAAACGGCGTCAAGAAGCAGAGCAGCAGCGATGGTCATGAAGATGACGATGACGACGACTCGGATTCCGACTCAGATGCTCCACTCACCGCTGTCGTCAAGAAGAGCAACGACAGTGATGATGATGATGATGACGACGACGACGACGACGACGACGACGAAGAGGAGGACGAGGAGGATGACGACGACGACGATGATGATGATGATGACGATGACGACAAGCCATTGAGTCGATCTTCAAAGTCAAAGTCAAAAACAAAACAACCAAAGACCATGTCCATCACCGGTTCGGGGGACAAGAAATGGGACGTGTTGATTCACAAGGGGCCTCGCTTCCCCGAACCATACCAGCCACTACCCAAGGACGTCAAGCTCAAGTACGAGGGCAAGCCAGTCGATCTTCCACCAGAAACCGAGGAAGTGGCCATGTTCTACGCCGTCAAGCTCGAAACACAGCATGCCCAGAACCCCATCTTCAATCGCAACTTCTTCGACGACTTCAAGTCGGATCTCAAAAAGTATCCACCCAGAAACGGCACCCAGATCAAGTTGTTCGACAAGCTCGACTTCCGTGACATGTACAACTACTGGCGCAGCCTCAGGGATGCCGAGGTCGAACGCAAAAAGAGTCTGGCCCCTTCAGCACGCAAGCGCGAGATCGAACAGCGCAAGGCGGAAGAAACACAGTGGAAGATCTGCCTTGTCGACGGCAACGAGCAGCGCGTCGGCAACGTCAACGTAGAGCCGCCCGGTCTCTTCCTTGGGCGAGGTGCCCACCCAAAAGCAGGCAAAGTCAAACGTCGCATCTTCCCTGGCGACATCACCATCAACCACAGCGCCGATCATCCGGCCCCACAGCCTCCTGCGGGTATGGGCGACTGGGCCGAAGTCGTCGAAAAGAAGGACGTCACCTGGCTCGCCTACTGGAAGGAGAACATCAATGGCCAGTACAAGTACGTCTTCCTCGATGCCACCTCCAACTTTAAGACCAATTCCGACCGTGAAAAGTTTGAAAAGGCGCGAAAACTCGATACGGTGGTCAAGCAGATCCGTCGCGACGTCAACAAGAACCTCAAGTCCAAAATACGTCACGAGCGACAGATCGCCACCATCGTCTGGCTCATCGACAACTTTTCGCTTCGTGCCGGTAACGAGAAAGGTGAGGACGAGGCCGAGACGTACGGTGTCTGCTCGTTGCGCTGCGAGCATGCGCAGATCAAGATGCCTGACACCATTCACCTCGAGTTCCTCGGCAAGGACTCGATGAAGTTTGAGGAGGATCTCAAGATCACCAACCCAGACGTCTTCAAGAACATCGCCATGTTTCTCAAGACGAACGGCATGAAGGACAAGTCGGGCAACTTCATCCGCAAGAAGCCCTCGGATCCCATCTTTTGCGCGCCCGAGTCTGGAAGTGGCAAGATGCAGCCGCTCCAGCCCAACTCGGTCAACCAGTTCCTCTCCAAGTACATGAAGGGATTGAGTGCCAAGGTGTTCCGTACCTACAATGCTTCGGTCACGTTCCAAGGTCTGCTGGAGCAGACCGAAGACTGGCTCAAGTCGCGACCCAAGGCAGCTGAGCGCGAGATCAACCAGACCAACCTGCGTCTGGCATACAACGAGGCCAACAGGCAGGTGGCCATTCTGTGTAACCATCAGAAGACGGTGAATCCGATGCTGCTCAACCGCAACTTGGAGCGAACGCAGGACAAGATCTTCCAGATTCGATACGAGATCATGAAGGAGCAGCAAAAGATCTTTACCTTTCACAAAATTGGCGAGTTGAAGAAGGAGTTCAAGCCCAAGGAGTTCCCATTCATGAAGCAGTTTGACAAGATCATGCAGAAGCAGGAGCTGGATGCAGACAAAGTCAAGCAGTACGAAGAGCAGATGATTGCGGACAAGAAGGCGAAGCTCGAGTCGACCTTCAAGCGCCAGCAGTCCGAGTTGCAGTACCAGCTCGAGCAGAAGGGACTTGCCGACGAGGATGGTACGCCGAAGAAGTCAAAGAAGGCCAAGTCGGTGGAGGAGGAGGTGAAAGCGTCGATGAAGGGATTCAAGGACAAGAAGCAGGTGGACGAAGAGCTCAAGGCGCTCAACGAGACGGCCAAGCGACTGGAGAAGGAACGCAAGACCAACAAGTCGCAGGCGACGAGCTGCAACTTTGCCAGCTCAGCCAAGAAGATCCTGAACAAATACGAGATGATCCAGAAGCAAGAGGCGGAATTGGTCAACAAGAACAACACGTCGGATGTGGCGCTGAGCACGTCAAAGCTCAACTACATCGATCCCCGTATCACGCTCGCATGGCTCAAGGAGTGGGATGACCGACTGATCGAGATGGGCAAGGCTAAGGCTGGACCCAAGAAGAAGGTCAAGAAGGAAGAGGAGGAGGAGGAAGAAGACGTCAAGCCCAAGAAGAAGGGCGCCAAGGATGCCAAGGGTTCGTCTGGCAAGAAGAGCGCATCCAAGACCGGTGTGGCCAACTCGACGGGTGACGGCGAAAAGATGGAGCTGGGATTGCAGGTGATGAACATCAGCCAGTTCTTTGCGAATGCGCTGCAAAAGAAGTTCAAGTGGGCCGCCTCGGGTGACGACGGTCGCGACATTTCGTCCAAATGGGTGTTTGTGAAAGATGCTCAAGCCAAGATGCGAAAGCTGGACTCTGCCGAACGCAAAGGTCAGAATGGCGGTTCGATGGCTGCTATGACGGATGCCGCCGACTCGAAAGAGGTGGAGGCCAAGGCCAACGGTGTTTTGAAGAGGCAGACTTCGGCGGACCAGAAGCTTGGCAAGCCGATCAAGGCGGTGGACGCGACCGAAGAGAGCGACGACGACGACCACCTGAGCAGCGACAGTGACAGCGACGACGACAAGCCGCTGGCTGCTGCGTGATTTCGTTTTGGCCTACAGCAATGCGCCCCCCGTCGAGGCAACGCAACGCTTTGCACACGCGCGCACACAACACACCTCTCTGCGCATCAACACACCGGTTCGTCACGTACCACGCACACCAGCGTCTTTTATGTATTTGACACTATCAAACATATCGTCACATGAATGATGCTCTTTAGAAACCATAAGACAGCGAGATTGAAAACCCTCTGATGTGTGAGATGGCATTAATCGTCTCATCTTGAAGCCGCTTTTGAGCCATGCATGGCATGGCGTGTTGCTGGTGAGCGAGCAGAGTCTAAAAAGAGGGTTTCCAGAGAGTGTGACGCGTTTGAACCCTTTTCAAAGTGGAGCAACACAGCAAACACACATGCACACTGATCTGGTGCCTCCAACACCAAAAAAGGGAAAAAGGACAAATGCGGAGAGGCCCAAGCGGCGGGCGCGGCGCGGGCGGCTAAGCTGGCGAGGACTGTTGATTGAACCCCTGAAAAGCTTCAGCATGATGAACACCCATGCTCTCTTTTGCGCACTTTCGACTGAGACGTTGGACCTTTTGACCGTCATCTTCTCGCCAGCCATCCCGCACGCCACTACTCGCACCAACAGTCAAAGCTCGCAATCATGGGTGAGTCGCAGCTCGAAGAGTTGACGCTGGAAGGGAGCAAGCTAACCAAGATCAAGTTGGACAGCTACCATCGACAAACTCGACATTGGAGCTGCCAACGCAGCCACCAGTGAGTCGGCTGATCAGCCCAAGAGTCCTCTTTCGGCTGAGAATCGTAACCGACTGGAACGCAGCTTGGAACATCGGCCTGATCGACACGAGCTCGAGGAGAAAAACATTCTCAAGCCAGGTAATCTGGCACCTTCGCTTCAAGCTGCTCGCGACGAGCTGCAGAAATCGCAACTCGCCGATAAGCTCGAAGGCAGGCTGGAACGACGACCCGAGCGCGACGATCTCGTGTCTCGCGGCATCCTCAAGGATCAATCCGTTGCGCCTTCGCTTCAGGCAAAGCGAGACGAACTGCAAAAGAATCAACTCTCGGACAAGCTCGAGGGACGACTCGAGAGGAGACCGGACAAAGAGGATCTGGTCAACCGCGGTATCTTGAAGGATCAATCGGTTGCGCCTGCCTTGCAGGCAAAGAAGGAGGAACTGGAGAGAGCCCGTTTGGGTGACCAGCTGCAGAAGGATCTCGAGTCTAGACCCAATGTCGACGCTCTTCGACAGAAGGGGATCCTTCCTCACCAGGAAGAGCAGTGATAGCAATGCCTGTACTCTCTTCTGTGTTGACGTCCTACCGTTCCGTCATGTCGTCCCAGCGTCTCATTGTTTGCAATCGATTGTCAGAAGCGGTTTGGTCGTCGTTGGTTGTCAGAAGGGGATCGACGGTTAAAATGTTAGTGCTGCGCGCTGCTAACACCTTTGACTATTTTTTGGCGTTGCGCTTTGGATCGCTCGCGCGTGAATGTGACTGTGAAAAGCTAAACTGTCGGGCGATTGGCAGAAAATTCGGGCTCAGCTTTTTTGGTCGAAAGTCACACACACTCACACACTTTTCTTCAGTCACAGTCATCCAACGCGGCGTAAAATCACCGGCGCTTCTCCGGCTTTGTGGCAATGGGCTCATCCCGAACTTTCGTTGCCGAACTGCCGTTGACCCACCCACCATCACTACCACCATCACCATCATCATTATCTTCAACGCCATCCTCACCCTCTTTTCCACATCCACTGAGTGACCTCTGGCACGCCATGTCCATGTCCGACCTCGTTTCGGGTGGTGCCGGTTGCGGTCCATCCAATCCACTGCAGAACATCGGCAAACGTTTCGGTCAGGATCGTACCGCTCAGCAGGATACGTTTGCTTCGAATCCCTACGCTCAACAGCAAGGCCCCTCGTTCCGTTCGCATTCCGCTGCTGCTTCCTCCTCGCAGCAACAATCCGCTGCTTTCTTCAACGCACCATCCCAGCAAGCCGCTTTCGCACCGCAGAACAACCTCCACGATGCTTTCGACGTTTCGCAACTGCGTGGCAACTTGCCAAGCGGCTCTCGCACCCCCATGCAGAACATGCACCATCACCGTCCCACTCCACCTCCGAGTATGTCCGATCTTGAGGCCAGTTTCCGTCCCGCCTTCTCCAGGAACGCCCCTGTACAAAGTGCCCCCCGTGCAGCTTCTTCCGGCTGGGCCAACGACTTTCTCAGCACAGAAGCCTCTCCGTCCAATATTCAGGCCCAGCCAGCACAGCGGATGCATGTTGAACACCACGCCCCTCACGCTGTTCATCCCAACGTTATTCCCATGGGCATGCGTATGGGCATGATGCCCCACGCCGCCCCCAGCATGCACTTTTCGCATAGTCAGATGCAGGATCATCCAGCCCAACAGCATCTCTCTCACGTCACACAATCCAACGCTGCACCACAATTGGACAACGCAAAGTGGGCCGAGGCCTTCACTGCCTTTGAATCTTCCAACCAGCCACATTCAGCAGCCGAGCCTATGTCAGATGCCATGCCGGCTCAGAAGGTCGATTACGCCAATCCGCAAGAGCGAGACGAACTCGCTCGAACAGCAGGCAAGCTCGTCTCTTCCGTCCAACATGACCAGAGTGACAAGTTTCGTCAGAGCCACTTTCTCGACCTCATGCGCAAGATCCGTGACAAGCAGGCTGGCATCCAGGGTGACAATATCGTCGAGAATGCAGACATGGCCGCCGCATCATCCACACTCGACAAGGGCAAAGCCAAGGAGACGCACGCGCAGCCACAGTCGCAACAGGAGGCCTACTCGTGGGCCAACCAGATGGCAGCCAACGGTGGAATTTCGCATCTGCCGCCAAGCGTACAAAGATCGCTTGCCAAGAACACTGCACTGCAATCCGACCTCCCCGCTCACCAGCGTACCCAACAGGAGCTCCAGAACCAGCAGGCCATCAACGATCTCTGGGCCGAGGAAGATGCACGCAGCGAGGCAATCGAAAAACAAGCCATGCAGGAGAGTGCACGAGCCTTTGTCGGTGATGGTGGCGATGTCACAGCCAGAATGCGCGAAGACGACGCTGACGCACAAGAGTTTGAGCGATATCAGCGTATCGGCGCCAACATTCCACATTCCAGCACCTTCTACAGAGGATGGGAAGAAGACATGAACCGTCCCCTCGACCAGACGCAGGAAGACGAGCTCGACTTTGTAGGTCGTCGATGGGAAGGCACCAAAGGCCGAGGCTACCCCGGTGCACAAACTGCCGAATGGGACAAGCTGCAGAACGACTGGGACAACTTTGAAGTCACTTCGGCAGGCATTCGACCCGTCACTCTCCCGCAACGATCAGCGACGACAGCCATGCAGCCAGCTCCCGACTACCGCTTCCTCAGCGACAATCCTTACATCGCTTCGACGCGTCATCACGCTGCTCATTTTGGCGGCCTGCCCGCTGGCCTCGAGTCGGTACTCGAAAAGGAAGCCGCCGTGCAGCAAGACCCTCAGAATGCATCAGCGTGGTACGACCTCGGTGTCAAGCAGCAGGAAAACGAACGAGAGGTGCAAGCCATTGCAGCACTGCGAAAGGCGCTCGATCTGGATCCCAACCTCAAAGACGCCTGGTTGGCACTTGCTGTCAGCTACACCAACGAAAACGACCGCACTGCTGCATACGAAGCCATCGAAAGATGGATTGAGCGCAACGACAAGTATCGCGACGTCGCCCAACGAGCCCACGCCGAATCTTCCGCTGCCGCTGCCGCTGCCACCGCCAACGGCGAGCGTACTCGAAGCGACAGCGTTTCGTCGCACAGCACATCTGATTCCATCCTGGAAAAGCATGCACGCTTGACCGATCTGCTCATCTCGATGGTACGCGCCGGTGGCGAGCGCGGTGAAATCGATGCCGACGTTCAAGTGGCTCTTGGCGTCATCTTCAACTCGAGCGAAGACTACGACAAAGCCGTCGACTGCTTCTCCACCGCTCTCTCCGTTCGACCTCAAGATTGGCTCCTGTACAACCGACTCGGAGCTACGCTCTCCAACTCTGGCAGAAGCGCCGAAGCGATCCAGTACTACCATCACGCGTTGAACTTGCAGCCCGAGTTTGTGCGTTGTCATTTCAACCTCTCCATCTCCTGCCTCAATCTCAAGATGTATCAGGATGCAGCCGAGCACATCTACACAGCTTTGACGCTGCAGCAGGCGGAAGCCGAGACGCTGGGCATGGCGGGCAACGACGTTGCCAGTGGCAAAGGAAGCGGGGCTACGAGCGGAAGTTTGTGGGAAACTTTCCGGGTGAGTTTGGAGTTGTTGAACAGGAGCGATTTGGCGGCTAGATGTGCTAGGAGGGATATCAATGCGTTTGATTTGAGTGATTTGGTAGCTCCCATTTCGGGGGTAAGGCAGGGTGGGGAAGTTGGTTACGAGTAGAGAGATGGGTGTCGCGCGCTCACATGATGTTCTGGAGTCCAGTTGGTTTGCATGACGATTTGTTGGTCAAGGCAGGTGAATGCAACTACGTTCCGGCTCTATGTTGCTACATCAGTTGAGCGTTGATCGTGTGTGTGCATGGGGCGAAAACTCATGCTTGAGCTGGAGCACAGCCTACCCAATGTGCCGCGGAGAAGCCGCTTCAGCATTGCAGTGTTGCCACGTTGGTTCATGGTCGAAACCGTTCAGACCTCTTGGCAGCGTGTGTGCATTTGCATTGTTCGACATGTCATCCTAGATTACCCCTGCGTGTCTGCTGACTGAGTGTATTGAGTTCCAGGCGGTATTGTGAACAGCTGATCCAAGAAAGCATCCACATTGAGCGAACATTCGTGCTCGGCAATTGTGTTGCCTCATGGCGCCGACAATGATATTTGGCATTCTCATCAATTGTTTGGATGATTAGGCCGTGACGATGAGCGCACACCATTCTTCGCCGTTCTTCAAGATGATGTTGGCCTGACCTACTCCATCGACGCCACCACAACCATGGAATGAGCCCTTGAACAAAGTCGACTTGAAGGTAGAAATCAAGCCTGTCCTACTGGCACGAAAACAGCCCTCGGTGAGCGTGATGGACTTTGACTCGGTGTATTCTGTACCGAAGCGGCACCTTTAATGATGCCCTTGACATGCCCTTGACGGAGCCTCCTGCGTTCAAGAGGAGAGAGGTGGAGACAGTTTCGGTGTGCTGTGCAGTAATACTGATGGTGCGTGTAGCTGCTTTTCGGTGGCAGTCGTCGATACTCAAGATGTGCTTTGGCGCCGAGTGGAAAGGGACGGAGCTGTCGACGTACATGTCATTGCGACTGGCGTCCCTCTTGTTGACCAGGTGCCCCTTGGCTGACACTGAATCGCGTCCGTTGGGCAAGCAAACAATGCCTTCATCACCTGACAAAGCCCAGGGCCACGTCTTTAGCCGAAGCTGCACTCAAAGAGGCTAGGATGAGTGTCAGCAAGAGGAACCAAGACGATGGCTTTGATAGTTTGTGGGAGGCTCCAGAAGTGGAGCTAGAGGCGGCACAAGTGGCGCCATTGCTCCCACCCAGGATCTGTGTCAGGTTGCGCAGAAACTGCACCTGTTCTTGTGCGGTCTCCATCTTGCACGAATAACAGGGGATGGTGGATGCATTGACCAGTTGACCGGGGCAAATGCTGGTGGGCAGGCTTGTGTAGGCCAACGAACAGCCAAAGGGCGGTTCGGGAGAGCACGTTCTGTTTGCCGTAGAAGCCATGATCTGATATCAGGCGACTCGAATGACGGACTTGCAAGCCCACAGTAAAGTCGACGCGTCCTACTTGAGCGGAGAACGGAGCGGATCAACGGAAGGAAAGGTTCAAAGACCCTAACGAGCTGCCTCAATTGGGATCTTATCAATGCTGTTTGCTCGTGGGAAGATTTTAGCCTGACGGATGGGATGGATGGCCATTGGGGGTTCTTCGGTGAGATGTGTCTTTTATATACATGAGAATACACGCGAGAGTGTTTGCCATACCGACCATACTAGCAAACAAGATCGCGCCAAGAGCCACTAACGCCGATGTCCTGTGACATATGACGTGGGGGCGTTTAGTCTTCAACCCAGAGTGGCCTTTTTACTCGATTGTTGCGAATTGAGCCGGCCTCCCTCCCAAAGCTCAAGTCTTGTCGCTTCAATTCGAGTCGTAGTTGGATAAGTGGCAAGGCTGTTCCTTACAAACATGGCCAACCAACACTCGTTACGGAAAAGCGCCAAGTGTAGACCCAAGGGTGCTCATTACCCATCGCTTTAGTCTAGTGGGTAATGATTGATGCTTCCATTCAATTCTGCAACAGGGACTTGAATTCGCTTGAGGCCAAAAAGCCGCCACACATCGTTGAAGCAACTGACTCTACTGAATTTTCACTAAAACCTCTTGTTGACCATGCCCTACGGACACAATGTACTGTATAGGATAAAGAATGCAAGGCCTGGCCGGTAGGCCTGCACGATTGGTTTGCCCGGCCTCACATAAGCCTTCAACGTCCACAGTGGCATACTGTATCTTCCAAAATTCATGGTGAAATTGCATTCGACTTTTTCTCTCAGTCGATACAAAGTGCCTTAGCCGAAGCTTCCTTGAGAGAGTCATGTGCCTTTTTTCACTGACGGGAGAAAATTACAGCGTAGCTCTAAGAGCTATACTAAACTAATGAAGGAAAACAAGAAAGCTAGACAACGTAGGGAGGGGCTACGGCAGGTGCTCACTGGGTAACAAGGAGGGATGAAGTAGAGCGACCACGTCCTGATCATGACAGAAGGTTAGGGGACGCAATGTGGGCGGAGGCAGGCTCGTCTGCCCTAACTGATAGGCGTCGACCAGCCAATTGCATCGAAATATGTCGTGCAGGCCGCACAAATCGAGGCAGTGAAGATCGTACGAGTCCCGGTGAAGAGACTCGTCCTTGCTATCGTTCGGCCTCGTCAACATATGGAACGCATGTAAGCATAGATACCCTGAATGTCTTTGTAGAAGAGGACAGGGAGGTCCACAGCCGATTCAGGCTCCACCCTCATGGTCGCCTCGATCTCCAGTGGTACCTCTGTTTGTTCCGCAATGCATTCCGCGCGGATGGCGACGATGCGAACCTGCGAACCTGCTTATCGTAGTACGACTTTTCATCCAGAATGACAAAGGAAAGGCATGCAAAAGGCGAATTGTCTGGAGTGAAGTTGGACATGACGTAGTTGCGAGCCAATTGGAGCGGTGTCCATCCTGCAAAGTTGCCAGAGATGAGGGTGAGACGAATCGGATCATCGTCTGGAGAAGCTTCGGATGCGAGCTCTGCTCGTCGGCAAATGCAGGCTATAACATCGTCAGAGAAAGGACTTTTTGCGGTGATGAACAATGCCACCTTGGCAACCGGAAAGATACCGCTTTGAGATGGGCGCATGGTTAGACAAAGAGTCTGAAGTTGGAAGTAGAAAGTAAGAAGAATGACAGTGTTTTGGCGCTGTATCATTCCCTTAGCTCCTCTCCTTCTGTTTTCGACAGGCCATGCTTCCCGCGCATAGAGCGCAGCCAACATCTGCTTGTTCTCCTGAATGGAACTGCATACTGGCAAAGAGTATGGCGACTCTCAGTGTGTGAGAAAACGGAACAAGCCCGGTCTTGGTACTCGATGCAAAAGCCTTGCCTTGGGCTTAATTTGCGGGGTTGATCCCAAAAAATCGCCGAAAATGAGCCGTAGATCACAGTAAGTTACATAGATCCCCCTCGTTACAACCGAACCGATGCGAACCAGCGAGGGCCGGCTAGTGCGCCTTGGCCTCTTGCACCACCCGACTCCCGGCAGCAACGTATTGGACGACGCTGTGCATTGTGGAGACCACACGCTGATTGGTGTGGCTTTGCGCTGTTTGACGTCCATTCTAATTCGTTTATCAAGTCGTGCCATCGGCGCCCGTGTCTAATCGGGTTGGGCGGAATATGTCGTCGCGCTATTTCGACGCACCAAACCCTCTACTTTACATGACGTGCCGACATAACACCAAGATGAGTCGGTGGCACCAGAGACACGCCTTGTGTGTAGTTCGATGCATTTCATTTCGAGCCATGTTGACAATTGAGAGACCTACGTGGGCTAGAGTGGGACCTTCGAGACAGTCTCGCTCGTCAAAGGGAAAAGGGGAGTCGTCGTGCGTGGTGGGCGCAAATCAAGTCCAAGTTTAGCGGCGTGGAAGCAAGCCTGTGCTGTTGACGCTGTTGCATCACTTGTCGCTCGCACGAACCGTTTGCAACGACCGATTAGGTGGGCGGGCGGCAACTTGGGTGGGTGGCTTTTGTTCTGCCACCACAAGTCGAGTGTAAATCAACAGTCGTGTGGGGCCAATGTTATGAGATGATGTGGCAACTGGGGCTTGGCTTCATCACGGGCAGATGCATGCACGCACTGACTGATAATCAGCAAACGTGCCGAATATAAAGTACGAGCAGCCAGAGAAGGCCCTCTGGCGGTCATCCCCCAACAACTGATGCAAGAATGAGGGTTGCCATCACAACAGCTTTCATCGCCCTGGCACTCGCTTCGGGGAGCCTTGGAGCTTCTCAAGACAAGCCAATGGCTCCAGGCTCGATCAACAGGGCTGATGTCAAGGCGGGCTACAAGCAGATCGTCACACGCTATGCAGCATATGCCGAACGTAAAAAGGAGCAAGCATCTGCCAAGAAGACAGCCGCACTCTTCGAGCAGTCCTTCTCTGTGGATCCGGCGAAGCCTGTTGCTCCTCCCCCTGCTCCGGCCAAGAAACGAGGCATGACGCTTCCTCTGACTCCCGTGGGTGGATATCCCAAGATGCTCGGCCAAACATTCAACGCCGCTGTGGGGCTGGGCACGCCTGCTCAGATGGTCAACTTGACGGCTGATACTGGTTCCATGCTCACCTGGGCGATCCAGAACACGTGCTCCGAAGCCGACTGTCCCGGTGTCACCAAGAAGAAGACGTACGATCCTACCAAATCGAAGACGAGCAAGAAGCTGCGTGGCGATCACGAAGCGTACGGAGACGGAGAGATGGACCTGATGCTTTACAACGACGTGGTCAGGCTCGAGACGACTGTTGTCAACGTCGCCACCATCGGAGCGGCCAGTCATACATTCGCCAAAGATGGTAGTCTGGATCACGACGGCTTGCTGGGCCTTGGTAGGAAAGCAGACGCAGCCGTCAAGCCTGTTCTGGAAAGCTTGAGTCAACAAGATGAGGGGTATATGAGCATGATCGCATTCGATTTGGGTGCGGATGCCAACGTCGAGATCGGTGGATACGATTACGAAAAATATCCCAAGCTTGTGCAGATCAAAGTGGACGACGACGATGGCTGGCTCCTGTCCAAAAGTAGCGTGACAGCTGAACAAGCCCCGCCTGTTGAACCGGTGGACCTGCTGGTTGATACGGGATCCTCCGTGTCGATGCTACCTGCCTCGCGAATGGATGCCATCATGAACCGACCGGGACTCATGGTCAAGAGAACAACTACTGAGCCCATCGTCTACTCGATGCCTTGTGATACCAAGCTGCAAGTACAGATAGTCTTGCCGGACGGCACCAAGGTTCCTGTCAAGGACTCGGACATTCTGATGCAGAGCAACGACCCTACGATGCCAGGTTGTCTGAGTCTGCTGGTTGGAACCACGAATCCTTTCTTGCCATCGGTGGCAGGCACACCCATGCTCAAAAGTATCTACACGGTGTTGGCCAAGTCCACCGAGGGTGACTGGATCGGACTCGCACCTCTTCTCGAGAGCGGGGCCGGCACTGTGACGGTGGCTCCACAGGTCCAACCGCACCACCGTCGTCGTCGTCATCATGAAGCTTCTCAGGAGTTGCCCGGCTCTCCTAACACATTTCGGTAGACAATTGTGCAATCTTATCTCTGCCTGCTATCAAGCTGTGCCGTCCTCTTCGTCATCTGTGGGCTGTGCGCTGTATGCTAGCAATGCCAAGAATCTGGAAGAAAGCGTACTGTACGTACACATGGCGGTTCGCGCTTGCCGCGCGTTTCGCAAAAATTACGCGTTACGCCAGCTGCCAACGGCTGATTCGCCGGCAGTTTTTGTTTTGTTACGTACACCGATGAGCGCGAACGAAGAATTAGGCGCCTTCTCAACGCGAGAAATTTCTTTCGTGACATAGAAAAAGGTTACCGCGGAAATGCAATGCCTCGGCTTGTCCGTGTACTGATCCGGCAGTGCGCTCCTTGGTTAAGGCCAATTGCAACCGCAAACGATGCTGAGTCAAATGTTAAAAAGACTGCTGGAATCGTCCTTCCAACCGTCACATTGTGTCACACACTTCGGGGTTGTCACACCTGTCATAGAGCCCATCAATCAGCAACTGAGCAGAGACGGCATCTTGGGCTGAGTCGCTGAGCTTGTCAAAAAGCGCAGTTCCGCAAATCCCTCCTCGCCTTGCTCCTCTCTCTCTCTTTCTCTCGCTCTCTCTCTCCTTCTCGACACCATCTCGGCCCGTCATCCCTCACTCAAACCACCATCCCCTTAGACTAACGCTGTCCTTGCTTTCGTTACATAGAGTCGAGTCCTTGTTCGGCGCATCCCTCCTCTTCCATATGCTGCCATCATCGCCATAAGTCAGCAACACCCCAACGTCTACAACCATGCAGACGCATGACAAGGATCTGCGCGCGGTTGCGCGTCTTCCTTTTGTGGCCCATCGCACACGATTGCCAACCTTGCTGTATCTCTTCTCCTTCTGTCCAGCTTTTCCTTCTCCGTTGGCATCGCCGCGCGCCTTTTTACGACATCCAGGCGTGCTCTACTTCATCGGTTTCGTAGCAGCTATCTTGGGTGGTTGTGTCATGCCAGGTTTCGACATCATCTACGGTCAGTGGACAAATAAAATCACCCCTTCTGCCGCAAGCCCACAAGCCATTCGCAACTCTTCCTACTACTTCGCTTGGATCACCACCGTCGTCGCTGCCTGCCAGCTGCTCCTCTCTTGGCTCTTCTTGTCCTGCTTCTCCACCGCCTCGCACAACCTCACACAGCGGCTTCGACACACCTACATTGCTTCCGTCTTGGCCCAGGATGCCTCTCACTTTGATCTCCATGGCGCTGGCGAGATCGCCAACCGCGCCAGCAAGGACATCTCGCTCATTCGTGCTGGCTTTGGCGAGAAGGTCGCCTACGTCACTTGGTCTTTTGCTACCTTGCTCGTCGCTGTCATTGTCGGCTTTGTCAAGGCGCCAAGAATCGCTGGAGTCCTCTTCTGTCTCCTTCCTCTCACCAGCATCATCTTCTACGTTCTTGGCAAAGCTACCGAAGCAGTGGGCGCTCCAGCCCTCCGGATCGAGGGCCAGTCTTCCACCTATCTCGAACAGATCCTCGGTTCCGTTAGAGTCGTTCAATCCTTCGGCATGGAATCTCGGCTGCTCGAACGCTTCGACAGAGCCATGCTCAAGCCTCTCGAAAAGCTCGGCATGCGCAAGTCGGCCATTCGAGGTCTAGAGACCAGTGCCGTTTACTTTATGCTCAACCTCACCTATTCGCTTGCTTTCTGGTGGGGCGCCATCAATATCGTTGAGGGCAAGCTCGTCATCGGCGATCTCTTGACCACCTTTTGGAACTACATGAACGCATCCTTCGCCCTCGCCAACGTCGTACCCCACATTGCTGGCATCTTTGACGCTTTCACCGCTCTCAAGCAGGTCAGGAGAGCCATCGAGCGTCAGCCCAAAATCGACATTCGCCTCGATCGCGGCATCATTCCTGCCTCTGACGCCAAAGATTGGTCCCCAAGCTTCGAGCTCAAACACGTCACCTTTTCCTACCCATCCAGACCCAACATCGCCAGCCTCAACGACGTCTCCATTCACTGCCAGCCTGGCAAGGTCACTGCGCTCGTTGGACCTTCAGGTTCGGGCAAGTCCACCATCACCAGCCTTTTGCTTCGAGAGTACGATCCCGAGACCGCCAACATTCCTCATCCTCATGATGCACAAGATGCTGCTGACGCTGAGGCCGACATTTCGGACGACAAGGCGGTCGAAAAGGAGAAGAAGAAGCCGATTACGTTTCTTTCAAAGAAGTCTTTCTCATCAGCCAGCGAAGACGTAGAGAAGTCCGACCCCACCGCTGACGTCAAGGGTCGCATCCAAGGCGCAGGCAAGGTGATGTTTGCTGGTCACGACGTCCGCGATCTCAATCCGAGATGGCTACGTTCGCAGATCGCCATCGTGCAACAGCACCCCCAGCTCTTCACCGCCTCTATTTTCGAAAACGTTGCCGCCGGTCTCACTGGTACCGAATGGGAGTATCTTCCAGACATTGACGGAGATCCAAACGCGCCCGGCTATGACGCCGCTCGCACTGCCGCCATTCGCGACAAGGTCATGCGTGCGCTCCAGAAAGCAGAGTGCTGGCACTTTGTGTCCAAGCTGCCGCAAGGCATGGACACGCCCGTCTCTGGTGGTCGTACCGGTCTCCTCTCCGGCGGCCAGCGTCAGCGTGTCGCCATCGCTCGCGCACTTGTCCGAGAGCCTCGTCTGCTCTGTCTCGACGAAGGGACTTCGGCCTTGGACTCGGATACCGAGAGCAAGATCAAACTTGCGTTGCAAAGAGAACAGCAGGAGCGCGGTATGACCACCATCCTTATTGCTCACCGTCTCAGCACCATCGAACACGCCGACAACATTGTCGTACTCAAAAGTGGCCGAGTCGTCGAGCAAGGCGATCACGAATTGCTCATGCAGAAGACGGCACCCGTTGATGGAGGCCTCTATCGCACCATGGTCATGCAGCAGAGACACCTTGTCGAGGAAGAAGTCGAGCACGATGATGACGACGAGGAAAATATCAAGAAGTGTGGCAAGCAGCCTGCTATCGATGCTACGACGGCCCCATCATCATCGACAAGCTCATCGAGCGCCACTTCGAATGATGGCGAGCAAATCGACAAGCTCCAGGACGAGATTCGAGCCAGGTCGAAGAACGATGGTGCCACAACCCTAGCGTCTGCTTCTGTCGTTCCGGATGAACCTCTTCCTCATTATGCTGCTCGGCCCATCCCGCTCGGTCGACATCGCAGCAGCCACGCCTCTGGAACCACTGGTACCGCTCAAAATCAGCGCGAGTACGCACAAGAAGCGACCACAGGCGTCAAGGATGCGGAGCTCGCTCTGCCCAGCAACACTGCTGCGGCAGTACCTTTGGACGGCCGGCCTCAAGACACAAAGAGTTTCGCTGATGATCAGGAGAGCGACCACCGCAGCAAAGCCGCCCGCAAGGAAGATAAGCGTCGCCTCCGCAAGACCTTCTTCCGTTATCTCAACGATCAAAAATTTTGGTTCTCCATCGGTGTACTCGGCGCTGCAGCGACAGGTGCCAGTTTTCCCGTCGCTGGTTGGCTGACAGGAGGTGCTGTCAACTCACTTTCGATCGAAGGCGACAATGCCAGACTTCAACGCGAGAGCAACCGCTGGGCGCTCTGGTTCCTCGTCTTGGCGTTGGCTGATCTCGGCGTCGTCATGATTGGAAGCTTTTTCCTCGAGACCGCCTCGGAACACGTCATGAGAAAGCTCAAAAAGGAAGGCTTCTCTTCGCTCATCCGTCAAGAGGTTGGATTCTTTGATGCCGAGGAACACGCCAGTGGCGCCATGAGCGCAGCTGTATCCAGTCATCCCGCCAACGTCGCAGCCGCCACCGGCTTGATTCTGGCTCAGGTCATCATCGGAATCGTCAATCTGCTCGGCTCGGTCGTCCTTGGCATGGTGCTCTCGTGGAAGACCTCTGTCGTCTGTCTGGCTCCCGTCTTTGTGCTCTTCATTTCGGGCTGGCTCAACATTATCATGCTCGAAAAGTACGAAGCTATGGCACAAAGGCCAGCCGATCGCGCTGCTTCGTATGTGTCCGAAAATGTCGATGCTATCAAAACAGTCGCTGCGCTGGGTCGCGAGGCCGAGACAATGCGCATGTTTGACGAACGTGCTCGGGCCGATCCCAAGCGCACACGATACCTCATCTTCGGTGCAGGAGGATTTGCCGTCTCTCAGGCCATGATCATGTGGCTCGCCGCCCTTGTCTTCTACTGGGGAGGCACGCTTCTCAGCAAGGGTGAAGTTTCGATCACCGCGTTGTATGCCTCATTCGAAGCCGTCTTTATTGCTGCCTTTTCCGCTGGTCGTCTCTTCACGTACGTGTCGGACTACGGACGTGCCGCTAACTCATTCAAGACGATTTCTGGCTGGATCAACCGCAAGCCTCGAGTGGCTGACACGAGGGGCTTGCCGCAGCTCGATGAAACATCGCGCGCCAGAGTGATGGACGGTAGCTATGCATCGGGAGACATTACGCTCAAGACCATCGAGCTCCGCTATCCTCAGCGACCCAATCATCCAGCCTTGAAAGAGCTCAGCATCACCATTCCCGCAGGAAAGAGCGTCGCTTTCTGCGGTACATCCGGCTCGGGCAAGAGTTCTATCTTAGCTCTGCTGCAGCGCTTCTACGATCCTTGTCAAGGCAGCATCGAGTTTGGTGGGGTTGATGTACGACAGGTGCCCATCGATGTCCTTCGTCAGCAGATGGCGTACGTATCGCAAGACCCTATCCTCTACCAAGGCACCATTCGCTGGAACCTGTCACTCGGCTCCAACGACCCGGATTCGGTCACGCAAGAGGATCTTGAGAGAGTGTGCGCGGATGCGTACATCCTCGACTTTGTTCGCGGTCTCCCAAACGGCTTTGATACCGAGATCGGCTTCAAGGGCTCCCAGCTCTCCGGAGGTCAGAAACAGCGTCTCTGTATCGCCCGTGCGCTGCTGCGCGATCCCAAGATCCTGCTTCTGGATGAAGCAACCTCGGCGCTTGACTCTGAATCCGAAATCCAGGTACAGCGTGCTCTCGATCGTGCCGCCCTCAACAGGACCACTGTTACCATCGCGCATAGGTTGAGCAGTTTGCGCAAATGCGACCTGATCTTTGTAGTCGAAGACGGTCAGATCCGCGAGCATGGTACCCACGCAGACCTCCTCGCACGCGGAGGAAGGTACCGCGAGCTCATGGAGCAGCAGCTGTAGCCTCCTGCGTGCTGGTCCCGCTGTATAGCTAGAAGTGGTGGCCCTGCACGATCAGGGTCGCAATTGTAGAGCACGCAATTTCGTCATGAACAATAAATTGTACCGCGAAGCATGAATGTGTACTTCTCTGTCGTCCGTGATCGTGAAGACAAACTTTGACCCCGTCCTCGCCATTCGTACTGTAAAAAAGGAAAACGCCGGCCCTGACGCCACCTAGTAGCAACCCGGTAGTAGCCACCCTTGGCGATATGTTCTTTAACGATTCAGATTCTTCCAGTGAACTCTAGAACGCTGGTTTCTATTATTTTTAGGGAACCATTCACATCTTTCTTATACTGACATGTCATTTTCTTTTGCAATCGGCTTTTTGCACAAATAAAATAGTCATTTAATTACAATGGATCTTGAGAGACGAAATTTACAATACGAATAATCGAAAGTTGTACGAGATTTCCTTTTTTTGCGGTATGAATAACTTTCAGATCGATCTGGGGACAAGTGGCCGCGGCGGACCGCTACTAACCCTAACCCTAAATCAAGCCTTTCAGTGCAGAGCGACTTTTACCTTTTTAAGATGTAATTTGCAGCTAAAATTTTGACCCCGAGATAAAGCGAGCAATTGTGATTTCGCTCGATATCATCCAACACTACCTGTAATCAAATCATGAATGTCAAATTTAATCCATCATTCGCCTTTAAACAACGTTCACGAAGAGGCGTGAAAAACCAGTGCGTACTGTTGGATACTGTCGAGCAAAATCATAATCAAGCAACGATCTAAGATAGATCGCATTAGCCTTAGTCACCCCGCACTACTTTCCCCATACGACTTACCTCTGCCTTCCTTAAAAACATAGGGAAGTCATCTTTGTATGTAGGGAGCTTGCTTCCTACATTTCGGGGTCGAAGTCTTAGCTGCGAATCACATCTTCAATATGTGCAACCGGGAGCCTTGATCAAAAATGAAACAGCCCACTCAGGCATTAGAGCTATTCACTATTGCGAAAAGTCATCGAAACACGCATCTTTTAGATTCATGATTACAGTGGCAGACGAAGTTAATCGCCAACAAAATGATTTAGACAGGATCAAGTTGCCGGATCGATCGAGCGCTTCTTCAACTCGTTCATAGATCTGTTGTATTTACCGCATTTATGATCCATAATTGGCCTCTTGGATTCGCCCAAATCTGTAGCCCAATGTTATCTGGCTCATAGCGATCCTTGGTGAAAAATAAGTCTGCCAGCACGGTCCAAACAGTCTGAGTATTCACAGCATCTCAAAAATATTAGAAATACAGAATCAGCTTAGCATCTGATGACAGAGGCATTTTTGCTGAGCGGGATTTCGACAAAAAACTCATATCACAAAAAAAAGGAAAACGCCGGCTGCGCCGCCAGCGTCTCACGATATGAATAACCGCCGAAGCCACCCTCAGACAGGTGGCTGCGGCAGCGGTGCTTCGGGTGTGGATATTTCCTCTTCTTACCATACGAGTCGACTTCACACCCGCCTTGATACGAAGCACGTAGAGGACAAGAGAAGGAGCCAGGTTATGACCAGAAGGCCAAACGGCAGACGGACAGAGATGGCCAGCATGTGAAGCGGTAGGCTCGTGCCTAGTGTTCGGGCGGAGGGCAAGTAGCGAGCATGCTTCGACCGATGAAGGTTGGGGGGCTGGTCAAGACTCAGGCGAGGTGTTGGGCTGATGATCGGTTGCTTGCGCCTGACTCGGCTAATTGCGACCATGGCAATGAGGACACGCAGGGGGTTATGACGGTATCTCATCATGGATAGCAAGCGCTCTGTGCTGCTCAACAAGCCGAAGACGCGAGCGGGGGCAAACGTCGAGAGCTGCCTCACTGCTATGTGGAAGGGCGCCGCGACACATGGGTTGTGCAAAAGCAGACGGTGAGCATTGCACAAGACTCAAAAGACGCGGAGGATATGCAAAGGAATGTACGAAACAAATACAGATGTTTGACAGGATCATGCAAAGTGCGTGGGGTAGGCAACAGTAGAGGGGTTTCAAGTGACGAGCGCTTGCCTTTTTGTTGCAGCCAAAGAGAAGGAAAAAGGTTGGATCAAGCACCTGCAGCAGCCCTGGTCTTTGAACGCTTTCCGGTCTGTGCCTGGAAACCGCTCTTGATGGCGCTGACGGAACGTTGGGAACCACACTTTTCGCAAGTGACAAAGAAGATACGGTTCTCCTTGGAGAGTTTGGTCTCTGGGCGCTTGCAGGTCTTGCAAATGACGTATTCGGTGATGTATCTTCGCAAGACGTTCTCGATCTGCTTGGGCTGGAAACGACCGCGGATGACGAGTCGCTGAGAGCCGTCGACGGAGCCGATGGTACCCAATTCGGCAAAGAGGAACTGAATGACGTGCTCTGGTTGACGGTGCATACGCTTGCAAATGTCGACAACGTTGGCAAAGACGGTCTTCTTGGAGCCGTCACGGGCGACCTGGGGTGGGACCATGGTGAACTTTTTCTTGTCGCCGGAAAGAGCAGGGTTCTGAGCACGGAGGGTGTTGAATACACGACCGAGAAGCTCCTGATACGTGTAATCACGGTCTGTGCCCTGCCATGCCTCGATGGAATTGTCCTTGGGCGCTGCGTCGGCGTCATCTGCTGCGTCCTGGGCGAAAGGGTTGTCTCCGAGCTCTTCGTCATCGGCATCTGCATATGCATTGTTGGTTGCGGGCTCTGCATCGTCTTCCTTGTCGTCGGCCTCTCCAATCTCCTTTTCAAAAGCGTCGAGGTCGAGGGCGACCTTCTTCTTGGACTTTTTCTTCTTTTTCAATTCGCCAAACTGCAGAGGAGGTGATAAGCGAGAAAAGTGAGTGTCAGTGAAATGGTTGGGTGAGGTGAGAGTGGAAAAAGAGATGAGCGTTACCCACGTTGAGCTCGTCATCTTCTGCTGCAGCAGCTGCGTCGGCGTCAGGATCAGCGTCGGCGGATTCGGCTTGGTCAAGATCGAGGTCGAGGTCAAGCTTCTTTTTGTCCTTCTTCTTCTTCTTGATTCCTCCAAAGAGATCTGCGGAGTCGGCCTGCTGCTCTGCTGGTGCTGCGGCGGAAGCGGCATTGTCAAGGGCGTCAGCGTCTGACATTGTTGTCGACCAAAGGGGGAGATGTTATGCGTGGCGCCAAGGGATCCAGTTGAATCGACAATGAGTTGCACAATGAGTCGTTGAGTTGAGTCGAAACGAGTCGAATGGGATAACGTGGTTTGTGGTTGATGGTGAGCAAGAAGCGTTTGCAGAGTCATTCCATACCTGCGACTGTGCTGCTTGTGCTTCGACTCAGCCTCTCTCTCTCTCTCTCTTTTCTAACAAGAAAAAAAGAAAAAAAAAAAGAAAAGCGACGCGCTTTCTCCCATTCTTCTTGCGTGTGATTCACTCGTGCGAGATAAAATTACGCCAGAATTCGTGATCGATATTTGATCTGTGCTGCTTTGCAGGCCGAGAAAGAAAGACAGAAAGGAAGAAAGAAAGAAAGAAAGAGAGGAATAAGCCGGAACCGAACGATTCGCAGCAGCAGCAGCAGCAACGGAAGAAATCGACACACTCAACACAGACAATCCAATACAGTACACCTGACTGACTGGCAATGCGCCGCGCCCGCGACTTTGCAGATGCGATTCGATTCTCGTCTCGTCACCACATGCTTGGTTTCTCCACCACCATCACCCTTTGCTCACCATCCTCACATCTTGATCTCTTGAAAATGGCGATGCTTCCTCGTGCTGCCCGTCCCGCCATGGCGGCTATCAACTCGGCTGCCCCCGTCGCCATCGCTGCCCGTGCCGGCTTTCACTCTTCCTCGGCTCAGGCTGCCCCTCTTCGTGAAGTCGAGCTGCGTATCAAGTCGGTCAAGAACATTGAAAAGATCACAGCCGTAGGTATCCTCTATTCGATCGCATTCTTGTCTCCAACCACCAGCTATCCGCATGCACACGCACACATCCCCGCACATACGCCCAAACCATTCCACCCCATGTGAAAGCCCCACTTTTCCGTACCGAACAGACATGTCTGACCCGACTTTCTCCACCATGTCTCGCTTCATTCCGCTTGCAACCAACAATGCACAGTCCATGAAGATGATTGCCTCCACCAAGCTCAACAAGGCTCAGCGTGCCATGGCTGCTGCCAAGGCTTACGGTGCTGCCAACAACGGTAAGTTGACTCTCCAAGCACAACAGCAAAGTACAGCAGTTCAGCATAGCACAGCGTAGCTCATAACAACCATCATCGCCCACTCGTTCCAAATGCCAACAGAGATCTTCACCAACTCTGAGGCCGTTGCTCCCGAAGGCGGCAAGCAGCTCTTCATCGTTGTCTCCTCCGACAAGGGTCTTTGCGGTGGTATTCACTCGTCCGTCACCAAGCGTACCAAGGCCGAATTCAAAAAGATCAGCGCTTCCGCCGGTGACGCCAGCTCCTCCGACGGTCCCGACGTCATTGTTCTCGGTGAAAAGTCCAAGGCTCAGCTCGCCCGTGCCCTACCTAAGAACCTCGCCCTCTCCTTCAACCAGATTGGCAAGGACGTCCCCACCTTTGCTGATGCCACCGCCATCGCCGACCAGATCATCAAGTCGGGCATCAAGTTTGACAAGGTCAACCTTATCTACAACAAGTACATCTCCGCCCTCTCGTTCGAGTCCGACGTCCTCGAGGTCTTCTCCGAAGACGCTCTGCGAAACGCCCCCCAGTTCAAGCTCTACGAGCAGGAGGACGACGTCACGAAGGACCTCGCCGAATTCGCCTTTGCCAACGCCATCTACGCTGCTCTCGTCGAGGGCCACGCTTCCGAGATCAACTCCAAGCGCAACGCCATGGACAATGCCTCCAAGAACGCCGGTGACATGATCTCGTCGCTCAACATGATTTACAACCGTGGTCGACAGGCCGCCATTACCAACGACTTGGTCGACATTATCACCGGTGCTTCGGCTCTTTAGACGTTCCATAGCTCGTTGGGAAAAGGAGCAAAGCATCGTATTGTAGTGATGCCCGAGCGAATGCAACACCGTTCAGAATTGCAACACACATATCCGATACAGCTCAGCAGTGCCGCTTGCAATCCACAACACGAAACGATTGAGACAAACATTGACCACAACCAGCGCTGCGTCGGATCGCAGTTACAGGTGCAAGAGAATCTGCCCGGCACACTTTTCCTCGAAGTGAGTACCAAGAGCGTGCCCAATTATCGCATGCTCCAACTGCCAGTCTGAGCGTCGGGAGAAAGATTCGTCTAAACACAAGGCGCAACTGAGATAGTACCGCCGTGGGATCATCAAGCTCGAGCCTCGAGCACAACGCGGGGTATCAGCTGCAGGACCGCTCCACTTCTCAAGGAAGCAACAATGAGGGCAAAAGTTGCTTTCGCCATGAGCCATACTGAAATCCAGGCATTGTCTATCCCCGATCATCATCTTGAGCTCGAAAATCATGAATGGAGCTCGTGGCAGCCAGCAGTTCTGCCATAACCACGAACCGAGACCACCTCCTTTGGCGCTGCGGCTTTCTTGGGGCATCGTGCTATCCAATTTTGGCTGTTATATGAATTCAACATATCGACCCGGCCGTCATACAAGCTTCGTTAGCGTAGTTGGATTATCGCATCCGTCTAATACACGGTGCCTCAGCCAGAGCTGAGTAAAATATGTTACAACGGAAGGTCACTGGTTCGAGCCCAGTACGGAGCAATTTTTTTTGGGCTCGTCGACTTTTGTTGCCTCCTTTCTCTCCTTTGCTTTTAATTGCATTTTATTCGGCTGAGTTTGCCTTTTTGGCACAAACGGATGTGAGACGTAAGTGCGTCCGTCGCCTTTCTGCCAGTTGACTCTGTAACGATGATGACTGATGGCTCCACTTTTCCACTGCCTCGCTTCTTCTCTACCCACGTCAGGTCACCAAGCAAGCGAAGCAAAGCAAAGCAAAGCAAAGCAAAAACATCAACAAGGGTCTAGCTTAGCCTAGCCCTGCCTGTCTTCCAGTCACGCGACATATGAACACACACACTTGGACACAGTGGCTGGCTCATTCTGACGTGAGCAGCCACCGCCGCAACGACAAAGCCTACAGCTGCTCTGCCGAAGTCCCCATCCTCGCAAACCGCGTTTCTTCCCTCAAGAGATCTCATCATGCAAATTCGCAAATGGTGTGGAGGACAAGGCCGCAATGAGCTAGTTGCGAGTCGGCTGTCCCTGACTGATGACATGATAGAGAAAGCAAGACCTTCGTCTCCTTGGTTGTGCGTCCTCCTTTCGCTCCAACAGCCAGGTCTAACGAGTGCTATCCTCACGTCACAGAGACCATGAAATGGTGCTCTTTCGCTCCTCACTCACCACCACGACGACCATCTCTCTTTCATCTCGTACACTTCGACACCGGCTCGCACTGCTTCCACCCGCAGCATCTTTGCTCCAAGCTTCCCCTTCACGTTCGACAGGTCGCGCAGATCGACATCGCAACGCATTCTCTAGCACAACCATCATGGCGAGCCAAAACGGCGGATCCAATGGCCAGAAGAAATCAGCAGGTTCAGCACCCAAGCAGGCTAGTCAGGGCCACGAGCTGAGGGAGCCACCTAACAGTGAGTAAAGCAACAGCTTCGCCCTTTCAGATCCCGAAATGGCGTATGCACGACCGCTATTGGATACGTGACACTAACCTATCTCATGTCCATATCCTTGTTGCAACTACACTCAGCGGGCTGGAAGGGTCCCATCCCAGCTCAGAATGGCGGCCGTGAAGAAGGTTATCTTCAAAAGGTGAGCTTTTGAAAGCGGTTCTAAAGCAGGGATTTTCACTCCGACGCATAAATGAGCGACTTTGTTCAGATCTAGGCACACTGACCCGACAAGAAACACTCACATCTTCGCGTTGTCCTGAGCGACGCTCTTTTTACGATGCTGACAACTACGACAGCCGCCTTATAGTTGGCAGTCCAAGGAATTTGAGGTCAAGTACACCGCCAAGTGCTGGTGCGGGAAGCGTAAGTGTCTCCGGCCCTCTTTCGCTGACTCGCAACAACACAAGACTGATAATAATTCCGCTTTTATTGAATTGTTGCCTGCCACCATCACATACAGTGGAATTCGAGTATCACGGCGACCCCATCGACGCCAAACACTGCCACTGTACCCAATGCCAACGATTGCACGGAGCACCTTTCCAATGGGCGGCTCTTTTCCACAAAACTTCGGTTCGTCTTGCCCAACACTGTGATCCGCTCAACTTGGATTTCTTCAGCACTCAAGAAGGTCATAGTGAACACAGCGTGCCTTGCAAGATTAGCTGTCGGAACTGTCGGTCTCCCATGGCGTGAGTTGCGAGGCGGTCCATGGCGATCCAAAAATCAGCGATTCAGGCTGACCTCTCTGCTTTACTGTATCCTTGCCAAATGCCCCCTTTGCACCTACATCGATGCTTTCGATTGATCTTTCGCGGACTCAACAGCGACGAAGGACGGAATATGGTCATGGCGTAAGTTTCCAGTCCCTTTGTCTCTTTTTCCTCGGCTAAAGGGGTGGGTCCATCGCCAAGCCGTCACTCGTCCATCATCGACTGACCTCTGATATCCGTCATGATTAATTCTTCCGCAAATCTCGCTCGGACCTCTACACAGCTATCCATCGTCATTCGTATTCAAGGACCACCGCGTGCCGGCCGTTTTCGCTCCAACCGCACACATCTTCTACGGCGAACGAGTGATGGATCTCGATGACGATATTCCCAAGGTAACGTCAAGGCCACCTTCTGAACCCTCCATCTGCGAAGCTCGAGTGCTAACAGTGCTTCTCTCATTGTATTTGTGTGCGATAGTGGGCTGGACACAAGAATTCATCCGAGCAGCTGCCTCACGCTCCCAAGGATGAGGCCGATCGTACCATGGGAAAAGGAAAACGTCATAAGGCTAATCGCGAGTGAGTGGGGTCGGTCAGGTGATGGACGCGACAATTGCGATGCAGGGAGGAGCTGTAAGAAACCGATAGGGATGAAGTTGGATTAAGGGAAGCGAAAGAGAAAGCGTTGCAGCATCCTTTCCATCGCAAAAGAGCAGAGAGCGAGCCGAAGTGCATGGGGACGGCGGCACGATCGTATGCCATCATCAGGCTCTACGACGACTCGCTCAACAATGCTGTGCTTTCACATCACGAGCTTCAGGCCAACACACACATACACACGCTTCTCAATTCTCATCGAATGATCCTTTCACATTGAACTAACGCCTCTGCTCGCTTTTTTGGGCATGCTTGTCTCGCGTGTGTGGAGTGAGATAGGTCTTTGTTTTTGTCACAGTCGGCTTCAACGAGTCTGTTGAGGTCTCGATGCTTGGCCCCGAGTCTCGCGACAGTCGTGCAGGTGTTGGCATGGGGTTTGGGGACGAGCAGCCGTTTTGCGTATGCCTGCCGGCCATGGCGCTTGCCAGCGACGATTCCTTTGCTTAGGAGGCAGAAATATAGATCACTGAAGCGCGACTATTGTAGACACAGCATCGACTGTAGCAACAACGGATATCACGGTGCTTGATCAGAGGCTTGCTGCCACGAGGTGTGGCCCATATCCTGCATGAGCCCGCTGTGACTGCTGGAAGACAGCTGCTGAAGGCAAGCGTTGCTGCCGGCGCGCCGCAAGTAAGCACGGTAAAGACATACATCGATTGTCGTGCGGGAGCCTTGAACCATCAAGCAGGAAGTCACGGCGTTATGTGTAGATGTCAGCGGTTGAATTTGCTCGGCTGTAGGTAGGTGAATCAGAGTGCGATTCGGCAGGCTCACGGTATTGAACCAAAGCACGGGATGGCTTAAGCGCTCTCGGGACAGATCTCGGTTAGATGGCTGGATCAGCTGCACCTTGCAACCCGCTCTTGTCTCGTTGTGGAATGAGCACGGTGCACTGAAAAAGCGGAACGGCACTTGCTTGCGAACCAGCCAAAGAGACAGCTTGGATCCGCTGCTGTGATGGTTACCCCGCATTCTCGGTTATTCTTCTTGCGGGCTGTGGGGGGGAATCCGTCCGTGGACGCCTCCAAAGGACCCTGACAGATAATGTCAAGTATCGCAATGCGCAGCAAGCGAGCGCGACGGGAAGCAAGCATGCGCTTCTGCACCTGGACCATGTCGAGACTCTCGTGAGGCTCTCGAAAGGCGCGTCAAGACCGTCACCGTGCACCGTGCGGGGGCTTGGTGTGTATTGCAGCGAGCCAATGGGAGAGCAGGGGTTTTGCAACCGTATGCTTAGAAGACCGTGTGCCCTGCAGTCAGAGTATTGCACCCTGGCCTTGTCAACGATAAAGGATATAAACACACCTGTCTTTGTCCCATCCTCTGTTTCGGCAGCCTGCTAAGCATTCATACCGCTGAAAAATTCTTCCTTGCCCTCGACAACGACCAACCCCTGCTCGCTAGCCATGGCGCCTACTGCAACTCAAGATCCTGTTCCGGTACCCGTCCCTGCTTCGAAAGCAGCTCATCACGGCTATGTCCATCCTACAGACATTCTGCCCTCTGGTTGGCCTACCGCCACCGATCTCTCAGGAGGTGCTCAGCCTCGACGATTCGAGGGTACCATCTTCGATGTCATGGTTCGTGGCACGATCCCCAAGGAGCTTTACGGTACCTTTTACCGCATCATGCCCGACTACGCTGAGCCGCCTACTTACTACAAGGGTGGAGAGCTCAATGCACCCATCGACGGTGATGGCACTGTCGCTGCTTTCCGCTTCAAAGATGGAAAGGTCGACTTCCGCCAACGCTTTGTCGAAACCGATCGCTTCAAGGTCGAACGTCGAGCCAGAAAGAGCATGTATGGCCTGTACCGCAATCCTTACACACACCACCCTTGTGTGAGGCAGACAGTGGACTCGACGGCCAACACCAACGTCGTCATGCACGCTGGAAGGTTCCTTGCCATGAAGGAGAACGGCAACGCTTACGAACTCGACCCACACACGCTCAAGACGCTCGGCTACAACCCTTTCAACCTACCTTCGAAGACCATGACCGCCCATCCAAAGCAATGCTCCGTCACGGGAAACCTGGTTGGATTCGGTTACGAGGCAAAAGGATTGGCCACCAAGGACGTCTATTACTTTGAGGTCGATCCTTCTGGCAAGACGGTGCACGACTTGTGGCTCGAAGCGCCTTGGTGCGCCTTCATCCACGACTGCGCCTTGACCCCGAACTACCTCGTGCTCATGCTGTGGCCATTCGAAGCCAAGCTCGAGAGAATGAAAGCAGGTGGTCACCACTGGGCGTACGACTACGAGAAACCTATCACTTGGATTACCATTCCTCGAGGAGCAAAGAGCAAAGACGAAGTCAAGTACTGGCACTGGAAGAACGGCATGCCCATCCACACTGCCTCTGGATTCGAGGATGAGCAGGGTCGCATCATCATTGATTCTTCGTTGGTGCACGGTAATGCTTTCCCCTTTTTCCCTCCTGACTCGAACGAGCAGAGGCAAAAGCAGCAGGCGGACGGTACACCAAAGGCGCAGTTTGTTCGCTGGACCATTGATCCACGCAAGGACAACAATGAGCGCCTTCCTGATCCCGAAGTGATCCTCGACACACCTTCGGAATTCCCTCAGATCGACAATCGCTTTATGGGTGTGGAATACTCGAGTGCCTTCATCAACGTCTTTGTCCCCGATCGAAGCGACGGCAACAAGAACGTCTTCCAAGGTCTCAACGGTCTAGCGCACTACAAGCGCAAGGAGGGCACTACCGTCTACTACTATGCTGGCGACAACTGTTTGATTCAAGAACCCGTTTTCAGTCCTCGATCCAAGAATGCGCCGGAAGGTGATGGTTTCGTGCTCGCCATCGTTGATCGACTAGACGCAAACCGTAGCGAGGTGGTCATCATTGACACCAAAGATTTCACAAAGGCCGTCGCGGCGGTTCAACTTCCATTTGCCATCCGATCTGGTATTCACGGCCAGTGGATCCCAGGGGAAGTCACACCTAACTTTGACACCAAAGGGTTGGTCGATCTGCCCAAGGAGGAGCACTGGGCTCCAGCTTCTCAGAGTGCTTTTGACCCAAACATGTGAATTGGAGAGCAGCCTTGATCGCATCCATTTATAGTGGATCCCGTTTCTTCTTTGTTGTTCATTAGCCGCAAGGATGCAATCGATTCTTCTCAGAACGGAAAAACGCGGACGGACGAGGCCAAGAGTAGCTCTACGATCGTCTCGTCCTGATGATATACGTCATATTGTCATTTGCAGCATCATGCCACTGTGAAAAGCGAACGAGATGAACGAAAGCACTGATGCGATACATGTACAGATGCAAGATGGTCCTATTTGGTCTTGCCATCCCATGACTTGGTACGTGATATTAAAATTGCTTCTGGTCGCCTTTTGTCTGACGCTGCCTTCGCGGTGAGAGAGGCACCAAGAGGCTCCTTGCAGCCTCTGCCATCAGGCTTGGGCTGTTTTTCGTTCGACGCCTCTTTCCACTGATCGAAAAAAGATTGTTGGATGACAGGGTGTGATTGCGAGAAGCGAATGGATGTTTTACGCTGTTGACGCTGGGATGGTCGTCCTGGCTATCTTCGTTTTTAACGTTAACGTGGTCGATCCAGGGGCCAACATTACTGCTGCTGATTTATCACGGCGGGCGAGATCCAGTCTCAAATCGGAGTAAGAGCCTGAGGAAAGATGAATACGGAGTAAAAGCAGTCCGCTTCGCCAGACATCAAGTCATCGTCGATCGTGCACGGACGTTCTCGACGCCATATTGGTCGCAGCGACGCAAGTGGTGTTTGCTGATATTGAGTTGCACTCGAAACTGCTTCATCTTGTCACTTCAACGTGTGCGTTTCACAACTCGGAACTCGCAATATAGATATGAAGAGCCGCTGAAGTAAGGGCTCGTTTGACCCAATCCTATCTTATTTCTGGCAAGCGAGGACAGATCTGATAGATATCGAAGATGCTGGCCTTTGCCGTTGAGCGTGTGCTATAAAGGCGGAAGCCATACGACGCTGAGGTCGGTCGCAAAAGCGCTTGATAACCTTGTTACAACTCGGACCCGACAGGCTCGGTCGCGGCTCCATCGGGTAATGCTGGACTCGAAGTGATAACCTGAGGCTCGAACTCGGAATTTGGCCCGGCGTGTTTAGCCGTAGAAGGTGCCGCATCCGTAGGCTCGGTTGCATTGTCGGGGTCGCTTGATGCTGCCGGTGCGTCTCTGAGCTTCTTGTCCTTGATGGCGCCGATCTTTGCTCTTCGAATGAGATCATCGAATTGCGACTTGTTGGTCTTGATCCATGTGGTCTTTTGACGGTCAACGTGCGCCGAATGGTCCTTGGCCGAGGCCTTGGTACGTTCCCAGGCAGCAAGATCTTTGCGGAGCTGTGCGGCGTTGCGCCTTGCCTTTGTTGAATCGAGGTTGGCATTCCAAATGTTGATCCACTGGCGGTGACGTTCGACCATCTTTTCTCGATCGCCCGAAGTGGGTAGGCCAGCATCATCGAGCAACTTGCGCAGATCTCGCTCAGATTTGAGATTGTACTGCGGGCGAACGAGCCGCTTTTCGTTGGCCAGGCTGGATGCTGCATCCGAGCTGATGGAGGGCGAAGCGGTAGCATTCTTTGTGAACCAAGAGGAGGTGGTCTTGGTAGGTTTGGGCGCCAACCCTCTCTCCTCGGCTGAAGGCTCCGGGAAGCCGTCGTAGCAGCGAGCACTATCGAGATGGCGATTCAGAGCCGTGACCGTGAATTTGTGACTGCAGATGGGACACTCGACCAAGTCGTCGGCTCTCAACTGTCGATCTGACGATCTTGGCGATGGATCCTGTCTGCTGCTGCCGTTGCTGCGCTGTTTCGAAGGTGATGCATGGGTGCTGACGCTACCATCGACGTAGTCGGCATCAAGATCTGCATTACGATCGTTGTCGACATGGTCGCTGAAGCCGTCGTCGTCGTCATCGTCGACGGTGAGGGGAGATGAGCGCGAGCCTGCTGGTTGTTGGGCTAGAGTGCTGCGTACATCGGTCTTGATGCGTTTGGATCTGCGTGGACTTGCGCCACTTGAGGATGATGCGGTGGATTCGAGGGCGGCATTCTGATCGGATTGTGGACGCTTTACGGAGCGACCTGGTTCGGCGTGGGTCGAGTCTGCAGATTGACGATGCTGCTGTTGGTCTGTCTGCAGACGAGCGAGGAACGAACGAGACTTTTTCCATTCGATGGCAGTGACCTCGAGAACGGGTTGGGGTATGAGTTCCGAGTCGTAAGCCTTTGTCTGCCTGCATTTGGGACAGAAGCTGCCGCTGTTGCCCGATTGGTTGATATGGGTGCGAATGCAGGTGGAGCAGAAGGTATGGTTGCAGCTCTTGATCGAGACGGGAGAGGTGTAAATGTCAAAGCAGAGATCGCATCGCAAAGAGGCATCGAGGGATTTCAAGATGACAAAGTCGTCTTGCCAATCGCAAGGGTCGGTGACATCGTCCAACAGACTCGCCACCGACGTTTGCATCGTTTGTTGCTGCGGGGAAAGGGAGCGTCGATACCTGACCCTCTACAGAGAGGCGGCGGGATGTAGGTTGTTCCGATCCCAAAGATCGCGAATGATTCAACAGCTAATGTGGCAACCGATCGTGACGAGCTTGGAAAAGACCTCAACCGATGGTCGGATCGTCACCGAGACTGAGCGCGAGGAGAGGAATACTGCCGGTCGAAGGGACATCGGACACAGTGGTGAGTGTGCGATAGACAAAGACTCGTTTCCGCCACCTTTGCGTTTAGATTGCTCAGCTTTTCCTTGAAAAAACGGAACATAGCCGAATGGACTGTCAATTTTGTCAAATGCAGCACCGACCAGCAACAACGGAGCGAGCGAGTCGAGTGAGTGAGCGGCAAACAACAGCCAGGACAGCCAGCCACTTTACGCGGTGTCGAGGCAAGATCACGCGTCAAGTTCTTCTTCGCTTGGTCAAGGTGGAGGATCACAGTCCGGCTGTGAAAGAAAGATAAAACTTACGTATACGCAATAGCTGGCCAACTCGATATGAATGGTTTCTTGGCGCAGTTGGTTAGCGCGTCTCCTTAACACCTGATCCTACTCGGATCGTTAGGGCTTACGGAGGAGGTCGCCGGTTCGAACCCGGCAGAAATCATTTTTTTCTGGCCTCGGATTCCTTTTGGATTCGCAACGACGAGGAAAAACGCGAGAAAGGAGCGACGAAGGTCGAGTTGACCGCCGCCGTCGTCCTCGTTTGCCGATCTGAGACGATTGCCGATACTTCTAGTTGGCATCGTTTGCTGCGCGCTGTTTGCTTGCGTAGTGGTCCTAAGAGACACGGTTGACCGATACCGCTTGGGCGTTGTGTGGGTTTGGTTGCTCGACATCGAATTTGTGCTGAAACAGGAAGGTGAACAACACTGTGAGCAGTGTTGTTTTTTCTTTCTGGCCAAGCCGAGGGGAGAGAGCTTGATCCTTGCTGTGCTCTCTCTGCCAAGCATGCGGCACTCTGTTTGAAGCTGTTCAGGAGCTCTAACTTATCGTCGATTTCTTATATTTTCTCTCGTAGTTATCCGATTCGTATCAGATTGCGACGTGCGTGTGGCTAACTGGATCGGGAAGAGCGTCGTGTGTGATTCCGAAGAAAGCGAAAAATGGATCACAGACACGCGCGAAGCAACCGAGGAATCGACCAAGTTATTTGGCTACGAAGCGGTGATGGAGCAAGCAGGTCGCGGCGAGACGAGACGAGAGCCTCTTTGAGTGGTCCAGGGAAGGGACGGGACGAGACGAGACGAGACAAGACAAGAAAGAAAGCCTGACGTGGATTGTGTGTGACATGCAAGTTAGAAACGAGAAAAAATGGGTCAAAAAAGCGAAAAAGGTGAAGAAGCTGTCGTCGTCCGTCCGGCACGCTCACAGACTGGCCAAAGCTCGACGAGATGCCTGATCGCGACCGGAGCTCTACCGCCTAGAGAGAGAGAGAGAGCGTGTGTGTGTGGCACTTTGAAGCGCGAGAAAAATTGCGTTTGAGTTTCTGTAGCCAGACACGCCGTTGTTCGTTGGCGTTGTCCCCACCTTTCGAGTGCGAGAGAGCAAGCCGAGCAAGCAAGCAAGGTCACATGCATCGTTCGTCGTGATCACCTACCCATTGCTTCCATCATCGTTCAACACAGGATCATCTTTTTAATATTGAATCCTGTTTCACCAACCCCACCATCACTGTCGTTCCCCTGTCGACTCCATCTGACGGTCAGTCGCGCACCTACATTCATCATCATCATCACAACCGGCTGCTCGTCACATTCCTTTGACATCGCACCCGTCCGTGGCACCGTCTCCCGTCTAGCTTCTTCCTTTTCTCCCCAACATCATCGGCTCGTCTCCGACGCCATCGTCACACACGTACTCCGACGCTGAATCAGCTGATTGGCCCATCGTCGGCGGCTCTGCTCGTTGGATTCACTCGGGCTGAGTCACTTGGCCGTCAGGATCTGCTCGCTATCATTCGCCCTCCGACACCACCATCTCTCTCACCCCCACCCACATGCAATGCATCTCTAGCCCCAGTCACCGTCGTTCGACCTCATTTCATACCCAGATAGCATAGCTGAACGCAATCCAGTACGCAATCGCTTTCCGACCCACCCTTCTCCACAACGTCGCATCAACTGGCACTCCCTTGGCTGCTTCCCGCCTTGGCCTTTGACTTTCATCGCATCACGCCATTACCATCAGCAATCCCCCTCCTCTCGTCATAGTCACCGACGAAGTGCATCATGTCCGGTAAGTCCCATATCCTGCCTCAACGGTGCCATCACAGCGGCAAGCCATTTCACCACTCCTTTCGATAGCTAGCTGACTCCCATCACTCAACTGTCTGTGCTTCCTCTGGCGTTCCAGCAACGGAAGAGATCGTCAAGCGAGAAGCTGATGCGCCGTCATCATCCCCTCGTCGTGACTCTCCTCACCTCAAGGCAGAAAACACGGCCAGCTCCACCTCAGCTGCTATCAAGACGGACAACCACGAACAAGAGCACCAAAAGCTCACTCGACCAAGGCGCGACTCGTCGCCCCTCTCCGATGTCTCTCAAAAGGGCGAGTCTCGCTCCATCAAGAAGGAAACAGCCCGAGGTCACTCTGTCGACGGCGACGACAACGACGATGACGCCGCAGATCTCAAACCCGCCCACCAACAGCTCGACCGCGTAAAGGCAGCTTCGCCAGCTTCCAGCAGAAACAGCTCTCCGTCTCGGTCGTCAGCCAAGCCCGACCGCAAGCATCTCCTCGAAGCAGAAAACGATCCTGACCTCTACGGTCTCCGCCGATCCGGCCGTGCCAGCAGAAAGTCGTACACCGATCTCAACGACGGAGACGCCGACTCGGATGATCCAGACGCCTCTGCATCGTCGCGACGTCGCCACCTCGTCAAAGGCGGTCGTGCTTCCGTCCGTAGCTCAGTTCAGGCCAGCGATGACGATGATGATGATGGCGCCGACGACGATGATGGTGACGACGACAGCGACGATCCCGAGGATGACGAGTTTGGTCCCGCCAAGTCCAAGAGAAAGCGCAAGCAGAAACGACCAGCAGCTGCGCGACTCTCTTCCGCCGACCTCGAAGCTTCCCGCATCTCGAGTAGGAACGGCAAACGCATCCCCAACTACACGGACGACTATGGCGATCTCGGCGACGATGATCCCTTTGAGGATGAAGCCGATATCCAAGCGCAGCGACACGCACAGGAAGCCGGCGACATCGAGGAGGAGGACGTCATCGAGAGCATCGTCGGTCATGAACGACATGAAGACCGTCTCGACGACAAGGAAGACATTCCCACCCAAAACATGCGCTTCATCGTCAAGTGGAAAAGCTACTCTCACCTTCACGACACTCACGAGACCTACGACTTCCTCAAACGCTACCGTGGCTTCAAGCGCGTCGACAACTACATCAAGTCCGTCTTCCAACGCGAAAAGGCGCTTCTTTCCAACCCCAACGCCTCGCGCGAGGACATTGAAGCGCTCCAGATCGAAAAGGAGCGACAGGCCGAGCTCATCGAGAGCTTCAAAACCGTCGAGCGCATCATCGCACAGCGCGACAATGACGCCAACAAGGACATCCCATATCCCCACCTCGCCTACCTCGTCAAGTGGAAGGGCCTCCCCTACGGCGACTGCACCTGGGAAGCAGAGGAAGAGATCAAGGATATCGCACAGGACGCTATCGCTGCCTATCTCGAACGATGCGCCTCTTCCACCGTTCCTTGGCGTTCCCAAAACTTTTCCCAGGGTCGTCCCAAGTACACGCGTATGACCGAGCAGCCCGCCTACATCAGCGCAGGTACACTCAAAGACTTCCAGATGACCGGTCTCAACTGGCTCGCCTACCTCTGGAGCAAGAACGAAAACGGCATCCTCGCCGACGAGATGGGTCTCGGCAAGACGGTCCAGACCGTCTCGTTCCTCTCGTACCTCTTCCACTCTTGCTACCAGTACGGTCCCTTCCTCGTCGTCGTGCCACTCTCGACCCTTCCTGCCTGGATGAACCAGTTCGAGCACTGGGCTCCCGACCTCAACGTCATCGCCTATATGGGCAACAGCGCCAGTCGCGACATGATCCGCGAGTACGAGTTTGGCCCTCCCAAAAAGATGAAGTTCAACGTGCTCGTCACCACCTACGAGTTCATCCTCAAGGACCGCGCCGAGCTTGGGCAAATCAAATGGCAGTACTTGGCCGTCGATGAAGCGCATCGACTCAAAAACTCCGAGGCGCAGCTGTACGAAGCGCTTAACAGCTTCCACGCAGCTGGCAAGCTGCTCATCACCGGTACACCGCTGCAGAACAACGTCAAGGAGCTGATTGCGCTCCTGCACTTCCTTCGACCGGATCAATTCGATCTTGACGTCGACTTTGACATCAACAATGTCGACCAGGCCGTCATCAAGGAGCTGCACGAGAAGCTCGACAATGTCATGCTTCGCCGTCTCAAGAAGGACGTCATCAAGGAGCTCCCGACCAAATCGGAAAAGATCCTCCGCGTCGAAATGTCGGCCATGCAGCAACGCATGTACAAGGCGATCCTCACCCGCAACTACTCGCTTCTCAGCGGTGCCACGACCGCGCAGTTCTCGCTCCTCAACATCGCCATCGAGCTCAAGAAGGCGTCGAACCACCCGTACCTCTTTGACGGCACCGAGGTCATCTCGGACAACCGCGAAGAGACGCTCAAGGGCCTCGTGATGCACAGTGGTAAAATGGTGCTGCTCGACAAGCTCTTGGCGAGACTCAAGGCCGACGGACACCGTGTGCTCATCTTCAGTCAGATGGTCCGCATGCTTGACATCCTCTCGGATTACATGTCGCTGCGCGGTTACATCCATCAAAGGCTCGACGGTACCGTCTCGTCGGAAGTGAGAAAGAAGGCCATCGAGCACTTCAACGCAGAGGGATCGCCCGACTTTGCCTTCTTGCTCTCGACGCGCGCCGGTGGGTTGGGCATCAATCTTGAGACGGCCGACACGGTCATCATCTTTGACAGCGATTGGAATCCGCAGAACGATTTGCAAGCCATGGCGCGAGCTCATCGACTCAACTCCAAGTTTCACGTCAGCGTCTTCCGCTTCCTCACCAAGGACACGGTGGAGGAAGACGTGCTGGAGCGTGCCAAGCGCAAGATGGTGCTCGAGTACGCCATCATCCACCAGATGGACACCTCCGGTACCAACTTTGCACCCAAGGCGTCCACCAAGAATCAGCAGCAATTTAGCAAGGAGGAGCTCGGAGCCATCCTCAAGTTTGGCGCCCAAAACATGTTTAAGAGCGACAACGAGGATGGCCAGCAGAAGAAGCTCGACGAGATGGATCTCGACGACATCCTTTCGCATGCCGAGGCGCACGAGACCGAGGCAGATCCTACAGGCAGTTCGGCCGGTGGTCAAGAATTCCTCAAGTCGTTTGCGCAGGTGCAAGACTTCAAAGCCGACCTGAGCTGGGACGACATCATTCCACTCGAGGAGCGTCAAAAGGCAGAAGAGGAAGAGCGCAAGAAGGCAGTCGAAGAAGCTGCTGCTGCCGCAAGCTCTTCGCGCAGACGTGCTGCCGCCCAGGTGGCTCCTGGTGCTTACGATAACGGCGAGGGCGATGACCGCGCCACTTCTCCCGGTGCCAGCAAGGATGCAGCCAAACGTTCGCGTAAGACGGCAGCGCAGCGCTCTGTCGAGATGAAGGAGCGTGACCTGCGCGTGCTCATCCGCGGCATCCAGCGTTGGGGTGACATACGGTACAGGACGGATCCGATCATCAAGGAGGGCAAGTTGCAGGACAAGAACCGACAGGTGCTCTACCAGATCTCGGACGAGCTGGTCAAGACTTGCGAGGATGCTGTCGCCGAACACCAGGCTTTCATGAAGGGCAAGCAGGAACGTGGCGAAGAGATCTCGTCCGCTCTGCGTCAGAAGGCGGTGCTAGTGTCATGCCGTGGCATCACGGGCATCAATGCCGAGACGGTGCTGGTTCGACACTACGACCTGCGTCTACTCGCGGAGACGCTCGACAACGTCGAGGACCCGCTCGAGTGGCGCGTTCCCTCGGAACATCTTAAAGCAACGCTCAACTGGGCAGGTGGCTGGGATGCCAAGGACGATGCTATGCTGCTGGTGGGTATCTGGAAGTACGGATTCGGCGCTTGGGAACAGATCGAAGCCGATCCTGATTTCGGCATGGCAGGCAAATTCTTCCTCGAAGAGGGCAAGAAGGCCAACCAGGAGCCGAATGCGGCCGAGAAGGAAGCACCTCGAAGCACGACCGGCAGTGGCACTTCGGGACCTCCTCAGAGCAAGCCTCGACCCATTCCCAACGCAATCCACCTCGTTCGCCGAGGCGATTATCTGCTCAAAGTACTGCGTGAGTACGACGACAATGCCAAGGCATACCAGAAAAGCCTTGCTGAAGGCGGAACAGCCAAGAGCAGCAAGAAGGCGCGAAAGAGCCCTTCGCCGACCAACTCACCTGCTCCTGGTGGCAAAGCGGGACGAGGTGCGAGCGCGAGCGGTGGCGGCGGAGCTGCGGACAAGCGACGACCTGCGCCGGCATACTCGTCCGACTCTTCGGATGAAAGCGAATACTCGAGCATGGATGAAGCCGAGTGCAAGGAGCTGATGCGACCTTGCAAGAAGCAGCTCAAACGCTTGCGAGACGGCACGGACCATTTGGAACGCGACCAGAAGGTATCGGTGCTGAAAGAGTGTCTGTCTGCGATCGGTGGACACATTGACCATCTGCTCGAGACCAAGTTTGCAAGCTTGTCGTCGAAGGAAAAGGATCGATGGTTCCATCATTTGTGGGCGTTTAGCGCATTCTTCTGGCCCAAAAAAGTCAAGCCTTCCAAGCTGCGTGCGATCTTCAACAAGCTGGTGATGAATGCGCCGGCGACTTCGACACCTTCAGCAGCGCCGGCAGCCACAAGCTCAGCAACGCCAGCGTCAGCGGCCGCCTCGACACCGGCAAGAGCAGCCAACAACGGGGGAGCAGGATCACCCGTAGCGGCGGGTGGACGTATCAAGTCGGAATCGGCTGCAGCCGAGGGAGCTGGCGAGAATGGCGCCAGCGGCCACGCGGCATCCAGTGGTACGAACGAAGTGAAGCGCAAGGCGAACCCGCTGCAGGATGCACCGATCCCCAAGAAGCCACGCACGTCGATGGAGCCTTCTTCGGGCGGTCGGGGAAGCTACGGCAATGGGTATGGGGGATCGCCGAGTGGAGCCAACTTGCCTTATCCTCCCACGTACTATGCACCTCAGCCAGGAGGCGGCGGCGGAGGAGGTTATGGTGCGGGTGGACATGGACATGGACATCACGGCGCTCCACCGCCCCCGCCCCCCTCAGGTGGACATCACTATGGAGGTGGAGGAGGGGGTGGCGGACGTGACTCGTACCCTCCAGCATATCCTGAGCGACGCGACTCACCTTACCGAGACGGACGAGACCGCGAGTACCGCGGCGATGGAAGATATGGATATCCACCACCGCCTCCTCCGCCCGGTGGAGCTGGATATGGGGGATACCAGCCTTATCCTCCCCCGCCCCCACCGCCTCATGCTTATGACTACCGTCGTTGAGTAGCTCGCACACACACACACACACACAACCTGAAACTGTAATGACCAAAAAATCGAAGTGTTGCTTTTTGCCTTGATTGAATGGTGTGTTCGAAGGATGTTTTGGGCGATGGAGTTTGCGAGTGAGAGTGAGGCCCGATCCTGGCGCGATGCAACAGCCGATTTGATGGGACTGGGTGATTGCGTGGCGCGAGTGTTGGTTTTTGACGATGATGCAGCTGCAGTTGACGCAGGAAACAGGTTGTGATTGTGTGTCTCTGTCACAATGTGAGTTGAATTGGTCAGTGCGACTTTGGCAGAGTTAGGCTTGCATTCCGACACAATTCATCTTGACAGTCACGCTCGGATTCGACGCCGACTGGTTTTACTTGTCACACTATCACATTGCATCGCATCGCAACGCAACAAATCACAAACCCAATCACACTGCCATCCGCTCTCGATCGTCACAGCAAAGGGGCGCGTGCTCTTTTCTTGACTCAGCAGCCGTCGGATTAGCGACAGGGAGCATCAGCAGCAGCGGCGACACTACTCAGCAACACCCTCGATCGACGTTTTGGTGCTCTGCGGCTCGTTTCTCCTGATGCGATCCAACTAGGATTGGCTGAGTTGATCGCTCCATCATGCCGGCGTCATCGCCTTGGCTCGCTGCTTCGTCTTCGTCGACATCAGCACTCGACGCCACCAATGACTTTGATCCGTGGTCTTCATCTACAACCAGCATCATCGACTCGGATTTCCTTCATCCTTCCACACCTTCACAACATCAGAAGCAGCAGCAGCAGCAGCAGCAATTACGCAGCCGCAAATCATCGCCTTCATTTCCTTCTGCGTCTACGAATGCCCAGGTGGTAGATCGACATCCATTACGCTCTCCTTCTCCCGGGGTCGCCGGCCCTTCCAACTTGAGCCGTCCTCAAACGGCCACGCGAAGGCCTTCTGCCGTCGCTTCGGAATGGAAAGCCATTGGAGCCGGTCTTGCTGGCCTCTTTGGCGGTCCCTCATCCAATGCCAGCACGTCGAGCTATCGATGGCCTGCTGATCCAGCTTGTTCTTCAACTTCCAAACGCGCCGCTCGACAATCTGCATCATATGCTGGCGATCCGATCAGAATCGAACATGACGACGTCCATGACAACTACTACGATGATGACGAAGCCAGAAAGGGGCGTCCCATCAATGCCGTCGAGAACACACTGGATCGCTTGGAGGGCTGGTTCGGACTCAAACAACAACAACAACAACAACAACAACAACAACAACAACATCAGCAGCAGCAACATCAACACAACTCCACGTCTGCTGCATCACATCGAACAGCTGCCGCAATCAACAACTCTCACTCCACCGATGAAGAGCAAGTGCGCGTTCTCATTCATCCCGTCGTTCCGACAGACACCCTGCCCTCCCTGGCACTCCACTATGGCGCCGATATCCACGTGCTTCGCAAGTCCAATAAGCTTTGGCCAGGCGACCCGGTCCAGATCCGCAAAATCATCTACATTCCCGTCGACAGTTGCAAACATCGGCCCCCGAATGCAGAGATCAGAGTGATCCCTTCCAGAGCAGGCGCTGTCTCGTCGTCCTCCGAGACCGCAAACGCAAACACAATCGTCTTTGTCACCAAACAAGAAGACGAAGATCTGCTCACCGGCACCCCTACCGCAGAGATCCCGCAGCCCAACATGATCGCAGACAGTCTCGCTTCTATGCGCGTTTCAGATCCAGCGAGCGAGTTTTTGCCAGACACAAACAAGGCGTATATCGATTCAGCCGCACCTGCCTTTGGCATATCCCTCACCAGAGCCGGCTCGCTCAGTGGAAAGCAGCAGACGTATCCAGCCAGTCTGGCCCCCGCGCTTCGCAATCTTCACCAGCAGCAGCAGCACAAGCACTCGGCCAGCAAGCCTGCGAGCAGCATTGGCGGTTCCAACACGCCTAGCATCACAGCATCCGCTTCCGGTGCCAGTTCAGGTTTTGTTCCACCACGGCAGCCTTTGCATGTAGCCAAAGTTCCTGCAGATCAGCTACGCTTCTTTGCAAGCGACAAAGCCAAGCCGAACCCGGTCGACGTCGGCGAGAGCGGTATCGATGATCTCTTGGCGCTGGGCGCCCAACAGCAACACCAGCAGCACGATGGTCCTCGCCCTCAACTCAGTCGTCAAACTTCGATCAGCAACGCGTCCGGGTACCGTGACGACGATGACAACGACGACGAGGAAGACGAATGGAAGCCCAACACTTGGCACTTTGGTAGCAGCACCAACAAGAGCAGCAGCAACAGCAACGTCAGGCCGAATGCAGCACCCGAGTCAAGACCCTCCAACCAATATGCGGGATGGAACGATGCGCCGCCGCCGCATGCGATAGTGGCTAAAGCGTACGACGGCGGCAAAGCGTATCAGAAGCGTCAGAATCAGAAGTCGCATCGCTTGCTGTATGACCTAGCAGCAGGTCTCCCGGCCAACCCGGGACCAGCTAGCAAATGGGCTAGGCCAATTCAATTTGGTGATTCGCTGCCTGATGGTCAAGTCGGCGGTGGGAACAGGTCTGGTAGCGGTGCTGTCGGCGGTGCTAGCAAGGCAAAAGGAGGTCTGGGCAAGTTGCTGGATGATACGATTCGTGGCAGAATCAGCGTCGAAGCTGCTCTAGAGGGTGCTCTGGAAGGAGTTCGAGGCAAGTCGAGCTTGGCTCTACCTCGGTCGAACAGTCAGATGCCGCCGCCGAGGACGTCACCCGGCGCATCTCGACAGTCGAGCTACGCTTCAACATTACCGCAATCTCCACCTCCACCACCACCATCACAAGCTGCGCCGATCCCAACCTTCGACCCTCTTTCTACGCCGAGTAACAAGGCACGACCGACGCTCACTTCGCATCCCTCGTCGTCCGGTCTAGAGCAGCGGAGGAAAGTCGACTGGACCAAGGGGAAAGATGACTAGACTTGACTACATGCACACGCTCGTTTTGTATCGCAAGCCGCACAGATTCTTTTGCATTTCATACATTCTTTTCTGTACCAAAGCCGTTGTGCTGTGCGCTGTGGTGAATGACGTGTGTCGCTCTACAAGGACGAGGATGAGTGACTGATGGAGTCATAAGAATGGACGCGTCTTGGAAGGTACGGAAGTGTTTGTTCCGGCGGAATGCATTGCGATTTTGAGCCGAATTGATTGCCGAGCTGTTCAACAGAAGAAAGCTGGATTGATGGTGTGTTTTCTTCTCTGATGTCGAGTCAGAACATGTTGTGGTTGGATCACCATCATCATCGAGACTCGGAACGCTACCACGGTCATCAAGGCAAAGCGCAACAGTCATGAGAGCAGGCAGCGGTAAGGCTCTCCCTCTCTCGACCATGACGACCGTCTCATCCAAGACGTACTTGCACCTCACACCAACACAAGTGTCATCGCTCATTCTGCAGGTGTACCGACACAATGCCGCTTCACCCGCCCCCTCCGAGGCGCTTGAGACCTTTGTCGACTTGATCAACGCGAGCTTTACGGGCCCGTATCACGATGAAAACTTTGGTCACGATAAGCCACGGTACACAGGTGTTCAGGAATTGAAAGACGATTTGGAAGGTGCAGAGGAGGGCGGGTGGATCTTCATGCTCATCGTTCCGGCTGGGCAGGGCAAGGGGGAAGTTGCAGTGGCGGGCGCAAAAGTCACCTTGAGCGGCAAAGGTATGGACGGCGGTCCATCCATCCATCTCATCCCCAACCCTTCCTACGTACCCTCGTCTTCGCCTCTCCCTTCCCAAACTTACTTTCTCGGCGCGTTAGGCACAATCTCACCTCGAACAGGGCCCCTACTCATTGCACACATCAAACACTTTCTATCTGACGTCACCCCCTCGGGCTACATCCTCAAAGCCTACACCGTAGCAGAGTGGGGGGTCAACCCTCGATTCGACATTCCGCAGCATTCTCCGCTCGTCCACTTTTTCGCGAGGCAAGGCTTTCACGTCACAGAGTATGGCTGGAAGCCAAAAGGTACTTGGGGAAGCTTTTACGGTGCGTGCTTGGCGAGTATCGAGTATGTACATCACAGGAAACAGCAAGGCAACGGGAGGTTAGATGCCAAGTAACTCAAAAGGACGTTGGGAAATACGATGGGATTCTAATCAGTATCGGCAACAGTCTCTTTCGACGTTGCTTGAACATTATGAGTAGCATATGCTTCTTGAACCCCTCTAACAGCATTTCACAATTGCAGTACAGAAAGGCTTCCTTTGATCACACCACAAAACTGCTGAGACACTTTCAACACAAGCACCTAGCCCTAGCCCTAGCCCTAGCCCTAGGCGGCGGATGCGGCCTTGCTGGAGGCGGACGCGTCCGCCCTGCCAAATGGGCCGGCCGGGCCAGCTCATCCGTACCCGACGGTCAGCGCAAAAGACACTGCTCCAGTGCGCTTACGGTTTGAAATTCTTGCGGCCAGACACGTCCAAAATTGTCAAAATTCCGTGAGATTCCGTGAAATTCAGACACTGCGCTAGTGCCTTGCGGACTGATTCAACTTTTTCAGTGTGTGACGGTCAGCCAGTGGCCGCAAGTCTCTCCACTGTCCGCAAGCAGCTGTCTGTCCGTAAGCTGCCATCTGTCCGCAAGCTGCTGTCTGTCCGTAAGCTGCTGTCTGTCCGTAAGCTGCTGTCTGTCCGTAAGCTGCTGTCTGTCCGTTAGCAGCTGTCTGTCCGTTAGCAGCTGTCTGTCCGCAACGCTGAGTGAGGCCAACTGACCGCAAGCACAGCCAGACTGGAGACTACAGACCGTTGACTGTAGACCGTAGACTGTAGGCCATCAAGCATCAACTCCCACTCTCAAGCCTATAGTCATTGCTCATTGCATACGCTTGCCGCTCATGGTCTCAGTGCAGGCGGTTGACTGTTCAACACATTGGCAGCTTCCAGGATTGAAGCACGGACACGCTTGTGCCTGACCTCAGCATGCTATGTAAATGACATTGACGGTGAATAATGCGAGCAAATATCCAAGAAATTATGGCAGAGAAAAGAAGCGTGAAATAGTGGTCACGGCCACAGCCAGCAGCCTAGAAAGTCTTGCGGCCAGCAGAGGCTCCCACGGTCAGCGGTCTCCTTTGTTGTAGCCATGCATTCTTCACCCTTTGTGACCGTGGGCCATAGGAAATCCAAGAAAATTGCAACGGACAGACGTGACTTGCGGTCTGCCACAGACAAAGCGTGGATGGATGCCAGCCGTAAGAAATTCAAGAAAATTGCAACGGACAGACACGTCTTGCAGTCTGCCACAGACAAAGCATGGACAGACGCTGGCCGTAAGAAATTCAAGGAAATTGCAACGGACAGACGCGTCTTGCGGTCTGCAACAGACAAAGGGAGCGTAGACCGTGGGATGTATGTCTTGCGGCCAGCTAGAGTGGGAGACAACGCTTGCGGCCGTTGAAGTGAGTCGGCATTCTCAGCCTTTGTCCGCATTGACTGTCTGTCAATCAATGGAGTGGGACTGAATGTGTTGATTCTCACCGCACAGAAATGAGCACAGTACCCTTTCAGCGGCCTGTGGTTGTTCTTTGTATGTGAGCGTGAGTCCACTGACTGCTGCGCCTTGCGGTCTCTTCTCTTTGTCAATACTGACCGCAAACGCTTTGTGATGGCCATGCTTGTTTGTCAGTGTGTCTGTTACCGCTGATGGTTCTGCTTGATGCTGTTTGTTGGATCCGACTATCGGATTCAAGGGTCACCTCGCACTCAGAGCATTTCCACTTCACGGCACTTAACTCCCGATGTCGGGAGTTGCATCTCACACACGGCACAGCCGTGCAGCCCCCAATAAAACGGGTCAGTAATTGGGAGAAAAACCCTCTCGGACGACAGACCTCCTCAAGAACTCTGATTCGCTAGCGAACTTCAACTCCCGACACCGGGAGTTGCATAGCTTCAACGAATCACAGAAGTGCTACACGAGAACACCCGAGCAGTTAAGAGATCGAAGACTGGCGATAGGAAACACCATGGCCCGGCCTATTCCGGGCCAATCAGGACCACAAAAAGGCAGGACAAGGAAGACGGAACGAGGGCTTCGTGAACGAATCACAATGGAGTAAAGGGAAACGAGCACTAGTACACTCTCCAAGTGCTACCAACTAACTCCCGATGTCGGGAGTTGACACACAAACGTGAAGGAAGTTGCCCGCCAACTACCTCATCCTATAACGATCCATATGATAGGTCGGATATAGAGACCTTGTGTATATAAAGACGCCTGCCAGTTGACTCAAGGGCCATGAAATATCATCGAATCATTAACCCGCCAAAGACAACGCCAAGACTACTTACAGGGTACCTACTCCCGACATCGGGAATACTGCCCCAGCTAAGCAATACCTTGTACGACTTCTGACTACTGCACTACTCACCGCCGAGTATTATCTGACGGAGACGGAATAGTGAACGTCAAACTTCACAGCCGCTCACGCTCACGATTTAACGACTGAACGACACTCTCCAAAGATCGCAACTTAGGAAACAAGTATCTAGGGACACCAAAGTCCCGATACCGGGTGTCGGTAAGTAATACTTGACAGTGGAGAACGACTGACATATATCCCACTTGACGTCAGTCGAAAGTCCAGCCACCAATACCAGTGACCTGCCTCAGTCAGCCGGACTTTGCACTTTGCGACCTTTGCAGGCTGCATGTGGAAGAACCACTGACTCCACCACGCAAGATGATTGCCTTGGAGTCTCCGCCAATGTCAGAGAAGAGGGACCGTAGTGTGCACGCAAGCAGAGTCGGTGGCACCACAGCACTGGGCAGCGTCATCACTGTATCCAGCTCTCCGACACAGCAGCAGCAGCAGCAACAGCAGCGGCCGCAAGAGCAGGCTTTGACTCTCTCACCGCAGCTCAGTCTCGATGCACTCTACAACATTCCGCCAACCGCTCCGACAATGGACAAGACCAGCATCAAAGGGTTGCTCGACAGCTTCAACAGGATCTGCCCGCTCTGCTTAGGGTTAGGGT